>BLKR01000066.1:0-600000 GCA_011170035.1 Teleogryllus occipitalis
TTACCTTCTGTAATCGAGTTTCATGTGGCGTGCGAAAGAGTGCTTTGACCTTTAAATTACGTATTACGTTTTCAATGGGTCATTTTATATGATCGTGACTCTAATATGGAGAATATTAGGGAGGAAGAGCAAGAGCAAACGTATCAAGATATTCGAGGATCTGCTAATAAAATTAAAAATGTAAATATCAGTTTGTAATTCGAAAGAAAGCAATATAACCTGTTAATGCAAAAGATCCTTATCGGAGCCATGAAGAAGACAAATTTGTAATTTCTAACAATTTCTTTCACTATATTTATGAAAATTGATTTGCTACACAGGTACAACACAAGAAACCTTACGCGTCAGTCTGCCTCACTAAATTTGTATAACGTACTTTACTCTGGATTGTCTTTAGTCACGGCGTGTGAATTTATATTTGCATTTCTGCATAAACATTACTCGGATATCATGCAAACATGTTGAAGTTTGTCGAGCAATGAACCCCACGTTAATTTGTGTTACTTGCGGTAAAAACATTTGCATACTTTTCTTTCTTTCTTTCTTTCTTTCTTTCTTTCTTTCTTACGTGTACATTCGTGGATCTGTTTCATTACTCCTACTAAATTACAGTTTTAAATATAACGAGAATTGCCTCTTTAATGAATTGGTAGATAATTGAGTCTAATTTGAATCTCATAATAACACCTCTTTTGGTAGTATCTTTCTGTACTAGTACTGGCGCGTTTCTGGTGAAGTATTGGTGCAACTTGACGTCAATTTTTTCAAGGCCTAAATGCAAAGTTAGTGGGCTCACTTTCTCTCCGCTTCAGTCCTTACGAGAGTTCCTACCTTATTCGTGCGTTCAAATCTCCATCCTTAGACATGGGCTTATGCGAACCTGTTTTCTGCTGCAGGTGAGAGGCAGCCAACATGGCGGACATGAGCGACGTCACCCTCATTCAAGATGAGGACCTGCTGCGACGCATGGTGAGTGCACGTTGGCCAACGGCCAAATGGCGCCTGTGAGACGGAATAAACAGTTGATCATAAATTTGTTTGATTGATGCATTTCCTGGTCGCATATTTCTAGCAAAATATTTTTGGGAGTTATTTATCTTATTTTTTAATGTTCTAAGAATTAAAACAAGGTAACAACAATAAGCCCTACACTTTTATAAAATACCATAGTCATATTCCAGGAAGTTTTATCCTCGTTTGAGAGCTAGCAAGAGCGAGTGGAAGTCCAGTTGTGCAACTGCCAGTAGTTGAAATGTACTGTATGTTCTTAAGTTAGTGTCATCTTAGTCTCTAGAAAATTTTGGTGGAGAGAAAGCTGTGGTCATTATTTGGTATGCAATATTAGAGTTGGTTTAGAGAAGAAATTCACGTTACCATCCATAAGTAGACATTGTTACACGGCGCATAACAAGAAGAATGAATGTAAACTACACCTCCAATTCTAGTTTTTCTTTCTTATGTGAATGCCATGCATACAAGTGGCCGCCTGAATTCTATCGATTTAAAATTGTTGGTAGTTTGTCGCTGGCATCTCGTAACTGAGCTGGTTTAAATTACGGTCATATGAAAATAAATAAAAAGAACTATTTTATTACAGTTTGCAATGTAAATCAGTGATCTTTTGGTTATCAATAAATGAAGCAATTAATGAAGCAATGTTTGTAATACATTCTATTCTATATAATCTTCATTCTATGTCCGTAATCATGAATCATATATTTCGTTATATATCATATATTATATATTATTATATATAATATATACTTATATATGTATGTATATATCATATTTTTCGTTAATAGAATCGGATCTTTACTTATTTTTTCAATTTCCTTGCACTGACTGCCAGATCGTAATCTTTCAAACACCCTTCATTTGCGTTTTCTAATACTTATAATGTAGGTAGTCGAGTACAAAATATTCATCCCAAACTCATTTGCGCATTTTAAAACAGGATTTAAAACATCTGATTTAAATGTAGAAAAACCTTTCTTTTACGGGAAACAATTTATTCTTCAAAATTTGTGGATTTTATGACTACACATGAATCACGAAAGCACAATGCATTCCATCGATATAGTTCAACTATCCACTTTCTTTACGCATCGTCCATAGTCCCTAACTTAAATATTTTTAGTAATAAATTATTTTGTACATCATTTTCGTCTTTGATGTTAATCTCTACGCGACTGAAGAAAATATTAAGCCAATAAAATATACGATACTTAGACAATACTTATTAATTAATAGATACGAAAATATCAACGTCACCAGCAACGTATTTATCATCATTGCTGACGTATTATGAAAGATAGTGTACAATCCAGTTTCGGAAGATTGAAAAGATCGATAACCACACAACATTCGAATTCGAGAGAATATAGGATTTGTCGCATCTCTAATAAAAATTGTAAAATTCGTTCAGTATCCAAGTATTCTTCTTTTCTCCTTATTTTCATCTTCTCTTCTTCTTCCTTTTCTTTTCTTCTTCCTTTATTTTCTTCGTCTTTTTCTTCTTCTCCTTCTTACTTTTCTTCTTCTTCTTTTCTACGTCTTTTCTTCTTCTTCTTCTTTCAACAAGTCCTTATAAAGCAGTTTATACGTTATTACTGAACTGGTTCCCCTTAGCCGGAGATTTCCGCACTCCAGAGCACGCAGAGCATTGCGTTCGAGAAGGCGCGAGCCTCGGCGCAATGGGTGGGGCAGCGACGGTGACGCCCACAACGGCCTCGCAAAGAAGATGTTTTTCAGGATATCTTCTTGTAGATGTATGGAGACCACGCTTTTTACATTTTTCCTCACGATGTTTGATTCTTGTGGAACTATAATGTATTGGATCATTCAAAATTATCATATCTTGGTAGATTTCCTCTAAGATATAAAATATTACGTCAACTTATGGTTCTCCTCGTCGGCTTGCGGGTTTTCCTCAACCAGGTATCTCCCATCAGCGAGGCACAGCGCCAGCCGGGTCAAGCTCTAAGCTCCCGACCGCTCTCCTGGATAATGTGATAGTGTAGTGCATTTTAGTGTAAGTGTGTGTAAGGGGAGAGGATAGGACAGGACAAGGATGGGAAGGAAAGATCGTGCGCGGACTGAGTCCCGTTTGTTAGGGTACTGCTCCGGCATTCGCTTGGTATTGATCGAAGAAACCACGGAAAACTACCAATCAGAGCAGCCAGCACCTGGGTTTCTCCTCCAAACAGCCGATGAACCCGATACCCGCCGACGGCTCTCCAACCGTAGGACCTCCCGGTCAGAGGCCCTGCGGTGGCACGGCAGATGCCCTGAGCCACCTCAGCCGGTGGGGGGCGTGGACGGCGCCCGCCGCACCGCACAAGGAAGACGTCCCATGTGCTGCGGCGCGTGTGGGCAGCGGCGGCCGGCCGAGCGGCGCTCGCCGCGGATGACTCACGCGCGGCGACGTCGGTGGCTGCGCCCGGGGGGGGGGGGGCGAGGAGGCGTGGGCCGGCGACCAGCGGCCTTGGCGGCGGCGGCGGGGCGGGCCCACGCGGTCGCGACGTCACCGCTCCCAGGTGTCGCCGCCGCCCACGCCCCTCGGGTCAGGACGTGCGAGAGCGCCCTCGCGCGCGAAGACGGTTTAAAGCTCCTCGAGCGAGAGAGCGTTTGTGACGCTGCGTTGGGGATTTAAATGCGAAACAATGACGTGTACAACGTCAGGGGTGGAGTTTAGCCTGAGCTATTGCACTACTGTTCTGAGGTACAAGGGGTGTTAGAAGGAAGAATCGGTTGCCCAAAATAGCTGTGGAGAAGATAATGATAAATGTCGGTATGATGTAAGGCATTTCTCCACATTAAAATTCTCCATACGCTCTCAGTTGAACCTTTCTTTCTGATTTATTCTGCTAATCTTTCTCACTCTTCTTTGATTTTTCCCGAAATTATCTTTCTCTCTCTCTCTCTCTCTCTCTCTCTCTCTCTCTCTCTCTCTCTCTCTCTCTCTCTCTCTCTCTCTCTCTCTCTCTCTCTCTCTCTCTCTGACTCTCGCTCTCCTGTTTTCACCTCTCCTCTCAGACCTCTTATTATGAAGAAATGACATTGATTGGTGGTTGTTAATGAACAAGCAGGCCATACTTTCTCTGCCTGCAACGAAATCTGTACCTTTATAAAAAAATTGATTTCAAAAAATGTATCAGAAAATTAATTCTTTAAAAATTTTCAGTTAATATTATACTTTTAAGGACTTGCATTAAAAACGAATTTGTTACGATATTGTAAGTTTCAAACCTTTCCCTACATTAAAAGAATGAAAAAATTCAATAACTGAAATTAGGTCTTTTGTAAGCAACTTGTATCGTCATGAACCGATTTCTCCGTGACTTTCTTTCCCGCGAAACGCGCCGCCCGAAATTCCGAGAACAAGGCGTGGCTGGAGGCGCAGGCGCGATGCTCGGTGCACGCGCGGGATTCCCAGGGGGACATGACGGGAGCACGGCCTTCGCGATGCACAAAACCTCCGCCGCCGCCGCCGCGCCCTCTCGTTTTGCGTTTCCTTGTTAATTGACGTGGTGCCTCCGCGGGCCGAAGAAAACGCACGTCTTTGTGCTTGATTTTGCCTCCATTCGGGTACACGTAATTGAGGATGTAGTTATGTGGAATCACGTGGTATTTAAAGAAACTCATCGGAAGAGGGTCTTTACTTCTAATTATATGCTGCTATAAATGAACTAGAATGAAAGTTTTTGCTTTGAAGAATGTGCCTACTTGAACTTCGAACCGTGATAAATTTAAAGTGAGGTAAATTGTATGGTTTTAATCAAGAAAAACAGCCTTTGTTCGCCTTCATTCGAAAGGAAAGTAAAACCAGTTGTTTCGTGTTGTATATTTGCCACACGTAAAAGAAACTTAAACCTAAAGGATGTTTTAGAACTGAATTCTAGAATTCTTTCTTCTATATTTCTTCTATATTTCTTCTTTCTTCTATATTTGCCGCACGTAAAAGAAACTTAAACCTAAAGGATGTTTTAGAACTGAATTCTAGAATCTTTCATTGTCCAAAAAATGCATCTACACGCTATTTGTTAGCGACACCTCTGCAGTCTGTCACACGGTTATAGCATTGCCAACGAACGTAGCAAAATGCATGCTTAAGAAGAAATAATAGATCTTCGGGATTAAATGGCTTCTGCTATAAAAGCACGAACATTTCTAATTTATCGCTGTGATTATACGAGTAGTTACGTTCAATATTACATGTTGAATAAATTGTTTCCTACAATACAAATGAATAGTTGTTAAAAATACACTTTCTTTATTATTTTGACTCATTTTTTTTTCAAGAATTTATTTTGCATGAGTTTTGATCGAAATATAAGTACGTTATCTTAATACGTTTCACATGTCTTTCTGTAAGTGTCGTGAAAATTACAGTTCTTTCTCAGTAGTGCTATTGTTGTGGTGTAACTAGTGGGAAACGTTTGGGAAACTGCGTGTACGGAAACAAGTATATGGATGATGCTCCCACAAGAACTTTCTTCCTTGGTTTCTTTTCACAATGCCTTAGGTAACTGAAATGATTATGTAAATGATAACTCTGATTTATTTAAAACGTCCCAGAAAATGTTACTAAAAAAGATCTTTATTAAGTTAATGATTAGAGATTACGTATTATTTGATCATTAATTCACTCTTATACTTAATCATCTCTCATACTCGATATTATTCTCATCAATTTACTCTCATACTCGATATTATTAATCGAATATCGTGAAAAAGAATGTAAACTTTAAGATGGAATGCTCAAGCTTTTCAATATTTATAAAAAAATAATATTCATTGTATATGGTGAAAAATGGGTACAGTATTAACTGAGACTAAGACTTTGGTAAATATTTTGTGTCTTAGCTACATTATATGTAATTTTCAAATAGTTCCCAGTGTGAGATTGAAGATACAGTGACATAACAAGCGAATTACTTGTAATGCCACCGTAGTTACTTTTTCCTTTGAATTTAGGAGGAAATCACGTTGATATGGACATTTTAAAGAGCCATATAGTAATTATATCGATTGAGCTATAGCCCACATTTGCAAGCTTCATGTTAATGAATGATAGCTTTTCCACCTGCTGGACAGCATTTATTAACCGAATTTCTATATCCAAAATGTCCACTTGCTTACAGACTTGCTGATTCAGAATCAATAGTACACATTTTCAGGTTATGTCGATGATACTCACCTATTAACAATGAAGATGTAGGGGATATCATAATACGAAGATAATAAATGTAAAATGTTTTACTAGACGCGCCTGTTTGTTAGACAACCTTTCCTGCACTAGTGTTTGGCACGTAAGCGAACTCTCAGGGGAAGACGTGCCTAATAGCCATGACAATATTGCGGATTTTGTTTTTTTGGTCACAAAAATGTCCCCAATCAATGACGTCTTGCTATGTAAAATAATGTATCATTGAATCACCACGGCGTGGCATATTGACGGTGGCGAAGTGGCTAAATGCAATAGCCTAGTGGCAGCGTCGCAGTGGTGTGGCGTCATGGCGGTAGCGTTGTGATTCCATCACCACGGTGTGGCAAAGTGGCATGGGCAAGTAGTGGCGGATCGAAATAGCTTCGTGGCGGTGGCGCAGTGGCGTGCCATGGCGAGGCATTGCAAGGGAGGGCAGTGGCAGGGCGGTGCCATGGCGAGGCATCAAGGCGGCAAGGTAGTGGCATCACCATGGCGTGGCGAATCGCAATGGCATCGTGGCGGTCGCGAAAAGGCGAAATCCAATGGCATCGTGGTGGTTGTGCAGTGACTGTCACCACCATTGTGCATCTCGATGACGTGCCATCGAGATGGTATGGTTGTGGCATCAGCATGCCGCGGCATATGGGCAGTGGCCAAATGCAATGGCATCGTGCCGGTGCTGCTTTGCCATGGCGTGCCATCGAGACGGTAGGATAGTGGCATCACCATGGCGAGGCATATTTGCAGTGGCGAAGTGGTGAAACGCAATGTCGTAGTGACGGCGTCAGCAGTGGCGTGGCATCGTGGCTGTAGCGTAGTAGCTGCATCATCAGGGCGTGATATAGTGGCGAATCGCAGTGGTATCGTAGCGTTGGGGTAGTGGCGGCGTCGCAGTGGTGTGGCATCGTGGCTGTAGCGTAGTAGCTGCATCATCAGGGCGTGATATATTGGCGAATCGTAGTGGCATCGTAGCGTTGGGGTAGTGGCGGCGTCGCTGTGGTGTGGCATCGTGGCTGTAGCGTAGTAGCTGCATCATCAGGGCGTGATATATTGGCGAATCGCAGTGGTATCGTACCGTTGGGGTAGTGGCGGCGTCGCAGTGTTATGGCATCGTGGCTGTAGCGTAGTAGCTGCATCATCAGGGCGTGATATAGTGGCGAATCGCAGTGGTATCGTAGCGTTGGGGTAGTGGCGGCGTCGCAGTAGTGTGGCATCTTGGCTGTAGCGTAGTAGCTGCATCATCAGGGCGTGATATAGTGGCGAATCGCAATGGTATCGTACCGTTGGGGTAGTGGCGGCGTCGCTGTGGTGTGGCATCGTGGCTGTAGCGTAGTAGCTGCATCATCATGGCGTGATATAATGGCGAATCGCAGTGGTATCGTAGCGTTGGGGTAGTGGCGGCGTCGCAGTAGTGTGGCATCTTGGCTGTAGCGTAGTAGCTGCATCATCAGGGCGTGATATAGTGGCGAATCGCAGTGGTATCGTAGCGTTGGGGTAGTGGCGGCGTCGCAGTGGTGTGGCATCGTGGCTGTAGCGTAGTAGCTGCATCATCAGGGCGTGATATATTGGCGAATCGCAGTGGTATCGTACCGTTGGGGTAGTGGCGGCGTCGCAGTGTTATGGCATCGTGGCTGTAGCGTAGTAGCTGCATCATCAGGGCGTGATATATTGGCGAATCGTAGTGGCATCGTAGCGTTGGGGTAGTGGCGGCGTCGCAGTGGTGTGGCATCGTGGCTGTAGCGTAGTAGCTGCATCATCAGGGCGTGATATAGTGGCGAATCGTAGTAGTATCGTACCGTTGGGGTAGTGGCGGCGTTGCAGTAATGTGGCATCGTGGCTGTAGCGTATGCATCGTATCGTGTAGCGTATGCATCGCATCGTGGCTTCATCATCAGGGCGTGATATAGTGGCGAATCGTAGCGTTGGGGTAGTGGCAGCGTCGCAGTGGTGTGGTATCGTGGCTTTAGCGTAGTAGCTGCATCATCAGGGCGTGATATAGTGGCGAATCGTAGCGTTGGGGTAGTGGCGGCGTCGCAGTGGTGTGGCATCGTGGCGGTGGCATAGGGCGCGATGGCCGCCTCGCGCGCGCTGTTGCCGGGAGTCGAGCGGTGCGGGGCGGCGCGGGGCGGCGCGGGGCGGCGCGGGGCGGCGCGGGGCCGGGCGCGCGCGGGCGAGCGGACGGGCGGGAGGGGTAAGTCACCTGCGGGAGGCTGCAGACCTTGAGCGGGTGCCTCTCGCTCCACTCCACTCCGCTCCTCGCTCGTTCGCTCGGTCGCCCGCTCGACCGCGACCCGCCCGCCCGCCCGCCCGCCCGCCCGCCCGCCCGCCCGCCCGCCCGCCCGCCCTCCCGCCTCGTGCCGCCCGCCGCCGCCGCCGCCCGCTTGTCGGTTGTTCGCTCACCCACTCACCCATCCAGCACCCGCCGACGCACGCCCCGGTTCTAACCGACCACCCGCCTCGGGCTCGCCCGCCGTCTGCCCACTGTCTGCTCGCAAATTCCCCGCCTCCCGTTTAGCCGGACTGGTTCCGAATCATCTGTTTTCTGTTTATCCACGGTCTGCTTCCGGATCACCCGATTTCGGTTTAGCCACGGTCTGCTCTCTAATCTTCCGTCTTGCGATGTGAAGAGTCTGTTCCCTAATTAGTCGTCATCCATCTATTTACAGTCACCTTCCTGATCACTCGCTGACTGTTTACTGATTGCTCCTTACTCATCCGCCTTCTGCCTATCTACAGCCAGATTTTTAACCAACCACTTTCCGTTTATCTAAAGACTACTTCCTAATCACCTCCTTCCTTAGCTACCGTCTGCTCCTTGAACACAGGACTTCGTCTATTCACAGGCTGCTTCTGAATCACCCGTTCCCTCCCGCTCGCCAGACGCCAGACGTTCCTCTCTTGTGCTACATCCCTGATTTTCACCTGCTCACCCTTCCCCAGGTATTTTCTCAATCATCAGTCTCCCATCGTTCATCAGTTATTCCCTCTCTGCACGTGCCCTTCTGTTTATTCTCCACCAACCAGACCACGCACTTGACACCCACTCGCACAACTCCCACGCACGACATTCCTACCTCCTTTGCTCACTTACCAACCAAACGTTCACCTTCCACCCTACACACTTCCCCTAGCATACTTAGAGACTCCTACCAACTCTCCTATGCGATCCCCCACGTCTCTTTAGTCATCCTTCCTTTTCGATTCATCATTAATAACTTCACCGGCTTGGCTACATCTCTTTCCAACTGATATTCAGTGGGCTTACTAATGAGTGAGCAGGTAATAAAGAATGATTGAGTATTGCGGGGTGATAAGCCGAGAACTTGAAGGAACGTCACGGTATATTGACATGATCCTCTAAAAAGAACATATTGACATGATCATCAAACAAAGAGAAAGAATATACACAGAGGGGAAAATATGAGTAGTTTGCTTTTCACTAGTCGATTCGTCATTATCACCCTTGTTTGAAACATGTTCCACCTGTTCACCCTCTCAACAGACACTTGCTCTGTCATCCACTCTTCATCCTCGCCCGACACCTACCCACCCTCCACCGACTTGGCTTTCTTGTTCTTTGCGAGCCACTCACGTGATCAATGATCATCCAATCGCTTAGCTACCAGCTTCCTTTTCAGCCTCGTCTGTTGCACACCCACTGCTCTCTTCAGTCAGTCGCAAGTTGACTAGTTTTGTTTTCTCTGCGAAGCGACTGATCGCATTGAGAAACTTCGGATAATCTCCGGCATCCCCACAGCCAATCATCTCTACGATCGCCCTCTCACCTATGTGCTGATCAATTATCTATCTCGTTCATAAGCCGATATATCACCGAGCTGTGAACCGCTCTTCCATTCCCAAGTCTCGTTAGTCTACGTGGGCTCATCCGTTTACTCTACGATTCCTAATCGTGGACCAATCGTAACCCAATTGTCGGGTTCCCAACTTCCCTCTCATCTCCCATACGTCTTCTGGAATCTCCGTCTTAGTCTCCCCACCCGCTCAATACGGTTCTCATTCACTGTACGATTCAAGAATCACTTCTAGGTCGTTCAATCACCGGGTTATCGTCTCCTCGCCCATTCGGCTTCCTATTCGAATCTACTACTCTACCAACCATACGAATCTCAATCGACGCACCATTCTCAGTCATGAATTCCTCATACGCAGATAAATCATACTTCGTCTCCTGTTCCATCCGTTTCAACGAACTCCTAGTCGCCCCTTCAGCCTACTCATGAAGGCCGCTGTATTACGACCCCCGACCACGCACTTGGCGCAAACAAATTATGTAGACGATAGAAGCCTATTTGAATATGTAAAAATTCAAAATTCGGTTGTTGGACCTGAGAACGCTTCCGACTTCAATCACCAACTTCTCATCGTGAGATCTTCTACTCGTATTTCAATCAAGTCGTCCAGTCCACAATGTTTGGACCCTCCACGCACTCTTCCTCAGCGTAACCTAAATAACACCATTTCTCTTCCACCAATATCCCCGTCGTCACCGCCACTTCGCCGACGCATCCACCCCCACTGCTACTTTCACCTCCACCAACGCCACATACTAGCACTTCTACTCCCACCGCCTTCACCGCCACCGCCGCCGCCGCCGCCTCCACCACCACGGCCGCCAACGACCACCACCGCCTTCACCGCAACTTCCAGCGCCAACGCCACCTCCACCTGCATCGCGAACTTCGCTTCTCTCTGTTGACGTCGCCAACAGCCACATTCACCAACGCCTCCGCCACCTCCGCCATCACCTCTGCCGCCAGTACATCGCTCCTGCTCCACATTCACCACCTCCGCCACCAACGCCGCCTGCACCACGACAGCCTCCACCTCCGTCGCCAACGGTGCTTCCACCACGACCACCTCTATCGCCTCCACCTCGATCGCCTCCACCTCCGTTGCTAACGCCTCTTCCACTATGACCGCCTTGACCACGACCGTCACCTCCGCCTCCACCATCGCCTCCACCTCCACCACGACCAACACCTCCGCCTCCGCGACCGCCTTCTCCACCACCACCTCCACCTCCACCACGACCGTCACCTCCGCGTCCACGAGCGCCTCCACCTCCACCACGACCAACACCTCCGCCTCCGCGACCGCCTTATCCAGCACCACCTCCACCACGGCCGTCATCTCCGCAACCGCGACCGCCTTCTCCTCCACCTCCACCACCGCATCACCCTGCGAGAGCGCTCGCGCGCGCGAGCCGGGCGGCGGCGGCGGCTGCGGCAGCGGCGGCCGCGGCGCGGCGGCGGGGGGCGTGGGACGCCGGAGCAGGAGTCTGTGGGCGCTGCCGGCTCCACCGCCGCCGCCGCCGCCGCCGGGTCCGCTCATTCGCGAGCGCACAGCCGCCGTCTGCGGACCGCGCCGGCCCGGCGCTCTTCATCGTCCCGCTCCTCCAAAGGAGCCACCGCTGCGCCAGCTGAGGTGGGTGACGGTGACGGGCTTGCAACTTGTTGCTCGCGCTGTGCCTCCGCCGCTGTGCTGCGTGTGTGTGTGCCCGGCGTTGCTATACGCCGTCGGCTGCCGAGAGATCGCAGCGGACTGGTTTGGTTCGGCTGTGTTCCGGTGCGGCCGGAGTGTATTGAGTGCGTATGTGACGGAGCCATGCGCTGGTTGAGAGACCGGAGGATTTTTTACGTACGAGACGATGGCGACGATGTTTGAAAACGGATTTGGTGTAGTGTGCAGTTTATGACAGTGCAGAAAGTGTGATATCAGTTGTGTATTTGTTTGATACATCTTTGTCGTGTTGGAAAAGTGATTAGCAAATCTTTGAAGGCACTGCATCTCTATTGGTGAGCTAATAGTTTTTTAAATTTTTATTCATGCTTTGTGACTTACATGAATTCGTTCATGAATTATATTATTATTATTATTATTATTATTATTATTATTATTATTATTATTATTATTATTATTATTATTATTATTATTACATGAATTAGAATTATTATAATCGGTTTCCTCTCAACATATCTCGGTCATGCGTCTAATCGGCACTTATGAAGATCTTTCTGTTCCTTCTCTTGTTGAATATATGAGCGACGTTTAGCAAATAAGCATTTATATGTGGAATTAAATGTCTTTCCCTGGTACTCAAAACGCGTTTATTACCTGTGCCATATTTCTGAGGACACAACTATTTCATTTCTTGCATTTGATGGCAATGAAAATGTTGCTTGCAGGCATGCAGACATTGTTAAACCACCAAGCTTGCAGACATTGTTAAACCACCAAGGTATCAGGTAACCAAAGCAAACCAAAAAGGTTATCAGGTAAATTATTCCTAGCATATTTTGCGGAAAATTCTCGTAAAATCAGCTAAACCTTATTTTACAGAAAACGATTCATATTAAGATAAAATTTATTAAATTGTTCGCTACTGTTCTCCTCCGTTCGTTAAATACGTAGAGCTGCTTTTTAAAGCGCTGACGATCTTTAGCATTTCGTGTCGTGTTCCGTGCACTCATGTGGGGCACAAAGTGTCTTTTAGTTGTCAAAGAGAGCCTTTCACGGACGTCTGATTTTGAGGTTGAGGACACACGACGGGGCCTCGTGGGCGTCCTCATGGTCGACTCGGGATTCGACGAAGCTCGTGACAGCTCTTTCAAAATGGCGGCGTCCTGGTTTGAAGTATCGCCCACAGTTTCTGGAACGCTGGAAAGTTTTAGAACGGTTTCGCGAGAATTATGCTTGTCTATGGTAATAATGAATGTTAAGTCGTGTTCCTTGTCATCAGAACATACTTTGTGTAATGATTGAAATTTACGTAAGATCTTAGACAATTGCCGTAATTGTTGACGTATTTTTAGTATTTTTTCGAATATTCACACTAAGCTTGGTTTTGTACCAATAAATCAAACCACATTTTTGGTTGGTTTCTTTTTTTTACTTTATTGGTGTTAAATGCCTTGAATTTGGGCTATTTTTCTTCATTCAGTGGTTTTATGGAATTTGTATACTAAAAATAAGTGTAATGACAGAAACAGTGAAATTTTAGATAATAATGCCGCATATTCAGATGTATTCATTTAATAACTAATTTGAATAATAAACTGTAAAGGACATTATCTGTTTCTTTAACAACGTAAAACAAAATGGCGTAATCTGCATAAGAGTTTTATACAAATATGTTTTTAAAGATCCCAATTTGTTACAATTCATTTTATCGTATATTTGATATGAATGTTCTTGTAATAATTAATACGTGGAATAATGTATTGTTTTAGTGAATCGGGGATTAAATAGGTTTATCGACGCGTCAGTGATGTTTATCACGAACTATTGGAAATTCATCAGTTCCAATTCCACTTGATCTTCATAGTCCCGTCATTAATATTGATTTACATTAGTTAATGTTCCGGCATGACATTAGTACAGATGATATTCACTTCATTCATACAATTCATGTATCAAATAAATAGAACCTACCGCAAAGTTTCTGGATTTTCATATTTTAACTGAACTTCGTTAACGTTAATTTCATTCTTTCACTTATTGTAAATTTTCTTTTCAATTTGTCTAAGCATTTAATGACATTTTCACCAACGTTCAATGATTTAATGTTAATTTCATTTAAATGTAAAACATTTAATACATTTATGCCGGAAGATGTTTATTATGAAGAATTTCCCATCTCCAATAAGATAAATCATTTTTACTTGTAGCATATGAATGTTTGATTTCGCAAAGTGTGAAACCGTGCATTTTATTATACGTTTTTAAAAGTGGTAGTAGTTATAGAGAATGTCAGACGACAGAAATTAAATTTTCACCTCTATTTATTTGCCATGCGAAATCTGCTAGCGAAGATAAGTATTTGACCGAGACATTTCGTATTCAAAATAATAATTGCCTGGATGAACACCTTCATATGACCACGTCGATAATCTGGTTAAAAAACTTAAATATAATATTGACCTAAAACCTAATATTGAACGATCTCTATGTGCTCACGGAGTTGAGACATATTTTTTCTTAGAATTCAGGTGAGACATTGGTGGGAAAACGGTGAGAAAAGAAATCCAACACCAGTAAAAAAAGTCAAAAGCGCTTTTGATTCCTGATGGACGATGTTTACTATTCCGGGAAAGGGTAGTGATGATTTCCTTTCAAACAAATCCAGTAAATACCATAATGAGTGCATTTTCTTTACATCTTTGCCATGAGGATCTAGATCTACTCTCTTCCTATAAAACGTCTTAATAATATATCAAAAAATTACAAAATTATCAAAACGTTTTACTAATTATTTCTAAAATCGTTTATTCTTAAGATGATTAAGAGATATTTTAATTTAATTTACTCATTTTAAAAATGCAGGATTGGGGAAGTACGTAAAAGCCTTATGATCCCCGTGTACTGTGAGCCATGACCAGAAAGTGAATAGGCAATAAATTGTACAATCAATGAACGCACAATTAATTTATTCAGTATGACGTATTTTAATTTTACTGTTTTTGAAGACAATTTTTATCCATATTTGTAAATATGGACTATTGTTTAGAAAACATTGCTTACCGTATCGTTACCCCGTAATGGAAATAAAACCTTTTTTAAATGGGTCAAATATATATTAGGTACCTTGAAAAATAACATTAAAATTAAATTATTTTATAACTGTTTTTAACAGTATAAAATATCAGAAAACTAACAGCACGAATTTTTACACAGGTTTGTTATCCTGAGTAATAAAGTGCTCATACAGTAATGATTATTTTTTCTTATCCTATAAGTTCCAGGCTTATATTTATTCTCATTTACTTTCACAATTATTTTCGTTAATTAAAATTATTTTTTACAAAGTGAAGAATTTGTTAAAATTTTGAATACAAAATAATTTAAGTAATAATACACAATTAATTGTAATGATCAATAATTTAATTAATTAGTAATAAAATATATAAATTTATTTAATTGTTTTTTTATTATTTAGCAAATTTTTCTGAAGGTTTTTGGTCAGGAAAGTTAGTTTCACTGGATGAGACTCACAATTACGTGGAAACATTGCCATTTGTGCAGTGATCTGCGACATTTACTTTGTTCCAGCAAACATTTTTCTATTTCAGTCAGAATTTTGTTTATGATTTTGCTTTACTTTTTCCTTACTCTGAGGTTCCTACTTCGCTGGGCCCCTTTCACTTCGTTAGTATGATAATTTATTGTTTCTACATCGTATTTTTTTATTTTTTAATGTTCTTATATTTTCATGCTCTTTAGAAACTCTTTTTAGAAAGAGTTGTGTAATTTTATGTACTCTATTCAGCACTGATCCTGAATCCGTTTAAGTGTAAAAATGCTGTAGACTTCGGATTCGAGATGTTAAGCGTCGTTTTCTCTCCTTTACTTCAGTCGTGTCTTTACGAGACTCCTATTTATCATACCCCACAATCAATTTCTTACGCAAATATTTTCAGTGAGTTCCAAATGCGGCAGACGCCATTTTCTATTCGAGGGTTATGAATTTTGTTTTTGCTTTGTTTTTGTTTTTTTTTTTTTTGTTTATTAAACCTGCACTGAAAATGTTCTAAATTTCTAACGTTTTTTTACAAATATTTATAACTATTAGGTTTTGAGGAATATTGCACATGTACCTCCCACCCAAAATCTGTTATACTTACATAAAAACACGCAAAATTATGACATAATTAAACTGAGAGGTGACCCATATACCTCTCATACAAATGACACAGCATTGTTCGATATCAGAAAAATTTTGAAGACATTTAATTTAGATGGCGACAGGTGAATAATTTCATTTTTGCAGTTTCGCTCACATTTTTCTGCAAAAGAGGTGTGTCGTAATTTTATAAAAATTCTCAACATTAATTAATTATTAGTAACTTTGTTAATCTTCCATGACAACAAAATATGTTTATAGTTCTGGAGATGTTGTTCGCAAAACCTTCCACTGAAATAAAACACACATTTCCTACCCCCCTGTTACCCTTAATGTTCGAGAACATTTCACATTTTTATGCCATATCGATATTTTAATACGTGGCTATAACGGTCTAGAAATGTCTTTTCATATTCCTCACTTCAGCAACCGCCCGTTTTCTCGTTTGGTGAATTGATTAAATCTGAAGAATTTTATTACATCAATTCTGTTTAATAGTAATTCTGAGTAGGAGGTGAGGTTCATAGTATTTTCGGTAAAAAAAAAACAAACGCTTGTGTTACGTGTTCATGTCGAGAGTTTGGATGCTGCATGCAACTCGACGCAGTTTTTTAGCGCTATAAAAAACTGGGTATTAACGAAAAAAAAAATTTTCAATATTAGGTCAATTAAAATAATAAAACACAATGACAAATATTTTATAATATTATTATTCGATACAAATCACGGTATAAATGTCAATATTTTTTTAGGTGAAATGTAACACGAGAGTAAGTGCGTAACGAAATAACACGTGAGAAACGGTGGTTTAAAGGCATTTAAAATGGTTTTAATAATAATAATAATAATAATAATAATAATAATAATAATAATAATATTTTAAATGATCATTTTTTAGATTACTCTCTACGGATCCCTGAAACACCCCCATCCCAGTTACTTGTATCTGATCAGAGAATTACGCGCCAATACTCCGTTCTACATTATTTTCTATTTTCATTTCTGGGATGAGTCTGTACACACTGCTCTTATCCGGCTCTTGATTGACATGTCAGGGTCACTGTGTGGCACTCGCCAGCAATGTTGATTTAAACCAGGGGTTCCCAGCCTTCTTGCAGCATCAACCCCTTTTAAAAAATGGATTGCTTCATCGACCATTTTTTCTATAATATACAGCATTCAAAATTATCATAACCCAAAGTATTCCACATAACTGACTTAAAGATAATATTTAAACAAATAATACGAAAAAGCTTCGGAAAAATATCAGATAAAATATTGCTTTAATTATTTTTAATCTTACAAGTTTTTAAAAACAAATATTATAGTTGAGCTAAGATTTATGTTATTAATGTAAATGATGCAAAATTCCAAAAGATGAACGAATTTACGAATTTATTATGTGAATTGTAGCTTTATGTAAGAAAAATAATAAAATGAATAATATTTTTGTAACCAATGGAATCTTGATCATTATTATACCGACTAGTCGTCGATGCATATTTGCATGTCGACCCCTCGTCGATCCCTCGATCATCATTGACACCCGTTAAAATGTCATCGATCTCCAGCGGGTCGATAGCGACACCGTTGGAAACCCCTGATTTAAACCAATTCAATTATTTTTTATACCCCTGATTTAACCCAACAATTTAAAGGGCCCCGCGTGATCCCCCTCGCGTTGAACTGAGGTAGATCGAAGACCCGTCTCAGTCAGTTTCTATTCTTACTAGACCCAGGTCCATGTCAGCAAAACATCTACCAGAGTAAGGAGAAAGGATGTTAATTATAAATGAATTACAGTTGACAATGAGATATGTAAAAGTATGAAATAGCTATCATCTCTAATGACTTCACGTGTTATGCCGGGTTCAAACCCGCGCCCGTATATCGGAGAAAGCCCTAACTGAGTAACTACTAAAATATTATTACAAACACCTATTCTATTTCTGTAGTATAAATTCGTTTTGCGATTCTCACGACGAACCGATGACACCAAACGAGGTGTCTAAAGAAAGGGAATTTTAATTAGACGTGACTAATTGCCCTTTCACGTTGTACGTAAATACTAATCTTTGTTGATATTACGCGTGCACGTTGTGCTGGGGTTAATGTAGTCCCGCAACTTCAACCCTCTCGAGGATCTGTTTCTTCACATCAATCGTGCATAAATCGGAAACAGCGCGACCTAAGCCCTTAAAAACTTGTTTTTTTGTATACCAGCATTATAAACGACCTTTTATCTTGCAAGTAATCGTTCATAATCGCGCATTTTACGGCACAATTGATGACGTATTTGATTTTACGGTACGAATTATTGCGTCATCACACATTCAGCCAATCGCAACGAGAGAACCATGGGGTGGTAGCGGTAAATAGGAACTGCTGACCACCGTTTCCTCGTACAGATGTCAAATACCCGAGACATCACGAGAAAGTTCAAAATTAAGTTTGATTCTCTTATAAATGTATAATGCTGTTATACAAAAAAATAGCGTTGGCAACTCGTTTATAACGTTGCTTTATTGTATTCGTACAAATTTGAAAACTCGCTCATAACATGGCTGGTTTTCAAAACATATACTCGTCCAATAGAGCTTAACTTTATAAACGAAGTGCATAAATTACTATTTCGAGACCAAAGATTCCGATTTTTTTATAATGACGTGCCATAATCTATAAAATGAGATATCGCGAAAACTTTTGTCACATCCTTGGAAATTCAGCTTTTCCGGTCACCTCCATTCCGTGCGAAGGGTGGGGCTCCCACTATCTCGTCGTGTAGCTCCTCGCGATCAGGATGTACGACAAATTTCTCTGATCCATTAAGCAAATACTGAGATGGCCCCTTGTTTCGATTCTGGACGCAAATGTCGCTCCACTACCCACGTTTTTTTAGCTCTCGTTTTGCAAGTTATGGTACCAGTAGAGCCAGAGATGTTGGTTACTATTTTGTTACCAAAAAAAATTACTATAAAAGAAAATCTGTAGCTCGTTTACAAATAAATTTTATATTATTTTATTAAGCGAAAATTTCTAGTTTTAAAATGTTGCTAATCACCGCTTGGCTGGTACATTTATTCATCATTCAACTGTTCAGTAAAAGGGTGGAACAATGATTATGAAGGTTGAGAATACGCGCGCCGATTATACTTCTTCCCCATTTGTCAATGTAGTTTTTACTGCGTTTTGTAGAAAAATAAATCAAATCAAATTTCTCGAATTCATTTAAAAATCGTTTCGCTACCATTTCATTTCCCTTTCTTTTTTTTTCATTTTTTAAAATTTATTTCTACCTGTTCGACTACAAGTCTTTCAGGGAGTTTAAAAAAACAACATAGTAACGGCTGTTTTGATCACTGACAGTAACCTTTTTTTCCTTTCCTTGATTTCCTTGATCCAGATGTGGAGGAAAATGAGGTCTGTGAGTTTTTTAGGGGGTATGTTTCTAGGGAGATGGCAGGCTCTTGGCCATACGGGTTTTCACAGTCCCGCGTTGTTGCGGACCGCCGATGTTGTGGACAGCCGCCGCGTTGTTGTCCGCCGACCTGCGTTGTCAATGGAATGTAAACAGCTCACTTGCGTGGGCACGATTGGATTTCGGGCGTTGGCAATGCTGTAGGTCGCAGTGCTCAGTGTGTCCAACTCGAAGGAACCATATCGTCTTGGTAGATGAGGGTATATGTTCGGACGGGAGATTCTTTCCGATATGCGAGAGGTCAGGCGTTTGGCAAAAACGCACTCTACACTTGCTTCTTATCAGTACCAATCTTTTGAAGTTCAGTAATAATAGTATTCGTGTTTTTAGTGAATTCTTTGTCACAGTGATTAATCAGCTATTTTGTATAACTGCTAGTCTTAATGTGTATTATCATATCAGCAAGTTGAAGTTATTAATTAATTATGTTAATCGTGTGTGTCCAAGGCCGTAGCCTCTTTGCTCTCAATTGCAACAGACGTAGCGAGGTGTCAATTGCGCTCTAAAAGTATAGTTTACATAGGACGTCTTTCCGCTCGTGGGTTAGTGCTTTTATCGGGGCGATGGCTTCGGCTTGCGTCTAGTTCGCCAGCGTGGCTATCTTCATTTTTATAACCCACAAAAAGAGAATGATTACTCAGAGCAACTCGCATTAACTATTTTGCATAATGACTAGACGAGGTGATTAATTTTTGAAGAAAATGACCCTCAATATTTTCAGCGTGATAATGTGCATCATTATAGTAAATAAATTGCTTAATTCAGTTTCATTAATCACTTTAACCAAAATTCGGTGGATATTATAAATAATGGTTGAATATTATTCAAATAGATTAATTACTTTTTCGTAATGCTACACATTTGTTACATCAAAATAATGAAACCCGAATATAAGAAGGAAAAGACGGCCATAACGTCCGGCGACCGTCAAGAATTTAAACGATCGGATTAAGAACAATTAAAACAAATGAGTTGAAGCAAAAGAATACATATGGGTACCCCTAACCCAAGAATAGGTTCTTTTTAGACAATACAAGTTTTAAATAATATTACAAAAATTATTGAACGACGCACGCAATATCGCAAATAACAGGCTAGGCTGGTTATAAACCTCGTCTATCGCCATGGTTTAAAAAGTCCAACCATGCTTGTTATTTACTATATATCAGCTTAATGATGCTAATAAGTAGGACTGTAAAATGTCCACTGTTGATTGTTGTTCCACTGTTGTTGACGTCACTTGCTGACCGGAGTGGGCGTGGCGCGCGTGTTGCAGTGGCAGCAGACGGAGGACTTCGCGCGCAAGAAGGAGATCCGCGCGCGCATGTACAAGCTGCGCGAGCAGCGGCTGCGCGAGTTCTACACGACGGGGGAGGTGCTGCGCGACGTGCTCAGCACCACGTCCCTCGACGGCGGCGAGGGCGGCGGCGGCGGCGGCTTCCGCTCCACCGGCAGCGCCAGCGACCTCATCGACAGCGTCTCCGGCTCCAACGGCTCCTCGCGGCAGGTCAGTGCTGTTCATACTGTATTTCAAGTCGAGGCCAGAGTCATGTGAATGATCGTGGCTGTCCGGGTGACGCCGTGTCCAAAGCTGGGCTGCCGACGTTTCCCGTCTTTTCGTGGTGTTCCTCAGGGCTGGTCTGTTGAGGAAAACCGCGAAAAGATGGTCGAAACACAGCCTTCGACACGGCGTCGCAAGATCATTTCGTAATGTATTTGGCGTAATTGGGTCGATATCCCGACTTCGCCGGACAGCTACCGGTAACCCCCATGCCAGGGCCTAGCTAAATTCCCATGCTTGGGAGGAAGACCGACATTAGGGGAGCATGACGTATTCCCCTCACCGTAACTGGCAACATCCGTCTGCTTGAGCTTTTCTTCGTCTCACAGCTACAGAAATTGAGACGATTTTAAAGAAAAGCCATAACCATTTTTGCCTCGACCGTGAATCGAATCCGGAACCACAGCACAGGAAGCTAGTACGCTGTCCATGAGCCATCCCAATGGCTAGTATTCATAATGCATGGGTTAATTATTTTTCAGTTTCTCGCTACGGAGTAGAGAGTTTTGTAATGCTATGCGAAAAACTGCGAATTTTCGGCAGAAAAACACTTATAACGGGACTTTGGTAACGAAAAAGTGGATAAATACAGTTGCTAAATTTAGAAAAAAAATCCTCTGACACGTGGTGTTGCTAGTACGCAAGTTTTATGGGTCCTTGAAACCGAAATATCGAATGACGGCAAAATGTCTGTCCGTCCACCTATCCGTGTTTGTGAACAAGAGAGGCTAAACCGTTGACCTTTTGGCTAAACCATCAATTTGAAACCAATATTTTAATTGGGTTGTTTATGTGAAGTCTCTGGGACATTATCCAAATTTCCAAAAATAGGCTCTATCGTTTTTTATTAAACTTTATTGGATAGTGTCAAAAACGCTTAAGAGAATGGTGTAGATCACACGTTCGTTAAAGGCTGATTTTTCGAAAATTGCAAAACCTTCAAACTTTTTTCGGAGTCTTTCTAAACTCAAATATTAAAGATAGATATATTTTCACTTAAGGAAATCTGTTCCTTAAAGGTTCATTTTGAAAGAAGGTCATCTACCATTTTTCGAAAATTTTAGTACTTTTCGCGTAATATTGTGTGAAAATATGGGCGAGAAAGTACGTTGTGTTTTAGCATCACTAGTTTCGTAGTTATATCAATATGACGCACACATATATACGGATGAAAAGTTACTCTTAAAGTCGGCGACCATTGAGAATTTTAATTACTGCAATACGTTGAGAACAATGAAAACAAATGAGTGACAAAATATGTGTGGGTTCCTGTCTATCTCTTTCTTCAGCACTAGGTGGGACACTCGCCACTTATGCCATCTTACTACTAAGAGCATATATTATTCATAATGGCTAATTTAGTTACTTTTTGGAAATAATGTACCGTTATATCGGTATAATCGTACTCAAACATAGGGACGAAATATCACTCTTAATGGTGGGTGTCCGTTGAGGATTTAACTACAATACGTTAAGAACAATGAAAACAAATGAGCAACAAAATATATAGGCAGGTTTATTTACATCTATTCAGCGTGTCTGAGAATAAATGTTACTAATTTCAAAGGCATGTAGAGAGGTCGAACGTTTTCCAAGGCACATGTAGAGGAAATTTCATACAACGAAGTTACACGTGTGACACTGGTCTCAGTTTGGTAGGCGACTCATCTTCCGCTGGCATTGTCAGACGCATAGGCTTTTTTGATGCTGCCAATGCAGGATGAGTTATCTACCAATCAAAAGCCAATGGCACGTGTGTAACTCCCTTAAATGAGATTTTCCATTACTTGTTATTTTGCAAAATAATATTTTCGGCCTGTTCTACATGCTCTCGAAGCTTTGAGCATTAATCGGAGACGCCCTGTTTAGTCTACTCTGCTGTTGTGATTACATATTCCCCTTCCTGTATGCTGCCGCGAAAGATCGTCGACCGCCATGTGTTAGAATCGCCATCTATTGTACAGAAAAAAACGAAATCTATTCATAGGATAGTTCAGAAAAAATGTTACAAATTTCAAAGTTGTATATGGCTTCAAAGGTCTTTTTCAATGAACCTGTGATGGGAAATACAGGGCGACGTTTTATTGGTGGCATTTTTTTAACCCTACTTGGGAGAAAATTCATTCCGAATTCATTGAAAGTAATTATCGGTTAATTCATATAGCCTTTCATGCGACAAATATGACGGTAGAGGATTGTGATTGAGCCATCAAAAGTCATTATCGGTTATGTTTGTTAGTTAATTAATGTCGTGACGAGACTCGGGCCATCAGGCCCGCTCTTCCGTCTAACCACGCAAATTGCGCTACGCTCCTTTCACCACCTAGCGGAGTAAGGAGGTATTATCTTGGGCGACCAAACAGGGGAAACTCAATTTTGCTCAGAGGCTTCATTTACGCTTGAGGATCTTTTTCATGCAGTAAATCTACATGGGACAGCCGGCTTTACTTCCCCTCCGAAGGAAGGCGTACGAAGGATTTTTTCGCCCTTAAAAAATCCACGGCTTCGATCGGGTTCGAACCCGCAAACTCGAGTACAACAGTGCGATAAGCTAACCGTTATACCACCGAATCCGCAAATATCCGCATGTATGAACACTATTAAAGTCATCAAAATAAATATTTTATACAATCTCAATGTAACATCACCGGCAGGTTCATAATAACGAGTTCAAAAGCTAGCATAGAAATAGGAAAGAAAATGATAATATGTAATCAAAAATTACAATAATAAAAATATACATGTAGACAGAAATACATATGGGATTTTGAAAGTATAAGGGGATCATTTTAAGAGATAGACCGTTATTACATACAGAACACAAAGCCTTTAGATGTAAATATACACTTAGAAAAATATTTGTTAATAGTCAACAGATCCCTGTATGCTGCATACAGGTAGTAAACACGACCAAACTGGTTTTCCTTTTTGCTTTAGCGAGGTTTATTGCATAATTGCACAAACAAATCACTTCATCAAGGATTGGCTCAATCTAATATTTTCAGTCTAATCTTTTTCATACAAACACTTGTCATTTCCAGTATACTAAAGATGTTGGTCAGTTTTCTATAGTTTTTCTCCGTAGAATAATAAGGATAAATGAAAACGATAATATGGAATAACTTGGTTTCCTTTGTTTTGTTGAACGAGCAGGTGGTCACCAAGAGCAGCTCCTACGTCACATCCGGCATGACGCACGCCGACTCCCTGGCGGACGAGGGCTTCCTCACCCTCAAGTCCAAGGAGATCCGCGACTCGGAGTCGCCCACGCGCGACTTCCACGCGCGCCAGGAGCGCAACGCCGCGCTCAGCCGCTCGGCGGGCGACGACGGCTCCACGGGCTACTGGCGCGTGGTGCAGGACGCCTCCTGCGAGCAGTACAGCTCCAGCTCGCACACGGGCCCCGACGGCAACACCGTCGTGCACTCCAAGTCGCAGAGCGAGCGCCGCAACCTGGCCGCCGACTCCGAGTCGGACGGCGTCAAGACCAACGTGCAGTCCGCCAGCTCCGAGAACACCTCGCACATCCCCAGAGGTGAGCGCCCGCGCGAGGCTATCATGTGCGACGACGATCTGGGCGGCGACGGGATCGTGACGGTGAGGCAGACGGGTGACGGCGGCACCGTCATCCAGACGTCGTCCACCACCGGAGGCTCCCGCTCGCAACGCTGGGTGTCGTCCTCGTCGTCCAGTTCACGCATGAGCAGCAGCAGCAACTCCCGACAGCAGGTGTCGTCCTCGTCGAATAATACTTCTTCAACGGTGCGTGACGGCGAAACTAGGAACATCATTACGTCCTCGCTGGACCAAGATATCCCACTCGAAGGCACCGTGCGAACCTCTTTGATCCGTGACTTTGATACTGGAGATCAGACCCGTGGTTCCACCACCATTGAAATCATCCGAGGTGGTGGAGATTCCCGCACCAGTTCTGAAGTGGTGCAGTCCTCCTCGTCTTCGTCCGTCACTCGAAGCGGCAGTCAGAATGTGCAGCGTTCTCAGACGTCTGAGACGCGCGGAGGAACCGTCACCAGTGAGATCACCATGACTTCGAAACCCGTGCACAAGGTGGAGTACATCACCACGACCACCGGCGGTGACTGCAACAACCGTGAGATCATTCTGGATGTGAATGTCGGTGGGAACACCACTGTGCAGCAGCAGACCAATCAGCAGCAACAATCCACGACTTCCAACACTGCAAACACCCGCGTGGTGGAGCAGAAGATCATGAGCGAGCTACACAAGCTGGATTCGTTCCTCTCCCAGCATCCAGGAGGGGATTCTTCACCGGCGACACCTGCCACGCCGGCGACACCTGCGACCACCGACACTCGCGACGGCAGCTCGTGGACGATCGTCTCATCCAC
Organism: Teleogryllus occipitalis; assembly: GCA_011170035.1. NCBI lineage: Eukaryota > Metazoa > Arthropoda > Insecta > Orthoptera > Gryllidae > Teleogryllus > Teleogryllus occipitalis. The sequence goes on from BLKR01000066.1 coordinate 25,258, forward strand.
GCAGCAGCAAGCCGACACGCGCCGTGTGGACGGCGACACCGTCAGCCGTGAGTTCGTGTTCCGATCCGGTCGCGACGATCGCGAGTCCGTGTCTCGCCAGAACGACGCGTTCATCCAGCAAGAACGCGTCACCTCGGTGACGACCCGCGAGGAAGACACCACGGACCGCGCCCCTCGCGACGGAGCCATGTTCACCATCACCGTGGTGAAGAAGGATGTGTCTGAGAAGCCGGAACCGCAGGAGCCTTTGCAACCGCAGCAACCCAGACAGTCGCAGCAACCCAGACAGCCGCAGGAACCCCGACAACCACAGGAACCACAGTCTCAACCGACTCAGCCCGACAGGCGATCACCGGCTCCAGCACAAGAAGCCCCGCGTCCCACGGCGCCCAAGGACAAGGAACCAGCCGGCCCTCGCGAAGTGCCGGACGGCGAGTACATCACCACCTATCAAACCCACTACACGCCCAAGCGGATCAGCGTGGATGTGAGCCCGACTCACAACGCGTTCGTCAGCTCTCTGCGCGCTTCTCCGGACCGGTTCACTCCTCCGTCCTCCACGCGCTCGTCGTCGAAGACGTCCTTGGACCGCGCCAGCCCCACTCGATTCAACAAGCAGTACAGGAATCGCACCAGTCTAGACAACAGCTTGAGCTCTCTGGGTAGAACCAGTCCCGACAAGAGCATTCGGCGAACGTCCCCCGTGGACTCCAGACCGCGTAGCCCCGAGAAAGCCCCGGGAGCTAAATCATCGCCTCGCGCCAGTCCTGATAAGACGACTCCGGGCGGGAGAACCAGTCCTGAAAAATCGTACCAGTCTCCTGGAAGAGTGAGCCCCGACAAGGGTAGGACAAGCCCTGACAAAACGTATCAATCCCCTGGAAGGAGAAGTCCTGACAAACCTGTGCAGTCGCCTGGCAGATCAAGCCCCGACAAGCCATATTCGTCTCCCACGTCCAGCCCTAGCAAGACTCCTCAGTCACCAGGGCGTACCAGCCCCACGAAACCCTATCAGTCTCCAGGTCGCACTAGTCCCACCAAGGCGTACCAGTCACCCGGAAGAACGAGTCCGACCAAGCAGTACCAGTCTCCTGGTCGTACGAGCCCAACCAAACCTTTTCAGTCACCTTCAAAGACAAGTCCCAATGGCACTGTACCCGACCGGCGTCGACCTTCTTCGGACCGCACAACCACAGTTACTACCGTCACCAAGACAAGTACCCGTCGCGTGAGCTCCGGAGATAAACCGAAAGACAGTATCCCGGCGTCTCCCATTCGCAAGACTTCAGAGGCCAGCTCTCCTGCTCGCAAGACGTCCGACACGTTTTCTCCCGCTCGTCGTCCGTCGGGCGACACTCCAACTCGCAACCACGTCTCGTCAACCGTGGTGACCGTGGGTCGCACCACCGTCACCAAAGACAAGCGGCGACTGTCGTCGGGCGTCACCCGCGCCGCCACCAAGAAGCGCTCCTCGACGCCGGGAGCGTCGCCAGGCGACAGCCCGTCCCGAGGGGACAGACCGGAAGACGAGCCGTGCGGGGAGAAACCACGCACCGAGCGGCAGAGCCGCCCGCGCTCTCGCGGCAGCTCTCGCGGCTCCTCCACCACCACCTCGGACACCGAGGCCGTCGACGACACCGCCACCGTCACCCTCAACGACACCGACGAAGAGACGCGCGTCACCAGAATCACCGACGTCGTAGATGACTCTGACGTCAGTCTTGTGACGCGTCGCGACTCCACGAAAATCACCCGCACCGATGAGGATATCCGTAATATCACTCTTCTGTCACGTACGGATATAACTCTCACTGACGAGACTGTTACCGACCAGAAGAAGAGGGTGACTCAAGATTTGTTGGATAGTGAAAGAGGTGATCCAAGGGATACCCAACCCGATGATAAGGCTCCTTTTGGAAGACGCCCCAGCACCGACAAGCCTACTACAATCACCACGACTAGCAGGAAAGTGAGTCAGGACAAGACCACGACCAAGAGCACATCGGTCAAACCTGGCGACGAGCCGACTTCGAAGAGAAAAGACTCGAAGCCCGAGCCGTCCAAGGCCGCACCCGGCGGGCGCACACCATCCCCCACCAAGCCCCAGCGGGAGTCACCGCAATCGCCGGCCGGCAGCCCGCAGCGCGAGACCCCCCGCTCGCCAGCGGGCAGCCCCCAACGCGCCCCGCGAGACCGCTCCCCGGAGTACAGCTCGGAAGGCTCACTCGCCTGCGAGTTCCCTCGCCGCCCGGCCGCCGACTCCCCCGGTGCGCCCAAGCAGCCCTCCTCCAAGCGCCCGGACTCGCCGGGCTCCAGCCCCGAGCGCGCGCAGTTCTCCCCCATCAAGTGCTTCCGCACCAGCCCCGACGCCCCCGCGCCGCTCCCGCAGCCCCAGAAGCCCGCGCCGACCCAGGCCCAGCCCGTCTCCGCGCCGGGCAGCGAGCGACGCGAGCCCATCAAGCCCAGCAAGCCCATCTCCACGCGGCCCGCAGACACCGACGACTCCGACGTGCCCGAGGCGCCTGAGAAGAAGTCGCCCGCCCCGTCCAGGCTGCCCGTGCAGACGAAGGTCACCCGCACCGATGAGGAGATTCGTAACATGGCGCTGCATCGGTCGGACATCGCCATCACCGACGAGACCGTCACCGTGGATACGGTCACTGATAAGAGGAAGCATGTTACGCAAGAGTTCTTGGACAGCGAGAGGACACGTCCGGAGGATGAAAGTCCCGTGGATGAGAAGACTCCTACACGTAAGCCAAGCACTCCCAAAGACAGCCGACCGCAGACTCTAGCGTTTGGTAAACCACAGGACACGAAGGACTTCCCAACCTCCCCGACGAAGGAAGTGGGTCGACCGGTGCCAGCCCAGAAGCGCCCAGACGACGAGACGAGTGAGGACGAGGACGAGCCCAAGCCCGAGGACAAACCCGAGGCCGGCCAGCCCAAGTCCCCCAGCATTTCCCCATGCTCCAGCCCCGAGCGCCCGAGCGTGGTCAGCACCACTCAAATCACCCTCACCACCCGCAAGCAATCCAAACCCGACCAGCCCGGCCAACCCCGCCAGCCCGGCCAACCCAGCCAGCCCGGCCAGCCCCGCCAGCCAGGCCAGTCCCGTCAGCCCGGCGACAAGCCTCAAGCACCTCGCCAATCCCCGACCAGAGGGTCGCCCCAGCGCAGCCCGTCCCCGACGTCGCGCCGCCCAGACGCCGGCCGTCCAACGGACGACAGCGAATCCGACACGCCCACTCGCCGCGTGCCCGGCAGCCCGGAGAGGGGCTCGCCTCAACGCAGCCCGTCCCCGAAGAAGCCCGGCCGCGAGGCGACTTCGCCTCAACGCTCACCCGCCGACCGCAGCCCGGCGACCGGCAGCCCCACCCACAGCCCAGTCCGAAGCCCAGAGCGCTCACCCTCTCAGCCCAAAAAGACATCTCCGACCACTCGAACTTCGAGTATCCCCCGCGCTGGAAAACCCTGCACCCACGACCAGCCGGAAGTGGACGACACGCCGCGCCGTCCGGTGTCCAGCATCGTGAAGACGTTTGAGACCAAGAAACGCACGCAGCAGACCACCACCACGTCGCGCATTCCGCATTCGCCTGGAAGAACGCCTACAAAGACCACTCCGTCCCCGGCACGGAAGGCGCCTGAGTCCAGCCCCGAGAGGCGGCGACCCGGCCAAACGCCCAGCGTCCCCCAGAAGCCCAAACAGCAGCCTCAGCGTCGCCCGGAGGGCGGTTCACCGACCAGACGCGTTCCGCAGGACTCGTCCCCGGAACGCCGATCGCCGTCCGTCAGCCCCGAGCGTCCCCACGGCGCGGCTCCGTCCTCGCCGACCACCCCCAGCGGCCGCACGCCGGTCCGACCCACGTCGCGCCTCCCGCAGAAGTCCCCGACCAGCCCGGACCGCCAGCAGCCGCGCAAGCCGGTCGTCAACGGATACGATCGCCTGGCCAAGAGTCCTTCCGGGCCGCGTTACCCGAACGAGGAGCCGAAATCCGCCTTCGTGCGAACCGGCCGCCGGCCCGAGGAGAGCCCGGAACGCAAGACGCCGAAACGCGCACCCACTGCCGGCAAGCCCACACAACCCGGTCGCCCCGGTCGTCCGGATGACGAGGAACCGGTCACCGACCGCTCGTCCACCGTATCCAGTCCCGAGACGGTCAAAACGGCTGGCGACCTCACCAATTTCGTGGTGGACGCCTCGTACGTCGTCAACACGGTCACCGGGGAGGTGGTCGACACCGACACGATCACGCGAAAGCGCACGGAAGTGTTCGTGCCTCAGCTGTCTGTCGAGCGACCGGAATCGAGTCCGTCCGAGGACGAGGAGGACGACGCTCCGGAGGGCAAGCCTCGCAAGGCGCGTCCTACGCAGGTGCCTCCCGTGTCCATCACCATCACCACGGCCAGCACCAAGCGCACCCGCGAGGACGAGGATATTTACAACGAAGATTTCATCGAGTGCATTCAGGACGAGTCCCCTCCCGACACGTTCCTGGTGGAGGATGACGATGACGTGGATGATTACGAACCACGCGAGCCGAAGAGGGCGCCCAAGACCGCGCCCAAATCCGCCCCGGCGCCGCAGCGCAAGCCGCAACCCACGCGCGCCCCCGCGACCAAGCCGACTCGAGCGGCACCAACGAGACCTGCTGAACCCGCAAGGGGACCGACACATCGCAAACCCGAGCCGCGAGCGCCCGCGGACAGACGAACACCGACCGGCAGCGCACCGCGCTCCACTCCGCACTACGCGGCCCCCGTGCGCCGCGACCCGCGCCCAGCCGGCCAGTCCCCGGCACGCCCCCTGGGGCAGTCCCCGGCCAGACAGCCCGTCGGCAAGTCGCCTGCCCGGCCCGTGGGACAGTCTCCGGCACGCACGCCCACCGGCCAGTCGCCCGCTCGCACACCAGTCAGCCAATCGCCGGCTCGGCACCCGACCGGTCAGTCGCCGGCTCGCCAGCCGACCGGCCAGTCACCCGCTCGACAACCTACTCGCCCGGCGACTCACCGCACCGTGGTGGAAACTCGTATCACTCGCGCCAGCAGCGATAAGAACATCATCCGTCGCCAGCCGGCTTCTCCGAGCCCGGCTCAGCCGCGGCGACAGGTGTCCAAGCCTGAAATTTCAGTCACGCGCGTCACTGACAGAACCACCAACACCACCACTGCCAAATCCAGGACGACGTCCGTGCGACAGACAGTGGCTTCTAGCACCACCCGCGTGACAGCCACAGCCACCACCAACAGAACCACCAAAGCCATTCAAAACAAAACTCGCCCGCGTGACGAGCCGGAGAGTAAGCGCAAACCTCGTCCTGAAACCGTCACCAACAGACGAACAACCACCGTGACCAGCCAGAAGAGAACCGACGTGGTCCGGAAGGGCGTGCCGAGCCAGAAGAGGCCTGAACCGACCGACGAGGAGCCGTACACCAGCTCGTCGGAAGAAGAACCGGAGGAAGTCCCCGACGCGACCACGGATGACGGCCGTCCTAGCCCGCTTGTATACACAGACACCGACGGAAACGAGAGTGAGTTGGACGTCCGTCGTCGTCCCCGACCGGACGATGAAGATGACGATTACGAGCGACGACTTCGAGCCACCACCACCCGAGAGGACCACCTTCTCTCAGCCACTAGTCGCACCTCTCACATGACAGTCACCTTACAGCAGCAGACAACGAAATCCTCCAGGGAGTCGTCTCCTGACTACTTGCGTCGTCCGCAGCCGGTCACTGACACGAGTGACGACGATTCCTCCCGTCCTCGCTACGCGGACAAGGTGAGCGAGCCCGAGGATGAGGACGACATCACTCGCCGCCGTCCGTCACCCGCCAGATCCTTCCAGCGGCCGGTGGTGGAAGAGGAACCGTTCGATGAAGAACAGACAGACGACGAGCCTCTGCAACCGGGTCAGCCCAAGCCCCAGCAACCTGCCCAACAGCGGCCGGAGGACAAGAAACCTCAACAACCCGTACAACAGAAACCACAACAACCAGTGCAGCACAGACCGCAGCCCACTCAGCCGCAACAACCCCGTACGGAAGTTATTCGCCGCACGGAGCTAGTCACAGATCTGGACGAATCCGATACGGAGGAAATCACTCGTAACGTGAGCGTGGCAGACCGCGTTAGCCTCTTCCTCGAAGAGAGCCGTCGGGTTAGCGCGCCTTACCAACCCAGCGCACCGTCACAGCCATCCCAGCCCGATGAACCGTCTCCGAGACCACTCGACAGTCCAAGTAGCGTGCGCCGCGCCAAGGCCATGTTCGAATCCATCGCGACCTCGCCCAAATCCTCCCCCACGCTGCCCAGAAAGAAGATCGACATTTTCGACGCCGGCCGGGACGAGCCCAAGAAGCCCGAACCGCAACAGTCCGCCCCGGTGCAGCCCAAAGAGCCCTATTGTAGGGACTACCCCAGCGAGGACGACGAAGCTCCGCGTCCGGGTCGGGAACCCGAAAGCCCCGTTACCCGACCGCAACCCGGTTCTCCCACTCGACCGGCTGATCGGTCCCCGGAGAGGGACACGCCTTCTTCACGAGAAGCCTCGCCCTCTCCGGAGAGGCCGGCGAAGAAATACGACACCTTCGTGAGGCCGAAGACGTCTCGCCAAGAGCCCGACACCCGCCCTAAGGATTCCTCTCCTACGCGTGGTGATGAATCGCCCAGACGGGTCTCGCCCACCAGGAAAGAGTCGCTACCTAGGAAGCCCAGCGACACCTCCCCAGTTCGCAAGGAATCTCTCCCCAAGAGAGATTTCCCCAGCGACACGTTCACCAGGAAGAAGCCACAAGACAGGTCTCCTGAAGACCGTGAGACCTCCCCCGTTCGCAAAGCCTCCCTGCCGAAGAAGGACTACCCCAGCGACACGTTCCCCAGGCGCAAGCCCTCGCAGGACACGCCCCACGACACCTCCCCGACCAGGAAGGAGTCCTCCCCCACGAGGAAGGACTCGCTTCCGACGAAAGACTACCCCTGCGGTACGTTCACCCGCAAGAAGGCTCCTCAGGAGGACTATCCGGACGACAAGGACACTTCTCCTGCGAGGAGGCCTTCTCACCCCGGGAGGGACTCTCCTGCGGACTCGCCCAGGGAACAGTCGCCCGAAGGACGCCGCGTCTCGCCCACCCGCCGGGGCTCGCAACCGCGCGCGGACTACCCCACGGGAACCTACACCCGCCCCAAGGGCTCGCCCCAGCAGCCCGACGACGCCGATGTGTCGCCCACGCGCAAGGACTCGACGCCGCGACGCGACTACCCCTCAGACACGTACACGCGCAAGAAGACGCCCGCGGATGAGCAGGACGCCTCTCCGACGCGTAGACCCTCGCAACCCCGCGCGCCCACGGACACCTTCACCAGGAAGAAGACTCCGGAGGACCAGGAACCGTCAGCGCCTCGCCCGCGGAAGGAGATCCCGGCCAACACGGTGAGCGCGCGGCGGGCCGCCTTCGAGAAGCAGGCCGCGCCGGCACCCACTCGCAAGGAGCCTGTCCCCAAGAGGGACGTCCCGAGCGGCACCTTCCCGCGGAAGAGACCCGAACCACAGCCGGAGAACAAGGGCCCGCGGCCGGAGTCTCCGGAACGCCGCCCGCGCGAGGAGTCGCCAGAGCCGCGCGACCACCGCCAGATCGATATCCTGAGTCGACCGTCGGTGTTCGAGGCGCGGCGCCGCGTCGCGCCGGCTCCCACCGCCGCCGCCCCCGCGCGCCGCGAGTCGCCCGAACGCGCCAGCCCCGAGCGCGCGTCGCCCACGCGCCAGGAGCCGCGGAAGGCGTCCGTGGGCGGCCGGCAGTCGCCGGTCAAGAGACCCGAATCTCCACGTAAGGAGCCGACTCCCACCAGGAAGGACTCCACTCCAACCAGGCGCGAGTCCCTTCCCAGTAGGAAGGACTCCGTCCCTAAGGATACCTCCCCGACGAGGACCTCTCCTGTCAGAAAGGAGTCGGTTCCCACACGTCGCGATTCGTTCCCCGTTAGGAAGGAATCGGTTCCAAGAGAAAGCTCACCAACCAGGACCTCTCCGGTGAGGAAGGAGTCGGTTCCTACACGTCGCGATTCGTTCCCCACGAGGAAGGACTCGATTCCAAGAGAAAGCTCCCCAACTAGGACCTCTCCTGTCCGCAAAGAGTCGGTTCCCACTCGCCGGGATTCGTTCCCCACCAGGAAGGACTCGATTCCGAGAGAAAGCTCCCCAACTAGGACCTCTCCTGTCCGCAAAGAGTCGGTTCCCACTCGCCGGGATTCGTTCCCCACCAGAAAGGACTCTGTGCCCGAGACGGCCCCCGTCCGCAAAGAGTCCGTGCCGACCCGCAAAGAGTCCGTCCCGACCCGCAAGGAATCGGTGCCCACGCGTAAGGATTCGGTCCCGCGCGAACCGACTCGCAAGGAGTCGGTTCCGTCGCGCAAGGAGTCGGTGCCGGGCCGCAAGGAGGCGTCGTCGCCGACGCGGCGCCCGGGCTCCCCGCGCAAGGACACGCCCGCCCCGGCGCCCGCGGGCGGCGACTCGCCCCGCGCCGGCCGCTTCGGCGTGGCACTGCGCACCGTCAGCCAGACGCAGCTGCAGGCGCCGCGCCGCCGCTCCAGCGACACCGTGCGCGTGCGCGACGAGGAGCTCGTCATCGAGGAGATCTTCGACCTGGAGCTGCTCGAGCGCCTGGTGAGTCCGCCTCCTTGCATTCAACACTTATTTTACTAGTGCATTGCTGTGTGTTTACGGACCTCAAACAAAACACGTAACGGTATTGTTAATACCCTTGCGGGACTTTCTGATTCTTTATGCCTTCTTTCAATACTTCATGGCCAGCTCTAATACCAACACGACACATACATTTAGTTACGATGCAATCAAATACAATAAATAAATAGCATAATGCTCAAATAAGTAAAATAACTCGTAGTAAACCTTATTTTGCTTAATTGATATGAAAATTGAAATTTTGGAATGTTTCCGCGAATATACACTTGCCACCAGTCACTCATATTTCACTATTACGTATCACATTTTTTACAGACATAGTATGTGCATCATGAGCAGCAGTCTACTCGTAGAAATATGATGTATAAGGCACATCGGCTAACACCCTCATACAAAGCCTCAAACATAACTAAACATTATGTTTTTGATATTATGACATATTATAAATAAATTTTGGAAATAGAAGCAAATAACCTAAAAGTACTGTTTCATCAACGCAATTTACACTGTTATTCACACTCATATAACTCTCAAATACACCATCAACAGTTTCATATATTTTTCGAGATTTTACTAGAAACCACTGTCCGTAGTTTTGTTAGCTTTTGCGAGAATTTCCGCAGGAACTTCACAACATTCTTTCATTTTGTACGAACAAATCAGTCCAATAACGATTATGCAATAGTAATTAGATACACACTGTTTTGTTTATCTGAAGTCATATTGACAAATGGCTATTACAATACATCTTTTCATTTATGACGTAAGAAAAATTATAAAATGTTTCGAATTCTCGTTTAATTCACCAAGGAACTAGAAAAACCATAAAGTTTTGTATGCACCACGGGCGTTATTAGATATTTTTGCCCCTCGGGCGACTTCCGACCCCTCGGGCTAGAGTCCCTCTGTTTTGGAAGTCGCCCTTGGGGACAAAATATCTACTTAACGCCCTTGATACATAAATAACTATAATGCACTTATTATCGTAGACATGTCAAGCACACCTACCTGCTATGGTGATCCCGCTGAACCAGGGGTTCATAAGCGACAATGACGAATGTGTAGTCGTTAAGAGGTTACGGAACGCACATATGGGTTCAATCGAAAACGTTTTACATTTTCTTCTTCATCTTATCCTATTTCTCTGTTTTCTTGTTCTTCGCATCCTTCTCTCATCTCTTTTCATTTCTTTTTCTTCTTTTCCGCTTCGCTCTTATTTTTATTCTTCTCCTCTCTCTCCTCTGTTCTTCTATTCCTTCTTTTTTCCTTCATCTTTCTTCTCTCCTGGAGATTTTTCTCCTCCTTTCCCATTTTGTTACTCCTTCTCTTTCTACTTGTTCCTTTTCCTCGTTCTTCTTTCTTCTGTCTCTTCTTCTCTTTAATAATGTCTCTGTTTTCCTCCCCTTCAGGACCTTTTTCTCCTCCTCCTGATCCTGCTGATGTTCTGTAACCTGTTTTCTTTATATGACTCTTTGAATTTTCAATAAATATAATGGCACTAAATATTAATACAAACATACTCGTTCGAGTATATTATAATAATAATACATGTTGGATATTTTTTTAATGATTCTATTGTAATATACATACAAAAATTGTGATAATAACAACTAATATATACACATAACATCTACTCATAATAACTAATACTCTAACATAATACTCACGCATTTAAAAATAAGAATACATTAACAATCAGTTGAGAAATTACATCGTATAATTTCAATGAATATAGCACTTTAATTAAAAATATATTATTAAATACGATACTGTGCGTTGACGCACGAGAAAAGTGACATCAAAAATTTTCAGTGTGCAGAAGTTAAGTTTTAATCTCAGCTCACAATAAGACGCGTATTTCGCAGCCAATAAAATGCACTCACTTCTTTACCGTATGTCCTGTGAACCATCTGAATGAAATTTGTACTTCATTGAAGGTTGATTATATTCATTCACAGAACTAAATAATTACAATTTTTAAATTACGGCATTTTTCTTGTGCACCAACGATATAACAATAAGTTATTAAACATTTCGCATTTTTGTGAACATGTTTACAAATATTATCTTGTTACGATTAGTTTATTTTTGCAATAAATATACTGTAATTAAGTTACTTGAAAACATTTAACAAAAAAGATTCGAAGTATTAAATATTTCATTGAATGTGAAAATATTTGAAGATTAATATATTTCCTATTAAATTAATATTTTGTTTTATACAAACTGTAATGAATTAATTCCAGTGCAGTCCTTGCAACTGACCGCGCAATTGACCTTATTTAAATCACATTACAAAATCATTATTTTAAGTGGACACGTGAATTCATTAATAACGAAAAATCTTGAAATATTTTTGCCTAATAATAAAAGTAATTAAGGTATATTTGAAAGTGTAGCATTCCAAATTAAATCGAAGCTACAGTAAACTTATCCTTATTGTGGAAAGTGGAACGATCTCTTACTCAAAGAGCTCACAATTGAAGAACTTGTAAGAGTAGCAAGCTAAGACACACACAGATACCATAACAGCCACACAAAATTTCCTGCAATTGGTAAATTTTTCGACTTGACGGAAAGTATGGATTATATATTTACCATACAGTTACTAAATATACTTCAAGATAGAAGTCAAGTACAATAGAGATCAAGATAGAAATTTCGTATTTTCAATGTAACTATTCTTATTGGTATAGCTGCCTTTTATTGATCTACTTTCATGTTCATTTGCTTCTGTATTGGCTTGTAGAAAATCTATTTTTTCGGGTAGTAAGAGAATAAAATTTTTTTAACTTACAATGGAATGCAATAATTGATCAACCAATTAAGATAATCAGAAAGCGAAAAAAATACATTTTACTTGGACTCTTTGGTACGTATAATTTACTTTGGTCTTTAATACATGAAATTATTATTTTACCACATTGTTAGTTCCCTAGAATTTTTAGTTTTTATTGGAAATGTGCGTGACGTGGCTTTTACTCGCAGTTTTCAATTTTCTACCTCCCCGTGAGCAACCTCCCACTCGCGTATCAACACTGCACTCGGGCAAGCGTACGTTAAGGGATTCTGAGGTAGAGCTTGCCGACATCGTACAAGTGGACTTAGCGATGTGATGATTAGTAATTATTTATTAACAATATAAAAATGTAATTTAATCAGTTATAAATTTATATGATAATTGCAGACGTTGATATGAAACAGCAAGGGTACAACACAGCACTTTTTTAAATTTTTAATGACAGTGATACTGAAGATGGATAGAAGTACAGAGATTTCAGTAGAAAATAAATGATGAATTATCAAAAATAGAGGAACCTAAGAACCCGACAACATAAAAATTGAATGATCTTCAAACCTTACAAATGTTACCTTAATAAAACATTGTTAAAATTTACATTCGAATACACACGAGCAAGTACGTGAAATCATAAGTACATTGTGTATCCGCTTTGTATTTTCTTCATTGACTGGCCAAATTATGCATTCCATTGAATAGAAATAGACTTTTATTCTCTTTCTACTCGAGTTCCTAACAAAGAATGTTAGTTATGCTTGAGGAAGGTATAGAAACAGATGCACAAATAAGTAGGACATCAAGATATGAAATGCAAATAAGTACTGTTACATTTAAAACATGAAGTTTCGATTGCAATTTCCTTCCAGAAAGCAGAGCGCCAGCGAAGGACAGACTGTTTTCGTTTTCCGTTGCGGAAAGGCACGAAAATCATAGCTTCTGACGAAATGTACAACCCATTTCACCTACAGTTTCTTTCCAAATATTAATAATATCAGTGTATTCGTCTCTTCAAGAATTTAGAATGGTGATATGAAAAATATATACTTCCATTTATAAAATCAAACTTGTGTTAATATCTCAAAAATTAAAAAATGTTACGAACTAGAAAACGAAATATGTTATTTACCCCATCATCTGCAACAATTGAGCATGAACCGCATCTCAATACCTAAAATCGTTTAGAAGATATTGCCAACTTAGATGATATGTCTGTATAAATCTTGCCCATATTTACGAAGGATCTGTGACAGTAGCAATATAAGACACATTTCGACCAAAATTGCGATTTTAACATTTACGAATAGCAGGCGGCTTGGTGTGGCTGTTATGGCATTCTTGGCTTCTGCCGCAAGCCCTTCAATTAGTGAATGTATACCCTTAATTTTGATATCACGTGGAAATGCTTGAACAACCGGGTAGACAGCGAGCATGCTCGAAGAGCACAACATCCTATATCGCGTTGAACACACGTGCGTGCTCCTGCACGTCGGTGGTGGAGCGTCCAAACAAACCTTGCGAGCCGCGCAGCAAGCACGGAAACTACTGTCCGAGACTGTGTAACCTTGCGGTGCGTAGACAATACAACGACCGACCCTGCAGCGGAGGCAGGCACTTCTGCCCGGGAGGCGGAAGACGGGCTGCTTACACGGGGTTCTTGTTCAGCTGAGCGCTTTCGTCCGTCGTGTTTAGCATTCCGATCACTCTTTTAGAATGCCGTATGGTACACGTGCAGTAATTGCATTCTATCTTAAGAAAAAAATGTGCTCATTGCGTGAATACTGTTTCATAACAGAATAAAATTGCTAATGTCACGAAACATGTTCCAGTGAATCCGATAATGACAAATACGCCTAAGGACAAATGCACGCTGTTTTGTATATTAGCAGACATTCAGTTGTTTATGTTATCTTAAAAATTATTAACCAAATCTATTCGTAGAGAATTCAAACCATTTCTAAAGCGAAACTCATCATTCAATCAAGTATGTAAATCATTTTCAAGTTAGTAAATCATTTTTTAAATATTTTAAAACATTATTTCTTAATTTTAACGATCGTTCCTGAACTATGTCTAAGATGTCCCCGGTCAATAAAATTTCAGCCCCATCTTCGAATAACGATTCTTGATAAATTTTTACATCAATTGGAGACAATCCTCACTCTTTTCTCTTAATTTAATTCTCTTCTCTTGAATTCTCTTTCTCAGAATTGGGTGATAATTTAGATGTGAAAATTATTCCGTAGTGTTCACACCTCCGCTAGTTTTGAAATATGTCATTGGGAGGTTGATACGAATTCTTGAATTGTTGATTTAAGGAATTATACAAATATTCACTTATATTGGCAGAGGTTTTAACATTTTTTTGGGCCACGAAATTACTTATTTGGTAAAGTATTTCGATTTTAACAAAGATAATTACTGAGAAAGTTACGACAAAGGATATTTAAAGCAGTAGATTATGTCTCAATAACTTCTCATACTGCATTTAGAACTTGAAAAACTAATTAATAACATGAAAATACCTGTTATTAATTATTCCTTTCAAGAATGATCCGCGATGTTTCTTCCAACAGTGAATTGAGTAGAGTAGAAAGTCAAATTTACATGTGAAGTATAACGAATGTTCAATAATCCGAATGCATGTTTGGAAGAAAATTAAAACATAAAAATTGTAAGTACATACTTGTAATTAATGTAACGTTTGAGCGCGTGTTAATGTTTCCACGTTAAAATATAATCAGAAAAAATCTATTCATATTAATATTATTTGAATTATAACAAAAGACATCTCAAATAAATTAATTAATTAAATATTTTACACATCTGTGTCTGATGTTAAACTTAATTCCATGAATTGAGGTGTTTTCTACATCTCAAGTGTTCCTTATTTTTTAGCTTTATTCGATCATCCGTATTTCCGTATTTCCCATGTAATTCGGATAACTGGACATCGCCCTCCCTCACTTCCAGTCCAAAACTTTATTTTCGGCTTCCGCGCTCGCAAAGAGATTATTTACAACCGCGTGGGTGGGAAATCGCCCGACTTCAACAGACGCCGGCGGCGGCGGTGGCTGTAACTGTGACGAGGGCGCTGTGTGGACAAGCGGCGACCGCCGCGTCAGCAAACAGCTGAGCGGCGGCACGCGCGCGCGAGACAGGCCGCCGCCGCTACAGCAGCTCCGTGCCGCCAGTCTCGTTTGCACGCCTCGCGACGACATGGAGGTCATCACGACGTACGTCTCCGCTATGGCGGTGCCTTTGGTTCGTACTCCCTGTCTCCCTGGGTGGAACGGGGATTTCGTGATTTTTGTTATTTACTTGGTTGTTTGGAAACTTATTATCAGTTTCTAGAAAAATATTTAAGTCCGTTAGATACATGAAAGGTGCATTTACAGTACATGAATTATTCTCAAAGGGTCATATTTGGAACAATGACCTTTTGGGGGGGACATTTGGAATTGTTTTATTGTTGATAGCCCTGCCTGTTGTTGCAAGTTACGTTATGCAGGTTATTACCTTTAATTGATGACGTGTTTATATTTCGTGATATTTTCAGGCTACTGAACAATATAACACATTGAACTAAAAGTTAGGGAACATGAAAACGGTAGATTTTGAATTTTATGTCTCTTTAATCTGTTGCTGAAATCACTAATTGACGAGCAATTTCGTGAATAAATATTGTGCACTGATTTCTGGCTATTGTTTTCGGGAATTTGATCTTGATTACCGTTCTTGATTAGAACTTGAGTCGTTTTAAGTGTGTAAAACCAATACTGTCATGTTCCTCTCAATTTTAGAAATAATTAATATCTTACCATTTTGGGAGGCATAAAAATTTTGCATGGAATTCCGTCGTATTCTGTATCTCATCAAAAAATCACTTGCAGAAAATTCCACTCTCTTAAGTTTCGAAGCGTCATTGATAGACTCAGCAGTAGGAGTGAATGAACACACCAGGAGACTATGCAAGTATTTAAGTCCCCGCGACAGTAATCATTAAGCTTACCAATTCTATTCCCCCCCCCAAGACTTTATACAACAAAAAATTGTTAACAAACCGATGAATTGTTTACAAACCACACCCGTATTGTTACATAATCCAGTCATTTTTTTTGTCAGATTTATTTATTTGGGCACTATTAATTTTTTTGTTTCTTTAAATGTTTTATTTTTTCATATTTTTATCATGACTAACGTCACGATTTTCGTAGTTATCCCAATCTGATTCTCTCGTTAATTCCAATTACATTGTGAATGCGATGAAAAGTTAATAAATATTTAAGAGCAAGATACTGCGTTTTGAACCGAAAATGTTCATGTAATTGCATGCAACAATCATAAATATATTAACTTTGTAGCTGAATAATCATTTAAAAATTGAAATCGTCTTGAAAACTTCAAACAAAATAATGTTCTCGCATACGAACTCAAAATATAAAACAACACTCACAAATAATCCTGAGAATTCGAGCATATGAAAGGGCACTAAATGGAGCAAAATAGCTCTACATAACGTATTTATTTTGTTTCTTTCGCTTTCGTTTGTCGAGTCCATTCCTCTTATGTATTTTGATCAGCATTATTGTAAACAAAATGTAAACTCCGTGAAATAAAGCGCTTGGTTTTTAGTTAATATAGGAATCTATTGTATTGATTCCCCTTAACCTTAAATTAGCTTATTTTTTGAAAAGAAGGGTTAACACTGAATGTCTCGTAAGTTGTAATAATTCATTGTGTTAAACTAATGGAATCAATTGTTGACATGTGTATTTGAGTGCATTTATTAGTTAATAACACGTAATTCGTCTATTGATAATGTGTCTCATAGGTTAAGTGGACTGTTTATTTTCATAACAATACGTAATGTCTTCTGTACATCCACGATTCTCATATTGTGTTCTGATGAAACCGTAAATTCCATTCGAACATTGAAAGGGTTCCCAGAAAATAATTTCAAAATTGAGTTATTCAACCTTCAACATAAAACGTGACAAGATAATTTTTTTCCTTATGGCTTCCAATCAGTTACAAAGGAAATGCATAATGTAATTTACGTTCTTAAGGGTGCACAGATTTTTCTGAGCCCTTCCACTTTGCTTTTATATAAGTGGTATTCTTAGCTCTTCTTATGGAGCCCCTAATGATATTAATTCACCCACTTCATATTCTTGCACTTCCCGGCTCCATAAACTATGTACAACGGTCAAATAATTCGCAGAACATTTCAAATTATTAAAGAAAATCAAATTTCCATTAAAATTGTTTCAGTGAAGGAGAAAACGAACACAACTCTTGTATATATGATTACTGCATTCGGATTTGTGTTTTCCCCTTATCCTTTTGTTATACGCGCTAGTTGTACAACTACGCGAGACACTATAATTACACAAGTGCCGAATAGAGGACTTGTCATTACTAAGGTAAACAACAATAGTAAATTTTATTTTCAATACAAAACATTTCTACTAATCAACAATGAAATATTCATTCGTATGGTACGTAATAGAATTATTTTTAGTGTATGTATAACTATTTTTGTAAACATGTTTTGAGTCAGTCTTGATCAGTTTCCCTTGAACTATGGACCAAACACTGCGCTGCTCCTTGCTGTATTTCTGGCCATTTAAATGGAACTCATTTCCCACACATATATTTCAATCAGAGACAAGTTCTTTTGTCCGAAATAAATAAAAATAAAAAAACTCAAAAACTAAAAATCTCGCAGCTGGAGCAGGCCGTCGGCTACGAGCAACGCCGCAGCATCCGCGCGCAGATCCGCGTGGTGAAGCGCATGATCTCGGAGCAGACCATCACCACCACCAGCAGCACCACCCTTCGCTCCAGCGTCACCAGCAGCGCCGAGGTGCACGAGACCCACCGCACCAAGAGCTCCGTCACCAACGGCTGCATCACTAGCGTCACCAGGCGCCCGGAGTCACCGGAGTTTGGTGACAGCGAGCCGGAGGTAGGGAGAGTACATTTTTTCAGCAATTTTCAAATTATCACTTCTTTGATGCAAATCTATTATTTGGGTGTATTTTTTAATTCAAATGCAAAACTTTACAATTCAAACATCCTGAAATGTAAGGCTTTAAAAGATTTTAAAAATAATGTAACCATACACACATTAATGAAAAGTATCAGCACAACTAGAAACATCCACTCCTAATTCGGGAATTCGAACGCACAGCCTTGGAGTAATTGTACATGTAGGTGAAAATTATATATGGAATATGTGATGCTTTGTAACAGTGAGATGTACAGGTTTTGTGTACAGGCTGTTAGCCTGAGCAGTGCAATTAGCATAATTAATTATGTAAAATAGTATGGGTATATTATACCCAAATTTTATTTGTTGTTTGTGCTTTATTCTTCTTTATATCTATATTTTTTGTCTCTGGCCAAAAATTTTCGTAGATAATTGAATAACATGTACGTTTTCTTTTATTTAATGTTTTTATTACAAATTATCCTTCATTTTAACAATTTATAATTTTAACTTTTATTATTGTATGAACTAATTTGTAATAAATAAAAACATTAAATGAAAGAAAACTTATGCAGTGTGATCTAGAATTGTCTATGAATATCGTTGGCCAGAGACAAAAAAAATACACAAACTATTTAATAAATTACAAATAGACGTTGTGGATGCTAATGCCAACCTGGACGGCCGTGGTAGCTAGAGCGTGTGCCAACTAAGCGCCTCGGTCCGAAGGGTCGCGAGTTCGAGTCCCGTCGTGGGCATGGTTGTTTGTCCTTTATCTTTCATTTATGTGTGTTGTCACGGAAGGCCTCGTAGGCCTTGTGAGTCTGCTGACCACAGAACGTGCATTCCCCATATGTGTCTAGTGTAAAGGTTAATATGTTTCCCCGTGAGGGACGCTACCCGGCGCGGATAGCCAAAATCGGCATCTCCTGAAGCTGAAAAAAAAAACAGGAATAAAAGAAATGTGGTGGATGCTAATGTTTTGTGTTTTGGCCATCAGGAGGAGCCCCGTCCGCAGCAGCCGTCGTCGCCGCACTCCCCTGTGGTGGTGCACTCGCATCGCAAGGTGCAGCCCGAGGAGCCCGGCTACCAGCGCCCGCTCTCCCGCCGCCCCGACCAGCCCCACGAGGCGCCCCGCAGCCCGTCCCCGCACAAGGACGCCTCCAAGCCCCTGCCCGGCTACCTGCGCCCGCTCAACAGGTCAGCCTCTTCCTCATTCACACGCACCAGCCACTCCCTCATTCACACACACACACACACATGCACAGCGGTCAGTCACTCCCTCATTCACACACACACACACACATGCACAGCGATCAGCCACTCCCTCATTCACACGCACACATACACAGCAGTCAGCCACTCTCTCATTCACACACACACACACACACAGCAGTAAGCCACCCTTCATTCACACACACACACACACATACACAGCGGTCAGCCACTCCTCATTCACACACACACACACACACACGTACACAGCGGTCAGCCACTCCTCATTCACACACACACACACACATACACCCTTCATTCACACACACACACACACATACACACACATACACAGCGGTCAGCCACTCCTCATTCACACACACACACACACATACACAGCGGTCAGCCACTCCTCATTCACACACAGCAGTAAGCCACCCTTCATTCACACACACACACACACACACACATACACAGCGGTCAGCCACTCCCTCATTCACACACACACACATACACAGCGGTCAGCCACTCCCTCATTTACATACACAGCAGTAAGCCACCCCTCAATCACACACACACACACACACATACACAGCGGTCAGCCACTCCGTCATTCACACACACATACATACACATAAACAACGGCCAGGACAAATGCTCCTCAGGTGAGCCATTTTTGGTAAAAACTTGGATTTTGGAAGAGAAACCCCTTTTCTTGACTACGTCTACACATCGAGTCAGAGGGCCGTAACGAAACGCGGGTCACACAAAAACAATCCAGACGGCAATACGTATCGGAAATGAACAGTGATGGCCTTTTGGATGTGTTCCACCAATGGTGTAAACCGCAGCTGGGTATGTTCCATAATAATCGAGAGATTCACATGACACATGCTCACCTCCAAGTTGCTACCCGGCTACCCGCGCCCTGTCAACAGTTGGTTCACTTGTTGCGTGCGTCATTAATGTGGGTGTAAGGAGAGACTTCCTCATACACACACACACATACACAGTCACAGATACCGGTCAGGGCAACTTATTAGGGCAAAGGCTCGACAGGTGTTCATCTTTGGAAAATGTGTGGACTTTTGAAGTGAAACTTATTTCAGGGGGTTAAGTAAGTCTACATGTCAAGTCAGAGGGGT
Source organism: Teleogryllus occipitalis (assembly GCA_011170035.1). NCBI lineage: Eukaryota > Metazoa > Arthropoda > Insecta > Orthoptera > Gryllidae > Teleogryllus > Teleogryllus occipitalis. Next base: position 45,117 of record BLKR01000066.1, read on the forward strand.
CTAATTAAAAATACAACACTTATGTTCTGTCAGTTTCTGGTCAGGGAATATGATTAGTTCGAAGGCCCGACAGATGAGCCAAATTTGATAAATGCTTGGATCTGGGACGTGGAACTTCCTTTCTGACGGTCGAGTGGGTCTACTACACAATGAATCAGAGGGGCGTAATGAAAAGCGAAGCACTTATTTTCTGGCTAAACTATGCTTCAGAGACGAAGAACATTCATGGCATTTTGAATGGGTTAGGTCAAAACCTATACAATAGGGATACCTCATTCTTTATTTTGAGTTTTTGCTTTCTTTATTACTCCCATATTTTTCTCGGCAATCCATCTTCCTTTTTTCGAATAGTAGTCCATTGCCAAGACTGGAATTTTTCCATCTGTATTTTGAATGAATTGATTCCAAAATGTTGGAATGGCCCTCTTTCTAAATTATATGTTGCGATACAGTTCAGCGAATAAAGTGCGGGTTGGGCGGACGTAAAGTTTCGAGCGTGGGTGAATCTTCTTATCATGCTGATTCGTCTTTGCTACGAAATAATTGTAATCATAAATTTTGATTCCCTGCGGCTAATTTCTCCTCCGCCCCCCGCTTTACAAAAATGTTGATATAGATACATTTTTTCCAAAGTTATGAAAAATATTTCATTGATTCATTAGTTGTCCAGATATTCCACATAATATTATTGAAACGTATACCTACTGTACTTCACATTCTTATTCATGGCCAATTTCAAATGCATAGTATCAATATATCGTGAGAAAATGTATTTATAAAATTATCCATGAAAATACTTTACTATCAGTTAAAGATGCTCAAGAGATACATGTACGTCCCAAATACTCGTTTTATCTACACCTTGGAGGAGAGTATAAACACGTTTTTTTGTTTTTGTTTTTTGTTGCCAAAATGGGATATTTCAACCTACTTAGTTCATTTTTCTTGCTCTTTCTGGAAGTCTTGGGAACTAGATCAAAGAGAATAATAATGACGTTGGAAGCTTTGAAATCAACGCTATATAAGCTTGCACTCACTGGACAAAACATATTTTAAGTTACGCTCCTGTTAAATTAGGCAAATGTGAGAGGAAATGTTGATATTATAACTCCAAAAATTTCAATTGAGAAAAGATTCATATCTAGTCGTTCGACCTAGTCTATTCACTTAGATTAGGAATCTTACAGATTATAGATCAAATCGAAACATTTTTTTAAAATAACCAAAGTTTCGGCTTTTATTGAACCTTCACCATTGCAAATTTTAGCGTTGACGATTTAAATAATTTGTTTGAAATTGATCTAAAACCAAGAGTCTTCCTGTAAATATATTGCATGCATTGTAAATTCATTGCTAATTGATTAAAGTGAGGTAAAGTGTATTTAGTGCGATCGGAAAAGGTGACTCAAGGCATCAACTGATCTCACTGCAGTGCCTCTAACCGGGGAGACCTAGGGTTCGCATCCCAATGGTGGCAGGATTTTCGACACTAGCTACACAGCTAGGTCGAATTCAGCTGCTGTGTAGAGGAGTATTCTAGCGGCCGGCTGCTCTGATCCGTATTTCTCCGATCAACACCAAACCATCAACACCAATGCCGGAGGAGTTCCCTAACAAACGGACCACCCCTTAGTTACATTCACTTACACTTATATGCACACTACCAAACAAGTGGAGAGTTCAGTCGGGAGCTTAGAGCTTGTCCCGGCTGAGGGGTGCCCCGCTGGTGGGAGATACCTGGTGGGGGAAAATCTGCGCAAGCCGACGTAGGTCGGCGCCGGATCATACCTGTAGTGGAGAAAGATCACCACCAACTCCCGCGATGAAAACATACACTACACGTACAGGACTAATGCGCTTAGGAGTTGACGCGCCCGGAATCACTAATCAGTCAGTCAATCCACGCACTGCGCAGGCAAGTGGACAGCCCGGAGGAGCCGTCGCGGGCCACGCCCACCCAGCAGCGGCCCGCGCGCCGGCCGGCGGACGAGTCCCCGGAGCGCGAGCCCAGCGCCAAGCCCGTCCCGGGCTACCAGCGCCCGCTCAACCGCCACGTGGACGCGCCGGAGGAGCCCACCACCCGGAAACCGTCCCTAGGCCGCCCCCGAGACTCCCCGGAGCGCGAGCCCCAAGGCGGCGTCCCGGGCTACCAGCGCCCGCTCAACCGCCAGCCGCAGGAGGAGGAGCAGCGCCGCCCCGAGTCGCCCGACTACCAGCCCGGCTACCAGCGCCCGCTCAACCGCGCCCCCGAGTCGCCCGAGCGCCGCGCCAGCCCCGGCCGCAAGCCCTCCAGGAGCGAAATGACGGTCGAGCTGCGCGCCGCCTCCTCCTCCACCACCACCGGTGAGTACCCTCCAAGGCCTTTTGCAGGGGCCTGTCCTACACTATGGCTCGCCAGCCCGCTTCGGGCCTTGGCCGACCAGTGGTGACCCAGCCTCTCGGTCATGGGATAAGGGGTTCGTGTGGTTAGCACGAAGACATTCCTTCGCCGTATATACTGATCTTCATAACCGTAGGATGGGCTTTCTCGTCGTCACACAGCAATAGATACTGGGACTTTTGTAAGAAAAGCGCCCAGGTATAATTTACCTCGGCCCAGCGTTGCGCCGTGGAATTCACACTAACCAACGAGCCACCAAGGGCCTCTTTCAGAGGGGGGTGCGTTCGGGAAAACCTTGGATCCGGGAAAAAATCAGGGAATTTCATTGCTCTTGGAAAAATCAGTGAGAAATCAGGAAACTCGTGGAAGAATCGTTGGAAGTCAGGAAAGCTTTTGAGATAGTGATAAAACTAGATATTATCCCTAAAAAAAATTGTTGAGCATTATTTTTTGCACAATTTCTATTTGTTGAGTTTTTTAATTTGAAGTTTATCAAGGCGAAATCAGAGAGCTGACAAATTAGTTTTAGGTTTGCTTTAATTTTTTCGTTAAATAGTGTGAAATACTCTACAAATTTTATCAGTGAGAATTTTAAATAATGCCCTGGAAAACCGGGAAATCAAGGAAATTTATTTCAGGAAATAAGTGGCCACCCTGTTTTTTCTGTCGTTTCAAAATGAAATGCATGTAGAGCACCCCAGATGTACGGGAATGTGTATGTATATTTGCATGCGCAGCCTGAAACAACAAGAGAACCAACTACATTTTTAGGCCCCCTTTTCCATTTATTTTTTTTCTTAACATATGATATATATAGAGTATTTATAGATTCTAGATATTCTTTATTATAGATTATATGTCATATATTATATCGATACATTCCTACACTTGAAATTCGATGTGACGAGGTCATTAAGTGAATAAATCGAAAAGATCAAATAGATAAGTAACCCGGAAGTATGTAGTTGGGGTGTACACAACATCACAAACGTTATAAACGTTTACACTTTCGACGTAAAGAAGACCATGCAGTACTTCGTGATGGATTTATAAACTGTTTACATTCTGCCCCCAAGGATCGATCTTTCTCATAGTACGCAAACCCCAAGTTTTTATTACTACAAAGCCTTTTTTAATTCATGGTGCTACTTTGGATGTGTCGTATCCTGTAATAGCAAACAAATCTAAAAGTATAATAGTATGAGCAGAGAGGATATTTGATTTCTACAGAAATGGAACGGACCTGTTTCGGCATGGAGCAGGGGTATTTGAAGCAATCGAGAAAAAATAACACTTAGTGCGGAAAGACTGCCCTTCTTAGGAAGATTATCTTTTAACTCTCTTATCCGACATAGTGGCATCTTTCTCTATTACCAAATCGTCCTTCTTCGGAACGTTATTTACTACGCAGCGTCAGTTGAAATAGACATTCTACAAACCAGTTCCCGTAAGGAAAGACTGGATCTCGTACTGTAAGTTTAACTTTACGAAAGTTCGTATTACGAAACTGACCACAATGAAGACGACCATCTGCGCGGGGAGCCAGCAACGAGTTCTTGTAGCCACTGGGCGTCGAAGCCACTAGGCCACCAGCATCTCGGCACGACCCGAAGCATCCCCTTCACGACACCAAACTACACTTGTTTTTTTCTAACGAGGCATCTGAGGGTAGTATCACCAAGATGGAATATGGTACGGGTTTTCTCGTCTTTCTCGGTCGTGCTACTAGAGTCGCTTGATCTGTAGCACTAATTGATACTGTCGCGATCATGCGACATCTTGCTGCAGGACCGATAAAGACGCAAAAAGTCGTGCCATATTCCATCTTGGAGATATTACTTTCAGGTACCTCGTTAGAAAAAACAAAGTATATCTGTATTACTCATTTCCAACGCGCGCAGAAATTGAACCAAATCTCTTCAACCGTCGGCCATTTGAGAGGTGTTCATGGTGTTGTTAGATACCCAGAAACTCCGGAAAAATACAATCAGTGTCCAACTGTTACAAACAAGTACAGCAACAGTTACACTGTTACAACTGTTACAAACAAGTACAATAAGTTTTTTCATTTGTACAACAAAATACAAATACAAACAAAACTTCGATTTTGACTTAAAAATGCAAATATTTGGTTGTGTTATTTCGCATTTTGTAGTGCGCGTACCGACAAAATTATCATACTCATGGCGTCACCGCTTACGGCACATCTGACGTCAAGCGACACCAAGGCTCCAAGGAAGAGGCCGCCCTGCATTAAATATTTGCTATTCATGTTCATTGTAAAGGCAACGTCATATGTAAAGAACTGTTATACTGTGTATACTAGGTAACTGGAAGCTTTATCAAGACTTTTTCGCTAAAATATTTAATTTGTTGCAGTGTTGTAGGAGAGTATTTATTTAATAATTTAAATTTTTGTGCTCTTAAGCAATATGCGTACTACTTTTTGGAAAATCATTTTGAGTGATTTTCTTTAGCTTCATTTTTGCTACTGCAGGCCACTAATTCGTTTTCTACAGTTAGGCGAATTTTCGTCTGCTTTTCCCAGAACGACTTCAATCAACACTCACGTGAAAAAAATGGTTTCCTAATACGAACAAAATAGAACACTACGGTGAGAGAATCAGTGTGATGGTTAAGTATTATAACGCATGTAAGAAACTGTGAATATTCATTGAAAAACATTTTATTTATGATATTATGTTTGAACATTCTAAACTCGTATGCCCATGTACTAAAGAGAATGACTAGTGCTACCAAACAGGCAAATTCAAATCTTCTCTTGCACTCTTATTTTAGTTTTCGAATATTGATTCTTCAGTTTTGGTACCGAAACCACAGTGATTACGTACAATTCGCATTATTCTTAAACGTATAAAAAGAAAAGAGTGACTATAGTCACTCTTTTCTTGTATGTATTTATGTATGTATGTATGTATGTATATATAAATACATTTAAAAGGAAACCTCAAGATGTACACCTCCATGTTACACTTACGGCATAATTGAATATCTTCTCTGGCCACCTGTAAAACTGCCTCCCACCATGACGCGTATTAGGGGCCCTCAGGCTCTATTAGCTGCAGTGCTCGAATGGAATGTAGTACCCGTCCTTTAGCGCCATAGATTCACCCCCGCACGCAGTTTCGTCCCGCGCTATTTTTGTTCGTAGATTGTAATTTAATCACAAGAGTTAACTGTTGGATGCTAAGAGAAACAGATGAATAGTGAGTATTCTGGCCAATAGAAGCAACTAATTCACTTCAAGCAACGGAGAGAATCTCATTTTTAAATGAATGAATGTTCTAACATTTATTCTTCAGTCTCACAGTTAAAGCATAAGAATCGAATATTCTTTCATATAACTTTAAATATCCATCACCTTCAGAACTCAAGATTTATTATGCAGATCCTTGTGGGACACGTCTGAGAGACAGGATAATTGCCATACCTTTATTCTTGCATAACGTGAATTATCTGGGCGGGGCTCTGAATCTGAACCTCCGACACGTTATGGTGGTCTTAAGTCTTCTTGATGCATTTGCCACATGTCACTTCTGATTTTGTCCGAAAGAAGTTCTTGCATAATCCCGCGAGCTAGCTAGACGGAGCTCTGATTTTGGACTTACGCCGCATCATGCGAGTGCTGAGTGCTTCTTGGCTGCACTGTCGGAAAGTAGTCTCTCTTCGCCTTGCACCGTGACTGCACCGCAACCTCATCCTCCAGGCGGTTTCGTCCCGCGCCTCTTTTGTTCGTGGTTTTTAATTGGCGTCCGCTACCGGCGCTGCAGTGGCTTTTCTTGCGGCGGCGGCGGGAACTGCACCGGGCCGCGCTCGCGCTCGCGCTCGGACTCGCCTGGCAAAAAAGGCGGCCTTGACTCGCTCGCGAACGCACCCGCCGCCGCCGCCCCGCCAACGCGCCGGTGGACGGGGCGGTCGCGTGGCACTTGTCGCCGAGGAACATTGTCATCGCCGGCTGCCGCCGCCACCGCCGCCGCAAGAAAGCCTACGCTGCTGGTCTGTCAAGACGTGCGCACCGGGGAATTACCTGCACTTTTACGCATGCCCTGGAAGTGAACGAGAACAGCTCTGTACACGGGCGTTGTCACGGTTTGGAAGGCGGTTTGAGAGCTATTGTTAGGGAGAAGCAAGGTTTAATGAAATAGGAATTTCCTATGTAAGGATAAAAGTAATTAGTAACTTATGGGATATTTTGTTAATCTATGAGTAACATATGTTGCTGACAATGTAAAGAACATGAAGCAAAATTGTTTAAACGAAAATTACATGGTCTAATTTACATAGTTCAATGACAATTCTCAAATTGTAACAATATTCACATTACTATTTAATATTTTACAAAGTAAATTGTTATTTAATATTCTCAATAAGAAACTAATATATTGTCAAAATTACTTCATGAATGTATTTTATGTAAATAATCTTTTGTTTGTTTTCCCAATTTCTACCGGAGGTATGTGCCTATAGCTCCTCTAAGCAAACCTCAGAACCTTCCCACTTTGATTATTTCATGTGCATTTTGGTTCGAGGCTTTTATTTTCAGATGTTTAATTGTGTCTCTTTTTGCGATATTTCATAGAATATTCTCAATCCCGTGTTTTCAAAATGCCTTCATTGAGTTAATAGCAAACATAATTGCTTTCCTTTCTTACGTCCACGAACCTGAGAATAAATATTTTCCTACATCAGGAACTACGGCCAGCTGATGTATTATACGTTTTATACGAGAGGAAAATGCAAGTCTCCTCATGTGACAGGACAAAGTCCAATCTTCTGGTCAAAAGAGGTAAAACTCTTAGTGAGCAAAGTAAATAAAAAATAGATTTTTGTTTCAGGTTTGTTTTCGTTGTATAAATTGGAATCACTGTATGTTAACTATTGTACTTATCATCAATAATAAAATTAGAAAAGGTATGGTTTTTGAATCGAGTGTAATATTAATAAAATTATTTAAATTACACATTTATCCTATATTTTGTTATTCATTCCGGTTCTACTTTTTCTACAAACTAAATTTCTGCTACTGGTTGCGCGAAATGACGCATTCATAAGTGTATTTGATTAGCTGACAGATTTTTTCATTGTTTTTCGCTAGAAAGAAGAAAATAAAAATTGTAAGTTTTATGCTATTTATACTTAGTTATAAATTTCGTTTGAACCAAACGATGCTTTTAGAGAATTGTAGGAATATATTGTGCAATGAAAATAAACTAGTTCCATTAACAAATATTACATCTTTGTCTTAGCTATATTTTTATGCAGTTATTTTCTCTCTGAATAATACACGAAAATTTTGGCCAGTATTTTGTAGTAAATATCAATGCTTGTTTCCACAGCTTATCATGACATTATATTTTACGTCTTTACATGTGAAGATACTTGAAAAAAATAATTTTCGTCACAGTCGATTAAATGTTTTGTTGTTGTTTTTTTGTTGGTTTGTTTGTTTTTGTATTGTTTTTTACTTTGATATAAGGAGAAGGTTATTCCTAGAAATTCAAGCTGTGGTACGAATATACAGATATGAATGATTAAGCCCGTAATATTGTATCTGTCTAAAAGTCACTCTGCGTACCAAATTGATAGGTGCAAGAGAGAACCGGGTCATGCAAGGCGTTGCAACAATCGAGAGCAAGGACGCGAGTGCCCAGTCTCACGTGGAGCAGCATCGAACATCTGTGCCGTAACACATGACAATCGCCCTGCAACTGTCATTAGCGCATTCTAGTGGCGTAACATAGCCTCACCTATCGCGAGAGCGGTGCGAGTTTCCACTTCTCCCGTCAGGTGTCGCGCAGAGTTGGCGCAGGAGTTTATGTAGTTAGAGCAGTGACCACCAGGGAACGCGCCGGTCGTGGGGTTTCGTTCGGGCAGGTGTCTTGTTAGGGCGTGGGGGCTGGCAGAACGATAGTTGTTGGCGCTGGCGGTGTCGTCGACTATTCGGGTCGCTACGGAAAACAATGCGTGCTTGGCGGGGGATACGGCTCGTCGATTCTCCCCACTCCTCCTACGCCTTTGCATCGGCGGCTGACCGAATATGACCGTTGCCAAGAATACATAGACCTAGGGATTTAGGGAAATTCAGAGAAACTGTCTGCAACCCAATTAATTTTAAGTTTTTTCTCACTCACAATGTCCGATGTATTACGTATAATTAAAGAATGAACAGTTTTAATTATTCACTATTATTATGTACAGTACTCGTTCAAGTCTTCTGAAACTTTCAACATTCTAGCGTTATTGATATTCTGTAATATAATACGTGTATAATTAAATAATATGCAAATAAGAAAACGAAATACAGTCATCCAGGGTTTCGAATTATAATGACTGTAAATATCTGTAGAATAAGTGCACTAAGATAAAGATAGGTAATCAGTTTCATTTTTATAAATTGTTTACATCTTTGAAACAAACTGTAATAGGAGAAAATGTGCGTTGAAAATATTTATATTAAAGCTAAACGAAGTTTCTTTGTTCTTTGTCTCGAAATGTTTTCATTTTATCTTTTTTGTTTTAAGGGAGTGCTTATTTTTCGCGAGTGTCTTCGTCGTGACTCACTGTTTGTGGGAACGCGCGTCTGTGAGTAGATCTGTCCATCACATTCCGCGATTCCAAACAACCGCGCGCCCGCCAAAATGACGATCGTACCGAGCGTGTAGTTCGCCGATCGACCGCTATGCGGCGCTGACCGTGCGAAGTGCGAGAATCCCCCGGGTGCCGGCGGCCGCGACCACCCGGCTAGCGGCGCAGGGCGGGCGAACAGAAGGCAACGGCACGGCACGGCGCAGCGCGGCGCGGCGTGGCGCGCGGGGCATTCGGACGAGTACCTGATCAGGCCGGGTCGCGCGGGAGGGGGGAAGCAGCGTGTGGAGGGGAGGGGAGGGGGTGTAGAACGCGCCACTGGCTGATGCCGATGCTCTTCCGGCCGCGATGCAACCACTGCTGCTGCTCCCGGGACGCTGAAGGCCAAAGGACGTGCGCCGGGTCGGACCACCTGTGAAGGAACACTCCTCGGCGTGGTGTGGTTGTGGTTGCGGTCGCTCGCCCGGTGACTGCCGCGGGGGAGTTTGTGGTGGTGGTGTAGCGTCGCCGGCCGCTCGCGCCCCCAGGCATGTTGTCAACCGCTGCGTTGTTCGGTACGTGGATGACGGCCACGCTGTCAATAATACTGTAAAGATATTTGGGGATGAATTTGACGCCTTTGGAATGGGTGGTGGTAGTTCACGTGTCTTGTCGAGCCTGGTGAAGTAGAAACTTTGGCAGAAGGTTGATTGGTAATGGTAGTTGTTTGTCATCCATTTAGGTTTTTTTTATTATTCTTCCTGTATTTGCTTTCTAGATTTTAATTGTCAATATAAATATTTTAGAGCAATAGCTCATATGTTAGGAAATAGTAGTTTGTCTACTTGATTCAAGAGTTGTGTGACAAATAACATAAGGATTTTGTGTACTATTTGATTCCTGGCAATAATGGGTCTTTGTGAAATATTTCGACACTTTTTTCTTGAATTAAATTTTATCTGCCCGTCTGCCTGTATGCCTTCATATCCACGAAATACATGGGCGCGATTCATGACCGAAGGAACACAATAATGCACGCGAGCACAACAATAAAGGAAATGCTTATCAGATAGATAAAATCATACGTTCTGTTAGTTTTAAGAACTATTATTAATAGTAAATACTGCATGATGAGAAACTTCAAACCACAGAACAAAGGCCGTGTTTTGCAGTTACATGTAAGTCACTAAAGTACAGGAAACAGAAGCCTTGGCGTAAATTCTCTTGTATTTACGAGACCGTGTCTATTATAAAATGCCTTCGTACAAGAATTATAAAATTCTGCCTTTATGATATGAATAGAAGATATCGACTTCGAGTTCAAAGTACAATCTTTTGATATGTCAGACGATGCATCAAAGTGGATAACGCGAAACTGATGAGATGTTATAATAAGGTGATATACCTACATTTTAGGTAACGTTTCGGAGATAATGAAGTTTGCTGTTGTGATAATAAAGTATCGTTGCCTTTTAAAGTTAGATGATTTTGAAACAGATTTTCATTTGATTTTCACTTGATAACTGGAAGACGCTAGAAGCAATGAGCGAATGAAATAAGCCTTTCCGAGTCATTGCTGTTGACGTTTCACACATCCAAAATAAATGAATAATAAACATATTTATCTTGAGAGCTATGATAATCTCACATGTCAGTAAGATAGTTTATTCATTCGTATCATTGTCGACTATATTTCTGACACTAAGATCTTTTACCTCTTGACCTAGAGGTATTTGCAATATTGTTTTGAAAAATGATACGCAATGTGTTGTTTTTTCCTTCAACAATAAACACAACCAGAAGATGAATGTTAAAACCAGCTATTCCACCTTAATTTTTCTTTGTGTTCAACTAGCATCCGAGAGTGGAATGACTTTCCGTTTTGTAGAAAACATTGAGCTCCACTTTGCAAATGCATTTAACTACAGGTATTTGTAAAGAATAAGAACTTTCTTCCGTCCTTATGCTTATTTCTTTACAATGCTGTAGGTTGTCTATTTCTTGCAATGTTGATGGTTGTTCAACGCGTCACTCACATCTGTATGCTTTTTAATTGATGACAAAACGAATGTAGAATAAAGGCCATCTGATTTGAAAAATCTCAAATTAAACCAAATATGTATATGTATGACGGACTCGATGACACCGTAGTGCATTGTGGGATTAATATGGAATGTGAGTTCACAAATGGTACGGGAGGATATGTCATTTTTTGCCGTGGAAATGCATTTTTTACGCAATTTTAGGTACCTGAAATCTTTTGCGGAAATATGATTCTGGCAAAATGCCAATTCTTATTGCAATGAGAATCATGACGCTACTAAATACCTATAGGTGCGTGCGTACACATTGCGTATCATTTTTCAAAATAACTATAGGTGTTTATAGGGAGCATTTGACCCTCGCTTATTTCATTATCACTTTTTTAACTTGCTAGTTTTAAATAGCGTTATTTTTATATTAAATAAAAAAAATTAATGAACAAATAATGAAGTAGAAACAAAACCGACTTTTAATTGACAGCAACTCTAAAGGAAATTCTCAAAAACTCGAAAATCTCACAATTTTGTTAATTTATATTTAAAAATATTCTTCATTAACATCGTCGGACAGCATGTCTTAAATTTTAGAGTTTATTAGACTAGCATTTTGCTACTCTTTGCCGTGTCGCCATCCCGTCCAGACGAGTAGAAAGGAAATGTTTGGTAGCCGGCGATGAGTTCTTTGACTTTTGCGGATGACCGTAATTGCCGGAGCTATCCCGCTAACAACTACTGTGCAGCCGTATTCCTTGGGCCGGACGCGGTCCCGGCCGGGCGGTGCGGCCAATAGAACCGAGGAATTGGCAGCGGCTTGCGGTAGTGTCTCGAAAGCAAGGAACGCAAACGTCGCAGACTATTTGGCTTCTTGTGCTTGGCCTCCCATGTTTTATTATCTCCTGTTCGGTGCTGTGCGTTTCGAGATGGTTAGCATTGTACAAATTGATCCTAATCACGGGATAGACCATCCTCTGGAAAATGATCATGCATTTTTTAGTAATAAATATATTAAATTGTTAAAACCCAAGACGTTATAGGATTTAAAAGTTTGTCTGACGCACCTGATAATTTTGGTTTAAATATCTTCTTGGGCATTGGGCATACTTAGGAAGCAGAACCTGTTCCGAGGCGTTTCATTGTTTTCTTGCTTCTATTTAGAAATGCTTGATCTTGTATAATTGGAATATTTCAATGCATCATCATCTGTATGTTTGCAATACACGAATTCGTCTTGCTTTTAATATCTGTATTTTGTCGTTCTCGTCAACATAAACGTTTTCCCCTCTATTCATATAAATGTTTTACTGGGATGAATTTTATTTCTCTTATGCAAATTATGTATTGATACCGAATATCGAGGATTGTCAATTTGTTAATATTACCACCCTAAAAATGTTAGCACTTAAATATCGTCTTTCATTTACATAGTAGTAATGACTAAAAAAGAATTGTTCTCGTATATGTGTAAATAAATTTTATCCTCTTGTGAAGTTTAATTTTTTAAGATTACTAAATTCGCCTGTACGCTTTCACTTGGGAATAAAATCTCATTTTTCTCTTTTCGTGTATAGATAAATTAGTATCCATTTAAGTTCAATCGTTGCACAGAAGGAAATTAACAGCAAGTTATATCTCACATCAGTTATTTTCAAGATAAACAAATTTGGATTATTAACTGGGAATATTTGTGAATGTTTACTTTTCTAGCATCTTTCTGAACAGGTTGTTTTTCAAAGCACTTCCGTGTTTGTTAATTATCTACAATGACATCTGTCTGAAGCATAGGCGACAATGGAGAATGGTACTGTATCTCCATCTAGTTCGTCCGTAAGAAGAGTGCAACTATTCATCTTTCTTTGTCTAAAATGATAATGTAAGCAAATCATTACGAACGGCTGCGTCACGCACCTGAGATCCAATGTCGCTATCCACGATCATTGCATGTAGAGTAACTCATTTGAAATGCAACGAGGTTGCTAGGGATAATTACGTATAATACTTGAAGTACTCTTTTACACACTTGCTCTTCAAAGACGCTGGACAAGGTGTTCTAAATTTCACCTGTTCAGAAAACACCGGTGACCCCATAACACGAATAATTTTTCTCTAAAAAATTTATGAGACCGCATACATGTTCAGTTTTTGTAATCGGTCCCTTGGCCGTCGAGCACCACTAAACCGTTTATTTTGTTACAAGAGAAACTCGTTCACAACTGTCTCCCAAATGATGGTTCGGGTGTTAGTAATTTAGACATTATGAGTGAATTCCTGGGTAGACGATCGCTTTTACATTCCTTAGCTTTTTGTTTTACAGACAAAATAAAAATCATTTTCCGAGGAAGACATTGTTGCTGAGTTGAAAACTTTATCGAGGACAAGCATATCTAAATATTTTTTTAAACATATTAATAATGAAAAAAGAAGAGATTATAATACAACGGGACATTTAATAGATGATTCATTACTTCTTAACTGTAAACCAATGATTGATTACTTCTCAACTGCAAACTTTCAACAATTGTTCAAACAACCGCACTCTAATGATGCTGTTTCAGGATGACTATCGTTATAAAACGAACTGCAGCCATTTTATACAAACAAGTGTAAAAGTGTAAAGTGTTTTTGCACGTTTTATTCTAAATGGAAGTAGTTGCGAATTGGGGCCGCTGCGTTAAGTTATCAAAATCCCACATTCTGTTGATTCGCATTTTTCTGTCGCACCAGAGCTGTCGACCTGTCACTGTCTACATGTATTGGGCATTCCAGCTGTATTAATGTATAGCCTTGCCATGGCGGCACCCTTGACGTCCATGGGCTCGGGAGGCTTTTGCTCCCCCGGGGAATCGAACCCGGAATCGGGAATGAAGCGATCATGAGCCTCCGGGCACTGCCGTGTGTGTATATATCAGGGATGTCCAACTTTTAAGGCCTCTCGGGCCACACCTAAAACCTTTAATATGGTTGCGGAACATATCTTCGTTACTCAGACGATCCACACGTGACTTCCCCGTATTGTTGGTCTGGACACTTTGCACGGGTGCTCTGATATGAGGAGGAGGGGATGGAACTATACGTGATATGCCGTACCGTGCATAACGCAGTGAAACACAGGGATGATTTTGAATTTCTGAATTCACTAGAAAAAAAGGAGGGGATCAGGACTTATGGACGAGGAAAAATCCTTAATCAAAACTTAACCAGTTTTTACATTAAGGGATTTACATTTAATGTTGACCCCCTCAGGGCGCACAATGTAGACGCACAATGTTCTCGCCTGACAGGGATGAAAGGGACTTTCACTTTTGACTAATAACCTTTTGCGGGTCACAATAAATGGCCCTGAGGGCCGCATGCCGCCAATTGGACAACCCTGGTATATATAATATACATTACTCGCTCATTCTGATGGAAAATCGTTTTCCGCTATCACGTTAGCATAACGTGGGAGGTCGCGCATGCGCAGAGACTCCAAAGTGGGTTAATAGCGTGTAGGTGCTTCTCGCCGTGCAAAAACTCTTTATCTCCGCGGCTGCGCGGACCGACGCCGCGGGCGGGCGCGTCTTGCGCTGTTATCCAATTGACGGCGGCGCTGGCCGAGTCCATTAGGGCGGCGCGATGACGGACGCCGCGTGGCTGCGTGCGCGGCCAATTGGAAACGAGCCCTCGCATTCGCCTTGTGCTCGCAGGCCTCTGCCCCCGCAGCCGGGCGCTGCGCGGGCGGCGGCGGAGAGGTTTTTGCGGTTGCGAATGGTAGCGAACCTTAATGGAGACGGGGTCTTCGTCGAGAGTAAGAGGAAGTAAGGACTTTTCCTTCTGTTCCTCCTCCTCCTCCTCCTTCTCCTTCATCTTCTTCTTCTCCTCCTCCTCCTCCTCCTCCTCCTCCTTCTTCTTCTTCTTCTTCTTCTTCTTCTTCTCTTCATCCTCCTTCTCCTCCTCCTCCTCCTCCTCCTCCTCCTCCTCCACCTTCTTCCCCTCCTCTTTCTTGCCTTCCTCCTCCTCCTTCTCCTCCTCCTCCACCTTCTTCTTCTTCTTCTTCTTCTTCATCTTCTCTTCCTCCTCCTTCTTCTTCTTCTTCTCCTTCTCTTCCTCCTCCTCCTTCTTCTTCTTCTCTTCATCCTCCTCTCCTCCTCCTCCTCCTCCTCCTCCTCCTCCTCCTCCTCCTCCTCCTCCTCCTCTTCTTCTTCTTCTTCTTCTTCCTCCTCCTCCTTCTTCTCCCCCTGTCCTCCTCCTCCTCCTCCACCTTCTTCTTCTTCTTCTTCTTCTTCTTCTTTGTGAAAGCTTGCGGAAGTGCCAGTTAAAATATGGGATGTGTGACCCAATTTTGCTCTTAGACTTCATGTTCTAAAGAGGGGCGAATCCAAGGGGGACACGCTGGGGAGCACGTGCCCCTCCCTTGAACCTAAAAAGGTGTCTGAAGGAATAATGAAATTAAATATTTACAATTATTTTAAATGTATGTATTATTATTTTTGATAATATGAGTACTGTATTATACAATATTTTTATGTTATCTAAAAAATACAATAATTGAAATGAAGATTTTCCAAAAGAAAATCACCTGTATTCTGCAATGTATGAAGTAACAAATTAATAGATCGGTTGCAATGCAACTTTTTATTTACTTAACACTGTACAGTAAACCGAATGCGAGAACATTCAGTTACATGTCAAGCTCAACTGGTAAAAAATTAGATAGACAAACCAGTAAACAAGCCATAATCGCCGATTATCTCGAGGAGCTCCAAATGATTCGTGATCATCTATCCCGCTAACAGAATAATATCAGGGCCAGCGCTTGACACAGTTCTGAGGCAGTCTCCACGGTTCACCAGTTCTCACTGAACAGTAATTAGGCCGCCACCCTCTCCAGACACAGTAACGTAAGTCTTACACGAGTCCTCCCCTTCGGCAGTTTCTGGACACGAGGCTGATTCTAATCGAGACAAATCACAATTCGTCGTGATTCCTCCGACTAACTGCCGGCGCTGCGTCATGACGCATTGTCTGTAAGGCGCGTGACTTCTGACCCAGGGTTATATTTCTGAGTATCATGAGTGACAACTTGTTCTGAGCAGTGTCCTCGTCGCTTCCGACTCTGTGCTGTGTAGTACGAGTTCTGTGAGCTCCTTGTAGCCTGACAGCAAACAGAACAGCGCCTTCGATGGTGGTGGCTTCGCGTTATCAACTCGGCGTGACAGATGGTGGAAGCATCCGTGGAGTTTGTCGATGAATTTATCTCAGCGAGATACGCCGACACAGGAACATTCCTTGTTAAATGTACAGCTTCAGTCCATTTCTTTGTGACTTTGCGGGAGGTCCCTGCATTTTCTCAATTAAAATGTATGCTTTTTCTTGTGACCCACTTTATTTTCCCTTCCCAAGAGAGTGCTGTTTTTCAGGCCTAAGAAAAAAATGAATTACATGCCATGTGAAGTTATCGACATAGAAATAGTACACTCTAAGAATACGCTTCTATCAAAATCATCTCTTATATTATTTCAGTAGTATACATACCTTTTGCGGCTCTCACACGCAACCAATCTTTATAAATGAGGTCTATAAAGAAAGAGAAACACGGTGACGTGACGAATTTCACTTTGATTATAAAAATATGAAGAATTTGTTTAAAAAAACGCATCTAAATATTCATGTTAAATGCAACCCGCAGACTCGGTCAGATATAATGCTAAATAACTCATAAATGAAGCGTTCTAGGGCCTTAAAAATTACAATTTTGAAACCAAAGGCTTCAAAGAAACGTTTTTCACGCCGTAAGGTACAAGATGAGATATTCTTGGACACTATTAAAATATTTACCGGTTCGGCGTTTATCGATATTGTGAGTACCACACATACATGGAAGAATACAGAATGTGTTCCTCCTTGAGCCCTTGGTGCTGGTGGCCATTTTTGTGACGTCACGCTTTGAAGGCTTCGATTCCTCAATCTAATATTTACGCTTTCCGGGTGCACGTGATTTGCGCAGGTCGACGAAGTTTATTGGCATAATTATTAATTCGAGATTCGCTCTCGCGTCAACAACTAGAAGTTCTATTAAGTTTTGCTTGATACCGATGATATTTTCTAATTCGTGTAGTGCAACCATTCATTTAACATGTCGTGGTCTGCAAGTGCTGTGTACCTAATTGAGGAGCGAACTATGACGGAAACGGACCACATGTTCATGCGTTTCAGTTTCACGATACCTTTAGGGAAAATTAGGGTGGGGTTTAACATGCGAGAGTTCTCGCACGGGTGCGCTAGTATTGCAATAATAAAGAGTATCGATTTCAGTCGTATTCTGAGAATGTTTTTTAAAAACCTATAATTTTTATCAAAATTAAATAATTGAGCTGCTAATGTGGAATAACAGAAAGATTTTTGTTTTGAATGTGGTGATGGTTCCTTTTTGCCATAAAAAGTTCCATGATGATGATAATAGAATGGTCGGTTATAAATGGATGAAATGGGTTATAATGAATAAGAACTCATGTTCTTACAGTTAGTAACATATATTATGGACTGAAGAACGTGTAACCTATTTTTTAAGAACATTCAGTCGGTCATATAGACAGATTTGCCGCAACGAGATCGTTGTAATGAACTTCTTTGCTCTTCGGAACTGATTCAGCATTACGATGATGTCATTCAATTCCTCGGATCGTTGGCCGTAGGAGTCCATTACTCAACCACGATCAATCGACTTATTTTCGGCGAAGGAGGCAACAGGGCGGCAACGGCGGCGGAGCCACCAACACAAGAGAAGGGCGCGTTCTGGAATGCGAAGAACGCGTGGGTGGATGCTGTCTGAGGCTCTGCCTGCGCCCCCGGCCACGCCCCTCCTGCACACTCTTCCTCTACCTCCCCCCTCGCCCCCACCGCCGTCCGCGCTCAAACTCCACTCTTGCACACCGTGCCTTCCTGCGCCAGTCTGCATCTCCGTCTCACCTCCTCCTCCATTTCCACCTCGGCCTTCACCTTTGCCTCCTCCACCGACCCTCGCCCCTGCCTCCACCTCGGACTACTCCTCGTTCCCCCCCCCCCCTGCCGCTACCACCTCTATCATCATTCAAACTCCACTTCTGCGTACCGTCCTGCCACAGTCTCCGTTTCACCTCCTCCATCTCGACTTTCTCCTCTCACCTTTGCCTCCTCCACCAGCGCCTTCGCCTCCGTCCGAAACCACGCCTCCACCTTCGTCTTTGACTTCATCCCCACCTCTCTCGCTTACGCTCCCGCCATCACCGATCCCGCCTTCTTCTCAGCTCCTGGTTTTATTTTAGCCCCCAACCTCCATCTCCGCGTCCGTCACAACCCCCGACCATCCTCCGCCCCCACCTCCACTCCTGCCTTCGCCTGTGCCTCCGCCAGCGCACCCGCCTGCACCTCCTTTGAGTTCGGCTCGAGGCACTGCCTCTACCCGCGCTTCCGTCGTGGCCTCTGCGCATGCCTTCCCGGCGCTCGCTCCCGACCACCGGCGTTTCATCCTCAACGCGGGGGCGGGCTGCGCCAGGGGATGGGACTTCCGCGCGGGGGGCGTGCCTCCCCACCCCCACCCCCGCCCCCGACCTCGCTCCTGTGCGCGCGGGCACCTGCTGAGTCGCAGGGCATTCCAACGCGCTGACACACAGGGGCTCTTTTCAGTCCAGGTGGACCTCGCACGTTGCGGAACAAGTCAGTGAGGAATGCCGACGTATGACGTTTTTTTCAGCCTTTTGGTTTTGTTAACTTTTTATATCGTCTTGAAACTTTCAAGTAGAGGTGAATTTGCGAGCTAGACGTCCTTTTGAGGTGTGACATATTACTTTCCCTTTTCCTTGACATGAATACTTTCCCTTGACATGAACCAGACTTCACATGATTTAGGTCTTATGGATTATCCATGTCTCAATAGCAAAATTCTGGAAATGCGAATTTGGCAATAACGTGAACACATCGTGAAAAGTACATAAAGCAAGATAGTAACGTGTAAACGATTCTACCACTTCGTAATAGATTAATATTATTTCTGATGTATGGGTATAAAATGTATTTTTAATTTGTAATATTGTAATGTAATGAGGAATAGAGGGAAATACTCTGTTGTTGTTGTTGTTGTTGTTGTTGTTTGTTGTTGTTTTTTGGGCAATTTGACATAGCAAGAAACTTATGTCCGCGAATGTTTTAACGCTTCGTAGAAAAATCGGGGAAATGTCGGTAAATTTAGGCTAAATATTCGTGGAGCATCTATCCCCCGTCAGTTAGTCGGCCACCGAATGCCGTCATCAACCGCACTCTGCCCTACTCCTGCAAGTGTGTATTTTGTGTACCCCTGGCGGAAGGCCTGGCGCGGCGAGGGTGGGGGTGGAGCGAGCTCCGTCCCCTCCCCTCCCCTAATGCACCGGTGGCGGCGCTTTCTCGCGGCGTGTAATGCTTCTTCCGATCGCCGCCGTGTCCACCGCGCCGACAGGTTCTCCGGGCAATTACGCCGGCACCGCTCCGCTGCCCACCCCACCCCACCCCACCCCGCCACACCCGCCCCGCGCCTCCCCGCACCTCCCCGCACCGCTCAGTGGCTCGTCCCCTCATGCCCCGCTTTTGCTTCCGACCGGCGCAGCGCGCGCGACTATTGTCGCTCGATTCCGGGTGGGATGACGCCAAGGGTAGAAGTGTGTGAAGGGAAGGTTGATTGAATGATTGTTAAGTGATGCAAGGCACGTCAACTGTTAAGGTAATTAGTCTCGTAAGTGCATGCCATGTTTTATCTCGGGAGATGGCTGTGATCCTCATGTTTGACGAGGTCGGGCGCTGCCCTACCTGTCGGCTTGCGGGTTTTTCCCGAACCAGGTATCTCCCACCAGCCGGGCCACTGCCCCAGACGGAACAAACCCTAAGCTCCAGACCGCTCTCCCGGCATTTGTGGTAGTGTAGTGCATGATAGTGTAAGAGTGTATAAGTAACTGGGCGGGGAGGACATGGAAGGGGAAGGAAAGGTCGCGCGCATTCCTCGCGGTCGATCACCGTGGCCCGTTTGTAAGGGTAATGCTCCAGTATTTGCCTGGAGTTGACTGGCGAAACTACGGAAAACTACCGATCAGTGCAGCCGTGCAGTAGAATTCTCCCCCCAGAGAGCTCGGCTGAAGTCGACCTATCTAGCTACTGTCGAAAATCCTGCAGGATGGGAATTGTTCTTACAGTAATGTAAAGGAATCATCAGTACCCAAACAACAAATCACTACGAAACCATGTGGGTAATTCGATGCTATCTTTAGGCCTATTTAGTGCCGTATTCATGAGTTCTAGATTTTTTTCTTGTTACAAAATCGAGGTGCTACTAGCTTTAATATAAAAGCTAGCAGTACTCACTCAGAAAATCGAAATACTATAACTCGAATTACGAACTTTAGGTTAATTAAGAGCCTGATTTCTATATTTCATTCTTTCCGAGCTTTTACTTCATTAGTTCTCCCCCTTGTTTAAGAGAATTGACAAAGGAAAAGGCTAGAGCGGTAATTACTCATTTCATTTCACAGACTGAACTATAATGGGCACCTTAGTATTGAGGTGAAACTACCAAGAAGAACACAGCTAACATGGAACCGTGAAGTGCGGAAGACGTGCCAACGGGACTGACTGTCCATTTTCCTCCTCTTCCCGCCTCCCTCCGCCTTGCTAAACCACCCTCTCCGGCCCCCCTCACTACCGCCCCGCCACGCTCCCGCCTCGCCTCCCGCTGACCTGCTCCACCCTCAACGTTCGCCCCTCACCGCTCCGCCCACATCCCGCCCCCGTCTCTCCGCCTTGCACTGCCCTGCCCCGCCTTTCCCCTCTCACCGCCCCGCCCACATCCCACCCCCTTCCGCCCTGCCCCGCTTCCGTCCCCGCCCCCCACTGCCCTGCCCCGCCCCCGCCGTTCGCCCCGCTACATCACATCCCCTTCCGCCCCGTCCCGCCCCAACACGCCCCGCCCAGTCCCCGCCACCCACTCTCCCCGTGGTCGCCGAGGCGCTGCCTCACCGCAAAGTGCGTTCTCCGGTTCCCAGGGCGATGGGGGCGGCGCAGGCGGCGGCCGCGGCCCAGAACGAACCGAGATGAGGCGCCTCTCCCGCCCTCCCCATGCGTAGGCCCACTGCACTTGTGCTCTTGCTTCTCTCCTCGAAGACGACGCCGGAGCAGAAATGTCGAGAAAACGTTTTTATTTATTCATATAATGTCCATAAACGGTTAAAAACTATGTGACGTACGCGTGAAATGTGTGGAAGTTTTCTTGAGCTCTGGGATGTCTGTTCTAACTCAAATACGTATTAATACAGATTAACTAATGAATAAACAACGAGTGCTTTTGGTAAAAAAGTGATAAAATATTTGATCGCCTGTGATAAAAATTATTTGCAAAGCCAAACGAGCTGGTGATTTTGGCTATTGTCTCTCGTGGTGCCCTACGCGAAGGAAAATTCTGTTTGATCTTTAAGAAATTGCCTCGTGTTACCGATTCCCCCCCCCCCTGGATACATAATATTAATTCTTAATAATGTACCACAATAAGTGATATCTCTAACAAATTTTTTCAATTGTATACTTTTTTTATTTTTTAATATTATTTACTGTTTATTTACAAAATGCATTGGATATGTGATACTATTTGATCCAAGTGATTGTGATCATTCATTGAACTATTAGCCTGTAAATCACTGGCTCCGAACGAATTGAATTAGGATTGTCATGTTGGATACAACCTACAGCGGGCAATATTTGCATCGAATCTTAACTTAAGCCTAATTTTTATTTTGCTTTAACAACTTACTAGAGTGAAAATTCATATTTTTTTAAATTGATAATTTTAAAAATTTTGATAATTTTTCTGAATATTATTTTGAGATGACTGAAATATTTACATACAATTGAGTGCAGTGTTTTGTTCTCAGCTATGTTCAATTAAAATTTATCGTTCAAGTTCATTTTATTTTCATTTATTTTAATCTCAGTTTTGCATATTTGGTATTTATTTCAAGGCTCGTTGCATCAAGTTGTTTGGTGATTGACATTTAATTTTCGAGAAGAAGTAGCGGTTATCGGAACTTTAATCGCTTCAAAGTATACCCAGACTCCTAGACTCTTTTCTGAGTACTGAAAGCTTGAAATAAGAAGCATGCAGAGCAGAAACGGGTCTCCAGGAACCCTTAGACAGAGCATCGAGGGGAAATGGGAGGTATATCTTAACTTGGTTCAGAGAAATCTTTCATTGTCACGTTGAAAATACAGTTCATGTATTTGTATGTGACTTTTGTTAGAGATATAGGTTTTAGTACAAAAAATTAACACTTGTTCTTGTTAATACTTTGAACTCGCATTTTCCATTAGTTGAGGCGTTTGCTGTCAAGACCAGCTCGTTTCATTTGCAAAACGTTTACAAAAGGAATAAGATTCTTCTCATGGCCACCCAAGTTTTGTTATGAACGGGATATGTTTTCGCGACGTTGTTGTTGAGAATTGTTTGCTCGTGGCAGCCAACTTTAATGGAAGTTTATTTCATGGTCAAGTATTAAAAGGTCTTTAAAAGGAGGTGAGGACTTTAAAAAATAAAAAAATCGCAAACGTATTTTTGAATGGTCGCAAAGAACAATCCAATTATTGTATTTCCTTCCGTATCCTCCTCATGTTTTCCCAGATTGGTGTAACGCTGCCCCAACATTAATCAACTGAATTCAATTGTTCCAAAAACAAGGTCCTCAGAAAATCAGATCGCCATAAAACGCCGCTTTTCCATTGAACCCATCTTCACGTGCATCATAAGAAAACTCATACCTTTATTCAAAAGCTACCCAGAGTTTTCGTCGTATCCCACTTCAGCCTAGACCTAGAGTACTCTCAATACCTGGAATATACAATCGACTCCCTTTTCACAACTTCCTTTGCAACTTGACGTACAAAAGATAACACAAATTATAATTCTCCCGTTAGTAATCCACAAATATTCACTCACTACAAATCAGCGTTCTTTAATTATATTGTTTAAGGGAGAATCCCAAAGCTACCCCTTTCACATTGTCGATTGTACGACATTACTCTCTCCTATCAACTGAAAAGCCTCATGGATGGATGGATATTCTCATTAAAGGTTTGCATTTTTTTTTTAAAAAAAGCAAGTGGTGCTATAATAACGTACACTTTTCGCATAATTTGTAACTGTTGCAATTTTCGAAAGTTAAGAGATCAGTCGAAATCAGATTTGCCCCATTTCCACAAATGTGAAAATCCCACTATCCGATAAAAAAAATAAAGAAAAAAAATTGGATCCCTTTTTGAGAAAACCTTTTTCTTTAATTACCTTTATTTTATACAACATTTCATGAGAACTACTTGCATTTTGAAAAAATTGTATGTGACTTCATTTAAATATCTAGGTTCGAGGAACAGATTTCATTCAGCAGAGAAATCTCTATCTTCATTTTTGAGTTTTAGGAAGATCCCAGAACAATTTTAAACTTCTGCAATTTTCGAAATTCAGATAATTCAACGAAACAGAACTTGTGTCATTTTTAAAAGCGTACTCTGATCCATCAGATTGAGAAATTTAATTCAAAAATTTGGAACCGTTTTGGAGAAATTTGGAGAAAAATTAGAAAATGCTTTTAAGGCGTCATGTAAAGTACCTCCAAAAAATAAAACATCAAATATAAGGGCCCGCGATGACAGCCAGATCGATCAAGGAACACAAGTTTTGTTAAAAACTCTACTTTAATTTTAGCTGCTATCATTGATGACAGACGAATAAACAGACGTTTTGCTGCGAATCAAATCTTCTACACTACTTCTATCTGACCTACAAAATTTGACTTCACTTGTTGATTGATTGATTTTTTTTGTTTCCGGGCGCGTCAACTGCTTTGGTCATTAGTCCCGTTAGTGTAATGTGTTTTTCGGGAGATGGCGGTGATCCTCCCCCGCTGGTTGACGAGATCCGGCGCTGACCTACCGTCGCCTAGTGGGGTTTCTCCCTAACCAGGACTCTCCCACTAGCGGGGCACCGCCCCAGCCGGGACAAGCTCTAAGCTCCCGACCGGCCTCCCGGAACATGTGGTGGTGTAGTGCATGTTAGTGTAAGTGTGTGTGTAAGGTGAGAGGATAGGACAAGGAAGAGGAAGGACAGATCGCGCGCGGTCCGTGGCCCGTATGGCAGAGTACTGCTCCGGCATTCGCCTGGTGTTGATCGAAGAAACCACGGAAAACTACCATCAGAGCAGCCGGCCGCTAGAATTCTCCTCCAGACAGAGACTGAATTCGACCTAGCTGAAAAGCTAGTGTCGAAAATCCTACCACCGTCAGGACTCGAATCTAGGACCTCCCGGTCAGAGGCGCTGCAGTGACAATAGTTGATGCACTGAGCTACCGCTCCCGGTTTCACTTGTTAAAGGAAGTAATTTACTACATGTAGGAACAAGAATTATCCACTTTTTCAATATTAGAAACATACATTACGACTTTCTGCAAGAATATCGCCGGTTTTTCACCG
The DNA here is from genome assembly GCA_011170035.1 of Teleogryllus occipitalis. NCBI lineage: Eukaryota > Metazoa > Arthropoda > Insecta > Orthoptera > Gryllidae > Teleogryllus > Teleogryllus occipitalis. The sequence goes on from BLKR01000066.1 coordinate 69,613, forward strand.
CGTTCCCACGTACATAATTGTGTAGCATGCGAGAAGGAAATGCGGCGGTTCCTTCCGAGACGTGGCTTCCAACGGGCGTCGGATGACCCGGGCGGTCGCGCAGCGTCCCGCGACCGACGCGACGCGACGCGTCGCGGACGCAACTTCCGGCGGACGCGCCGGTGATGACGCAGGCATTCCGCGAAGCGACGTCACGGGCGCGGAAGCAGGCGAACGACAGCTCAGGCGGTCGCCCCCCCCGCGCAGCGACGCCGGCGCTTCGCCGAAGGCACAGCGATGCCTCTCCAGCGATGGAGTACCGCAGGGGTCCCCGCTCTACACGGCACCGACTGCTACTAATTGTATAGAACGGTTTTTCTAAGGATGAGCCGAAGTGACAGCTAGTGCTGGAAACATAACTGAAGGTTCTGTGGTCGTGCCCTCGAGCCCATTAGACTCCCTTCCTGCATTGGTTCATTTGCAGTTGGCTGACTTGTAAATGGCTTCGACGCTTCCTTTTGTGATGTCCTTGTCCGACAAAAATATAGTGCGCCGCGAGAAATAATTGAAATTAGGAAGTGCAGCGTTATGTGCTGTTCTGTGAAAATTATTTTTTTCGATAACCATTACAATGAATTTACTTTTTTTGTGATAAATATTATGTTTATTTTAAAACCGAAACTTGAATATGAGATGCGTACTGGTGCTCGTGTTTCCGGCTTAAAATCATTTTTCTTTTTATTTACATTCGTGGCAGTTTTCTTTTACTGATTTTGAGAGCATGTTAAGAGATCTTCCACCTATGTAGTTAGATTTAAATATTTCCCGAATTCGCGTACGTGCATATACCTCAGCGAAACTCTTAGACTTCATAGCATAGAGATGTTTAGACTTGAGATGTTTAGACTTCATAGCATAGAGACCACTGCATAGAGATGTTTTCACAGGAGCCATTCGCACTTTACGAAGGGGCGTGGCTGAACAGCTGTCGCGGCGAAGGGATACTTCTCTAAATTACATGTGATGTTCACTCGTTACGCGAACTGTCGCTTTAGCTTATCCTTAGGGAAATCCATCTATACCACCGGATGAGGTATCTCAAGGCATCAACTCATGTCACTGCTATGCCTCCGGCCAGGACATCTTAGGCTTCGAGTCCCGACGGTGGCAGGATTTTCCAGACCAGCCAGATAGCTAGGTCGAATTCACCCGCGCTGTCTGAAGGAGAATTCTAGCACCCGGCTGCTCTGATCGGTGTTTTTCGTTGTTTCTCCGATCAACGCCAGACGAATTTCAGAGCAGTACCCTAACGAATGGACCACGGACCGCACGCGATCTTTCATTCCTTTCCTTGTCCTAACCTCACACTTACTTACATGCAGTACTCTACCACATGTCGGAAGACCTGTGGCGATCTTAGAGCTTGCCTCTTCTGGGGCGGTGCCTTAGTGATGTGAAATAACTGTTTGAAGAAAACCCCACAACCGACGTAGATCGGCGCCGGGCCAAACAGCGAGGGAAGATCACCGTCACCTGTCGTCTTAAAAATGCACTACACTTACGGGATTATTTACTGCATCCGTTGGCGCATCCGGAGACATGAAATGTCTATAAAAAAATTTCTCACGGATTTTCACTTATCACCTTGAGGTTGCGAATTAGCAATTTTCTCCTTAGGGAGTTATTCAGGTCGATCTAAAAATGTATAGTGAAGCGAATACCATCTTGGCTTAGCAACACAATTTGAATGAATCCTAACCACGCTCTCGAGAATGTTTCCTTTTTCGATGTGTGACATTTGAACTCTCCAGGTTGTGGATGTCATAAATACAGCACCTAATAAGGATTAATTTTATCCCGGGCAAGGAGAAATTGGTATTTCTCCAGCAAGGGACATCTAGCTCTCTAAGGGGGGGGACAATCCCTGGTTCCTGGTCCCTGGCTCCTGTCAATTCGCATCCGGACGACCATTCTCAAGTACCAATACTTCGAGGATTTCCTTTTCAAAGAAACACAAGGAGGGAGCTAATATTTCCAAAGGTCTGGCATGTATCATTCAAAAAATATTGCAACTGAAATTAAATCGTTGAACGACAATGAGTGTCATATTTAAATTAAGTCTGCTGGAATGACTGGAATTTCTTACATAAATGCAGGTCTCCTATAAGTTCAAATCTGCAACCTGAGTTGCATTCCCTCATTCATTCATTATCATTATTCACCTAAATGTGCCCCAATGTGCCTAAAATTTAAAATGTATGTCATTTCGATAATCATTAATTGAAGGCTTGAAATAAAAAAGGATGTAAGTGCAATTTTCACACTTTCGAAAAAAATGAGATTTTTATACACGTTAAACCTATTGGCACAAACAACTCCTGCCATTTATAGTCACCTCGCAACACTATCAAGAAATGGGTGTGGACTTTGGTTCTTGTCTATGTTACAGGGCTTGATTCATTCATTATTATTCTGGTAAAAACGTAAATGTAACAGAAATGGCAATTACATCCTTTTTTATTTCAAGTCTTCAATTAAAAATATCGTCGTTTCCTTTTCACTTGCGTCTAGGCAAGATTCATTTTTAGAAAAGAAAAGATTCATTTTTAGAAAAGAAAAGATTCATTTTTAGCGCCCTGGGTCGCATGCCCGTCAAACCGCCTCCCTGGAACCGAATCCGACACTCGTGCAGCCGGAATGCGCGGCGCGGCGCCGCAATGCGACTCGGCCGCGTGTCCGCTTTCGGCGCGGGGAGTGTGACGTCACTGGAGAAGAGTGCTCAACTGTCTTTAAATATTCCTTCCTCTCTTGTTTTGATTAAACTTTTTTTCTTTCTTAATAAAAGTTCCAATTGGCGTGGCAACGTTTCAGAGGTCGAGTTTTGTCTCCATTATCAGGCCTTTAACAATGTATCAGCTAAAATAGGAAATTAAATAATTAATATAAATATAGATTAAAATAACTTAAATGGGTGTGTTTAACATTTTAACAAATTCACATTCCCATTGGAGATTTTACATGAATGCATTCTTTAACGTGGAATTGGTTGAGAGAACATTATAATATTGACCTTAATTATTGGTATCGTGTTGAAATATATTTCCTATAAATTAAATAGCTTTATTTTTTCCGAGATTCCTTTTTGCTTTCTCGTTACGGAGTAGAGAGAAAGTTATGTAATGCTGCGCGACAAATCGGCGAATTTTCAGCAGAAAAATTCTTATTGCCGGGTTCTGAAAATGAAAAAGTGGAAAATCCACTTGCTAAATTTCGAAAAAGAACCCTCTAACACGTGGTTGAGTCAGAATTCACGTTTTGTAGGTCCTTTATTACGAAAAGTCGATTGACGGCAAAACATCTGTCCGTCTGTAAACAACGCTAGTGGCAAAACCATTCAGCTAATTTTCTCCAAAATTGAAATTCCCCAATCGATATGGTTGATGTCGCGGCACCTTGAATTTGAAACCGATGTTTTAATTTAAATTTTCAAAAGAATGGCACCATCGATTCAATTTGATTAAATTGATTTGATTAAATGTTGTTGGAATTGTGTAAAGGACGTTTAAGAGAATGGTGCAGTCTCATGTTCGTTGAAAATCCTGATTTGTTGAAAATTGGAAAAGTTCAACATTTTTTCGGCGTTTTCCTACCACTAAAATTATAAAGATAAGAGACTTTTTCCTTAATTTTTTCCTTAAAGACGAATTTTTATATTAGGTCATCTACAATTTTTGGAAAATTTGAGTACTTTTCTCTTAATTTTGGGTGAAAATACGGGCGAGAAAGTACGTGCGTTTTTAGCATCACTAGTTGCTAATGCTTTGGAAATTTTCTTTGAGAATGCTTGGGATAATTTAGTTTTAGTCGGCGTGGCCCGCATTGGTTCCCGAATTTTACAAGCTGATATTTGAAATAAGATGGGAATGCCAGCACCAAACCGCGTCAAATACTTCTTTGGATTTGGGGTTGAGAAGAACCATCAAACATCTTTTTAATTACTTCAACTCCAATTTTCGTCTAACTTCTTTGCAAGTTGGTTACAAATGAGTGGGGAAATTGTTTCACGCTTATTTCAGAATTGATTTTAGATCCACAAAATGGGGCTTCTCGTGTCAATGATGATACTATTTCTATAAAAAGAAATGCGAGTGAATCTATCCAGGAAAATGTGTACTGGGTTCACATAAAGTTTCATTGCTGCCCTTTAATAGTATGCACGAGGTGCATGTGAGTTAATGTTCGACACGTAGCCCACGAAAATAGGACGGAAAATCATGGTCTCTTGTACCCATACCAGGACTCTCGTTTAAATATTGCTTGTCTAAAAGTAAATGAAATGCTTCATTGAATGAATTTGTAATGTATGAATCGTTTTGACGAAAAGTATTACTACATCTGTTCTTCAATTCATTGTAAGTTAGTGAAGGTAAGAAGCAGGAAACGTAACAAAGGAAGTCATGTATGTGCTGGCAAGCACGTCTCATGCAAAAGAAGACATTCGTTTCCGCTAACAAACCTCTCACGTCACTTTTCGAAGTAATTGACTATACTTAAAGCCATATTTTCACAAGTCAGTTAATACAGCTCATTGTAGCCACTACACCATATGAATAATTATTCAACATATTTCTTCGCTGTAATTCTGAAACGCAGTATTTTTATTATTCGAGAAAAAACTTTGGGAAAGGAGCATTCCTGAAGTCATGAGAGTTGGTCCACAAAAAATCTCTCGTATCTGTGTTGTAGAGAGTGTCCTTCACAGTATTACCCAACGAACAACTACTACTTAGTCTTGGGTTGTCTAATTAAAATAGCTATCAGATTCCCTGCTATCTGGCGAGAGCTCGTTCTAAACGATGTTTCAATTAGCGTGCACGTGGTCAAGGTGTGCGATTCGCGAACATTACCTCCCCCACCCCTCGGTCCGAAAACCCTCGCGCGGCGTGCGGAACATCGCGGTGGCCGTGTATCGCACGCGGGGATCTGGCGGCGCTCGCAGCCGCGCCATCTGATAACGCGACGCGCGTGTCCCATTCATTAGCCCGCCCCACCCCGCCCCTCACGGCCCGGCCAGCCCCGCGCCGCCCCGCGCCGCCCCGCGCCGCCCCGCGCCGCCCCGCGCCGCCCCGCCCCGCCCCGCCCCGCCCCGCCCCGCCCCGCCCCGCCCATCACGGCCGCCCCACCACGGCCTCAGCCCCGCGCCGCCCCACCCCCGTGCTCCCTCACCTGGCTGACCCCGCGCCGGTCCGTCCCGCACCCCGCCCGCTCCCCCGTCCTTCACACTGCCCGCCCCGCACCCCGCCCTCCCGGCCCCAGCCAGCCCCGCGGTCCCTCACCTCGCCGTCCCCGCACCGGTCCGCCCCGCACCCGGCCTGCCCATCCCCTCCCGGTCTTGGCCAGCCCCGTGCCGCCCCACCCCGCTCTCCTCTCCCCCACGGTCCTCGCCTCGCCGTCCCCGTCCCCGCCCCGGTTCGTCCCGCACCCCGCCATTTCCGGCTTCGGCCAGCCCTGCGTCCCCCCTCCGTCCTTCACACTGTCCGCCCCGCACCCCGCCCCTCCCGGCCCCGCGCGACCCCTCGTCCTTCATCCCTGTCGCCCCGCCCCTCCTGGCCCCGGCCAGCCCCGCGCCCCCCCCGGTCCCTCCCACGCTCTCCCCGCGCGGTCCCCCTGCCCCACCCCTCACCAGTGCGACGGCCTCGCTCCTTTTGAGCGATCGCGCTTCGACGCTAGATTTTACTTTCTCGTCTTACTATTTTTATGTTGTAAAGATGAAGTATTGTAATGCTGCGACGGAAATCGCCGATTTTTCGACAGGAAAACTTGTCGGTCTTTAGTAATGAAAAATGGATATATCTTATTCTTATGTAGTAAATTACTTCCATTATCACGTTGTGTAGTTAGAATCTACGTATAGTAGGTTGCTAATACTGAAAAATTGATTGACGACAAAACGTCTATTTAAAACAAAAAGATCTTTAAAAATACCCATATACAATTTTTTGAAATAAAGCGAGACGTTTTCGCGTAATTCCTGCTTGAAGTTAATACACTTTATAAACATTTCTCAAAAAAAGGCTACATTTCTTTTCACGGATAGATGGATGCTAACAAAAGTTCGCAGGTCGAATTATCGTTGAACTCTCTGAACTACTGAAAATTTCAAAAATGCGAGAAAGTAAGTGATGTAGCTTCAACGGTTTTTAGCGAAAATTTGACGAGAATATAAACGCGCAGCCATGTGACTAAGTTAGGAGCGAGTTTTTTCATCCATTAGATAGCACGAGGGGTAGATTCGGCAATCTTCCTTGAACAGTAGAATTATAGAGAACTGATATTGAAGTTTAAGTGGATATTTGTGTATTATTGACGGAAGATTTATTAATTTCGTTATCTTGTCTACCAGATTGCAGAGAAAGATGTGGAAAGTGAGTCGATTGCGTATTCCAGGTTCTGCGGATTGGTCTATCTAGAGACACGTGGATTTCTACCCCCGCGGCCCAGAATTAATTTTTAGGCGGCTCGCAATAATTAAATTTCAACAGTATTTCTAAAACGTTAAAATAAATATTAACAACGACGCGGAAGTCCATGCTGAACCTTTCCAATTCCGCATACCGACAATGCGACTAAATACATGATCTTTTAGGGCGTGTTTTAAAAGACTAATCCAAACAAACACACACACGCTCTCATTCGCACGGTCACTTTCGCAATCGATTGCCAGCCTAACGCAGTTATCAGTGAATTGTTTCTCTTGAACAAAGAAATTTGTGGAATTCAATGACCCACTATGTATCTCGAGTATGTTACACGGAAACACGAAAAAGATTCGCTAATCAGAGCAATTAATTCCTTGAGAACTAGGCAACGGAATGTTTTATTGTTGATATACATAGATTCCACGTATATGTTCTTAGATGTCAATTTTGCTTAACGTGAAAATAGCAAAGAGGAATTCGTGTGTGATGCACGTCCACGACAGTGTTAGGATTTTGAAAACTGCATAATACATTTAAATAAAGTATATAATAATAATAATATCCTAATGGTATTTTGGGATTTGTTTGTTTATCAGTTCATACTCAGAATGAAAGACGTCAATGGAAAAAGACAAAATGGTCTGGTATTTTCACTATTGTTTGCTGGATTATTCACACGGCAATGTATAGTGAATGAATGAATATTTGCCTTGTTTTACGTGGTCAGACTCAGGCCTTGAGGCCTGCTCTTCCGTATGACCACGCAAATTTCTTTACGCTCCTTTCACCTACTAGGGGAAAAAGAAGGTAGGTATTACTTGGGCGACGAAACAGGCAATTTGAATTTAGCGCAGAGGCTTCATTTAGGCTTGAAGATCTTTTACATGCAGTAAATCTACTAATATGGGGCAGCCGGCTTTACTTCCCCTCCGAAGGAAGGCGTACGAAGGATTTTTTCGCCCTTAAAAATCCACGGCTTCGATATAAATGTAAATAAATCGAATGTAAATAAATTCAAATGTGAATAAAGTATAAAATGAGCCTTAAGGGAGGAACAAGAAGGAAATAAAGTAAAATAGTTCTGGTGTTATTCAAAAAAGGAATATAAAATGTTTGTCAATTTATCTAAATTTAAACTTCAGATTTTCTGACTTTCAGCTTTATTTGATCTTCCGTTCGTTTTCATAACTTTACAAGTGTTCCGTTTATTGAACATTACAGAACAGGAAACTTTAAGATACGTATGAGTACATAGAAAAATGTTTGCCCAGTGTACTCATATTGTGATAAGATACCGTAAAGTGTAACTTTTTTCGAATTGTTTTCTATCATGTGGTTACCGTCTTCTTGACTGTAAATATGTCTTCATTTAATCTTAATTACCTTGCTAAAAGCTTCCTGATTTACGGAAATGTAGAAGTATAGACCTTGTAAAAAATCAATAGCATAACTTCCTTCAAAATTTATTGGAGAACATTACGTGCAACTTTCATGTAGATCGTATCAAACCTCAGAGATTCAATTCAATATATTGCTCCACTTTCCGAGAGCGTAGCTTTAACGTACGTAATATTGTATACATACCATAGAATTTGAAACTTTTACAAGGTGCGTTTTTCTACGATTTTTTTTGTTTATTTCTTCTCGTTCGTCCTTTTCAACTCACAAGGGAGTTAAAATACATTTAACATGTTAAAGTTTTGAATGTGGCCATCCATAAGGAAAGTATTTATTTACCACTCGTGAGCATGGTCTATGGTTGGAAGATTAGTTTTGGATTCAACATTTGATCTGGACTGTAGCGATGGAAGTTGACGTAGCGCTAGGAAAGGTGTAAAACAGAAGTTATGGGGTCTAATGCCATCCTTTGGGAACCTTGATTCAATATGGGTCCATGAAGCACAACGACGCAGATTAAAGTTAGTGGATAAGGGTGAAGAGTAAAGAGATGGATAGGAAAGGTGAGCTAAGTTTTCTTGTTCTCCTTTAGTGGCATTTCACTCACAATGAATTTCAGTTTGGAATAAACGATGGTGCTTTAAGAGTCTTCCCTAGGAACGTATTCTGAAATGCAACTAGCTTTCGGAGGTTACTCGGTGCTACACCAATTGATTAAATAATTGATTAATTAATAATAATTGAATAATTGATTAAATCAATTATGTACACATATATTAAATCAAACTCTACAAATGTTGTACAGTAGTACTTGGCATTCAATTCTTGTGGCAGATCGAGAGTTCATTGAAGGACACATTTTTTAAGTGAATTTCTCGACGCCGCTGACTGCAGTAATATCTATTTTTACATGAATGGTGTCACACAAGTTACGCTGCAATAAGTCGTATTGTTTTCATGAAAGTTGGTCCGGTTACAGAGAAGGCTCATCTCATGCCTTTCTCTCGCCATTCGCTGCTTCGCTCTAATTCTGTGGTGCTAAAGGGAACCGCAGATAGCGACTTCCGGTGCGTGCAACGTAAGCTTCCATCGCCGCGATGATGGCTAACACGAAAATATTGCGCAGGGTCCATGAAGTGAGGAGAGGAGAAAAAAATCCTTCGTGCCATCGTGTTCTATTAATTACTTGTCCTCGTTAATGCAAGATTGCTGTAAGTTATATTTCAGAAAAATGTGAAACCTCAAAGTTTGAAAGAAAATACGAATGAAAATCTATTAATGGAAATTTGCAAATGCAATACTACTTTACGTATGACATTGAGAAAGATTTTTTAGAAAATATAAATAAAAAGAAGGGGAATTTGTAAAAAATATTGATTATTAGAATGAAAGTTGGGAGAGCTTTTGAGTTAATAAAACAACTTTCGTGCATAAGTTCAATTGCTCAAGTGATGCAGAGAAATCTCCTTGTGGTGGATATTGTTCAATACTTATTTCAAGAATTTCATCTGCGAACGTTGAATTTATTTGATTAAAAGTAGCGTCAGTAATCATTTATAAATTAGAAAAACTAAGTATCCGACATTACGAAACGTTAAAGCGCTGAAGTCATAAGAGTGCGTCATTACATGACTCGTAAAAGATGTGTAAACATACACAATCTTTAATCGATTTATCGGGCAGATATTTCGATAACATGCTCTTGGCGTGTGTATCGTAGAAAAGTGAAATGAGTGAGCAGTCAGAAGCGATTTGGCAGTCGATGCAGCCAATGTGTCTCGATTTAGAGTCGTAAGCTGTCGGACGTAACAGATTAGCCGCTCTAATTGGACTGCTGCCGGTCGCTGGCCTTCGCGAGACTGTGCGGTGTGGCAAAGTCGGGAGGGTGGTGGGTGGTTTTGCTGCACTGATGCAGTGATGTAAACCACTTTTGCACACGTCAGCTCCCAACAACCCTACACCCTATACACACACACAGACACATAAGAAATGAACTCATTAATAAGTATGACTTCTATTTGTTCATTTCCTTTTTGCATCAAAAATAATTATTATTGCGATAATTTTATTTACAATGAGTTTAATAAATATCGTGCAATTGATGTTATATTTATTTTAAGATCGTTTTTAAATTTACGAGAAAGGAGTTATGTATGTACTCTTTATTGTGAAAAATGTAAATGGTAATTGCAATTATAAGCATGGCTTTCGTAGAATTTTTTCAAGATTCTCTAAGTCTCTAGATTAAATATTCACTGTGATCTAAGGATCACTATTAATTCAATTTTAAATATTAAATTTTAAAACGTTATAGTGTTGTCTTTCGTATTTTTCGAACATTACTGGAATCCGTCGGAATCGCAGGAAAAGCTTTGCATTTGTCCAGGTTCCTAAGCAAAATGTTAAAACATGTTACCCATTTACAAAACACAATCGCGGCTGAGGACGTGTGTGGGGGGGGGGAGGGAGGGATGAGGATGGTCAGTGGTGAGGCCGGCGCGGCGCGGCGGCGGGCAGACTGGGCGAGTAATTAGGACACCTATTAGTGTCTGCGCGGGCCGGCGAGGGCGCCCCGTCCTCGATGGGGGTCATTTATACCCGGCCCGCGGCGGGGGGGGGAGGGAGGACGGAGGCGGTGGCGGCGGCGCCGCGGGGCGGGCCCAGTGCTCCCGCGGCGGGCGCCCTCATCGCGAGGCGGTGGACGAGGGCTCTCTCACCTAGGCGGTGGCGACCCGCCGCTGCGAGGGATCTCTCACCTAGGCGCGACGCCTAGGTGAACAGCATCCCGCTGACATGAGAGGTAGGCGCGCGCTCGGTTGGACTTGGCGTGGCTGCCTGGGAGGAAGGTGGTGTTACGACTGGCGGACTGTTCGCCGGCGCCGGTGTCGAATGTACTGCGGTCCCGTGCAAGCAGACGTCACCGTGGGTTTTGCTCTCTTTGGGTTTCGTTTTTAAAAACTGTCATTCTGTTTCAATGATGTGTACCAAATTACAGTTTGAGTAAGGGGAATTACATTTTATTGTAATGTGGATTAAAAAAATAAGGAACACCTCTATGTATGATTTATGTTGGGAATAATTTATTAACCAATTATTGATGCAAGATAAGGCATTAGAGCTTGAAATAATTAAGGTGCACTGACACTGTAAATCACTAGTTATGTCACCCTAAAGATTGCGTAACGCTAAGCCTCGTAAAACTGAAAATTCGCACTTATTCTGGCAAGAAAAGTGTGAATAATAAACATGATAATAAAATAAGTGGTTTTCTTGCATAAAATAGACGATGAAAATTACCTGACGTCATGCCTCGATCTGAATGCTTCGGTTGATTGTTCACGTATAAAAAATGTCTATGATGATACCTGCCACTTCTCTTTGTCTTCGTAGATGACGATCGCGTTAGAGTGTACTTGAAAATAGTTGGCTGTCAATGTGTTTGAAACTTCAATGAATTTAAAGTATAGTCTCGTGAGCGATTCCCATTTCAAGCAATGAGTGTGTATCGTGTAATTTCAATTACTTACTGACAGATAATGCCAGTCATTTGTGTCATTCTACGTTTTCAGTGTTCTCATAGTGTTACGTAACCTTAGAAAAGAAACTGATGTTATAAAAGTATTTCTTCATAAAAAATGTAACAATATTTAACAAAATAATTACTAAAAAATCAAAGAAAATATTTTTTAAGCAAATTGTGAGATTGAGCAAATCATCGGAGAAAATACTTTTCGCTTTAATTATTGATACCACAGATAGATTTCAAAAGCAATTTTATTCGAACAAAAATGCTTTATTAATTTTAATAAATATTATATTGCAATAATTTCGGCATTGATGACTATTTTGCGTAATATTGTTAACATCAGGGTATTAGGAGAGAAAGACAGTTGAGGATCACAATGCGGAATTTCCTTCATTGCACGTGATGTGACTTCAGCCGGGTGACATAGAACACAGAACGGCTTGTAAAATTTGCTTTCTCTGGCGACTTATAGGAAACGTGTATATTTGTCAGATGATGCACGCACTGCAACTCGTTCGTACTACAAGGGTATTCGCTTTCGGTGTAGTAGGCGAAACACCAGGCTGACCGTGCCAACCCAAATCGCAGTGTGTGCCAACATTGGCACGTCGCCAGGCGACTGCCGGCGCTGCCCTAGTCCACTGAATTTTCGACTCTTCCTCACGATTATTTTTCTCACGAGCTATCTTACTGTGCTTTCCACAAAACTACGCATCTTGAGTTCTGAGTTAAGTACCTACTCGATGCGTCTATTCAAAAGACTTGCCATGTTTTAGTCGTAGTTTTGTTTTGTGAAGTTTGTGAATGTTTAGTGAAGAGTCGAGGGTGGCAGATGGACAGAAGTACAGGAGGAATAAAAATATATTTGACTAAATAAAACATTATTTGAAAATGGGGATTATCGATTAAATTTTTAATTTTATCAATGGCATTTCTTGTTTACATTCTTTCGACCTATTAATCCAAGTGTTGCTTATTCATTTTCTGTATTTACATAATGTAAACAATTACGATTACGACCGTTTTCATTCTTCGTGAATTTATTCATGGACCTTGCCAGCATTAAATTATTGGCAAGACGATTAAATAGCTAAGGTGAAGATCACCAGTCTATCCTCTCCAACATACCCCACATACCGAAAAATGTCTGTGAGAGGGTGCGGACTCCACCCCGCCCACCCCGTCCCTTAGCAGAGACGCCCGTGTATTTATTACAGTCGTAACCCTGTCTAAAATCTTTTTGAATAAAGTTTCTTACAATGTTCGGCCCTACAGATATCCTCCATGAAGGATTCGCAATGTGTGAATGATAGTAATACTTGAGAACAGAGGGTAAGATTAATCAGTCAGATGTCAGAGACCCACAAGACTCGTGCAGTACTCGTTGGGCAATCGCGATGAATGGAGTTCTGGACGACACGTTGACCACCGTCATGTGAACACGCCGATGCCTGGCGTAGGATTCGAACGCGACGCGCAGATTGGCTTGTCACCTTAATCCCCACTCCCACCTCATTTACTCCGGAGAGACTCATGTGCTTTCTTGATATCTCTTCACGTGGGTTACTAACGCTTATTGGCCTTTGGATAAAAAAATTGAAATAGCACGTAGCAGACATTAATATTCATTCTCATTGTAGCGGAGCGTAACCAAATTTGAGACTTTAGGATCACGATCTTTTTTGCCGAGGGGGTTCGATCACAATTTGTGATGTGAACAATTAGCTCTAGTAGTTCCAAAGCTTTTGGTGAACGAACAACCACACATTCGTAAAAACACACCTACACTTAATATATAAATCTTACCTTATGCATATATTCATACGGATACTCGTACGTACAGATAGATATACGTTGATCCTCGAACTTGCATTTACAGCAAGGAAAATCTGATATTTGATTGGTAATAATGATAATGGCGACATTAATGACGAAGCAGTGTACAAAGAAGTAATGCGCACGAGAAAACTCGGGAGAAACATGCCACTAATTTTTATTGTTCTCCACCAGTATCTCATAGGCCATCAACGACTTTTAATACGACATTCGGAGGCGGAAAGATAGCGCGTTGCGGCTCCGCGGCGGTGCATCCAAACCTCTTAAGGAGCCTAATCGTTCTATTTTTCAGTTTTTTTAATCGCCCGCCAGCGGAAATAGCTTGCGCGCGCGCCCAACTTAGCCGCCGCCCTCGTCCCCGCCTCCGGTCCCCCGCTGCCCCTGCCGTCTACGCCGCCCCCGCTGCCCCCGCCGCCCCCGCCGCCCCGCCGCCCCGCCGCCCCGCCGCCCCCGCTGCCCCACCTCCGACCCCGCTGCCACCGCCTCGAACCCTACAGCCCCCGCCTCCGACCCCGCTGCCCCCGCCTCCGACCCCGCTGCACCCGCCTCCGACCCCGCTGCCCCTGCCGCCATCGCCTCCGACCCCGCCGCCCCCGTTCCCGCCTTCAGCTCCGCCCCCGGCACCGCCCCCGCCGCCCCCGATGCCCCCACTTCCCCTGTTCCTACCTCCGACTCCGTCGCCCCCGTTCCCGCCTTCGGATCCGCCCCGTCCCCGCGGCCCCCGATGCTCCCGCCTCCCCTGTTCCTGCCTCCGGCCCCGCCGCCTCCGCCTCGCCCTCTCCGCCGACGTAAGAGCCTTTGAGTGGGCGCCCGCCGTCGCTGGGCTAAATCCGTGCGAATCCGGCTGCGGGGGCGGGGCGATGGCGCAGGCGGGGGTGGGCGGGCGGGTGCTCGTGCCAATCGCCCTCATCCTTCAAACCGCCGCCGCACCGCTCGCCCACGCCCGCGTCGTTCGCCCCGAAATTTATGGCCCGAAAATTATTTTATATTTGTCCGCGGTTACGCGGGAGCCGTCCAATTTGGTTGGGCTTCTTTGGCGGCGAGTGCCAGTGCTGTCGTGGAGAAACTGGTTTTCGTTTTCTGTCGGATCTGTGGGGCTAAGGAGTTGGTGATTGAAAGCTTGTGGAAAGGAATGGCAAACTACCTCACGTCCTACAAATTGCGTAGATGGAACTCGTGAATTCTACTCATTGTGATTACTGTGGTTCCAGCCAGCCTTCGGGCTTAGGACTACACCGACAAATAGAAAGCTACTCGTGTTTGTTCCTGACGATTTTGATAAAATGCAGGTGTTTGGGCATATATTGTTGTCTGGATCAACTTAATCCTGTGGAAGTAGATAGAAGGAAGTTATGTTAGGTTTACCGAACATGCTGGCAATAAAGTAAACATTTATGTGATTGCCGTACGGTTTAGACTGCTGCTTTAATACCACTGGCGCCTGCGCTTTGTAGTGTTTACAGCACAATTTGTCAGATCGATGGAGTTTCGTGGTTATCCTGATTGGTAGATGAACAGGGAACCACAGACATGTTCATTTTTGCCTGTCACTGCTGAGAATGTATTATTCACTCACAGAAGTAGCTCGAAAGCAATATCATGACGTTCTCTGGAATTGATTGCCAAAAATTGTGTGATAGTTTGTGTCCTGGTTCGGAGCTCGAAGCCACTGGAGCGTAAACGAATTCGGCTCGTTTGAGCGAAGGGTAGTAGGTTTATTATCATGGCCACATTATTATGGGCTATCTTGTGTGTATGTGTGCGTGCTCTCGCAGATGATCTAGCTGTGCACTTGCGATCCCCCAGAACCAAGAAACCTGCAAACTAGTGACTGTCTTATTTAAGGAAATCTTCGAAAATCGTGGATCACAATCGACTGTTGGATAAGACACTAATAATAATAATAATAATAATAATAATAATAATAATAATAATAATAATAATAATAATAATAATAAACAATATGAATAAAATAAATAATAATGATAATAACAATTATGTACAATAAATTCAGAATATCGGAGAATGTCCTCCCTTAATATCACGAACATCTGACTTTCAGTTGTTGGCAAAATTGTTTTGTTCTTTTAGTATTGTTGGGGCATTTGTAGGGTGCGATTGAAATAAGTACGTGCGTGATTGATCCAAGTAACCAACCAGATGGTGTGCAGATATCACAGCGCCTTGCAGGTGTCCAGCTCACGCTTATTGTAATTGAATGATAATTAGAGAGCAGAGAGACTGCTTTGTCCTCCACCCCCTCGTCGTGAGCTGCGTGTGTTGCACCGTGTGTAGCGCGGCCGCGCCTGCGGGGTGTTGACCGCGCCGCCCGTCAAGGTGAAGGCACCCGCGCCCGAAGGCCGCCAGCCCGCCACGCCGCTACTCACGTGTTTCGTCACGGGCGATGTAACGGTTTTCGGCTTAAACGTTTTGTGCATATAACGTCGTTTTATTTTGTTGGGGCGGGAGGCTTAAGCCGAACGGCATCGCTGCGTCTGAGAGGTTTTACCCGGACGAGGTTGCGACGCGTTTGTTGGGAAAGATGGAAAAGATATTCGATATTATGTAGGTAGTATGTAGAACCGAGATAATATGTTGAAATGAAAGTAAAAGCTGGGATAGCTTCCATCTCCGATGCTGCGATACCAAACATAATAAACTGATCGTTCTTACGTCATAATTTCTAGAGAATTATTTTTTATTAATCTTGTAAAAAGTTTTAATAAACGAACTAAGCTATTATTTGTGGGAGAACTTTCTTCTTTTATTATTCCTGCCCCAACAAAAAATTAAAGTTTTCGAAAGGCATAAGGTTGGCATAGGCATAAGATTGTATCTTTAAATTCAAATGAGTTATATTTTTAGACCATTTTCTAGGAAGAATAGTGTCATTAATTATTCCTTAAAGTTCCCAATCTCTAAAAATATGAGCATTTAATTCTTTATTTTATCGATTATATATATATATATATATATATATATATATATATATATATATATATATATATATATATATATATATAATGATAAATATTCCTTTATACAAACCCTTGTCCAATATTAGCTCAATACTACAAGAGGAACTGTTTTAAAAAAATATCGATCACGTATCTTCCGAAGGATCTGAGAAATCGAAGGTAAAGTGAATTAGATGGATATACACGCAAAAGAAGCAAATTATGCAGTCTAGGGTAAGCAAAATTCTCTGGCCTGCAAATTTTCTGCTCTGTGTTCTTCAATTTTCCTCTGTCAAAACTTTTTGTGTGTATGTAAACGAACTATACAATCTCAATTCTTTATTACTCGCATTGATGAATGTAGGTCAGTCACGCTTTCAGAAATAACGCGTCTTCCGATTTCACGCTTCGCCATTAAAACACACCGCAACCCATCGCATTAAGTTATATCACATGGCCGTGCGAACCATGACTGCAACAGCTTATCTCCAGGAGCAGCGGCGAAGAAAGTAAGCGGGCGCTAACCGAAAAAGAGGTTAGCATCTTCGCCGCCGGACCCCTCAACACGGCGAGCACGTTTGCACCGGCCGGTCGCCGATTAGCGCGGCGGCGGCGGCGATACCTTCATGCGGGGGAGGAGGGGAGGGGTGGGGGAGGAGCAGCCGCAGAGGCGAGCGGACTGGATTCGGGGCGTACGACGCGAAAGTAGCGCGATTCCGATCGGCGGCGGCCGCCACCGCCGTGCCGCGCCGCGCCGCTCAGCCCGCCCGCTTCCTAGACCCTCCGGTTGCGCCACGGAAGCCCCTCGACGGAGCGCAGTGGTCGCGAGAGCCTTTCTCAGCGGACACGCCTTGGGTTAGTTGCTGTTCTCAACTGTAACTTGTTGTCTTTACCTGAAGGTATTCGTAAGAAACCTTATGTTTACTTGCTCGCATGCTACTTACGTCGTGTGAAGTCACGTAGTAACAGTGCGGCGAAAAACTGATTTTCTTGACTCAAGAAATCGTATGGAGGGTCTCCGATGCCGAAAAATGGATAATAATTACAATACAGTAAATTATTTCTTCTAATACGTTGTGTAGTCACAAACAACGTTTTGTGATTTCTTCATACCGAAAAATTGGTTTCATGTAAAACGTATCCAACCGTCAGTCTGTCAGTTAGTGTGTCAGTTAGTGTGTCAGTTAGTGTCAGTTAGTGTGTCAGTTAGTGTGTCAGTTAGTGTGTCAGTTAGTTTGTCTGTCAGTCAATCTTTGTCAGTCTGTCAGTCAATCTTTGTCAGTCTGTCAGTCAATCTTTGTCAGTCTGTCAGTCAATCTTTGTCAGTCTGTCAGTCAATCTTTCAGTCAGGCTGTCAGTCAATCTTTCAGTCAGGCTGTCAGTCAATCTCGATGTCTGTCTCTCAGTCAGTCTGTCTTTAGCCTGTCAGTCTGTGATCAACGCTATCCGCTGCAGGTGTAGGATTTTCATCGAAAATGATATTCCCCGATTGATCTTGTTATTTTCGCGGACCCTTGAATTTGAAACTAACATTTTGCTTTTTGGAGGAGCTCTATATGAAAGATAACCAAGGACCTCCCGGTCAGAGTCACTACAAGTCACCGACATCACTGGCTCTGAGAAACACTCGGCCGGTTCCCCAGAAATGAGGCCCCGCGCGCCCCGTCTCCTCGTCTTGGCGCTCCGCAGGACGGTGTTCCGGCCCACAGTGCGTCGGAGGCGGCGCGGCGTGTGGAAAGCGGGCGCGTGGCAGATCTCGATCGCCATCTCGAAAGGAGGAAGCTTCCCCTTCATCTGCTCCATCTGCCACTGGAGGACGAGGAAGCGCCGCTCGCCTCCAGCGCCGGAGATGCAGAAGATGGGGCGGGCTCCTCCAGAGCACAGGGATGGGGAGAAAGGTTGAAACATGGGTGCAGGCGGTTGTCCTTTATTGTTATTGCCGCCTGCTTCCGTTCTTGGGTGGCTCTTGATTCTTCTCTGGATTCAAGTCCTGTCAGAGCATCTAGGAATTTCAAGAGTTACCTCATCACCACACTAGGTTCTCCGGCGTTTGATCAGATCTCTGTTTACCTCTCCAAGACGTTTAACTTAAAAGGGGATGCGCCATAGGAGGATAGAAGATAAGCCTCATGCCCGACCCGAACGACGGAGAAGGGAAAAATGATTGCGGAAGTAAAAATCGTGTGGAAAGGAGCATTCGATCTCTGGAGTTCTCACTGAGGTCAGATTTGTCCTAGGTACTTAACCGGACTAGGGAAAGGGCAGTTAGGGCAAAATTGACTTCCTAGATAGGTTCTACACCCCTCAAAATTTTAGCCAACCACGATTCTTAACACCGAGGTTCTCCCCTAGAGTATCCTCTCCAATGTATAGATTAAGTTAGCTTAGATATTTTAACTAGAATAAGTCTGAAAAAATACGTCTGTGAAGTAATTGTACTGAACGATGTAAATCTTCCAAAATGAATAAATGTGTTTTAAAAAAAAAAGTCCTACACTCAGCGGGTAAGCTGGGGTAATAGTTGCACTCGGTTTGGGGTCAAAATTGGCCCTTGGAGGAACAGAGAGGAAGGGGTAGAGGCTGACGTGGGTGGCGGTCGGGGCTGGGCGCACAGTTCGCCTCACCTGCAGCCCGACGCGCTGGGCGCGCTGCCCGGACGGAGCCACAACTCAGGTGGACCGAAGGGGGCATCACACTCTGCTCGGGCAAGCGGCGCGACGGCCCGGAACACGTCCCCCTCCCGCCACCCCACCCCACCCCACCCCACCCCTGCGGCCGCTCTGGTTGGTCAACTTCGCGACGTGGAGGATTCTTTCGTGTAATGGCAGGGGTGGTCGTAAACATCTTTCCGTATTTTCAATTTTATGAGTTAGCCAAACGTCTATGTCTATTTTTTTCGTAATGCTGTACTGTTATATTGACTTGCTGTAGCAAAGCAGGTATGAAAAGCCTCTCTAAACGGTCGGCGATCGTTAACGATTTAACAATCCGACGTCCGTTAAGAACAAACGAAACAAATGAGTTGTAGCTGAAGATGGCGGATGAGTACACGTATTCCAAGGAATGATTTCTTGTTTGTATGATTTTCTCTTATAAGAAGATAGTATTACGAAAAGTATTGAAGGATACGTGGCCTAAAACACAAACAACAAACTCAGTTATTTGCTTTTTATCGGCCTAGTGATGTTAATAACTGTAATGGCATGTTTATGATGCGTATAACTATAATGAGAATTCAGTTTGTTAGTTCAACCGTATCTTATTTTTGAACTGAGTGGTAATTTCCCTCATTTCCCCCAATTATTAATTTGCTTCAGATTTAACTGAGCAAGTGCAGAGATAATCATAAGCCAGGCTCATGCAGTTTTGGATACAACTTTTTTTATATTTGTCGAATACATGTCAAATCAATAGAGGGTTTTACTCTGCCTTTTGGTAAGGAGAGAGAAACCTGTAATACTGAATGAGAAAGGGGTTTCTCAGAGAGAATCGTTCTATGGTCAATTTAATCAACTCAAAATTCTAGTTTATGAGTCTCTCTCGCTATTTCATTTAGTTTATCTAAAACTGGTGGAAAATTAGGAAAGTAAGGGGGATTACCTCTCCAGTAAAAAGCATTTTTAGCAGTTGTAATATTTAAAAAAGAAATCCATGTGTCTTATACCGTTGGTTAATTTTTGTGGTTTATTTGATTTATCTGAAAAGGTTCTCTGAATTTTCGTCGTGCTTCCCCATTGTGTGTTTTGGGTGAAAGGAAATACCGTAACTAGAACAGTTTGTATAAAGTGTATTTGCAGTTCCTTTCTCGTGCTTTTTGAAGCGCTCTGTCATTACAATACGCATCCACTGAAACGCGCGCCACAGTTTTCACTCGGTGTGTCAGCCTGACTCACCTGACCGCAAGGACTCTCTCTTCCCTTGTCAACGCACAAAACCAAAACCTCAAATTAGATGAACAAATGGGGTGCATCTTACTTTTCAGCAAATCTTGAAGCTGATTTCTCAATAGCTTTTCGATTGTACAACATTTCGTACATTTATATTGTCTTGATTTCTATTTTTATTTTTCATTGAGTCTGGTGGCGAAACGTAATTACCAATGGCAAGACCGACTATATAAGCGCAGTCATCACCAACCGAATAAAACTATTTGAGCCGGACATTTAATTTCTACTTAACTAACAAAATTGTTCAGACAATTAATCGTTAAACACCTTGAGGATTGTGCCAAACGCATCCCTGTTGTTCTTTTTAGCCTTCAATCCATAATGATTTAGTTCGTTATGTAGCTCTCAAAAAATCTAAAATTGGTGACAAACGTCTTTCACAAACATTGATGTACTGCTCTGACAAATATTTATGAAACCTAATTCTGAATTGTAATTTCTGAATAATCGCCTAAGTATTTTCTATTGACTATTCCTCTCGTGAAATTAAAACCAATAGAGATTAACTATACCTATAACGTGCCCCAATCAGGGTGGTGTATCTCAAAAAAATTATCGCTTTTTCTATCAGATTTGTTACCGCCTCCTCCCTACTGTCCGATAATAAGATGCGACTCATCTATCTTATGAGGCGGTATGCATGATCACTGTGTTGAAGTGCAATAACCCGCACGTGTACTATAACATAACCTCTTTGATTTTAACATGCTTTCAGGTATTTTCAATATTTGGCGCAATTTGGAACCCTGTCGTACGTTATTTCATTCGTAGAATAGTCGTAGAATTTGTACAGTACCACTCGTGCTTTGGAAATTCTCAGATAAATCCCCTCTTCTGTAGCGAGTAGGAAATATATCGACTATTTCCAAAACACTAGTGGTATTACCTATAATAAAACCAACTTCGTATGAACCTGTTGTTTGCAAAATCTCATTTTGCCTTGCCATTTCGTGAATCAAAATTATTTAGGAGAACAGTAAGAAAGCAAGAGGGAGCTTCGACTAAATGAACTCCCCGCCTGCCTACGCCCTATCCCAGTTATAGTTATAAGCATCGCAAATATCTGTATAATCAGTGGATTGAACAGATAGAAAATAAAGTTGTTAAAAAAAAAATTCGTGAATGTCCAATTGGTGCGCGTGAGTTGTGTGCAGAGGGACCTGCGTTTTGGTAGCGTGGGCGCCAGGGTGGGGGTTAAAAGGAAGCGTGGGCGTCCGCGACCTTTGAGTCGGTCCAAACGACTTGGCACACGTCGCCGTATCCAAGTGAAGGGGTCCCGCGGGACCAGTCCCGAAGCGGAAGGGTCTGATTTAGTTCGTAGAGATGGGCACGCAGATCGAAGCTCCTTTGATGAAAAGCTGCCTTAAAATATCATTTTATGCTAGAGCAATGAGTCTTGATTATACTTGCCAAAACACAACAGAAGGCGTGTAGATAATCACAGTTACAACTTGTGTTTCAGTATTTAATTTGGCATAGTAATAACATTAACATTTCATGTCTGCCAATTCCAATGTTGGTAGGATAATCGAGTGCACTTTATTACGTTTTAAAGATACTAATAGAGTATGGGGAATGATTGACGTGGAAGAAACAATATGGATTGCTTTAATATAAATTTATAATGTCAAGAAATAAGAAAAATCATATACATTCCAGCCATCATTAGTTTGAAAATGCTATGAACTGTCGTTCGTTCACCATTTACTTTCATTTTCTATTTCTTTTCTTTTGGGCTGTTTTTACGCAGCGGGTACATATCTTAAATTTCAATTTGAAGCATCATAGTGGCATTATTTTCATAGAATAGAACAATACGATTGAATGAATTTAAGGAAGCTTTCCTGGAATCCGATCGTGATCAGTGTGCTGGTATGTTTCTTTTTACCCAATTTGCTTTTTCGAGATTTCTTTTTGTAGACTACTTAAGTTTATTGATCTAACGATATTCCGCTTGGACATCCCAAAGCTTTCTAACGGAAATGGACGTGCCAATTATTCGGAGGGTGAACACTTGCTCCACTTAAGACTAATATTTGTTTTTTTGAAAAATACTGACCGTCCGTCTGACTCATGCCTCTAACATCCCTTTTTCGGACAATAGAGCGAGTAAATGGACATGTTCGAGGAAAATCTGAGAGAATACTGTAAATGCATTGTTGTTGTTGTGTTTGTAATGCGCGCCCATTTGGAAAAAGAATCCTTTGGCCCGACTCGAGCATGGACTGCGTTGCTGTAATCTTTTGGAGGAAACGCATGCTGCAAGATATTGCACTCGAGCAGCTCTATGCGGCCCGGAGGTCGGCGCCCGCCCGCGTCCTCTGCCCATTGAGCGGTTTCGCCCGAGCGCCGCCGAGCGCCGCCTCCCGGCTGTCGCTTGGGCGCCTCGCTTGGGCGCTCCCGGTTCCTTTTCTCGCACCCCCCCACACTTCTCCTCGCACCCCCACCCCCACCCCCACCCCCACCCCCACCCCCACCCCCACCCCCACCACGCCACGCCACGCCACGCCACGCCACGCCACGCCCCCTGACCGGCTCCCACCCGCGCACCCCAGGCCCTCGGCTGCCACCTGCCCCGACATCCCCAGGCAGCGGACGCGTTTCCTGCGATGCCCATCATTTTTACATCCGGAAAATTAACATATTCACCTCTGTTCCAAATATTGTTTATTTCCTGTAAAAAAAATTAAAAAAAGCATGATTAAAAAGAGTTGAGAGAGTAATTAAATATTTTGACTTGAATGACCTGAAGGCTTGAATTCATTCAAGCCACAAAGGTTTCTATTATAAATTGTCGAAAAAGGCAATTAGGAACATCGCTTCTATAATTTGGAAATTTGCAGTATTTCAATTTACCTTTACTAAAGGAAACGAACATTATTGAAAAATATAAGAGAGGTTTGAATGGTCAGGATTTGAATAATTGATGTTCTTTGTATGTAATAACCACATTGTTCGGAAGAACTCGAAAATTTTGAAAATGGAAAAAGCAGGGACTAATCCGATGAAGGGGGCTTCACTTCGGATCCCATTCCCCGCACTTTAGTATTTTTTTTTGAAAAAAATAGTTTGTTAAAAAATAGCTTGAATTAAGAAAAAGATACTTATAATGAAAGTATTTGGAATACGATGCTATCAATAAATATCAATTGTTTTGAATAAATTGAGTAAAATTACAATGTTGGATTTGGTCCACTTGCCGTGTGAATCCGCAGAAGGCCTCTCCTGGGATACAAAAGATCGGTCAGAGCCATGGAGACCTATTTAGAAGGACATTACAAAGAGTAAGTTACGGAAGTACGAGAAGTTGCGTTGCCCTCAAAAATCCTCATAAATCAGAGCGCCGTTCGCCGACGACTCTCCCCTGCCCCTCATTAAAACCCAGCCTCTCCGACTGCACGCTGCACTCGTTGCTCTCCACCGGCGCATGCTCGCCTTCTCTTTCCTCCGCCCATTCAGCGTCCTTTCGCCCTCTCCCCCTCCTTTCTCCCTCCCCACGTCTTCCTTCGCCGACGGTTTACAAAAAAAGATTGAAATAAAAAAAAAAATTCTTGTATCGAAAATAGTCACTTGGAATGTGATGCGAGAAATATGTAGCAATTGTTTTGAATAAATTGAGTAAAATTTGACATAAACAAGAAAGTTTGATTTATTTCCCCCTGTGGATCCATCACTGAGACTGAGATGGTCCTTCTGAAATTATGAATGATCTGTAAGAGATGTACGTAGTGGCCTATTTTGGGATGAATTTCAGGGAGTAAGTGTCAACCTCAGAAGCATCCTTGAGGTTGTTTCGCCATGAAAACTCATAATTCAGTGTTCACCGAGGACTTGCCCCGTCATTAAAAAGTGCACTGAATGCACACTCCCCTGTAATGCGTCACAAAGATTTTAACGGTTCTTTTTACGTTAAATAAATTTTAACAATGTTCGTGGCATGCAAAGTTAAGAAATTTAACTACTAAAGATATTAGAAGAAAGAAAAACCAACATTGCTTTAATAAGAGAAACAAAGGGTACAAGAGATATTGATGCTTGAGTAAATATCTATAGTGGAGTGGAACAGCAAGAAAGAGCAAAAGCTGGTGTAGCGATGTATGTCGAAAATAAATGGAAAAAGTGAATTACGAGTTACACATACATCAGTGAAAGAATATTAAGAGTAGATTTTAAAATGAATAGAGGTAATCTTATGGCATTCCCAGTTTTACTATAAGGATGTAAAACTTGGGTTCAAAGACAAGATTTTAGGAGGATTGAATCAGCAGAAATGAGATTTTTGAGAGGAGTAAAGGGCTGCACATTAAGAGGCCAAATAAAAAAATAAAAGAAATAAGAGAGAAACTAGGGCGGAAGGAAACAGTACATGACAAAATTAAAAAGTTCAAACAGCAATGGGTGACACATATTGGAAATATGGCGCAAGACAGACTTCCAGTGCAAGCCCTGAATCATAAGCCGAGAGGAAAGGAATATTGGAAAGCCAAGAATGAGATGTAAAGAGGCTGGAACAGGCAATATGCCTAATACGTAAAGGAAGATGATGACACATAAAAAAAATCAAGTTGGACTGCATCTTGTTACTCTCCACCTGTGCAGGCTCTCCATCTCTTTCCTCCGCCCATTGGGCGTGCTTTCGCCGACGCTCCGGTGCTCGCGGGCTCCCCTCCTTCCGTGCCCCCACCCCTCGGCGGGTGTACCCCCTCCCCGCCTCCTCGGCTTCTTCCTTCGGCGGCGGCGGCGGCGGCGGCGGCGGCGGCGGTGGTGGCGGGTTGACATTCCTGCCCATTCTTCGGAGGCAGACGTGCGTCGGTGCCGCAGCGGTCCGGACGTGTTCTCGCTGCCGCCTCCGCCTCCCGCCCCGCCCCGCCCCGCTCCGCGCCACCCGCGCCGCCCCGCGCGCCGCCATGCGGCTGGAAGCAACGTCCTTCACCCGCGCTGCGCGCCTGCAGACCGGCGTCGCTGGTAGGTAACCGGCGGTTGACCCGGCCAACGGGCGCTTGCTGGCACGATCTCCAGGTGGCGGTTTGTGCACAATGCTTTCTGGTAGTACTTTTGGTTGTAGTGTAGGTGCACCGTGTTTGCACATGGCTAGGGGGAGGATTCTATGCAGTGCAGGAGGTTGGAACGTCACATTTGGGCGATCTCCAGGTGACGGTTTGCGCGTACGCACAATGCTTTCTGGTAGTATTTTTGGTTGTAGTGTAGGTGCACCGTGTTTGCACATGACTAGGTGAGGATTCTTTGCAGTGCGGTTGACTCGGCCAACGGACGGTTGCGCGATCTCGGGGTGGCGGTTTGTGCGTATGCACAATGTTTTCTGGTAGTATGTTTGGTTGTAGTGTAGGTGCACAGTGTTTGCACATAACTAGGGGGAGTATACTATGCAGTGCAGGCGGTTGGAACGTGATATTTAGGCAATCTGGAGGTGGCGGTTTGTTTATACGCAAAATGTTTTCTGGTAGTAGTTTTGGTTGTAGTGTAGGTGCACCCGTGTTTGCACATGACTAGGGGTAGGATATAATGCAGGAACTGTTTTATGCTATCGAAGTCTCCGCGATGCACTGGCAGTTATAGGCAAGCAATTTCTACGAGATGGTGTGCTGAGCAAAACATTGGATTTTCGATACGCAGTGTTTGGGTGACGTTTTATAAAATTTGTACTGAAATGTTTTCGTTTTGCTCCTTTCAGACATTCAGAATGTATTCCTTCCTATCAGACGTTTGAAGCCGCTCCGTCGCAATTTCCATTAAGTTTCTAGCTAAGATTTTGATTGTTTTCGTAAATTCGTGTTTCCACATATATTACGAATGTAATGCGCACGCTGCGGGACAGGACCATGTAGGAGGAACGTGACGTTTTGACGAGCAAAATATTGTGTATTTTTGGCAAACGTTCTATGTATGTGGTTGTGTTTTTGATTATAGTACGGGGGATTTGTGTTTGCACGTATGCAAGAATATAAACGTAGAATTTTTGTTTCTTGCTATCAAAGTCGCTGCGGTGCAAGTGTGTGCATGCAAGTTGAACATATGTTTGATGAGCAGAAGATGGTATACTAGATTTGTTTCGGTGGTGTTTTAAATAGATTGGAACCAAGATTCTTTGTTCGTGGATGGAAACTTGAAGTCTTGTTACCAAAGGCACATAAATCCTGGTCTGTTGATCAGTATGGATTGCGAAGCAGGTCCGTTCATGTTATGAGTGTGGGACAGTGCTGTTTTTTAAGCACATTGTGTTCTTTGTTGTGAATATTTGTGTTTTTTGTTCATATTGAAAGGGATCCATTTTTTCACTTATGGAGGTGGAGAGATGTACATTTCGTTCCTTCCTGTCAACGACTTCCAAATTGACTATAAGGGCAGCTGACCGTTGCCGGGCTGATTTGGCGATTAGTGTCACGTTTTGACGTGTTGTATTCTTTGGAATGCAGATTTTCGTGTGTGGGTTCGTGTTTAGAAGATTTGTGTGGAAATGTTTTGTTTGGTCTTTTATTCCTCCATATCAAGGCACTATAAGAAATGTGACAAATGTCAGAAGTTGTCATTTTGAAGGAAAATGGTTTTATGGTGAGCGGAATCGTTTGTTTGAGACAATAATGTATTCCTTCCTATCAGAATTTCAAAACCACTGTAGCGTTTGACCGATGAGAGCAGGACCATAGCATAGGTTCGGTGCTTGTAGGACGTGAAAAAAAGTTAGCGTTTCGAAACGCGTCGTTTCCTTTGTTGTGTTTTCGGTGATGCTTCAGTCGATTCATTTTGAGAGGGATTTGTTCTAATTTGTTCTTCCATAGGTGGTTAAAAATGGGAAAAGTATTATTTTCTATCAAACCCCTGTGACATCTGCGATTTCGAGGCGGTTGCTCCTTGAGAGACAAGTGCATGCTTGCAATTCGTACGTGTTTAATATACCGAAAACTGTTATTAACCTGTTATTTATGTAAAATCCTGGTTTCGGTGAAGCTTTTAATGAATTCATACGAAGATTTTTGTTTGTAGGAGAACAGGAATGTAGGTTTTGTTTGGTTTTCACTTTTATTTCTATATTATTATGATGGCAGAATGTAAAATTGCAAGTTATTACGTAGTTTCCATTGCCTTTCGATTGCAAGAGGCAGTACCGCGAACGGTCCAGGTGTTCCTATTCCAACAAATCGTTTCTTCTTATCTTTCGATTTCTCAATGTTCTCGATTATCTTTTTTGTTTGAATACAATCGATTTCAGGACTTTTTGTTAGTGTCTTTAATATGTCTTTGTTCTCTGTGCTTTTATCAGTCAAAATCCAAATCCTTAAATATTACGGCGTGGTAATAAAGGTAATATCATGTTAAAACGTGTCAACACGTCTTTTGTAAAGTAGTTTTTATGCTGTGTTTATGCTTTTGTAAACGTGATATGATTCGATGATCCAGAAGAAAGCTGTAATTCGAAGAATGTTGCAGTAACGGATCGGGGCAAAGAACAGAAGAATGCTCACCTGCGAATTTAGTTTTCTTTTTACGTTTCCTACCCAAGCGGGGAATTTAAAATGTGAATCATGGAAATCCTGTCTGAGATCAGGAAAACGGAATCCTGTCTGATATCGTTTGTCTTATCGCCATATTCTGTTCTGTTATTTTTTGTATGAATTTATGCAGTTTCCGAAACCCTTTACTCTTTCGTATGTAATGCAAAATAAACCTTAAATCATTACATTTTCTTATGAGATTGCCACCCGAGTGTGTTAGTGAGTACATTACTTGCAAACTCGGGAAAGATGAAAAAAAATGCTTCAAGCTCAATAGAATGAATACAAGGATGCAGGATATCTCTGTACAACTTTGTATAATGAAGATGAGTTTTGTATTACTGATAATCAGTTTCTAAATTGAATGGTATTTTAGGAATAATTACTAGCTTGGAAATAATATTAAAATACACTAAATGAGACATAAACAAAATGTGCACACATATCAAACCATATCAAATACTATCTTTTCATACATTTTATACTTTTTCTAAACGAAAAGGATGTTGTCAGTATGAAAAAAAAAGTTTCTGCAAATATTAGTTTTATTCTATGTAATTGTTGCACTATGTATCTACATTGAACACAAATTACCTAGAACTATAAAAAAATAACTTTCATAGTATTAACATTGTTCATACTTCTATCATGGTTTTCTGTATCCGATTCCGTTGCTTTCTTTCTGTTGAAAGTTAGGTTTCCCAGGAACTCCGGCCATCGAAGAGCAAACTGATCGCAAAAAGACGAAACCGAAGACGCATGACGAAATAGCGCTCTAAAGGGCCGCGGGACCTTTCCGCACCTGGCTGGAAGCAAAACCGGAGAGCAGGAATTCGATGAGACAGATCTCTGGAATGTAAGGCGAGCTGCAGGTTGAGAATTGCCGCTTACTCGGTTTCAGTTTAGTACTATTACCTCGAATACTAGGTGTTCTCGACTCTCATCGGTACTTAGCTTCTTGTTCTTAAGTTGCAAGCGACAATGGATGAAGGAGGCAATTGATTTACATTCGATTTGCTCACAGTCTGGCAAAAACGGTATGCATTTAACTTCATCCATGTACACCGTAGTTCTTTCATTTATATCATTTACGTCAATGCAAGCGAAATAAATGTTTAAATACATAGTGGAATCACAGTTGGTACGTCTGTCAACGCTGGAAGCCGTGTTCGATTCCTGGTCAATCTATGTGGAGCGAACTCTCTGTACGTTTTTTCGATGTTCTCTCGTGCTCATGGAATGGGAAGTGCCTCAGCCCGCCACCCATCAAAAGCGCCTTAGGTCCTTATAATCCCCTCAAACATATTTCGGGAATCCTCTCAGAATGTTGTGGAAAGACAACAAAAAATGGTGAGTTCTCTCCATCGGTTGGTAGAGGCGTGCGGAATGACATTCTACTTGTCCCGGTAGATGGACTAGAAGAGTATTTTATTATGTCACTAGTCTCTATACTTTACGTTCATACTACCGAGAAGTGGATGAGTGATGGGTAGGCGATCATGAAGCTACGAACTACACTCGACTCCGGTTATAATGAACTTCATGGGGCTAATATGTTTGGTTTAGCTATAATAGAGGTTTAGTATATCGGATGTCAAAATTAAATGGAATTCCTCTACAATGATTGATTTTATTTATGTACCGCGAAATTCATAAACAGCACGAACTGAAAATTTAAATATCTTTATTTGTATGCAAAAAACACTCAATTATTTTGAATTGTTTGCTTCGTACATTTTTCATTAGATCCTTCTCCAGAGTTCGTGCTCTCTCCATAATTGATTCTGCATTGTCCCCTGTCTCTAAGTATCGTAATGCAGTCATGACGCCTTTCAATGCCTCTTGCACTGTTGGAACATTATCCTACTCTCCGAAGGCTCTTTTAATCCTCTAATGATATAAGAGATCCAATTCATTTCCAGGACTTATTTCCTAGGTTCACTATAGCCGAGGTTCAGGTTCACTCTAACCGAATCTTGTTATGCCTATTTGTAATGTAAGTGAATCGGGACGAGTGACTTAAATTCACTTTAACCGAGGGTTCACCACATCCGAATTCGCTATAAACAGATTCGACTGTATCTTATGAATTACGATAGAGCAAAGGTGGGTTTTCCAGCGGGAAAATCTGACGCGAACCCGCTTTGTCCACTACTGATTCTACAGGTGATTGATCGGAATTTGAAATCCGGTCCCAGCGCTGCATGGCGAGCAGTCTGTCCGCTACATCCCGAACCAAACGTCATTGTCAAGAAGGGCTCTAACCATGATAGGCACGGATTCTCGCCTGGTACCCGATTACTACCTGTATGCGTGTTTCTCGAGTTTGCGCGAGGAATCTGTGCACTCGGCCGACGTCCCAGGAGGAACATGGCGACATTTAATGCCGTCTTAAAATCATTTACCTTTTCGTCTGGCAGGTACGATAAAATCACATTCACATTTCGTGTAAGAAAACCAATTAAACAAATTACTACGTACACGAAACAAGTTTCTGGACGATCGCAGTTCCCAGCGCGCATTGGTCTACCCGTTTTCTGAACAGCGTTAGAATGCGTGGATGGCTCTACTGCGCATGCTCAGTGTCTCCATGGTCGTATTTGTCGCTCGCGCTTAAACGTTCGTTGGGTGGCTGTTTGAAGGTGCTTTTTCAACGTTTTTTCCATATATCTCCATAACTATCAATCTCACAGAAAATTAAGTTCTATACAAAATTAAAGTAGATAATATTTCCTACAGAAAAGCTCCTATAAGATTTTGTTGTAAAATTAACCATTTTAGAGTTATAGGCTTGAAAAGTTATTGTTTTTGTTTACGACAAGGCTCTAGTTGTCTCCCTTATGAAAATGATGTTTTTATATGTCCAGTGCACAGAAGTAATGTTATTTTTCTTCAGCGTTTATCAACAACATGCATTTGCATATTTTGCGAAAAAAACAGCAACTTTTTACATCTTTACAAATCTTATGTTGTACATAGACTTGCGAGTATCTGTGGTCATTGGGGTCCGGGATTACCTCGGATACGAACACTGATGTTTCATCTTGTTTTTTTTAATCTAATTTGCCTGGGCTAATACGCAGAAGATCGATAGTGCTGTAACTCCGTGCAAACCCTCCCAATATCTCGTGCGAACGCTAAAAAGCGGCGCGGTCTTTGGTTCGCGCTCTTGTCGCCCGTGGAGGCGCCCCGCGGTCATCCGCTGCCCGCGGCGGTGGTCGAAGGCGGTGGCGACGGCGCGGCGGGCGGGACGTTGACTCCGGAGCGGCGCCGCGCCGACCTGCCGCCCGCCGTCCACTGCCCGCAAACGGACGCCGCGCCGCGCCCACCGGCCAGCCGCTCCGCCGAACGACGTCGGATTAAGACCATTGTGG
Source organism: Teleogryllus occipitalis (assembly GCA_011170035.1). NCBI lineage: Eukaryota > Metazoa > Arthropoda > Insecta > Orthoptera > Gryllidae > Teleogryllus > Teleogryllus occipitalis. Next base: position 100,620 of record BLKR01000066.1, read on the forward strand.
AGAGTTCCTCTGGAATATTGGAGTCCTCGAGACATTACACAGAAATACGTTTATGAGCGCTTCTGCACTTTGCTTTTATGTAAAGATTTATGGAAATTAGAGATAAAAAACTTTTATGTTTAGAGATATTTCTTTTATGTAGAGTACATTGTAGAAGGTCGTTAACTCCAATCTTTGATACCGTGAATATTCAGATATGTCAGTTTTTTTATATTGTTCATTTATCTCTCTCTCGAGAATTAGAAATTTGCTCTTTGTTCTCCATAACTCGAATTTCCCCTTGAATGGGAAATAGTTTCAGCTGTAGTAGTAGCAGTTTAGAATGTTGGGCAGCAGTTGCTTTAGTCGCATACTTTGTGTTTTAGACCTTATGCAAATCGTGGAGGTTCCATTGGAAAACCTCGTGAAACGCAATGCTCTTTGTTACCAGAGCAATGTGATGCATGAAAACAGCTTCTTGTCATGTACAGATGAGCAATAATTTGTTGGGGGGTCAAAAAGGTGAGGGACAAACGATTCGATACGGTGTCCTTGCGGCTATCGTTCATGGACCTAATGCGAGCAAGAAATAAGGGCAATATTAGATACTGATACTAATTATACTGAGCAGTACAGCGATTGACTTGTCCATTTGAATTTAAAAGATAAATACCATGCTTGCTTGCTTTTCTAAAATAGTTTTCAGTACTTGCGATTGGCAATGTGATGGTGATAGAATTAGTGGAATTACCTTCGTGCTAAGGCGGATGGTGTTGGCTTTGAATCCACGCTGCTCTTACAAAGAGTAGTAGAAATAGAAATACTGCAGTCATAATTCGTATGATATAAACCCTCATTTACGTGATTTAGTGGACTCGCTCTTTGAAATAGATGTTTATTACCAATTATAATTTCCAGGGTATTTACAGCTTCTGAAAAATTTAAATTCGGAGTAATCTATGGTACCGTTCTGCCATCTTATTATATTTCTCTCTCAAAAATTAGACTTTTTGCTTTAGGGAGATAGAATTAAGTGAATAATGATGCGTTCAAAAGATGTTACACCTCTGTGAGAAAGAAATTTTGTTTTTGCCTTCCATTCTTAAGACTTCGTCATCACAGTTGTGTTTTCTTCATTACTCGATTTTGTAGTAATTTAAGCTATCAAGTACTTGATACAATACCTATCAAACGCCCGTCGTAGATCATTTGTCAGTTCTTTCCTTAAAAATACATTATTTGATTTTAATGTTTTCTTATGTAAAACTATTGCTACAAAATCACGTTTTATGAGAAAATCGGACTATTCGAAGGTAACAGCGTACCATCATGAGAAATCTTGTTCTTTGTTCCTCACAAAATAACGCACATTTCAAAATATCTTGTATTCAAATAGATTCACAAATAGTTTTAAAAATTGTATTCGTCGAATAATGTCTTATTTAAAAATCAATCAATAAATTTTATTAAGTTTCGAATATTTATTATTGCACTTTCTATAATATTAAAATATATTGTATTAATATAATGGTTATTTCATTTAAATGAATTTGAAGCAGTAATAATTCTTTCCTTTAATTGCTCATAAAATGTTAACATAATTTAATATATTAATTTACGTTTGGGAGCGTGAAAAAAAGAAGAAATGCCGGCGCCGGGTGCATGGCTTGAGAAATGCTCTCGGAGCGGCCAATTTCTCAGCTCTTCATAAAGCGCCGCTTCGTGCGATGTGTTGGCGCACGCGCCTTTGCCCGCCAGTGGCGCGCGACGCTAGCCGCTCCATTTCGCCAGCGGGGACGGAGCGGGCGGGGCGGGGCTGAGCGGGCACGGGCCGCGGACGTAGAGGGCTGGAGCGTTGACGGGTTGGGGCGGGCGGGGACGGAGCGGGGGGAGTGTGGACGCGGACAGAGCGGGCGGGAGCGTAGACGGGGCGGGGCGGGGATAGAGCGGGGACGGAGCGGGCGGGTGCGAGGACGGGGACGGGAGAGGCGGAAGCGTAAACGGGGCGGGCCGGGCGGGAGCATGGCGGGGCGGGGCGGGGCGGGACTGGGCTGGGCGGGACCGAGCAGGGGGGGCGAGGGGGGAACGGGGCAGGGTGGTGCCGAAAGGGTGGTGAGTGAGTGGGTGGGTGGGTGGGGGAGGGAGGGCTGGCTGGCGCGGTGCCGCGGTGCGTCCGCAAATGACAGCTGCAGCGCGCGTTTCGGCGCGGACGAACGAGGTGAGGGGGGGGGGGGCAGCTGCGCTGGAAGAGTAATGCATCGGATCGTAATTTCTTCTTTCGCTGCGCCCGAAACGCCTCAACGGCTTTTTTGGGTGCGAGGTGCTTTAACACTCGAACGACGGTGAGGAAAAGGTGCTTCATATGCGTTGAAGGGGCGGACAGTCGCTGTTTCTTGGATCGCTCATTATGCTTACGGACAGTACAGCTCGGATTTTCAATTGGAGAATGATTAGTCACTAGCTACGTCTTCTTTATTTACGTATATCAACAACGAGGTTTATTTATTAGATTAGTGAGTGTTCATGTGTGGTCAAAATCACTATACATTAACCGATATTTATGAATTTGGGAGAGAGATGCACCTAAACGCTTAATCGTGGTGCTAGATGTGGATTTTTCATTAGTTTCCTTGAGCATTATCGAAAATTATAAATTGTCACAAATCAGAACTAATTTTAATATTATAATATTCATGAATTTACCTGAATGTTTTCACGATTCTTTTTTCCGCCTCCTTAGAAATACCCTTAAAAAACGAACTTTTGTTTTTAATTTTTACATTCATTGCTAGAATATTTAATACATTATGATGTTGTTTGATCGTATCATTTGCGTGCATTCCTTTTTTTTAAATTTCAACCATTACTTTACGTCAACTCTAATTAAGGATGCATCCTAAAATAGATGTCAGTGGAAATTACATCTTTCTGTCTTTTCTTTTAAATTTAAAATAATAATAATAAAAAAAAGGTAGCTTCCGCAAATGTGCACGGCAGCTTGGTAGCGCCGGGGAGACGTGCGCGCGTGGCGTTGAGCGTTGGCGCGCGCGTGCTCGGCCTCCCGAGGGGGGCGGGGCGGCCGCCGTTGCCACTGCACCACGCCGCGCCGCGCCGCGCCGCGCCGCGCCGCTCCGCACCCTGCACGAGGTGCGCTTCGCCTCGCCTCGCCTCGCCTCGCTTCGTTGGCAGCGCTCGCGGGGCCGCCTCGGCGGCAGGTGCGCGGCGCCCGCGGCCAACCAAGTCTCTCAGCCTGGCGGTGGGCGTGTAGGCGCGGGGATGCGCACGCGCGTGTGGTTTTCAACGAGAAAGGAAATTTAGGGGGATCTTCAAAGCTCTGTGGAGTCCGTATTATCCGATGTGCGAGATTCTTACGTATTAAAATAACATCCCTTCTTCCTCTTCCGTCCCTCGGTGTATGGTGCATCGATGTCTAATGTGTGTTTGGAGCTTCTGTGTGTGTGATGTATGTGATTCGTGTGTATATGCGGTGCATTTAGATGTATATGTAGTGCATGTGTGCCTATAGGGCATGTACGTGTGTGTTTGTGGTGCGTGTGTACATGTTGCGTGTACGTGTTTGTTGGATGTACGTGTTTGGTGCGTGTATATATTCGGTGTGTTTGTGTGTGTGTGTGTGTGTGTGTGTGTGTGTGTGTGTGTGTGTGTGTGTGTGTGGTGCGCGTGTATGTGTGGGGGGAAGGGTGGATTCCGACCCCGAAATTCAATCCCCTCTCTCTCTACCTTCCTCTTCAGAGGATTCGCGTGGGGGAAGAGATCCCGGGAGATTTGGTGTCAAGGAGTTGGTTTTCCTTTCGGGACCTAAAGAGCTTCTTCTTTTGGTTGCCTCTTCTGAGCCGAACTTGATTTATGTGTTGGTGGCTGTGAATTGTGCCAACAGAATCATTCGGAGTTCTTATTCCCACGATTATACACTAGCGGATTTATGAATCTAAACAAATATAGGAATTAATTCAAATAGGAATCAGTTCGAATTGCATGAAGATTAAATCGACATATGTTGTAAATGTTTCTATTGTACGAATTCAGAATATTTCAACCTCTTCAGCTAATACAAAAGTGAAATAAACAGAGCAAAGGGATGCAGATGTAATCGCTCTGCGCAGGGTTGTGGGTTCGAATCCCGCGCAATGTTGTTTTCACCTTGCGATGAAAAGACGAACCCCAAACGAATCTCGCATAAGCATGACCATCCTGCATCATTTCATAAAAAAATGAAAACAAAATACCAATTCTCTGTACTTGGTCAATAACACCATGAAAGTACATGTCACTACAAGAGAAGCAAATATTCCAAAACTGAATAAGAGATTAATTAGTTTCCAACGAGCTAAATACTGCGTCTAGTATTTAAAATAATTCTTAGGTATTTCAACATCTTCGCGTTTTTCGATTCGAAGCTCATGATAGATAAGTGAAATCTAAGAGTAAAAGTGTACTGCAACAGTTTGTGTATTCTCTGAATATGAAAACGTTTTCTCAAATGGTGTTCTCTTGCTTGGTTGCAGTGAAACGTACTCGTCATAAACTACATGCCAGCAGGCAACTCGAAAATTTGCGTTTCATTAGCACGTGTAGGCCGAGCACGTTCGAGTGAAAACAAAGCAGCGGAAGGAAACCAGGTTGAAAACAAAACCTACATCTCCCTCTCTGCAAAGCTTTCGCTCCGAGGAGACGAGTGACTCGATCATCAAGTTTCTGGACGATCGAATCGCAAAGTAACGAACTAACGGGAGGCATGAGAGGGTACTTAGGTCACAAAAGAAATACTTTCTCATTTTAAGTCATTATGACACCATCTACATTTGTAAAAATATCTTTGCAAATATAACAGTCACAAATTGAAAATGGAAAGTGTTGTAATAAAATATATCAACATATAAATGAATTTTAATAGCATGAAATAAATCTCACTACTTCAAAATGGAAAGCTTTTGCTATCATTCTTGTTAATAATGTTAGACCACATCAAACGAAAAATATGTTTTAGTTCAAAAGCTTCCAATCTTTCAATTATGCGTGACTCGGACCCATAGTAGACATCTCGAGTTTCGGGTACAATTCCGTGAATCTCCTGGTCACACATACCTATGTTAACCATCTTTGGAAAAATTCTAACATACGATAATTCTGACGTGTGCATACAAAGTTACAGTTCAAAAGTACCTTAAATACCGCTTGTAACATCGAAATGTGAGATCGTGTTGGTGAATCTAATACTTTCCTTTCCTAAACTCTAGCCCAGGGAAGAATAGTAATAACTGGAAATGAAGTGATGGTACTTCTAGTACCTTTCCTTAATAAACATAAAATGCACAAATTAAAAAAAGAAGTTTTATTTTAGTTTATTTTTAATCTCTCTTTTCTAAAACTTGTTTTGTTTGCTTTGTTTTCGTTTCTCTTTCTTTGCATGGTATGGGGAAGATTTTTTTATATTTTAAGAAGTAATTGAGTGGCACTCCTAAATCAGAAATTAATTTGAGGGGGATCATATGCGGCGGTGAAAGCGTGACTCCTTAGCGTGCAGACAGGGAGCCGGTGCGGACTAATAATACAAGTTTCGTGATTGGATAATTAGGGATACTCAGCTGAATTCGACCCGCGAGTTGTACTTATTCGACCCTTGTGCCAACCTTTCTCTTTCCTTCGCGTATGCCTTCAGGCGCCTAAATTACAGAATTTAATCAGAATAGGTCTCTCACTATCAGAAAAATAACTAAAAGCTAATATTTCTACATTCCATGGTTGTTGTTGGAATATCTATGATGCCAAAAAGTATAAAAATACATTTTTGAATAATTTTTTCAAAACACATGCTAACCACAATCACTTTTAAATGCAACATGACATTTTTTTCATATTTTAGGATTGAAAACCCGGCTACACCACGTAATAACAGTGGTATCTTTCTCTGAAAGAACTGCCGAACCCGCCTTTTAGCGTGCGGGCAAGGTCGTCAAAGAAAAATTTCGTAATTCGATAATTTCGGTGAGTTGGACGAATTCGACTCAAAATCCCCTTTCAACTCCTGCATTTCTTAATCGATTTCGTTTTTGCTTACTCGACAGCGACTTTCGTAATTGACAAAAAGTGTACGCATAAAAAGCGATGATATGACATTTTGTCATATATCATTACATGTTGAGATACCGCATTGAACTATAAAAACGAGAGTTGTATTATTTAGGTGTATCAGAGTTTATATTTTTGGATGAGCCTATTGCTTCTTCGATTGTAATATATGTCGAAAAGACAAACAAGTGGTACTCTGAAGAAACGACTTAGACGAAATGACGCATGATTTGAAAAGAACCATTGAAAGCTTGGTTTGTGACCATGCACATAAAGAACCAGTAGCGACTAAAGAAAAGTTTCGTAATGGGATAAGTGCTGTCAGTAGGAGGAATATGATTTTCAAGAGGTACTTTTTCGTGTCCTGTATTAGTCCCTCCTTTTGGTTCGTGTTTGTCCGGCGGCGGTTAAAGTAATTTGGACTGCAAAAATGGCGATTTGTAATTTCGTTTTTCGGAATTTCAATGCTTAATTAGTCTTTTTGATTCCTCGCTTGTGACAAGGTTTTTAAAAGAAGAAGTACGAAAGCCTAATTTAGTCAAATCTTTTTCAAAAGAATTTGTGAAAGCATGATACGGACTTCAAAAACCGAAAGTGGTGACGAATTCTTCGTAAGTTGACAATTTCGACCAGTAGAGAAACTGTATTCAACCTACAATCCCTATTTTTTTCGACCTCTGTGTCAGTTCCTCTCGTTTGTGTTGCTCCAGCGGCATGAGAATTAATTTAGCCACATGTGAACGAAAAACTAATATTTTGGCGCTTCTGATGTGCATGAAAGATTTTTTTTAAATATATATTTGCCAAAAATAAAGTAAATAAGTTGATTTGTAACTTTAATCATTATTTTTCTTTGAGACGTGTATCCTATTAATTAATGGTATTCAAAAATTACTTAAATGAAAACAATCAAGGTACTTAAAATTTTAAGGAGTGAAAAGCCGAGGTTTGACAGCATCAATCAACAGCCTTAGAGGATATTTCTTAAACGTAATTCTGGGCAAAATTATGGCCGTATAGCGTGCAGTCAAGGTGTCTGTAACGGCCAAAAGTTTCGTACATAAATGGGTTGTGGAACGAAACCGACTCAGAGAGACGCTTTTTCGACCGCCCTGCTTCAGCCCCTCTCTTTCGTTCGTGTTTGCCCCGCGGCAAGAGAATTAATTTCGACTCGGCGCCGGCGCCGGCGGCGGCGTCGACTGCCCCGCGAGACACGAGCCGTGGGAGAGAGCTATAGGCCCGGCCTCCCGCGTGAGCAATCCCGTTCCAGGTAGGCCCCGGGAGGCGCCTGCCTGCTATTGTGTTGTCCCGTAAAATGACCGGTTGTGGGTGGGAGAATATGAGAAGGCGAGGAGGCATAAAAGAGCAGGAGCGCCGCTCGGCGGACCGGCCGTGGCGCGGCGTGGCGCGGCGTGGAGCGGCGAGGCGCGGCGGCGGGGCTGTTAAAGGGCTAAAGTAAAGAACAGTTAGGTGCGGCGTTGACTCCGAGGTTCGGGTTGCTGTGTCTGTGGGCGGTGGTCGTCGCGTTTGATTTATGTCTCGTCGGGGTATTTCCGGTGCGTTTGTTTTTTGTCGATCCGATCCCGCCCCCCCCTTGCGCACAAAGGGCCTTAGGTGGCGGCGAACGTTACCGTCGTCTTAAATCTCGAACCCTAATCCTTTGTTCCGGACGTCGTGGGAGGTGCTTATTGTTAGTAATGGAGAGGCTTAATGTCGCGGCCGTAAAATTTGGACGTAACATCTTAACTGCACGGAAACAACACTCCGCCCTCTTTATTAATAAAATTTGTTCGAGAGAAGCTCTATTCCAGATACTGATCGTCCGTGCGTTGGGGCTATTGAAGAGGAGACATTCAAATGGCCTCTTAAAGCGGGTGTAAAATACGTACACTTGAACAGAATTCACCGGAAGGAACTTATCGTTACTGATACAAGGAGCTATCTGACTTTCTGTTTTCTTGCTTTCATTTACCTGGCTTTTCCCTTGTGTATCCAATGAGCAATGATCACACACTTGTGTACTGATTGATTTCGTCATGTCACACTTCATCCGAAGGAAATCTACGACTCTTACGAGTAGAAATCTCTGATGGTCGTCCGATGGAAAGATTATTATTGGGTGATGTAGCCGCGAATATCACATTTGTTGACGAATGTAGCAGATTAAATAAAATTCATGTACAAAACTGGATCTTTTGATGATGTTCTGATGTGTGACCACAATGCTTTTGTGAAGTGATGGTGGAATCAAATTATCCATTCCTCACGGACCAATTTGTCGCGAATTAATTGGGAAGCGAACATTACAGTTTTTTTGCGCAAAAATGTATTCGAGTTGCTCAGTTGAACATTAAATGGCTCCCGAAGGGAGGGAATTTTGGGTGTGGGCGTACGGTGGCGGGGGAGGTAAATGTAAATAGGGGCGCAGGAAAAGATTCCAATTGTAGCGGTCGGGCGGAAGCAGGATAGGAGATACAACCGTCGGGGCGCGCCTCCTTATCACATACACACACACACACACACATACACACACACACACACACTCTACATACACATACACATACACATGGTGGCATCACCGATTGGTGCTCGTCCCACTAGTGCAGCCCTGACAAGGAGTGGCGGGCACCGGACTTCCATTGTCATTCCGCTCTCCGTCCGGGCGATGGCCCACTCTGCCTGCCCTGCCATTCACGGTTTTCGTAACGCTAGCGCTGCGTTGGTAAGTTAGTAACCAATATTTTTATTATTTTCGCCATGAAACGTCAGAACCAATATGGATTGATTTGTACTCTTTTTAGTGATATTCGCCTTGAATAAGGAAGTGATAAAGGTCTCATCTTAGCGGAATCACTGTTTTTGTGACTAGATATGAATACAAATTATTTTAAAAACAGATTTAAAATTATTGGTTGTGACATCGAATGTATCATAAAGAGTTAATTGTCTAAAGCTACCAGGGATGTCGTGGCGTATTTTTTCTTCGTGTTTATAAGGGTTGAATTATAGGCGAAGGTGCCCACCGCTGGGGGCGTGAAAATCCCTCTAGTATGTCGCAAAGAAGTTTGTAGGGAAGTGACTCAATACATAATGTTCCCGCCGCTGCAACCACCACCGTCACCAACACCGCGATTTCTAATTTATAAGTATTTCTGATATCATAACCGCTATCAAATGAATCGTGCCACATTTCTAGGTTTGCCCTTATCAATACTGTCACCATCACACAAGCGCCATGGCCATGCTACCGACACCGCAATACTACGGCCATCATCCGCCATTACTACGCCACCACTACCAGCACTGGCACTTCACCAGCGCCGCCACCCCTGTCACCATCCACCATCGCCACTCCCCTCCCGCGATCACTCCCCCTCCTACTCCACGGCCACCATATCCACCACCACTATCATAATCACTATCATCACCACCGTTGCTATCAGCATCACCACTACCCTCGCTGCCGCCACCACCGTCGCCGTCACCGTCACCGCCACCACCGCCACCACCGCCACCACCGCCACCACCGCCACCATCGCCGCCACCACCGCCACCACCGCCACCACCGTCACCGCCACCACCGCCACCACCGCCACCACCGCCACCACCGCCACCATCGCCGCCACCACCGCCACCACCGCCACCACCGCCACAGCCGCCACAGCCGACACCACCGCCGCTTCCAATGCCACGACCACTCCCATCGCCCCCATTTCCTCTACCAGCACCGATAGGGCACGTCCTGCCTCTCGCGGTGCGCAAATATTGTGCTTCCGAGGCGCCCCGCGCGGTTGGAAAGCGCGAGGGGGCGGGCGCCTCGCTCTTCGCTCCTCGCGCGCGCTTTGTTTGGAGAAGGCGAAGGCCTCCACTCCCCGCAGGAGAGTAGCTGCTGCTTCGCCTCGGCCGTTTACCCTCGCGTTGGGCCACCGGTTCGGCTTTCGGCTTTGTTATTTTGGTAGGGTTTTGTGTTTGTTCTTTGATTCGGGACGTTCTCCGTTTGATGCTGTGCTTGTTTCGGCGCTTCGCGGTGCCGTCATTCATTTGAATGTTCGAGTTTTCACCTTAATCACTATAATCACTGAGTGGTGTTTCAAGTGCGATGTAAAGTGTATGGATATTGTAGCTTTACACGTGATTCTTCGGAAGTATGCAGAACCTTTAATGTATTCAAAAAGGTATTTTAGACCATTATGATTCAGCAGGGAACAAGTGATTAATCGCTTCGTGACAAATGGTCTCTTCCGTTATCTTCATTGTAAAGCGTGACTTTCGTGACGTAAACCGCAGTTCTCCTCGAAACTCCCTGGTCATGAAAACTTATAAGATCGTCACTAAGTATTTATAGAACATTACCGTGGGTTGAACACCGTTACGCTACTGTTACGTCGAGTGTTGCCTTTACAAAACGGACCAAACTTGAAGGAAGATGTGGTTGACAACCGAATGTATTGCAGCACTTAGCACCTTCCCGAAGAGGGCAGTTCCGCTTCCCGAAATCGTTTCATCGGAGAAGCAGGGCATGACTAAGAGCGTAAATAAGTGTACAGTTCGATTCCGAGAAGCCGCAAGTAACAGGAGCGATCCGAGTGGCACCGACAGATGGCTCTTGTCGAGGTGGCATGACTAGTGACATCTGCGCAATGCTACCGCGATACGCAAGTAGGACGGCTGGCAGGACGGCCGTCTCCCGACCGGCTTCACCGACTGTGTCACTGCGCTTCCGCGACATATGGGCTAGGCACTCGATCGACGCCTCGGAAACCGTTCCTCGTTTCTCGAGAGCTGTCTGGTTGCCCGTGGCTTGGCGTTCGAAACATTCGGCTCTTGAATGGGGCTGTAGTTCAGAGGACGAATTATCCGTGCATGATGAATAACACCTACAGTGACACCGGCGCAGTCTGCGAGTCGGTCCGTGCATATGAATATTCATTTCAAATAATTTCTCGTTTTTAAGCTGGCTTAGCGTTCTCTGACACCTTACCAATTCCAATTGGTTCTTGGAATTATCCAATTGTACGTTGATATGAACGAGACAGTCTACCTGTGTTTTGGATTGGAACAGGGCGAGACGAAGTATTCTCGCTAGATTTGAGTTCAATAATTTGTCGAATCTATAGAATTAAATATACATAGTTTATGTTGTGTCGTTTATTAACTCGTGTCGATTACTTGCATCGATTCGTTTCGTTATTTGGATTCTCGCTTCTGGGGTAATAATAAATTGACATCGATTTAGTATATATATTTTTACGGCATTAAATGCCTTAAACATTGCCTTATTTTCCTATCACAAACGCCTCGTGACGTCTTAATGTTATGTTTCAAGAGCTCTTGTACTTTGGCGATTGTTCCGGATGTGAAAAGCAAATCTATGCGTGCGTCATAATTGAAAATCACGCCAGGATGATGGTTCTTGAGAGAGCACGGTGTGTATTAACGCGATACGCTGCGTCGCTTGGCGAGGTGTGTGGTCCGAAGGCGAAGCAAAGCGGGGCGTGGTGGCGCGGCGCAGCGGAGTGAGTGGGCGGGAGGGGCGGGGCCGGTCAGCGGAGGGAGGATGCGGACCTAATCGGGGCAGGGTGGAGCATGTGAAGGAGTGGAGAGGGCTAGAAAGAAACGGAACGGTAGTGAACGGGAAGGAAAGGAGCATTCCGGAACGGAGAAGAAAATGAAACGATGTAGGGCGGGCTGCGCTGTGGCAAGAGTGGGGGGACGAATATTTTTTGTTTTTGTTTTTAACAAAGGGCTAAGGCTTATTAAAAAAATGGACCATGTGTGGACTGCGCGTACTATTTATTGAAGTAGAAACACTGAAATTGTGGTTACCAGAGGGACGTGAGTCACGATCAGCCGTACGAGTATTTTGATGTGAAATATGCTGCAAATTTTGCGTTCACTGAACTTAAGGGTACTGTATGTTAATCTCGGAGAGTCAAAACCGGAGCCTCGTCGTCTATTTCGAAATGCGCGAGTGTAACTTAAACCAAGTCCCTGAAGAGGTACAACGTTTTGAATTGCCCCCCCCCCTCCAATTCCCCCACATACACAATTATGTAGCTCAATTTGCAGGTGTTTCTTTACTTCAATTGCTGTAGCTGTTAGTCGAAAAGGTGCTCGCGAGCGGGTCGGGGCTCAGGTGCGCGGGCGGGGCGGGCGGGTGAGGTGGGCGGGGCGATGCAGTCGACCGCGCCCCCTCGCTCGAAACAATCGCCGGCGTCTCCGCCGCGGGCGGGTCTCGTTCGCGGGAATCCGCTCTCCCCCCCTGAGGAGCGGCTTTGAACAGCTTTATACGAACGGCGCGATCTCGCCCGCGTTTTCGGGTCACCTCCTTCGGGTATCGCGGGATCCTGTCCCGCCGCCGCCCGTCCGACGGCCAGCCAGCCGGCCGGCCGGCCGGACACCGCACGTCCGAGCGGCAGGGCACGTCTGGACGGGTCCTGCCGCTCGTGGCGGCGGCGGCGGCGGCGATGATCGTGGAAGTGTCGGAAGCGGCGGCGGTGGCCGTGGCTGTCAGACGACATTCAACCCGTGGTTACGGGGTCACCGGGATAATATGGCACAACTTCTTACTCGGCGTGTTCCACCTCGTCTACCTGTCGTCCGGTTGTTGTTGCTTTTTTACGCGTCGTGTGTCGTGGTAGCAGAGGCTGCGAAGTATCTTGACCGGAAGATCGTGTTAGTTTGTAATGCCATTAACCTAATAGCCCTTAAAGCAAGGGTTTTACTGGTTTGAGATTATCTTCTAGAAAATTCGTGAGTCACGAACTTACAACCAGGAAACGTTATTTTGATTATAATAAAATATTAAATGTGAAGTGATTGCAGCTTTTAAACAAAACTTGCGTCATTTCATAATTTCATTTTATTAAAAAGTATTTATTCTGCGAATTGAAAAATTATTCACTTCCCACCCCCTGAAGAATTTTTGGGAGATTGTAATGTCTCTAAAATTTGTTTCTTTTTTGTTTTAGGTAAGTGAACTGAGAACCTGCTGCCCAAGTGTACTCCCAGTGTGAGTAGAAAAGACTTTTTTTAATTTAAGGAGATTTCTATTGCGAATTTTGGTGTGGTTTGTTATTTATTCCTCCATAAAAAGTCGATGAAACAAAAGTTCACTGTGCTATATTCTCTCATTGTTCTTCGAGATGAAAATTCGAGTATCATTTTCGAAATGGGAATAAAGAAACTAATAGCGTTATTGCAACCACTATCTTCAAATACATTGCCTAATTTTATGTAAAAAGTTAATTCTGGTTATGTGGTCGGGATTGTTTTTTGATGTTCAAATCTTTTCCGTTTTTTTTTTAATTTTCTGTAGAAATAATTCAATCTCGAGCTCTTTCATTAGATACGACTTTATTTTATAAAAACATCAGAGAAAATTATTTCAATCCAAAGAAGGGTTTCATGTCCTTAAGCAATAAACATAACGTCCTAAAATCTGGGAAAACCGGATGCGATAGCTTATGCGTTTTTGAGTTCGACGCTGCCCCTTCGCAGACCAGAAGGGTCCCGAAAAGGAGTTCCGACGGCGGTGAAGTAGCCGGGCATGACGGCGCTGCCTGGTTGAGAATTCGAGGCGCCGGTTGCTCTAATCGGTGATTTCGTAGTTTCCTAATATACTCTCTAGCGGAGGCCGGAGCAGCAACGTATACAACGGGCCACATCTTCGCGTAGACCTGTCGGTTCATGCCAAGACGCACCTCCTGTCTTCGCGTTGTGCTCGATCCTTTCCCTCTTGCTTCCGTTTAAGAGGATCGTACTCGCTTGGAGTACGTGTGGCAATATGACCCGCACGGTTCTGCGTGCATAGTCTTTAACCATATTCCGGGAGCACCCCCCCAGCCCCGTTTCAGTTGTTGTTTTTCGTTTGATTTTACCGCGACTTTTAGTTCGGGAAAGAGCTATTGTGTGCGGGATGGCACGTCTCAATTTCCTCTGCAGATGATTTTACTCGGAACAGGGTTATAGATGTTTGGATACGGGCAACCACTAGAATGTATCCCAAGAACATCAGGATCCGGCAGGATTTGTTCGAGATGGTTTAATTGTGAAGGACTATTGTCACGATTCTCGTGTTTTCTCGAACGGAGAGATCGACACGGACCCCTTCCATGTATGGAACCCTTTACGACTGATTGATGGTCTCATCCTCCATCCCCCATGAGGTGTCGAGACTCCGGTAGTAGACTTCGCACGAGGAATCTTTGCACACGGCTGAGGTCACATAAGAGGGAGACGGCTTCTGTTAATGCCGCCTCAAAAACATAGACTTCCTATCTTTTCAACACTGCAGTTTTGGCACTCAAAAAAGTATTCACGTTTAGTGGAAGAAAGCACACAAGAAATACAATGAAAATCATTACTAACGCAGCCAAAACTAATTTCTAGACGATTACATTCCTCCGCTTGCATTAGGTGCCCGAGGCTATCCGCTGTTTTCTGAAAAGCGATAGTATCCGCATACGATACCTGTACTACGCATACGCAATATCTCCCTTCTCATGTGACTCGCTCGCTTAACGGTCGTCAAGTGCACAGATATTTCGCACGCAGTAGGGGATATGCCTTGGGGAAGTGGCGCGAAGTGCGACATGGTGTGTGCTTCTGCGTGATGAAGAATTCGAAGGTGAGTCGGGTCGGGGACAAGCAACGGAACGGCAAGTGGCAAAGAGGGAGGAGGGAAGCCAGGTGGGGGGGAAGGGGGGAGCAAAGCGGAGCGGAGCTGGGTGGAGAAGAGCAACCCAAGGAGAAGAGGAGGAGGAAAGAGAGGCGGGGCAGGGTGGGGCAGAGAAAAGCGGAGAATGGTCTGGTTGGAGAGGAGTAACCCACGGCTAGGCAGGGAAGAACGGAGGAAATATCAGAACGGAGTAGGCAGAGAAAAGCTGGGGATGGGTGGGATGGAGCGGTGGATATAGCGGAGCGGAGCGGGGCGGGGTGGGACAGAGAAAAGTGGGGGATAGGTGGGGAGGAGCGGAGCAAAGAGGAAGTGAGTGGGGTTTAGCAGGGAGGACCGGCCGGACCAAAAGGGGCGTGGCCCGGTGCGGTGAGACTCCAGCGCCGTTGGAAGAAGACGACAAGGGCCTGGCGGAACCCCTCCGCGAGGAGGTTGTGACCGCGCGAGGGCGAGCATGCGCGACGGGCGTCGCGGCGCCGGTCGCCGCCGCCGTCGTGCGGAGGGCGTCGTGCTCTCGCGGGCGCCGCGACGCGCATCGCAACGACGTGACGCGTCCCGGCGCCCCGCGCGACCTCCGCGCCTGCGCACAATGGAGGAGCCCGCGCCACAGAGCGGCTCCTCGCCCGCGCCCGCGGCGCCGCCGCCGCCGCCGCCGCCGCCGCCGCCGCCGCCGCCGCCGCCGCCGCCGCCGCCGCCGCCGCCGCCGCCGCCGCCGCACTGCTTGGAACAAAGCAGCGACCCCGTGAGGCGGCTTATTGAAGGGTTGACTCCTCCTCCGACATGCCTCTATTAAAAACCCGGAAAGTTATCTTTGAAGATCGCATTTAGAACAAAACAATAATCAACTATTTTTTAAAATTTTATGTAATTTTGAAATTTAAAGGAGGATCGGATTAAGAGCGACTGAGCGAGAATTTATTGCTAACGTGCAAATCAAATTTATCATTAGTCCCGTTAGGCATTGTTCATGTTACTTCTCGATAGTTCGTTGGGTCAATGCGTTCGTTGATGTATTCCTCCTTCGCTGAAGTCTGTGATCCAAACTATAAGTTGGATGGTTGTTGGTTGCATCCCTTGTAGGCATCTCCTCCAGCTCTTAAGATCCCGATGGGTCTGCCGGCATGTGTAGTGTACTGTAGTTCAGTAAGTGTGTCTCTCTTGTGTGTCTAAAGGGACAGAAGATAACAATGAGGAAGAAAAGATCGCGCGCGGTCCGTGGCCCATTTGTTAGGGTACTACCGTCATTCGCCTGGGCGGAGAAACCACGGAAAACTACCGATCAGAGCAGTCGACCGCTAGAATTCCCCGCCAGGTAGTGGCTGAAATCGGTCTAGCATGCGAGGAAAATCCGCTTTATTGAGACTGGAAACCTAGGAACTGTCGGTGAACGAAGGTTCAGAGGTAACGGCCTGACCATTGAGCCATCGCGTTGTAACTGTTCAATTCAGTATCGATATGTGTATTATCAGTTTGTGACGGGTTAAAACATTAATACATATGAAAACTAGAACATGTACCCCACATTCATCACTGATATTTGTGATGAAAAATCTCTTTCATCACTTGAGAATATTTTGCAACATTTACGTATGGTGATGAGTCAAGATGAGACTAATAATACACGAATAGATACATATGTAGAGATGCATTATATTGTAATCCTCCCCCCAATATAAGTTATTACGTTTGAAAATATAGTTCTTAATATTTTGTGCTACAATCATTGTTGCCATTTATTTTAGCAGATGTGTTTAAATCACTGTTAGAGTTTTGATTCAGAAGTTTTGAATTTTGAAGAGAGACTTATAGTTATAACTTGTTTGGCCTAGAACCCTTTTAGCGTGGTTCAATACACGATGTTAATGAGTATTATCTTATCATTTGTAAGGAAATAGAATCCAATTCAACTAATCGATTCCCTTTCGCCTCGCAACGCTTTATTTTTAAATAATCAACTTGACGTGTTAGAGAAGAGATCCGCTGTTTTTGCAATGGGTTTTTCACGTCGCTTTCGAAACCAGGCGCCTAACAAGCTATTCCGAGTGGCTGAGATTCCTCTGCGCCGCCCGACGACTTTCTTCCTTCTCGGTTCACGCGTCGCGGGCGCTGCACTCGCCTGTGGAGGCTCCGGGGGCGTTGCGTTGCGCAAGGCCTGCCCCGGCCGCGGCCCTCCCACGCCGCGCCGCGCCTCGCTCGCCACGCCCCCGCGCGCGCCTCGTGCGTGCTTTGCTTTCATCGTCCGGCCAGGTTGATTGTTAGTGATTCCGGGCACGTCAACTACTGAAGTTACTAGTCCCGTAAGTGTAGTGTATGTTATTTCATCGGGAGGTGGCTGTGACTTTCCCCACTGGGCGGTGAGATCCGGCAGCGACCTACCGTCGACTAGCGAGGTTTCCCCCAAGCAGGTATCTCCCAGCAGCGGGTCGCCGCCCCAGCCGGGACGAGCTATAAGCTCCCGACCGATCTCCCGGCATGTGTGGTAAGGTAGTACATGTTAATGTAAGTGCGTGTAAGTAAGGGGTGAGGATAGGACAAGGAAGACGAAGGAAAAATTGCACGCGGTCGGTTTTTTAGGTACTGCTTCCGCATTCGCCTGTTGTTAATCGGAGAAACTACGGAAAACAACCGATCAGAGCAGCCGGCCGCTAGAATTCGCCTGTAGACAGCGACTGAATTCGACCTAGCTGAAAAGCTTGAGTCGAAAATCCTGCCGCCTTCGAACCTAGGATCTCCCGGTCAGAGGCGCTGCAGTAACATCAGTTGATGCACTGAGCCACCGCTCTCGGTCGTCCGGCCGACCGCACATCAATCCTACATCGTGAACTCTTTCTGAAACTGGGAGAAATAAAGAAATTTTATTGCTCGAAAAAATCAGGGAATTTGGAGAAAAGTCGTTAAAGTCAGGGAAATTTGTCAGATGATTATAAAGCTAGATGTTATTCCTACAAAAATTGCAGAGCATTATTTTTTCCCAATTTCTGTTATGCGTTTGATGAGTTGTTTTTTCCTAATTTGTACTTATCACGGCGAAAACAGAGAACTCATAAAGCTGATACTTTTACGCGAAATCAGAGAGCTGTGGTTTGGGCAGGCTTGCTTTAATATTCTCTATGATTAGTGTGAAGTACTCTACAAATCTTATCAGTGATTTTTTGTAAATGCTGCGGAAAACGAGGAACAGTAAGGGAAATTTGCTGTAGGAAATGAGTGGCCACCCTGTCCTAGCTGCCAGCTGCGGCGCGTATTGTACTGTTAGCTCTTTCAACTTGAGGTATCGTGTCATTTCCGTTTCTATTTCGTTCTAGAGGTTTATGGGTTCCATGCCCAAGAGGACCCTCTGTATTGCGAAGTTTTACTTCTATTTCGCGCTGGTCTGTGTGGTTTCATTTCAATTTGTTTTTCATCGTGTCTCGTTGGACCTCTTTGGGTGCGTCTCTTTCTCTCCGTCTCTTTTTCTATCGATCTCACCATCGACTTCTCTGTTCTTTATTTAAGTTCCTGCCTACGCATCTCTTAAGCGCCTGTATGTTCTGTGCTCATGTATGATTCACACATGCGCAATCACAGTCATCCACTCGCCTTGAATACCATTGTCTCTCTCGCCGCGCTCGTCCCACGCACCCGGAGCCCACGGGCCCATCGACGCCTTTCTCGCTCTGCAGCCACCAGTTCGCTTTCGCGCTCGTCACGCTCGGAGGTGGAAGTGGAGGGCGAGGATGGTGAGCATCCCCAGCGGCGCAGTTTTAGGGGGACGAAGCGAAGCAAAACAACCAGCCAACCCAAATATAACTTCCTTGCATTCTTCGTCTGATTAGCGCATTCTTGAGCTTGTTCACCGCCTCCCTCGTGTCTCCGTCAGGGCAATTTCTCCTTTCTCCAGTAACCGACAGACCCCGAAGATGCCTTAGACGACACTTTATTATTATTATTATTATTATTATTATTATTATTATTATTATTATTATTATTATTACATCTCTATCCAGGGCAAAACTTTCTCACTTTTTGGTGGGGTAGCTCACAAAAAAGAACTTACCAGGTGAAATAAATCCTAGCGAAGTTAAGTGGTTGTTTCTACTTAACATTCTCAATTTTATTTTATATATTTAAAGTCCATTAGTTCTTGTCAAAACCTTTGATATTTCCTATTGCACTATATTTACTGTTAAACAATTATTTGCTACTACGTTTGCAATAGACATAATATAGTGTTGTTGTGAATGTACATTTATCATCCATATTGTCTTTTGACAAGACCCCTTTTTTCTCTCTACAAAGAATACCCAATCCACAGCGATGAAGAGATGCAGAGAATCTGATGTTTTAAGTGCAGTGATATTCCACGAAATATCGTATTAAAACACATTGTTTTGTTTAGTGTATTTAACGCGAATTATACGTACGTAGTTCGCACGATCTCCACAGCTTGGCGCCAACCTGCCGATATCGTAAGCGCTGAAGTTGAGGTAGCGAAGATTGCCAGGCTGTGCAACGCGGCTCCATAGAGCGCAGCTGCCCTGGGGCGACGCGGGCGGCAGCAACAGCATGCCCTCAACCCGATGCCCCCATGGCATATACATATGGTGTCCTACGTACAGCATATGTGTATCCTTTGCTTCCCCGTACACCATATGTAAGTCAAAATTGTCGGGCCAAAAAAGGGGAAAATCCAGGATTGAACATAATTAACCAAATGAGACGTTTTATTACGAAAGGCTACGCCCTCTTTCAAAACTCTCCGGGTGACCATAGTCTCCTGGACCCCTTCTTCGCACGCCCGTGGATACGAATGTAAGCCTCATCTACTCCCCTGCAGGTCGCTCCACGTGCCCAAATCAGTTGTCCTTCCGTGACTGCAACATACTCGGCGCGCCCAAATTGGCGGGGAGGAGCGGAGCGGGGCGGGACGGAGCGGTGCGAGGTGGAGCGGGCCGGAGTGGAGGAGGATGGTGCGAGGTGTGGCGGAGCGGGGTGGGACGGGGCAAGCGGGGTGGGGTAGGACGGGGCGAGACGGGGCGGGGCGGAGTGGAGCGAGGTACAGTGGTGGTGAGCGGTGCGGAAGGGGATGGAGCGAGGCAGTGTGAAGCGTGGCGGGGCGGAGTGGAGCGGAGCGTAGTGGGGCGAGATGGAACGGGGTGGAGCGTGCTGGAGCGGGGTGGGCGGAGCGGAGGAGGCTGGATCGTGGCGAGGTGGAGCGGGGGGGGCGGAGGTGGAAGGTGTGAGGGCGGCGTGGAGCGTGGCGGGGCGGGGTGGTGCGGAACAAGGCGAGGCGGAGCGGAGCGGGGGTGGGTGGGCGGGACGGAGGTGGATGGTACGAGACGGCGTGGAGCGTGGCGGGGCGGGGCGGAACGGGGTGGGGCGTGCCGGAGCGGGCTGGGCGGAGCGGAGGAGGCTGGAGCAAGGCGAGGCGGAGGGGTGCGGGGTGAAGTGGAGCGGAAGGTGGGCGGGGAGGAAGTGGAAGGTGCGAGGCGGCGTGGAGCGTGGCGGGGCGGGGCGGAACGGGGTGGAGCGTGCCGGAGCGGGGTGGGCGGAGCGGAGGAGGCTGGAGCAAGGCGAGGCGGAGCGGAGCGGGGGAGGTGGCGGAGGTGGAAGGTACGAGGCGGCGTGGCGGGTTGGGGTGGTGCAGAACAAGGCGAGGGGTGCGGGGCGTGGAGCGGCGTGGCCCTTCCTCGTGCTGCCGCGGCGGTGGCGTCACGCAACGCGCGTGCTTCCTCGCGCACGCCTTGCTTCCTTTCCTCGCGGCCTGGGAACGCCCTGCGGAGGCGAGACCTCGTAATTGCCGCGGCTCGGCCGCCACCACAGGCCACATCGCCCCGCTCCCTCGCTCGTTCTCTCACGCACGCCGCCACTGCCGCACCTCTGGCCGCAGCATCTGCACCGCCACCATCCACGTCACTTCGCCCTCGCCGCCACCCCATCACCACCGTCAGCACTATTATCATCGCTCTTGTAATCAGCACACCCTTTTATGTCAAATTTGATTATTTTTTTCGTTGAAATTAATTCAACATAAATTCAATAGTTAATTTTATAGAAAATAGTTGCATACAATAAAGGTATAAAGTTAAAATTTTTATCGTTTCGAATCGCCTCGCAATCATTACCATCTACACTATCACCACACCAACATAACCGCCATCAGGAATATCACTGCCATCTCCCCTGCCATTACCATCATTATCACTACACATGTCCGAAGACTAATCGCGATCTTAGAGCTTGACCCGTTGTGGGTGTCACGCCGAGGCAAATATCTGGAAGGGGGAAAACCCACAAAGCGAAGTGTAGGTCGCCGCCGAATCTCACGTGCTCACTGGTGCCGGATCTCGGGGGAAGAACACCGTCACCTCTCGAGATGTAACGTACAGTGCACTAACGATAATAGTGACCTAAGTACAGTAAAGCAGGGCACGAAACACCTCCGCCAACTTCACCACCCCCAGCCTTACTGCCATCAACATCATCACACCACCATCAGTGTGACCACTTACCACCTCAGCCACCACATTCATCAATTGCCATAAACAACATCATCACACCATGACCAACCAACCCCACCACCATCTCTGGTAGTGGAGTCGTCCTCATTACCATTACGATCATCTCATAATCGGTCAATATCTTTACTATTATCAGCGCTACCGTCACTGTTAACTAAACAACCTTATTCGCACCATATAGCTCCATATATTTCTCGTACCATTCCCATAACTTCAACATTCCCAACTTTCCCAGAGCGCTCACTTTATATTGGTAGGAGTGAGAGGTTGATGATTCAAAACCATACCTGGCACTAGTATGCTATCAAAAATAGTAGTTTCTCATTCGCGGGAGCGCAAATTGTTTGGTCATCAACGTTCGTAGCTAGTTTACCCCATAAATCAACGGCTTACTCTTTACGAGAGAGAGTGCAGATTACGCAGGATAAGAAATCTTACGCAAGTAAAACTACCATCATCAACACATTAGAGTAGTTTATCCCCATCGCCTCTTCTTGCTAGTTTCTGCTACTTCTGACTTGTTATGACATCTCTGAAGTATTAGTTTTCTGCATTTTCCATTATATTAGAATTTCGCCAGTTTCCTGAAAATTCTTTTTGAAACATGACTTCAAGTTTTCTGTTATTCTTAATTATTCCGAGCATAGAGAAGTTTACTTTCAAATGCAGAAGTATTTTATTGGTTTTCAAGATCATGAAAATTCTCGCACAATAGCACGATTCACTGTTTAAGCATTAAATTATTATTATTATTATTATTATTATTATTATTATTATTATTATTATTATTATACATTAATTCTGATAAATATTCATTACGCACTGAAGTTTTGCATATGAAACTTGAAAAAGAAGACGGTATTAGATGTAAATGTATTGAAACTAGAATGAAAATAATGACCCAAGTATCTCTGCTATTTCCTCGTTGCAACACCAATCTTATGCGAAAGGGCGTTGTCCTTGGAGATTTTTCAGAAGTGATACTTTCGTTTATTATCTGTACAGATTCGTATATGCGAGGCCATCTCTGCTTCTGTAAAAATAAACCTTGCTGGAAATATCCAACGGCCTCCCTAAAACAGGCGAAAATAGAATCCTCGTTTTATGGAGGTCCATCTGTTAATGCTGAACGAGTCTTAAGAAATGCATACAAAAGCAGTGTAAAGACTAATGAAAATCTATATACCATGAATACAATACCATGAATGTGTATTACTGTGAAACTTGTTTTAAGGGTAACAATTAAAATTTGTTTTCATTCATATGAAATAACAGCAATGTGCGAGATTCTGTTTATGAGGAACTGAAAATTCTTTATAATCTCGAATTCTATTACGCTTCTCAAAACCAGAACAGTATTAAATGTGAAATTTGTAGATGAGTACAGTCTTTAGAAACTAAATGATTTTCAGACAACGGAAAGATTATAGCGAATAATCGTAAGAGGACTTCCATATTATTTTTCAGAATATGATACTTTTATATTTTGTGATGTGTACATGATAAAAATTGCAGAAACTTAATGCAAGTGCGACTTTGTCAAATGTTCAATTAATGTCTCTATGAAGGAGCTTCACTCAGTGCCGTCACTTCCTTCTCAAATCACCTCGAGTCTGAGAAGAGAATGCTCAGTGAATCATTAGGTTTATGGAGGAGTTGCAAAATGCAGGCTGCAAAAAACTTGAGCGATATTTATCACCATGGGAATGTTCACAAGTACGAACAACGGTTCTGCGTTTAGTGGAACTCTAGAGCATGTGCCTCTGGTTTCACATTTTTCTTACTAGTATATGCACTTCTAGTTTTATGGCGAGAGCTTACTATGCAACCAGATGTACCGCTAATTTTCTATAGCAGATATCGAAACGGAACATTAATTATGAAGTGGTGAGTAATTGTGATTAATGAAGGGGGCATGAAAGGTACACGCAGTGCAGGTGGAATAGTTGTGGGAATGATGCTGTGGCAGATCTCTCGTCTCGTCTCCTCTCTCTTTGCCTCTTCTCTTCTTGCTTTCTCTCTCCTTTCCCCTCTTGCTTCTCTCTGCTTGCCACCTCTTTTCTTCTATCTTTTCTCCCCTCATGGGGGCCTCTCTTTTTTCCTGCCCTGCATGTTCTTTCTCAACCTGTCTTCTTTCTTTGTGTTTCTTTCTCTTTTTATTTCTGTCTCCCGCATTCTCCATGATCCATCTCCATGTGTTTTCATCTCTGACACTCAGTTTTCTCTTTTTTCCGTTATTTCTTTAGTGCCACTCCTAAAAATATATCCTTCCGGGAACAATCCCTCCCCCATAGTTCCCCTTTAGTACCGTTCTGGCAGTCTTCGGTAGAGCTAGACGGCCGTCACATGCGGACTCCCTAGTTAAAGATACTGCATTCTTTTGCTCCGCCCATTCCGACATTTTGTAACTAGTTGCCAGAGAAGTTCCCATAGTGCGAGTTTTGTGAGTTACCAAAATTAATTTAGGCCCACCCGAAAATATTCATCATGCTTTCAGTTGTCATTTTTCCTCAACTCCTGTATGCTGTGATAGATGATACGATATGAGTTAGATGCAAGCAGGTGACTTAATTCATTTGAAGTCTTATAAACGTTTGCACAATGTTCATTGTAATACAACGGTAATTGGATATTGTTCGGAACTGTGGCGGCAGAACGCGGAGCTAACACCAAATTCCCGTAATGCCACATCCCTTTGATTCGCATTTTTTCGAATAGAGCTGCCCACCAACAAGATGTTGGACCATCGGGATAAAGACCTATTAGCACTCTCTACCACCGCAAACGGGAATAAATTCCATTTATCGTGATTACGTGACTTGTACACAATACTAGACACAATTATTCTGTGGAAGCATCGTCATCCGATACGCAGCTCTATCGTAACATTAGTTTGCGCATTGTCAGAGATTCAAAACTGGGTTCGCATCATATACGATACAATAATTATTCTTCATTCCCAAAATCTCTTTAGTGTCTGAAATGTTAGACTTCCAAGCCCGGAGTCAATAGATACTAGCCTGTGCGGGAGACGCCGCGTCCTAAACACACTTGCTGGATGGGGAGATTATTTGCCGTTACTGGATGGGGAGATCGTTCGCCGACCTATCGTCCACTAGCGAGGATTTCCCCAACCAGATATCTCCCACCAGCGGGGCGCCGCCCCAGCCAGAACAAGTTCCAAGTCCCCGACCGGTCTCCCGACATGTGTGGTGATGTAGTGCATGCTAGTGTAAGTGTGTACGTGTAAGAGGAGAGGATAGAATAAGGAAGAAGAAGGAAAGATCGCGCGCGGTCCGTGGCTCGTTTGTTAGGGTACTGCTGCGGCATTCGCCTGGAGTTGATCGCAGAAACCACGGAAAACTACCGATCAGAGCAGCCGGCCGCTGCAATTCTCTCCAGACAGCAGGTGAATTCTCCGTTGATATATACCCAGTTTTAAAAATCCGCCACCGTCGGGACTCGAACCGTAGAGCCTTCCAGTTGTAATCGCTGCAGAGTCAGAGGCAGGGTTGCCTCTAAGCTGAACTCAGCCTGTGGTTCGGCCGCCAAATTGCAGCTTTCCTCAGGGCAAAATCATCTCCGGCAAAGCTATACTGCGATTTATTTACAGCTGCCTCTGACAGGTCATCAGCTGTTACGGTGTCATCCAGTGGGGGCTTACACGTCACTACAGGGACGTCACTATGGTGGCGTTCAACCTTCCGATTGAACGACACCGTAACAGCTGAATTACGTCAGAGGCAGCTCTAACTAAATCCAAGTAGAGGGAGGCGCAATGGGGTCGCCGGGGCGGCGCCGGCCGCTGGGCTATGGCAGCGTAACCGCGGCAGCGCGGTGCGCGTTTCCCGCAACAGGTTGTAACGCGACGCGGCAGTGGCGTGGCGGCGGTACGGTACCGCGAGAAACAGGCGAGTCGCAACAAGCGCCGCCGCCGCCGCCGCCGGTGCAACTCGAGATGCGCGCAGCATCCGGGACGCCACTGGATGTGGAGCGACCGCCTCTGGTTTAGTGGAGCTTCGCGTCTTCTCCTCGTGCCCCTCCCCCCCCCGCGCCTTCCCCCAACTGTATTACCACTCGCTCCCACTATTCCTCGTGCTTGCGGCGTCGCAGTCGCCCCATTGTTCCCATTGTGCTCTCCTTGTGGGATACCCACAAAGAACTACTATTCCCGGTTGCGACTTTCGATTTCTGGCGTGGGGTGCGGCGTTGTAAGTGAGAAGCATCTGAGGGAAGAAAGACTTTTTTAAGTGGTGAGGAGAGTCAGTATGTGGGCAGCTTATATTTCTTGAGGTGAAATTGGGAAATTACTTATTTGTGCCACGATGTGGACACAGTGTTGGACGTTAAGTGTGAATTATACTCCTGGTTTACAAAAGGAGACTGTCAGTTGCGTGGCAGCGTTTTGATAAGTTCATTGAGGTACGTTGTAGTGCGTCTCAGCGTTTTCGTTTTAAATCGTTGCCGTTTGTTTTCTGTAGACAAAGTAAAAATTGAATGGGCACTCTTCGGTAGGTTTTCTAAAGTGGCGAAGGGGATAGTTTAAAAAGAGTTGGAGTATTTCAACGTGTCAAAAAAATACTGCACATTATATAATTATAGTAGGAAGGGCGTGACGCTGTGATTGGTCAGATGACCGTAAGCAGATTTTTCAGATATCTTAAACGTTCTAACCGGACTTTCTGCACAACTAAGGCAATCGTTAAATGTTGTTCTGCGTGCATAAGATGAGGTTGGCCCATCTTCTTGTTTTGTTTCGACATGGCTGGGGCAAGAAAGAAGAACGCTGCCTACTTCCCGCTCCCAGACTCGAACCCGAGTCCCTCATTCACAGGAGCATGAGAGGAGGCGTTAACAATGTGGTTTAACCAGCTGCTGTTTGTCGTAATGTGAGAAAAAGAGAAAGACTCCGTCGTTCAGCAATACTTGAATTGGTTTCAACACAAATATATTCTCTCTTCTAATTGCAATTGGGGCAATAATGCTATCATGTGCAATACACCGTGCGTGACCTAGATCAAGATCTTACTTAAGGAACGCTTTCCTGGGTTTAATTTGATCCGTTGCACAGTGTTCAGAGTAATAGTGAATGGCACGAGTAGTCCAAACGAACATTTGACCTTTTGCAATTGATCTTATTCCTGATCCTATATCATGACTTTAAGGACGAACATGTATTAACTCCAAATCTCCTCTTAGCAATTTAAATCTGAAAAATTTTTCAACTTACGTTTCTGAGTACATACTTCAACACGATTCATGACAATCAGCAGTCATGCAAGACACAATTACTACATCGGTCATAATCACAGATATTTCGAATCACGCAATATTTTCCGTTATATCTTTGATAATTTATTGAAACCTACAATCTGTGTCAGACGGGATCCTAAAGAATACTAAAAGCAAAATTATTAGTTAGGAATGAAATTGAAGAAACACGTTTGATATTTCACGACGTGCTCTCTTTCTATAGTTGCACACCCCGAAACAATATATTTCAGGAGCAGATCCTCAATTACTGAATGTGTGTAATGCAACACATAATTTGTGCCGCCGACATACTCCCACTACATCAGTAAACTAGAATAATATTGTATGATTATTTTCTCCCTTCAAATTGGTTATATATGTGATTGAAATGAAAACTTGTATGTACGCATCCTCATGTATACGTTCATACTCAAAGTATTTTCGCAACAGCGTTTTTTTTAATAACGACCGAAACGTGTACAACCCATTGGACTCAACACTTTCTAGTTATTCGATTTTTATTGTATGGTTTGTGAAGTTTCTCCCTCATGTTTCGAGAAATGAAACCGACGCATTGTACTGACGATACAAGACAACTTTCAGTCACGATTTCTCAAGTGCACATTCATCGACTCGGATGCACTGGGCAAATACAAGAAGTATTTTACTTTGTTCGTGACCGCCTTTCGTACAGTTAGCACATGCCGAGAAAGAATGCTTACAAGAAGAATATTGGAACTTGCAACTCCGACCCCTGTTTCGAAATTCCGTTTTTTATTCATAAAAAAGATTTGTTGAATTCATTTACGTGTTTTGAAAGATAGATAGATATTAATATTTCTACAGGGAGGTTTTTACCACCTGGTGGCAGAACACTACAATTTACATATTACAATTAGGAATATTAATACAATGTAACTTTAAATTATTTTAAGACAACAACCATAAAAATAATAGTAATAATAATATGAAAAAATGATAACAATAAGAGCAATAATAATTATAGAATTAACTACATTTTATGGCTCACCTGCAGAATTATTTTAATTTATTAAATACACGAATTTTTAATTACACTGCACTTCACTTCACTTTACAACATTTGCACTTTACTTCTCTTTCTACTTCTCTATTGCACTACTCTTAACAACACGTCACCACACTTCAATACAATACTACTTTGAATATAATTATATATTTAATAAAGCAATACATTTAGTAGTAATTATCACAATACTAATAATAATGGCAATGAAAATAACACTAATAATAATAATAATAATAATAATAATAATAATAATATAAATACCTGTTATAATAAGCCTAATAATGATTGCAATAATAATTTGCATGAAACAGTTTTTGTATTTTTTCATGAAAAGAACTGAAGTACACTATTTTGCACGTAACGCTCTTCCATAATGTTAGCGCTCAACCGAAAAGGCTTTAATTGTAGAAAGACGTTATTATAGACAAATTAATGGTTCTGATGAGAAAATGACTACCTTGGAAATAGACCTAGTTTTGATTTCCACATCTGTATTGAAGATTATGAATAATTTTCAATAACATTGTCATTTTACTTTGCTTTCACTTCTTGGTAAGTCCACAGTGTATAGTCCGTGTAGAATGCTTTTGTCTGTAATGATATTTTGTCATTTGTAGCTGTTGAATCCATGCAGCTTATCTCATGTGCTTGTTTATTCCTTACATTTCATTTTCGGTGCTATTTATTTCATGCGTAACATGCATTTACTCGCTTTCTGTAAAAGAATAAAAAATTACCGTGGAAAAATTGTACTTCACGAAGAAACAGAAACTTCCACCAGCCTCACAATAATACTGGTAACAGGATATTCTGACAGATTCACCAGGGTCACTGTGGTCATCCAGTACGTAGCTAGTATGTAGTTGGTAGAAAAACGATGCAAGGGTCGTTTTTCTGTACAGACAAAGTGCTTTTCTCCGTCAAAAGCTTTTAACGAGTCTGGCTTTTTCGGGATTTCTATGCAGACGAGACTGGATGAATAATGACCACGTAAAACGAGTTCCTTTAAGGAATTTCTTTGTCAGCCATCGCGTTTTGCGAGCTTGGCAATCGTGTCCTGCGGGAGCTGTCACCGGAGGAACTGCAGGTTCCCTCGGTCGCTGTCATCGTGGAGTGGGTTCACCTGTCATGCTGACACATCACCGATGACGCGCCTCGAAAAACCTTGAGCGAGGGTCGGGTGGGGCGGGGGATGAGGGGGAGCCCTATAACGGGACCCGCGCAACCGGAAATTCAACCGAGGGGAAGTCCAGCGATCGACTGCTCGGATCGGTAGCGTTCTGTGGATTCTCCGATCAGTTCCAGGCCAATGCTGGAGAAGTACCCTAACAAACAGCGTGCGATCTTTCCTTCCCCGTTTGTGGCCCACTCCATTACACAAATACTTACGTGCGCTCATGGGCGGATTCGACCGATTATTTAGGATGCGGGGATCATCATAGATTTTTCATAAGTAATAAACATATTTGTTATTGCATTGTACTTTATTTTGTAGAGGGTATATGATATTAAACAATATTATTTTGTAAATAATTACATAATTATAAAGTAAATACATGTTTAAATCAATTTTGCCAAATAAAAGAAGGTAACAAAGGAAAACTCTAGGCCTTTTGGAGAGGACATGGCCCCCACGGACCCCTGGATCCACTATTGCGTGTACTACACTATCACACTAGTCCGAAGGTTAGCCGGGTCCTTACTCTTGTCCCGGCTGAGAAGAGGCCCTGCTGCGGACGGATGCCTTGAGGGTGGGAAACGGCAATTTGCCGTGTAGGTCGGCGCCGGATATCACGTTCCAGTATGAGAGAACCATCGTCGTCTCACGGGAAACAAGAGGCACTACACTTACGGGACTGATAACCTAAGTAGTTGATGCGCCCAGAAACAATAAACCCTCACGTACACACCCGTGCGCGTGGTTGGGCTGGGGGCTGTGGGGGGGGTGTTATTGCGGGATCCTCGCAGCAGGAACCCCCCTCCCCTCTCGACGTGCCCAACGCGCTGCCAAAGAAAACGAGGACGCCCAAGTTCGAGACGTTCGGGAGGATATTTCTTTTTCCTGCTTCTAAAGAAAAACAGTTGCTTCTGGATGGAAACAGTCGAAACCTTTAGATACACTATTTCACACGAGAATTTGAAAAAAAAATACATGTATTTCTCGTTAAAAGTTAATTTAATAGTTACCTGATTTGCTTCTAGCTTAGAGTTTTCTACAAGCTGAAAATAACAAGGGAATAATTTATATTTGTGATTTACTTTTGAAGCTTAATGACCGTAATGTCTTCCATAAACTATGAGATTTATTTACTTGCGTTTTGGCGTATGTTTCTTTTCTTTTGGTAATAATACGAGATGATATTAAATGATACACCTTATCGGTGGTTTAATTTTTTATCGCTATAATTGGTAGTTGCTGTGTTTGCATAATGAAATCGATAGAACTTGGGAGTGCAGATGGGGAAATGGGTGAGAAAACTGCCTGCAAAACGCGAGAACTGTGTTCTCACATAATTCCACATGTGTTCAGAATTTGAACGGTCTGCATACAAACACACACCGCCTCCCGCTCCATTTTACGCCCGCGCGTTAACGCATCTACTACGAATTCGACCCTTAGATGTTACCGTCGACCGCAGGAGTCTCCACGTTCCAATCGCGCGCCTGCACCAACCCCATCTCCCCTCGCCTCTCTCTACACGCGTGTATGTACCCACACACTATCGCTACCTCCAGCACGAATTCCACCCACCCGCACCCCGCAGGAGCATCCACGTTCCATATCCCCCTGGATCACTCCGTCTCCGACCTCCCGCTCCACTGATTGATTGATTGATTGTTAGTGATTTCGGACGCGCCAACGGCTAAGGTTATTAGTCCCGTATGTGTAGTGCATTTTTCCCTCGGGAGGTGGCGGTTGTCTTCCCCCGATAGATGGCGAGATCAGGCGCCGATCTATCGTCAGCTGCCGTTTTTTCCCAACCAGGTATCTTTACCAGCGGGGCATCTCCCCAGCGGGGACAAGCTATAAGCTCCCGACTGGTCTTCCGGAATGTGTGGTAAGGTCGTGCATACCAGTGTAAGTGCGTGTAAGTAAGGGGTGACAATAGGATAAGGAAGACGAAGGAAAGATCGCACACGGTCCGTGGCTCGTTTTTTAGGGTACTGCTCCGGCATTCGCCTGGAGTTGATCGGAGAACCACGGAAATCTTCCGATCAGAGCAGCCGGCCGCTGAAATGCTCCTCCAGACAGCGAATGTATTCGATCTAACTGAAAGGCTGGTGTCAAAAATCCTGCCGCTGTCGGGTTTCCAGCCGGAAGACCTCCCGGTCAGAGGCACCGCAGTGACATCAGTTGATGCTCTGAGCACCTCTCCCCGCCCGCCCCACTTTACGGGCGCGCGTTAACGCTTCCACTGCCGCGCGTGTATCCGCACGCTCTCCACCGGACGCTCGGCGCTCGCTCTCTCTCTCTCGCGCGCGCGAGCGCGTCGCGGCCTAATGAATTTCCGCGTCGCGCGGCGCGCGCCTTTCGGACGAGCCGCGGACGGGGGGACGAAGAAGGGGGAGGAAAAGAAGTGGGGCGAAAAAAAAGAGCTGATGAATATTTATGCGCGAGGGAAACTGCTCCACGGAGACGAACCAGAACGCCGCCGCCGCCGAGCCGCGATGGCATCGGGCAGACCACTTAGCGGCCGGGCTCTAATAAACCCATCGGGAGGCGCGTTCGGCGTTGCGGCGGGCTCGCGGCGCGGGATGGGCTTCGTAAGGGACTAAAAGCGCCCCCGATGTAAAAATAGTTTAGTTTTATACAAGAGAATAAAGAGATACTTTATCTACGAGAGCAAGGTATTACTTCACGAGCGACGAAAGAGCGCCGTCGTGAGGTACGTTTCTCGAGAAGAAAAAGTATCTTTATCGTCGTGTGTGATACTTTTATTTCATTTTGTTTTCTGTGCTATAGTAGAACAAAAAATAAAGTTCTCACATTTATTACGTGAGGTTAAGTAGTTACCGGCACCGTCGCAAAGAGCGCCCGAGAGTGGATAAAACGTACGATATTCGTTTAGTTATTAAACTTAATATAAAAGGCTCCGTTTGATTCTTCAATTTCGAATTGTAATAAGATATTAAAGTAATACTTATTTTCTAAATAAGTATCCTAAAATAACATTTTTTTACTAAACGTTAGAAATTTTTTAATTTAATAAAATTCACCGTACCTC
Source organism: Teleogryllus occipitalis (assembly GCA_011170035.1). Lineage (NCBI taxonomy): Eukaryota > Metazoa > Arthropoda > Insecta > Orthoptera > Gryllidae > Teleogryllus > Teleogryllus occipitalis. Next base: position 132,393 of record BLKR01000066.1, read on the forward strand.
CTTGTTAGTTCATGGTTTTAAAAACTCAAATTAGTGATTCCCTGGATTTAAAATTACAAATGTAGTAAATGGTGATCTGCGAAATGTTAGGGTCTGTGGATATAAATTAAAATCATAAATGAAAAATAGCCCTACGAATTTGATTGCGACAAGTACCACAAATCACCGATGTTAAACGCATCAAGTTCATTTTTGGCAACTTGCCGGGATGGAACATGCAGTCTTACGTCTTTCAAATCCATAAGTGGGAAAGTTGTGAAAAATTGCGTAAAATAATGTGAAATATTGCGTTTGAAGAGGAGAGTTGGTTTAGTCTTGCAATGTTTCTTTATATATCTCCCCCCAAAAAGAAAAAAAATGTGGCAACGTCTCCGGACGGGATATGCGCTGGTCGCAAGTGAGTGAATCCAATCTTCACGGTCTCGGAGGTTTGGGAAGGTTCGTGTTCAATTGGTGTTTGATTATAACGGTGATGGAATTGCTGTGAGTAGAACAGTTAGTTGATTTATTACTGCGATTTCGAGTGGGAAGGCATCGTGGCGCTGGTTTGCGATGTTGAAAGAAAGTAGGAAGTCGTTGCATCCGGACTGTCGTTTGTGGCAAGTGATAGCCGCAACGCTAGGTTGGAAGAGGCCGTCCCTCCGCTATGAATTGTACTTGAAAGCGCGCGAAGGAAACCGTGAACTTCCTGTACTCGCTACGAAGCTTCTTCGATATCCGTAAGGTATTGGCCTGGCGTTATGCTCATGTCACCACATTCTGAGCAATATAAAACTTCTAGATATAACATATATCGCTCATTTGATGGAAGTGTGGCCTAACTAAAAAAAGTATACAAAAATTTAAGTTGATTGTTTTTTTTTAGTTCGGACACATTTGCCATAAGTTTGAAAGGAGCGGATTTATTATTGTGTCAATAGAAAGATCTCAAAAAGAAAATTTAGTCTCACTTCTAATTCATTACTACTTAAAACATAAACACATATTCGACTAACTTAATATTTACATATAGTGCATGAATCACAGAAGTTCAAATTTTTAAAGTAAAAAAATCTGTTTTATGGTCTCTTATATGAGAAAAATATTTAAATTTACTATCAACTTTGATTCTACTGGAATATGTGGTAGAAATGTATTGTATAAATTATTTATTTTGGTTTACTTCGTAAAAATAAACTAGAAAATCAGTTTTATGCATAATACAATATTCCCCTAGAAATGTGTGCTAGCAATGTAATGATTAACACATTCAACATGAAAATATTGAACGCTGATTAAATCTGTCGATCTATAATTCGGGGGGGGGGCGAGAATCGACGGGAGGCGTCGTGGATGCTCTGGGTTGGTTGGTTGTTAATGATTCCGGGTACGTCAACTACTGAGTCATTATTCCCGTAAGTGTATTGCATGTTTTTCATCGGGAGGTGGCAGTAACCTTTCCCCGCTGGATGGCGAGATCCGGCGCCGACCTACCGTCGGCTAGCGGGATATCCCCCAACCAGCAGTCTCTCCAGTGGGGTATCGCCCCAGCTGGGACAAGCTCTAAACTCCCGACCAGCCTCTGCAATGCGTGATAGTTTAGTGCTTGTTAATGTGTGTGAGGATAGGACAAGGAAGTGGAAGGAAAGATCGCGCACGATCCGTGGCTCATTTGTTTGAATACTGCTCCGGCATTCGCCTGGTGTTGATCGGAGAAACCACGGAAAACAACCGATCAGAGCAGCCGGCCTCTAGAATTCTCCTCCAGACAGCGACATAAATCGACCTAGCTATCTAACTAATATCAAATATCCTGCCACCATCGGGATTGGAATCTTTGGAACTCTCAGTCAGAGGCACTGCAGTGACATCAGTTGATGCACTGAGCCACCTCTCCCGGTCGGCTGCTCTGGGGAAAAACCGGTCGCCCGAGGACGTGATGGAACAGCTCTCCGTCGTCGCCAGCTGGGAAGGAAGTCCCGCAGGCCATTCGACCATTCGACTTCCCACGAAGCCTGTGCAAATATTGGAGCTCGGCGGCCACCGGAGAGCCGGAGAGAGAGCGAAAGGGAGGGAGAGGGGGAGAGAAAGAATGTCAGAAAGCGTGTCGGCGCAGTTGCTGAGCGGTTGGAGGACGTTTCTGTGCGGCGGTGTTTGAAACGCCCAAAAGAAATTTTTTTTGACGCGTGTTTCTGGCAACTCTCTCGAAGTGGTGTTGTTTGCGTTTGGGTGGGGATGCAGATACACTTGAGTCCCACTATTTTTCTTTCTTGTATACGTACGTATATACGGAGTAATATACGCAATATAATTATAATATAAGTAATATAATATAAGTAACACACTTAATATATTACTCCGTAGTTATGTAATGCTGCGGAAAATCGATTCGAGATTTTAACGAAAATACACGTTTTGGGGTCCCCTGATACCGAAATAGTGTTTTTTCCAAACCGGCCGTGCGTCCGTCCGCCTGTAAACACTACTAGCGTCTAAACCATGCGTACGATATTTTTCAAATTGAAAAAACCCCTGTACATCTGTCAGTAGTTGAAGCTTTGAAATTTTGAAAAAAATTCTTTAAAATTGGGGGGGATGAAGTTCCCCCAGACATTTTAAAAATTTTTTCAAAAACGGTTCCAAATTTTTTCTTTAAATTATTGTAAGAAAATACACTTATAAAAGTGGAATAGGTCCAATTTTCACGGTTAACTCTGAATTTTCGAAAACTGCTAAAGTTTGAATTTTTTCGGCGCCATCCTACAACTACAAAATTGAAGACAGATTTTTCCTTCAAATGCAATTTGTTGTCCATAAATAGTTCTTTCATTAAGGTCATATTTTTTCATTAAGACTTTGTTTCTGTTCGCGAATTTAGCTACTTCTTTCTGCATTCAGTTTAACGGTTTAATCCGATGAGGATCCCAGCACACTCTTTGGTATTCCATTAAGGGACGAACCAAGGAAGTGTAAGCCTACGTTTTCCTGTTACGTTAATCATTCCGTAATAGGCGCATAACAAAATGAACAGCTTTCCAAGCGTTCTGTGTAGTTTATCTAATGTGATGAACTCATCTGAATTCGCTTTGAATTATTACGCCCAGATACTTACAGCTACGCATCTCAGGAATTTTATTTCTACCCATTGCATTTTGGGGTGTTTCCCGAGTTCGAACCTTCATAAAATTAATTGTTTTCTATTATCAGATAAAATTATATATTGTTATAAAATTAATTGTTGTCTTCTTTTAACTGATATTGGAAGACTGAAGATAAATATCTACGATGTAGTTCGAATCTCAGTTGAACCATATGTACATAGGACCAATACATTTTATGAGGCGCCGCATGCGGCGAGGTCCTCAAGGTTGCGCGGTCGCATTGGACCGTTGATACTTTCAAACCGGCGCGGCGCAACGGTCGGTCTCCTCGCCTCCTCCCACCCGCGCCAGCCTCCAGCCCCGCCTTCCCCGCGCACCGCCAACGCTGCCGCTCTCCGGTGAATTCCAGTCCGACCTGGCGTTTTGCGCCGCCATTCCGGCCTGCCACCGCACACCTCTACGCCCCCGCTGGCCCGTCTTCGCCCAGCCCCTCCTCAAACCGGCGCTCATTCCAGTGTACATGAATCCGTTCCCTGCTTCACCCCTTCGCCGACCCTCCGCCCCCCTGACTCCTCCCCTGCCCGCTCTCCTCCTCTGGGTTTCGCCTCCAACAAGCCACCACCTTGCCACCCCATCCATCCCGCATCCACTTTCTCCACCTCCTCCACCACACCACCGCCATCTCTCCATCTCGACCCTATCTTGCATTCTCCCTGCATTCACCTAACTTCTGTTTCCACTGTTTCCCTTTATCTGGCATTCATCCTATCTTCATTCCACCTCCATCCCGCCTTCACTGCATCTTCAACCTACCCCAGCCTCCTTCCCCTCCATATCCTCCCCACCGACTGCACATCGTTCCGGCCTTGCTTTCACCACTGCCCCATCTCCACCCTGCATCCACCCCGCCCCAACCTCGCATCCACCCCTCATCCATCCCGCACATCCTGCATAAAACCTGACCGGGAGGTCCTAGGTTCGAGTCCTGACGGCGGCAGGATTTTCGACACTAGCTTTTCAGCTAGGTCGAATTCAGTCGCTGTCTGGAGGAGAATTCTAGCGGCCGGCTGCACTGATCGGTATTTTCCGTGATTTCTCCGATCAACACCAGGCGAATGCCGGAGCAGTACCCTACCAAACGGGTACGGACCGCGCGCGATCTGTCCTTCCTATTCCTTGTCCTATCCTCTCCCCTTACACACACACCTACACTAACAAGCACTACACTACCACATATTCTGGGAGACCGGTCGGGAGAGTCTTGGTTAGGGGGAAACCCCATTAGCCGACGGTAGGTCGGCGCCGGAACTCGCCATCCAGCGAAGGAAGATCACTGCCATCTCCCAAGAAAAAAACATGCACTACACTAACGTGAATAAAGACCGAAGCAGTTGACGCGCCCGGAAAAACGAACAAATCAATCAATCAATCAAATGCTTTCAACTCCATCTACTCACCCTGCATCTACCCCGCCTTAACGTCTCATCCAACCGTTTCTACCCTGCCTTCATCCCGTGTCCACCCCGCCTCAACTCGCTCGCTGCATTGCCATCGCCCCGCCCCGCCCCGCCGTCGTCCCACGCCTCCACATGCTCCTGGCTCCCCGCCTGCCCCACGCGGGTCTCGGCCGTTGCGGAGCGCTCGCGCATGCCCACGGCCACAATGGGCGCGACGCGGCGCAGGGCGGCGCGGCCCGAGTTTCTTGCGCGGAGAGCGGAGGGGGCCACGGACGCATTCGTAGAACAAAAGACTCGCGCTGCGTGCCGGGCTCGCCCTAAATGACGCGACCCATCACTTTTTCCACTGCGTTTCGAAGCCCGTGCCGTATACGCGCCACGCGATATTCGCCTTACTTCTCTTTTCTCAAAGTTTATCGAACTCGTGGCGTTGGTGTGCATATTTGGTGTGTTTCCTTCCCAGCTCTTGTATCACCTTTGTATTTTTACTTTAATTGCTCCAGACTACCCTTCCCAGTGGCAGATAAAAATATTTGGCATTACCATTTGGTACCATTTATTCAGGGAGCAATCAAATTAAACGCATAACAGATGTATGGTCACTGCACACGACTTTCTACTCATTCATTGAAATTTGAGGTACTTTCTCTCCTAGTGAAAACATTTTTGTACCTTGGACATTCAAGTTTTTTTCTATATTCTTCGTACTTTCTTTATTATTCGTTTTTCTTAACTCTTCCGGCTGTTCGAGAAATTCCGGTGCCTTCTTAATTGTTTTTTAATTGCTGTCTCTCGCTTTCGCATTCTTCAACATTGTCAACGGCGTTGATAATCGTAGTGGTTACTACAGGTTCTCTGACTATAACGAATCGCATGGGCATCTTTAATATCATATTCGTCATAAATGGCACTTGTTTTCCCTAATGTCAGTAACACTATCATCCTGACGATTATTGTCACGACGATCATCTTGTCCATCGTCGTCATCGTCATTAGGGGCATTATCTTACAAGTGATCATCTTGTTCTTATCGTCGTCATTAGTTGCCTTGGACATTATCGTCAAAATGTCATCGTGTTAACATGGACTCGTGCATCCTTTTGAGGACAGTTCTTAGCCAGAAGCCATACCGGGAGTGGACGGATGGTTTTGATGGATTAGTGATTAAGATGATGGAAAATTGTGGAATGAGAGGCAGTGAAAACGGGGGAACCCCGCGAAAACCTGCCATGACTTCTTTCAATCAGCTACAAACTCCCATTATATTGACCGGAATTAAAATCCCAGAGGTGGATGGTGAGATGTGCGACCCCTGCGCCATGGGACGTCCCGGTTACCGTGGACGTAATTCATTGCCATGGCGTGAATCGTGCCATTAATCGTCCCATGCATTCTACGCCACGGGGTCGATTCATTAGCGACGTCACTGCATTCATGCGGGTCGTAATAGCGGCCGTGGTCGCCGGTCGCCGCGCGGGAGCACGCAAGAGCACGCAAGAGCAGCATTGGTGCGCGCGGTTCCCACACGTCGCGTGGCGTCACGCTGTTTCTCTAAGGCAGCAACCGCCCTGCATTCCTGCGGCCGACCCGGCGCGCACCGCCCTCGCCGCCGCGACGCGACGCGACGTCGCCACGGCCTCCGCGAAGGTCACCTTAACAACGGCGTTACAACTCTTTGGAGGGGGCGGGTCGTCAACACTAGAGGCGGCCGTCACGATTTTGTAGCATTTACCTGCAGTTCGTTCTTAACACGTTCCCTCTCCCTATGAGAACATTAAAATATCTCGCCACGTCCAAACCTTCCAGACTGTAGGAATATTTTACGGGAATATTCTCAAAAATAAAAATATATTTTCGTACGTCTTGGTGCATTTCTAAATTCTATGACCACCCACACAAGCCCGCGCCAAAATCTGTGAAGTTTCAGGGAGTTCAATGGAAATGTCTGTCGTAGAAATGGTAAACGTCTGTGATCTACATGTGGTTCACGGACGTTTCAAAACCATAGTGTTATGTCTTGTGAACCACATATGGATCACAGGACAGTGAACGTGTTAAGAATTTCTTCAGTTGCACGTTGCCAAAGGAGTCTTACTAGTTTTGCTTCAAATGAACACCCAAGTTTTTAGTTCAACAAAACCACAGTACAAACCGAAAACTTAATTTATACAACACAACTCAAACACGAAGTCCACTTCCAGACGCGCACAAGTATATCCAGCAACAAATGGTCATCAGAACAACCTATTTATCTCGCATGGAACACTTGTAAATTTAGTTATCTTAAACACTAATCTTATATTTCATAACTATTTGTTCAAAATATTGTCTGGGTCTAATAAATCACATCATCCACCAACACCATTACCATCATTGACGCCTACCACAAACCAATCTGTTCTTCTCGTTTCATCGACATCATTATGTAGCGTGCGATTCGGCAATTTTGTCCAAGGGAGAGGTTTTAAAACTCATGGGAGGGAAAATTGATGAGTGGAATGAAGTTCATCTTCGCTTACGCAAGTAGTTCAATCTGTATATATGTTAATAATGCTTTTGGGGGCGTTGATATATTTCGATTGTTTGGATTTGCATTCTTTCATTTGAACATTTGTAAGCGTGGAAATTACAAAAGACTCCCCATAAAAATAGATGAATTGTGCCATTGGCAGAGACAAATAATTCCTTTTTCTGCAGAGGTCATCCATGTCAATCTCTTTTGAGAGACGATATCCGGCGTCCCTCCCCCGATAATTCTCACTGCTATTTTGATATACACTTCACCATCACCAAAGTATTGCCGACCGTCACGTACATGACTTCCTTTTCGTCACTAATCCATCCCTTGCCAACAGTATATTGATTTTTTCATTTGCATTACCAGAAAGTTTTATTGTGACAGCTGTCAAATTTTCCACACGTTTAATAATGTTCGTAATGTTTCTATCGAGTTTGTGATACTGCCCGTGGTTTTAGGTTCGAATGGGGCGAAAAGACATGAGTGTTTTCAACTTACGAATGTTGCATGGGAGGTCAATGCCAATCACAACGGTCCCTAATTAATCATCTAAGTAAATATCAACATTTCATAATCTTGCATTTTTCTTCATCGCGTATCCTGGTTCTCTGAACCTCGATACGAATGTTCTGTAATGATCGGCAGTGCAGAAGAAAGGTGATACACAGTGCACATTGTCATTTTTAGGAGAAGGGCTTCTTTATACTGAGCGGCCTAAGTTTAGTTCGTGGCCTAAGAAAAGCAAATACATCAATCGGCAACTTGTGAACTGGATGAAATGTGTAAAAGTAGACCTTGTAAAAGAGGTATGTTTGTAATGATATTTATTCAATTGACCCAAGTTCAGAATTTTTAAATGTATCTCTTCATCGACAATATCTCGCTAGAAGATGAATAAAAATTTTAATGTTTTAAATATCCTTGTATGTTGCTATAAACAGAGACGTTTCTATGAATTCTAAGAAGCTCCTTGTAACTTGTTTGTCTAAGCGTGTTTTGCTCTGCCCCGTCCCAGCGTAAATCGAGCGTCCGCCTCTGCCACCCGCAACGCAGACTTGTTTGGGGCGTGGCGGCGCGATTCTTTCGCGCGGAGGTGCCGCCCAGGTTGTTGTGGCCAGAGGTCTCGCCCGCCCCACCGAAATAGTCGCGATCGCCCGCCCTCGCCCTCGCCCTCGCCCTCGCCCCACTTGGAATGCCTCTGCGTGAAGCGCCGCTGCCCGGGAGCGGGCTCGTTCGGCCTTGCGCGCGCCGCGCAGTGGGCCCAAATGGGTCGAAATGCGGGCGGTGGTTCATTGATTGATTAGTGATTCCGGGTGCGTCAAATACTTATGTCAGAGTCCCGTAAGTGTAGCGCATGTTTTCATTGTGGGAGATGGTGATCTTTCCGCTGGATGGTGAGATCCGGCGCCGAATGATTGACTGATTGATTGTTAGTGATTCCGGGCGCGTCAACTACTGAGGTCATTAGTCCCGAAAGTGTAGAGCATGTATTTTTCATCGGGAGGTGGCGGTGATCTCCCACTGGATGGCGAGATCCGGTGCCGACCTACTCTCTAGCGGGATTTTCCCTAATCAGGTATCTCCAATCAGCCGGGCACCGCCCCAGCCTGGACAAGATTTAAGTCCCCGACCGGTCTCCCGGCATGTGTGGTAGTGTAGTGCATGTTAGTGTAAGTGTGTGTGTAAGGGCTGAGAATAGGACAAGAAAGAGGAAGGAAAGATCGCGTGCGATCCGTGTCTCGTTTGTTAGGGTACTGCTCAGGCATTCGCTCGGTGTTCATCGGAGAAACCACGGAAAACTACCGATCAGAGCAGCCGGCCGCTACAATTCTACTCCAGACAGTGACTGAATTCGACCTAGTTGAAAAGCTTGTGTTGAAAATCCTGCCGACGTTGGTACTCGAACCTAGGACCTCCCTGTCGGAGGCACTGCAGTGACATCAGTTGATGCACTGAGCCACCGCTCCCGGTCCGGCGCCGAACTGCACGGCTTGCAGGGGATTTTCCCTTCTAAGAACCTCCCCCAGCGGGTCACCGCCCCAGCCAAGTCAAGCTATAACCTCCCGATTGATTGATTGTTAGTGATTCCGGGCGCGTCAACTACTTGGGTCATTAGTTCCGAAAGTGTAGTAGGTTTTCATCGCGGGAGAGGGCTGTAATATTTTTGCCGGATTACTAGATCCGGCGCCGATCTACATCACTTTGCGGGGGATTTACCCCCTCCAAGTATCTCTCATCAGCGGGTCACCGCCCCAGTTGAGTCAAGCTCTAAGCTCCTGATTGGTCTCCTGACAAGAGTGATAGTGTAGAGCAGCTGACCGGTAGAATTCTCCTCCAGACAGCGACTGAATTCGACCTATATCTGTCTACGTAGTGTCGAAAATCCTGCCTACGGCGGGATTAGAACCCTAGGACCAATCGATTGCTAAAGATAGATATTCGATATCGTACGGTATCGTATCGTAATATTGTACATATTACAATATTCTATAATTTTCTTTCAATTTGACTATTCGCCCTGCGAAAGACTGGAAACTACGGTTAGTATTAGTTAATAGGAGCCAGTTGTGTGCTAATAATGCTCATCAATCTGATCTCAGTTTCGTAAAGATTGATTTTAGATAACCAAATTAGGTTCCGTCATTACCTCGGATTTTGTCCTGTCTTTCAATGCGCACTTTTCAGCTCCTGTCCGCCCACTGTGCGTTGTCGCGTCGCTTCGTTGACGTCCCCCGCCCTGCCCACGGGTGTGCGCGCGCCAGTGGGCGCCTGGCTGCTTTCCCTTTCCTTTTGCCCCGAGAGGATTATCTAGCGTGGGTCGCTGGTACAGAGCTTTACCGTGCTATTAAATAAGGTGACCATTTTTTTACAATAAAAAGGAGGACTAAAAAATGTAAGAGAAAGTACAACAGAAAAAAATATTAATGCAAACAAAAACACTAATAATGCTTACAATCCTTTTAATTATTTCATTAAACGAGAAGTTTCCACTGAATGAATATTTTTGTCAATATTTCATTGTCTAACAATATATTGGAAATTTCGAAGCTAGTAATAGCCTTTATATTGGATTTTTCGGTGGGTGCTGCAGGTAGAGTATCAGCATTCAATAGTGATTTCCCACTTGATTAACTAGATTAGCACTAGATTAACACATTAGTTTGAAGATATTTAAAAGGAGAATATGTAGTAAGACAATTTTCAAGGGAGGACAGAACCTACAAAAGTAGGACTGTCCTGCCTAAAGGAGGGCAATTGGTCACCTTATGTTAAAGAATGGTGGATTGAAGAAACAGCGGTTACTTTTTGTTCGATTTAACTTCTCAATTGCCTGCGCACGTGCATGCGGGCGGGTGTGTGTGCGTGCGTGCGTGCGTGTGATGTGTGTACTAGGGCCGGTGGAAGTCCGCGAAAGACACTGATAGATCCACAGCTAATCAAGGTCTGCGATTTCACTCCATTAAAATGACGTATGACCTGCGTTAGTTTCTTCGCAGGATCGCCTTTCTGGCATAACTTCGAAAAAGAGCAGTCGAGAGTCTGTCCGAATTAAGATATATTTTTGGCAACATGCCTATTCCTGTGCGTGGGTGTGAGAGTGCGTGCGGTGCATTTCCGATCTTACAATCTCTGTTTAGCAAAGAGAAGTGGTCAAATGTATTCCCTCTTGAATTTCAACGTCTAATAAATGATAGTGGAACGTACATGAACATTCACCCCTTGTACATTATTATTACTATTATTATTATTATTATTATTATTATTATTATTATTATTATGTAATAATAATTGTTTTTAAAAGGCTTGAAGACTTTGGTCGTTCCTCGTTCATTTCCGTATTTTACAACTTGTAAACACATTCTTCGCTTACTGCAGGCTCGAGGTGTTAATGGCATCTCTCGTTAATTTTTCACTTATTCTGGTTGACGAATATCTCTCTTTCTCTCACTAAAAGATTTATTTTTCAAATATCGCATGATGAGTTGTGTTTGAGAACATACTTGGGTTTGATACGTATTGAGTATGAAATTGTATTGTACGTATTGAGTATGAAAAACTTCGGATTTTGATGTTATTACATTCAATGAGCCGTATGCAATAACGAGCTACGTTCTTAAACTCATTTTACAATTGGAGCGGTTTCTCTTTTAACTGCACTTCTGTCAACATGTTTTCAATAATTACTTTGTTATTGTAAAACAATCCTTGATAATACCTCACAATAGTTTGTCACGATTTGTACTATTACCCGAAAAACAATGTTTATTATAATTATGTTATCTGCTTTTTTCCCAAGCTACGACCAAAACAATGTCTTCTATAAACAAAAGCGAAATGTTTGAGGAAATGAAATTCTTCGAGCTCATTAGATCTTTTAAAAGAGTTTCTTCTAAAGAAATCAATGTCTCCGGATAACAGATAAGTGCGCGTGGCAAAAGGTTATCTTGTTGCTCTCTAGATACACAAAGGCGTTATCTCAAGTTCCTGCTTCGACCAACTTGTTTGACCTTCCTAGACGTCAATGAACATCTCCTCGCTGGTCATCCACCCCGACGCCGTAATGAGTGGAGTGTGACTCAGACAATTCTTCGGATGTTGTGCATTGCAGCTGCAGTTGCCCGCGCAAAGAAAGGGAGGTGGAAGCGGTCAATCAGGACTGCAGGACTTTCCTTTAGCTGCTTCTGCCTCTGCGAAAGAGGCGAGCAGCAAAGGCGCTGCCTTCCGCAAACAAATTTATGGCTAAACTTGCTAATTCACCTGCAATTTGAATGCATTAAATGACAATCTTCTTGTACAGAATGCCCCGCAGAATTTTGCGTCAATGCCAGAATACATCACGCCTTTTGAATGCTAACAAGAAGACAAAATACTGCTTGGTATAACGTCAGTATTACATCTGAATCTCAAATTCTTTCCTCATATATTGATTATTTTAAAAAAATAATTAAACTATTAGCTTGTTTCAACGATAATTATGTTATACTCGTTAATATTTACGAGATTTATTAATGTTATAAATATGTATATATTCAAAGCTCCGACTTCAACGGATGCTACTGTTCGATGGCAAAAGCCAAAAGCTGTAAGGCATAGTTTAAGGGCACGAGGCGTGACTTCGCGGGGAAATACTTTGATTCAAAGATTTCCCTAGCATACGCATTTTGACCATGCGAAGAAGAGGCAATCTTATTACGGAGTTCGTGGGCATTGCCCACTGACGAAACAAATTAAAGTCCAAAGAAAAAACCGGGAAATATGAAGTCATAAAAATGGCGTATTTTACTATTTCAGTTCTTGTCATCCACGTACAAAGGGTATGAATTACACAGTCAATTCACAGCTATTTCCTGTCTGCAGCTCGGAAAGAACGTGTGTTTTGAAGGTTGAGAATCAAAAAAATGTCCCACAAAATCACGTCTTCCGCCTAGGTATAAGCTTGGGTGGATAAAAAAAAGTTTTTCAGCGTGTGTGTATGTGGGGGTTCGACTTTTACAGTTCGGAAACTCACTCATTTTTTTAAATAAAAAAAAAACTTGAAACTTTCACAAAATGTGTACTTATAATGGGAATACTCCTTTCGAAAGTGATGCAATCGGTATAAGTGTTTTGAATGCTTTCAGTAAAATTATAAAAATAAAAAAGTTTGATTTTGTGGGAGACACTCTTTCCCTCTGGGCTTACTTTGGAGTTAGGCTTTTCGAGTTTTGGTTACTGCAATCGGGTAGCCGGGCTGTGGGAGCGCAGGGCCCAGCCTGTGCGGAGTGCAGTGCCGTGCAGCTGAGGGCGAGGCGAGACGAGACGAGGCGTGGCCGCGGCCGGAGCCGTTGGCGGCGAGCGAGGCTGAGCGCGGGCGTGGGGCGGGGCGGGGCGGGGCGGGGACGGAGTGGGCGGTCGCGGCCGAGCGCCGACCCCGCCGCCGCCGCTCCCACGGCGCAAGGTCGCCCCCCCCCCCCCCCCTCGCGGCACGGGGGCCTTCGGGCGGTCGTTACCGCCGTCGGGATTCGACGGGCGCCCCGTTCCCCTCCCCTCCACGCTAAGGCCCGCTCCTCCAGAGCTGCGGTATTCCGCCGGCCTTGTTTGCGTAGCCCCCCCCCCTCCCCCCGCGCCTCCCGGATTCCATCCCGGCGGAGGATGCACTTTTCTGCGCCCTCGCCACCGCAGCACTAGGGAAGGGCCGAGGAATTTTTAAGTGTTCCCAACCATAGAACGTCGACTCAAGACGAGTGGCACGTAGCAAAATGTGCCCTGCAGCTGAATGGTTTTATCCGGAACCCGTACTTTTCATACCCAAATACGAAGCATTGTACCCTGTTTTGTGAACCATCTTTATGAAATGTTTCAGTAAATATGGTTGTTTTCTAAGCAGATTTCTTTAGGTAATTTATAAAATTACGATTTTTCAGATGTTTTCTTGTGCACCAATGATGTATTGTAATACTTTAGGGTATTTCATAACTGGAGCATGCAACTTTTGTTTTGTTTGATTTTTCTGCAGCTTTCTTTGATATAATTTTTATGAGTACTGTAATAAATTATTACTACTCGAGTAAATTGGCAGTTCTGAGAAGTTGAAGCACGCTGTTCTAATGGCTCATAAAGAGGAAATTAACCTTTCTTGGGCAATTACTGTAAGCAGAATGTTTTTCTTATATTCTTCTTTGCTCATTTTTTTCATTTTGGTAAGTGATTCTTTTATCTGAGCAGAACCTGATATTCAAGGAAATGCTTATAAAGTAGCATTTCAAAAACACCAAGTTAAACCTACCCTAAATATTTATCGACTATTGAGTTTTCAAAATATACAATAATATTACTTCGAAATGTCGAAGTTTATCTAAATGATGCGTCACATTGAGGAATGGTACGAACCTAACATTCTGGATATAGATAAAAAAATGTTACTGGAATACCAATATACTGATTTTTACAGATGAAATTTAAATCAGCTGTTAACTTCTTGTAGGCAAACACAGAGGTACCGGTTTTACAATGAAAGCGGTTCTACGAAAATCCTACAGTGTATTACTTGTTGTCGTCGAGTTAGCTCTTTTTGAAAAAAAAATATTGGTGGCCGCTTGCGCCTAGCAACTAAATCGGCGCCACTCTCAGACACCGGGCGGCGCGGCGTGGCGGCGCCGCGGCACGTGAGGTCATTCGACCGGGAACCTTGGCGCCCTCTGCCCCGCCCCTCCCCCACCTCGCCCCGCCCTCACCACTCCTCCGCCCCGCCCCTCCCCTCTCCTCCCTGCCCTCTACCCTCCCCCTCCCTGCCCTCTACCCTCCCTCTCTCTGTCCTCCCCTCCCGGCCCACCCCGTCACTGCCCCGCCCATCACTCGCCCCTCCTCCTGCCCCGCCCACCCCTTGGCCGTGCGACACGCCGCGCGCGCTCGCACGCGTGTTCTCCACGGCCCGGGCCGCCCCTCGGCCCCCTCCCCACTCCTCGCGTGTCGCGTCACCGGAACGAACGGCGGCCGCGGTCGCATTTTCTCCGGCCGTTCTTTGGCTCGGCCACTTCCGCCGAACGCGCCACCGCTAGCATTTCCCGCTCCCCATGTCGGCTGGGGTGCTCTCCACGTTTGTGGAAAATTGTTTTCCGACGGTTCTGGTATTACTGAAATATTTTGTTTACCAATATCATTGGAACACGAAAGAAGTCACTCATCTAAAAAATTGTCATTCTGGTGGAGAATTGTTTTTATTCTGAATGGAATAATTTATGTTGCAAACAATTCGCCAGTTCTATATCTCGGATGTTTGTTAGCTTTCTTTACGATTTTTATATTAATAATGTACAATTTTATAATTCCAAAAATGTGTATTCATCTTACTAAAAAATGACGATTTCTGAGATATGCACCGACGAGATTTTCTGGAATTACTGAGTAATGTAGGGTCAGTAAGTGTGAGTACACGATCGCTTTGTTACTTAGTCGAAATGTTCAAGTTAGATATTCATTCATTCATTATCCTAGGCGCAGACACAGAAATCCATGTAATTCAGTGGTGATACGTATAAAGTAGGACTTGTTTGAAATTCATGTAGTGAGGTTGAACGAGTTCACTCTACAGCGATATTTTGGGAGCACCTTTTTAGTTCGCTTCCATTTATATTTATGTTTGCGGATTTTGATACAATTGCGACCCCATTATAAAAGACGAAAATTTTGTAAATTGTGATCATTTATATTCTTTGCTGTAATAACTGGTATTTTTTTACTGAGACCGTCAGTGCTCATTTTCCACTAATTTCTCACACCATTCTGTGAGCGTATAAGAAGGCTACTTCAACCACATTGTCAATGTAAATTCTTCCCCTCCTTGCGGTGAGTTTAAGCAACGTATAATCTCATAAGGCTCTAGGATGGCACGTGGCCATCGTACTAGCTTCCCTTGGTGTGATCGCGGGTTCGTATCACGGTCGAGACAAAAGTAAGAATTGTAGCTTTCCATTAAAATCGCCTCAGTTTCTGTAGCGGTGTGTCGAAGAAAAGCTCAGGCAGGCAGAATTTGCTAGGTACGATGAGAATACGTCATGCTCTCCGCATGTCTCTCTTACCCGCCAAGCGTGGGAAGTAAACTATCCCCCATGAGTAGGGGACACCGTTAGCTAGCCGGCGAAGTCGGCCAGTCGACCCGAAATGCCAAGTAAAATGGCAGGACGTGCGTGTGCTCTCGGATAGCGAGCGTGGCTGTCGGAAGCGAGAAAGTCGGGAGGGAGGAAAGTGCTGGTGCGTAGTGCTTCTCGTGGCTGCCGTGCGCAGGAGCGCGACGCCCGTGGGTCGGGTTTCGGCCACGGAAAGGAAACCGGCGTGGGCGACTAGTGTGGCGGCGGGCGGCTAGAGAAACCGCCCCCGCCGCCCCACTCCAGCCCCGCCCCGCCCGTCCCATCCCCGCTCCGCCCTTGCCCCGCTCTGTCCCCGCCTCGCTCCGTCCTCGCCCCGCTCCGTCCCCGCCCCCGCCCCGCTCCGTCCTCGCCCCGCTCCGTCCCCGCTCTCTCCCGTTCCCCACTCCCATCCCCCATTCCCGCCCCCTCCCCCCGCTCCCGCCCCCCCTCTCCCGTTCCCGCCCTCCAACGTCGCCCCGCCCACAATCGCTTGAGCGCGACCGTCGCATTCTACTTGCGACGCCGGCACAGGAGACCCCGCACGAAAGCAAAAATGGAGCCAGGGCATCGGGATTGCTTTCTACACGCTTGTATTCAAGTTTCGTATGATTTGTTGATTTTATTCTGAATTCGTACTTTTTTTTCTTTTTCGTCAAGTCAGTTAACAGTATTTGGGTTTCTGTTGGTCTCTTTCTGTCTTACTTATGTCTGTCTCTCTAACTCTGCGATTCTGTCTCCCCTTCTGTTTCACACTCTCGAACATTCTGCTTTTCCCTTCTCCCTCTCACCTCTCTCCTCTCGATGAGTCTTTAAAATTATGGTTATTATTGATATCATTCCATTTTAGAATTTTGAAATGTAACTGATTTATTAATTTTAATATCATTCATCCTGAAGGTCATCAATATTTCAGACTCCGTATGAAAATGATGTATTGATGAAAACAAATAGTGTATAATTGGAAGAAAGATGTCGGCACGATTATCGTACTAAATGTGTAGTTTCAAGATTTCATATTTCAAAAGTGCAATTGTTAGTCTAGTAATTTCCTTTGACATTTTTGGTTGTTTCATTCGCAAATGGATGAGGTAACACGTGAATCAAATATTCACCACCAAGGACTCGACTACATTCACTTCGCCTGCCACCTGTTGCCCCAATCCTATTATCTTTGTTCGTGCCTGCTTCAAGAGTTTAACACGTACGGCCTAACTTCCGCCGAAGCAGCAGCAGCTGGCGCCACCGCCGCCGACTCCGCCTGCCCCCAGCGGCCAGTGTCCGAACCGCCTCCTCCTCCCACGACCACCTCCTCCTCCTCCTGACATCTGCACTCCGACACCTCCCTCGGGCCACGCCCCCTCGCGGCGAGGTGTGGACTGAACCTCGGGGGGCTTGGCGGAGCGGGATGGGGTGGAGCTTCGAAGGCGGAGAGAAGGGTGTGGCGCAGCGAGGAGACAATAGAGTTGGAGAGGAGACAAGAAACGAGGTGGAACGAAGAGGAGAGAAGAGATACGAGAGGAGGAGGAGAGGAGAGAGTCGGGACTGAGCGAAAAGAGAGAGATCTAGCGGAGAGGAGAGAGGTGAGACGGAGCGGAGATAAGAAAGCCAGGATGGTGATGTGAGGAGGAAAGACGAGAGGAGAGGAAAGAAGAGTTGCGATGGGGACGGGATGGGAGAGGTGGGACTGAGCGGAAAAGAGAGGTCAAGCGGAGAGGAGAGAGGTGACGCGGAGCGGTCTTAGCAAAGTCGGGGTGGTGATGAGGGGAGGGAAGAGTAGAGGAGAGAAGAGTTTCGAGGGGAAGTGGAGAGGAGAGGAGAGAGGCGGGTCTGAGCGGAGGAGAGAGAGGTCAAGCGGAGAGGTGAAGCTGAGCGGAGATAAGAGCGTCGCGCCGGGGCGGAGAAGAGGAGGGGCGCGGCGGAGTGGCGGGGCGGCGAGCCGGGTCGTTCGCCGCGGGCGACTATTTTTACGCCGCCGGAAACCGGAGGCGCACTCTGTCCGTTGCCGCCGCCGCCGCCGGGCGCGCGCGCGCGGGGGCGCCTGCCCGACCGCTCAGTCGTTCGCGCCGCTTCCCTCTGCGCTGGGAAGTGGACGCGCGCCAACCCAAACACGCGCAGACGCCGCAGGCGCCTGTCTTCGGGCCGCCCCCGCACGCCCACCCCCTCCCACATCACCAACTCCGCTGCTCCAGACGCCCGCTCCGCCGATCTCCCTGTCCCCGCCACGCTTCTCCAGCCCTTACACTCACGCTTTCTCCCCACGGCACCACCGACTCCGCGGCCCCCGCTGCTCCAGACACCCTCTCCGACGATCTTGCCCCTGCCACCCGGGCCTTGGTGCCGGCGGCCCTCAGATGGGTTCTTGGTTCCGTCGTGGTAGTGCCCAGGACTCATGAACAATTGAGTAGGGATTCGACCCGGCGTATTGTGAGTTGGATTTCAATAGATTCCAGCGCTAGCCTAGAAAACTAGAAGCTCTGAGCTGGCAGAGTTATCCCACCCAGGCTTAATTGGAGAGGAGCCCGTGATGAGTTCTGCGTTCCTGCGGGATGTGGATATCAGCCCAAAGATCGACCAGATTGTGCGCCTGCGGGGATTGCGGATAGGGGCTAACGCCTAGGTACCCTCCCTGGGTAGAAATTCCTCTGGTAGGACAAGAAAGTACGGGTGTAGACGCACGATTTTCATACGAATGATCTTGCGCCTGTCTCCTCTGCCGCGTCTCTCCTCGCTCGCACCTTTGCCTCGTCGGCCCGCCCACCCCAGTCACCGGCAACCTCACTGCCCCTGCTACTCCAGATGCACTCTCTGATGATCTGCTTGCCCCTACCACCTCTTCCGCGTCCTCGCCCACACTTCGCAACCGCCCGCCTTCAAACTCCACAGTCCCCGCTGCTTCAGATACACACTTCGATGATCTCCCTTTCCCCGCCACGTTTCTCCAGCCTTTACGCTCGTTCTGTCTCCCCGTGGGACTATCGCCTCTGTCGCCCCTACTGCTCCAGATGCACTCTCGATGTTCTCCCTTTCCCAACCATTGCTACCGCGTACACGCCTACATCGTCTGCAGCTCTCACCGTTCCGCCGTCAATATCACCCACACCGCTCTCTACAATAACGGAGCCGTGAAACAAGTTTTTAACCATTGTTTCTTCACAATAACAATGTGCGAAGCCGGTTCGGCATCTATCGCTTTTGAAACACAGTATTCAAAGTTCAAAAATTTCATCCAAATATGAGGTCTTTGTTCGCAGTTCACCGGAGAAAAATACCAATTTAATAGACGTAAGTTTATGACGAAAAAGATTCCACCAATTACTCTTAGTAATTGGTGGAGCGCGAGTAGATAGTTAATGCCACTACCGCCTGTGAACGCTGCCTTTACTACATGATTTCGTCCTCGGGAGACATATTCCCCGCCACTGCGCAGCGACGTTACGTAATGGTTCTCCTTGATGTCCGTCCCTGAGTAGGAGCCGAGCTCTGCTCCTCGCTTGGGAAGCAGGTATTTTCGTTGATTATTTCGTGTTTCTGGGCGCGTCAACAGCTAAGGTCATTAGTTCCGTAAGTGTATGTTTCTTCCTCGAGAGGTGGCGGTAATCTTCCCTCGCTTGATAGTGAGATCCGACGGCGACCAGCACGTCTGCTTGCAGGTGTTTCCCCAACCAGGCATCTTCCACCAGCGGAGTACCGCTGCAGCCGAGACAAGCTCTAAGCTGCCGCCTGGTCTCCCGAAATGCGTGGTAGTGAAGTGCATGTTAGTGTGTGTGTAAGTAAGTGATGAAGAAAGGACTAGGAAGGGGACGGAAAGATCGCGGACCGTGGCTCATTTGTAAGGCTAGTCGCAAAATGGGACGCAAATCCGTGACGTCACGCAATGTGACTCAGGGTGAGTTTTTTGCGAACCATTGGTTATTGGACGCGCGCTCGTGTGCGGGTCAAATAATCAGTTCGCAGAAACTCACCATGAGTCACACTGCTTCACGTCACGGACGTGGGCTTCATTTTGCGACTACTCTTATGGTACTGGTCCAGCATTCATCTGGTTGATCGGAGAAATCGCGGAAAACTACCGATCAGAAGAGCTGGCCGCTAGAATTCTCCTCCTGACAGCAGCTGAATTAGCTGTGTAGCTAGTGTCGAAAGTCCTGCTATCGTCGGGACCCGAACACTAGGACTCCCGGTTAGAGGCACTGCAGTGACATCAGTTGATGCCCTGAGCCACCTAAGCAGGTGCGGGTTTCTTCGTCATGATAGCCCCCACACTCCCACTCTGGTCCTGCCGCCTTTGCTGCTTGATAACGCCGTGGTAGCCTCCCGGTAGTTGGACGCCGCCGCCCTCCACTCTCTCCCGTCGCGATTCCCCGCACGCCGCTCGCTCGCCTGCTCGGACCGCTCACTTCCCTTGTGGTTCACACCGCACTTGCTCCCCACGCCGCTCCTACCGCCCTTACAGCTCCATCACGGCGCACTCCTCTGCCACCTCTTCTACCATACTGTATTGCAAAGGTTATTTTTCATTCGATTATTTATTTATTTTGGACCGTTTTCATCAAGATAGTCATTGGCAATCTCATATGCAAGTAACAAGCATTTATTATTATTATTATTATTATTATTATTATTATTATTATTATTATTATTATTATTTATAGTCTCATCAACATCATGGTTATTTGTGACTAGTCCTGGTATTCTATATTATTGTTCGATTATTATTATTATTATTATTATTATTATTATTATACATTGATTTAATTGTAATATAATTAAATATTCGAAGGTTCCTTCAACATTTTTCTGTTTTGACTGAGTTCCCTCTTCTTGTTATTCGAATTTGTTTGTAGAGAAAATGTCAATGTATAAAATGAAAAATATTCGAGTATTGTAATGCTTAGAGAATCTCTCGGAATTCTCAAAATATCCCTCTACATCTAATTTTATTTTTAAAATATAGAAAAGTACTATATTTTTAAAAGTAAGATCGAATGGTACATTTATTACGCTTGACAAAATTTTGTATAGTTACCATTATTCGAAATAATGTATAACCCTTTACGAAAACTCGTATAATTTTACGTACTCTTGTCTCCACAATATTCGTGCAAACCTGCAGAACTGTCCTCCTGCAACGAGAAAAAGAAACTCAAAAAATCGGGGCCAAAAGCATTAGTGCTTTTCAGCGAGCAGACTGGGAAGAGGAGGGAGACTGCTGTGTAAGTTGAACTCTGCGAACCGACTTCGCTCAAGGGATGACGCACAAATGACTTTGTTTTGCCTTGCATTTCCCGCAACAGAACTGTCTGGATGGGAACAACGACTGTTCCTGAATCGCGGGCTACGTTCAGGGCTAGCTTCTTTTGTTCTACAGACACGGGACACGGTACATTTTACGGTACGTTACGGCGCGACTGCTTAATGTGGATCTCTCGAATGTGGTGCTGCTAGGGTAGACGATGAGATCACGATTTCTGTCAGGCGTCACTCGCTGCTCTTCAGACGCGGACAAAATAGACGAGCTGAGAAATTCGTCATGCCCCGTCTTTACTCTTCGTTGCATCGAAGCTGAAAAACCGAATAACCGTAGTCATTGCTGACTTCGAATGGAGTAAGCTTTTTGGTTGTTTACTGCTGCTTTGCTTTTTTTTGTTTATGTCAAATGTGGCTAATAGCAGAGCTTGAAAGTTCGTGAAAGTGAATTTTTTATAATAATGTAAGGTAGTATTTTCATAATATTGAGGTATAGCGTTAGAAACCCGATGAAGCAGCCGTCATGATCGTTGTGTCCACGCTATTTAACTTGAGTATTTTTCATGCCGAGAAACAAGCAAATGCCAACAACAGTAGTACCGTCGCACCGTTAGGTGTACTATTGCATGATTGAAGTCCCCACATGTTCTATTGCGTTCTCTTCAGAGTGTCTAAAATTATTTTTAAAATGTTTAATAGTAATTTGATATGTTTATTTTTATACAGAAATAATAATTAGTTTATCTTACATTATGGATAACGCTTTAATATTCAGAATCTGTAGACGTAGTAAAAAGAAGATTAATGATCTATAAGCTCACGGCAGAACAGATCGCACCTGCAATGGATTTAGGCTCCGTTTTAACGTCTTGCAACGATTTAAAGGAGATTCATTACAGCCAACAATCCAATACCGCCAGCGCCTCAATCATAAGGTCATTTTGTCGGAAGGCACTGACATGTTAATTCCCAAAGCACGTTCATAAACTATAACTGAAAGTATTGTGCTGTGGTGAAAGGTTTCTCACGGTCGGATTTGAAAAAAAACTCATCTTCTTAACAATAGTAATTCAGAATAGTAAAAGCCATAAAAACAAGCTCCATTCTCATTACCCCAAACTACGTTAAATAAGATACTGTTGTATTATACTGTCTTTAATGATTTATTACGTCTATAAGTAAATTATGTAGCTTCTGACAATAGAGAAAGCTTTATTTAATGGAAATTCAATTAAAAACTATTCAATAATTTTCTTGGAGATGAATTTAGTTGTTGTTTGCTGATTTATGAAACACTGATGTATAAAAGCAACGACCACGATGAGTAAAAGGGGTATTGTTTTGTGATGTTTTCAAAGAAAATTGCCAGTGTTCGAGTACAGGCTTCCATTTTACGTCAATATGTCGACGTAATGGGGAAGAAGCATAGATGAGTCGATGATTGGAATATTGACGTTCTGCTCCAGTATTCGCCTTGTGATGTCAATGTGTGTCACAGCTCTCCTCCTCGAGAGCCTAGTCAAAAAATAATGGTTCTGACAGAACCTTTTCTCAGGAGATTGTATTTGCTGACTTTGAATATTCGCCCTTCCAAACACTCAAATCTAGAGCACTCCCGTTTTCTGAATGGCTACGGTGTAGTACGTAGCATCACAAAACATCAGCACCGCCTTACGTTCGTCCTACCTAAAAAAAGAAAAATTACACATCTCACATCTGCCTCGAACCTACAAGAAAATTTAAAACCGGGCACCGGCTCAATCAACATACCACACGCACACATGTCGATGCGATGTGCACCGGCCAAACGCACGGGTCCAGAGCGCCGACTCCACGTCAAAATATACGCCCCTGTCGCCGGAGTGTCCTTCGCGAGATAAATCTTAAAAGCCGGCGGGCCAGCGGTTTGACTTAGGAAAACATCCGCCCGCTGGCAGACGACTTGGAAAGTCAACATGTACTGTTTTATCCGCTTTTTCGACTCGGCTCGGCGGCCGCGTTGGCTCGGGGAGCACGTTATTATTTTCCGAACGCGCCCCCCTCGGCAACCGGACCTCTGCCCCGCGGGCGCGGCCGACCGACCGGCTGTCGGGGAGGCAAATATAGCGGAGGGAAACGCACTTTAAATAAGCTGCGGTGTAATTTCTGTCGTCTGTGATGGTCGATGGGTCCAACACGTGGAAGCAGATGATAGCGGTGCAAGTTTCAGAGTCTGCGGTGTTAGATGTGGGCGCTTTCGACATTTGTTTTGTCAGTTAGCTCTGTAGCAATACTTATAAAGAAGAAAGAAGCGTTTCTATGGATTGCGTAGACAAATATTTTGTAATGCCTTTGATTCGGATGAATTTAATTAAGGCTATAAAAGTACTGTGATATTTTTATCTTGTAATTGTTCTAAATAATCACTCGATGAACGTAACTCTGTATATAGAGACTATACCTATGCCAACATTCGTGTATATTACATACTTTTGATTACTCGGGAAGTTACTTCCTAATGGACACTTTGATCAATTTTTATTGTATTTTCATTCTTTTTCTAAACTTATTTTGGGTAGACTGAGAACTGGTCAAGTTTATAAATTACAAAAAGTATCAAGACTCTCATGAGATGCTGAAAGATTTTTTTTTTTTTTTTCGTAAATTCATAATCGAAAAGTTTGAATAAGTGTTTGTTGCATGAAGAGTAGTCTTCTTCCTATAAAGTACACCTCATCGCAAATTATCGTGCTGCTATAAATTTGGATAGAAAGACGCGAACGTAAATCTTCCTCGATTTCCTTCCAATCTGAAAATTTCCTCGAATGATTTATTGTGTCGGAAGCGAGACTCAGTCGTGCCGCACGACAACAGCCTTGCGGGAGTTCCTGGGCTGATATATCTCGACTGTCTTGCACCTTTCCGCACGGGCGTCGCACGCCAACCTGCCAGCAGCATCGAGTGACGTGCAACGTGAGAAGTGGGCGGATGCAGGCTGAGCGTAGACCGAGTCAAGTCTCTGGGCTCGAACCATGGACGTCTCGGGCGTGTAAAAATTTAAGGGCACATCAAAGGAAGTGATTTAGATGCTACACCTCTGGAGGTTTAAGCCACGACAACGTTTTTTTAAGATATTGAAAAGACAAGGTGCACGCGATAGATTAAAACGGGAAGTTATGTTGCGGCTATTCATGAATTCAATAGTACTTTGAAATTAAACGTGGAAAAAGATAGTAGCCACGGAGACAATGGCGATGGCGGTGGTGGTTTATGTAGTAGTGATGATAATCAATGTGTTTGTTTGTCGTCTTAGATATGAACATGTAGGAATATGCCCCTTCTACCCTCCTGTTCGGGAACTTCCTCATAATATTGTCTGGGAAGGGGCGTGTCCCCTTCCTCCATTGGAAACGTCCGTGGCTCAGTCTCAACTAAATAGAGTTTCTGGGCAAACTCGATTGTCAGATTCTTCTGACTGTTTGTGCTTCTGACGAAATCGTTCTGTCCTACTGTGCATTACACGACATAAATCGGTAAAAAAGTACTTCGTGAAGACTAAGCTTGGTTTATGACAAAATAAATCAGTCAATGGAACGTTCAGATTCTAAAGAGTTCAAGTGAGATTTACGTTCGTTCCTTTCTAAACAAATTCATAGTTGCAAAACAGAGAACAAGAATCACGGGATGTACTTCTTACAAAGAAGACTGCTTCTCGAACCTTTCCAATAAAGAACTTTGTACCTCTGGTGATGTAGAGCAGTAAACCCACTCATATACGTCTGCAGCATGTAAAACCTCGCAAGTTCTTGGTCTCTTCAGGCTTTGTTTGTTGTACCATCCAGCATGGATACGTCACTATACACTAAGTAAACTTGTTTCATTCTTTATAAACTATCCTGTATATTCAAATAGTAAAAACACTTATCAAGTTGTTTGAGCTTTGTCTTTTGAAATGTAGAGAATTAGAACGAATCAAGTAATCGGACTAGCTCAATTCAACCGACCTGAGCCCCGTCCAACTCCATTCTTTTGGTATTGGCTGTCTGAAGTTCGCACGAAGTGCACTCGTGTCTCCACTGCTACATTCCTTCTTTTCACAACAAGGACATTGTAGTGTGTATCGATGGTTTTTGTGCGCCGATACCATTGCCGAGTATCAACTAGGCATTTTCGTTTTTTCGCATATTGTTTCTTTTACTATCTTTGCGATATAGCTCCTTATGGAAACTTTACTCTCCTTCTCGGGGAGATATACACCAGAATTACGTTAAACACAATTGGCTTTTAACAAAAACGTTCGTAAAGAAGCTCAGCAGCATCGAGATCTGAAACCCAAGGAATGCGATGTTTTGTGAACTTTCTACCATGTTCATGTTTTCGATGTATTGATGATTATCCATTTTCAACAGTCATGTCGACATGCATGATACGCTACGTTTCTTTAGGAATACTCACAAAATGTTTCTGACTTCATTACTGACAAAAGTATGTTTTGGACTTTGGTTTTTAACATTTACTTTAATTTTATATTTGAAATTAGAAAACTGTTTTTACTAGGCCTATATGTTATTCTGGAAGGAGAAACGTTTTCGCAAAAACATTAAATGTGCAGGGTGTTATGATTAACCATTTCAAATTCTGATTTATCTAACACCATCGGCTTGTTTACTGTGCTTTCTCCAAGTTATTTTAATTGGACTATATATATATATATATATATATATATATATATATATATATATATAAAATATTAACTTTCAAGTTAATTACGAATATTTTTTAGAACAAATCGCCGATTTACGTTAAAAGGGTGTACAATTTATTACTGTAGCGCAAAAGACATGGGCAAATCACCGATTATCTGTTGGTAATAATATCATTGCCCGTACTAATTAATTAATTAATTAGTTCAAAAATGGGGATTCACCTGGATACTTTTTTGACTAATTTCAATTTTTTTCTTTTTGGTTGACATAAATTTATTTATTTATTTATTTGTTATTTAATTTAAATTTAATGCTTAAATTAAAATCAGTGGTGATTTAATACAGAAGCTCACCCGTTTCCTCTGTCACACATTATTCACATCATATATTCATAATCGCCAATTCATGAAGATAATCTATTGATTCGTTTCAGATATGACCATAAAACTTTGACTCTTGCGTGCTAATGTACAAGTGTACATTAAATTTAAAGTGCGTTCATGTACATTTACATTAAAGTAATGCAGAAATTTCTGACAGTGTGGTATGATTCTGGCGTGTAGTGAGGCATTGTGACGAGTGACCCAAAGCCCCCTCCGGGTGATCGGGACGGAGGCGCGGGTCGCGATCGCGTGGTGGGGGGTGAGGGGTGGGGAGGGGGAGGGGGAGGCGCCGCGACGCCGTCTCGGGCGCCAAGTAGTGCAGTGGACCTGGCAAGGCGTTGTAGCGGGGCCGCCGCCGCCGCCGCCGCCGATTCGGAATGTGGGCAGAGGTCGGGCGCCAGTCGCGGCCTGATCCGGCGGTGCGGTGGAAGGCTTTGGCGGGGAGTTTGGAGGGGGGACGCTTCGTTCACGCGCGAGGATCCGGCCGTCCGGCCGCCCGCCTGCTCGGTCGCGTGCGGGTTTTGGCGCGACGCCCGCCCCGCCCCGCCCCGCTCATGGGCGATTATTCGCCCTTCGCCCCCTGGCTCGTCGCCTTTGCCCTCAGGCATCCCAACCCTCCTCATGCTTGCTTCGTTACAAAATGAATAAACGCGATTTTAATTTGTTGTGCCCGATGCTCCAATCAAAATATACAAAACTAGTTGGACCCGTACGATCATTCTGCACTTTGTAAATCATTGATTGAAAAGTGAAAATAACTTCTTACAGGTTCTTAACTTCACTTTCGACAAATCCTATTACAGAGTGGGTGTAACCCCCAAAAATGTCATAAACCGTCAAAAATGTCTCAATGGCTTGATTACACATTAAAAAAACTTTACTTGTCTACCTTTAAGAACACGAAAACCTTATTTGAAGCGCCTAGGACGCACCATTTTCGACTTACGCTCGATGGAAAAGTGAATTGCGTCTACATGTGTGTTGCGGGTAGCATTTGCGACTGCTCGTGTTCTTGAATCGTAATCTCAATCTCATGGATGAGTAACTTTTCCTTTTTGCATCTTAATTATGTTTCATGCAGTGTTCTGAGGGATAATTTTCTCTCCAGCAATAGCACACTGATGAGGTTGCGATGTTTTCTTACGAAACATCTTTCCTTCGCATATTATGTGTAGAAGGAATGTATATTTGTACGAAAGTGTTTCAGCCT
The DNA here is from genome assembly GCA_011170035.1 of Teleogryllus occipitalis. Classification (NCBI taxonomy): domain Eukaryota; kingdom Metazoa; phylum Arthropoda; class Insecta; order Orthoptera; family Gryllidae; genus Teleogryllus; species Teleogryllus occipitalis. Next base: position 159,579 of record BLKR01000066.1, read on the forward strand.
GACGGAAATGTTTAGGTAGTCGTTGAAATTAACCATGAAATTAAAGTATTAATCAGCTCTTCCTAGAATTCATTTCATTTCAGTTCTTCGATTTGAGATATTATCTTGATTTAGATTACAAAATATTGTACTTATTGTTCCATACACGTTAGTTTCCTGTATGTTGTGCCAGGCTGCCTCCGATAAGATTAGCGGTCTATTTACTAACATTGAGACGGCATATTTCTCCGAAACTCCACGATATGTGTGGGAAGTGTGGACAAGGTGTACCTGTGCTTTCATCTGACCATGACTAAGCGTTTACTGTTCGCTCTGGTGTTCATCTCTTACCCAAGGCGATAAAAAGAAGTAAGAGGAAACAAGTAGGCACCACGACGCACTGCCACATGTGTCCGTGGGATACAATTGGAACACGCGAAAGCTGACGCAGAACACCCGCGTTGCCACACGTCTATGCACTCCGCCCGAAAATAGCAGTCTAGGATGGCTCAAGGATTTTGAACCCACTGCGAAGCCTGATTACGCCCCTTAAACAATTGTGGATCTTGCAGATTGTTTATTTTGTTGTGTTATAATGTTAAATTGTCTAATCTGGTGAGTTTTATGCGAAGACGCCGACACTCCTCAAAGACGACATTTGTATTAGCGTCTTCTCTACAAGGCCTTTTTAACTTCGCTGTTTTGTTTGAAAGAGAACGAGGTTGTGTTGTTCCACTTTCTTATTCGTGCAGCTTCTAATGACCACAAATAAATAGGCACAAAAATACCTTTTTGCTTTGTTTCAGGAAATAATTATTGCAGAATTACTCAATGGCATTAAGCAGATTTCAAATAGTGGCATTTTAAATAACATCATACAGATAAAATGTGTTTAAAAATAAAATTTCCCATGTAAATAATATCTGATCGCTTGTGAACCTCTAGCTTCCAGTTGCTATTCAGATTTCTTATCAGTTGTTCTTTCCAACATTTGTATCTTGTCTAACGATATCGCAATTTCGAAACTTTCTTTCGTGATTCGAATCAATACTTTCTAGATTGCCCATGCTTGTCCTGCGATTCGGTAATGTTGGAGTTACCAGGCCTGGTGTGACATTTTTGCTAGCCAGAAAAAAAAGCAGTTTTGCTCTTTTTATTTTTCTAAAAAGGATACATGGCTCATTTTAACAATGCAAACTTATTCACGTTGTTTTTGATGCTTAGTACTCATTTAAAAATACTAAACTATTACTTCCTTACAAGTACTAAAAAAGCAATAAACGTCTTAGTGTTCTTATGAAGGCGGGATGCTCCACCGCTGCATCGTCAAAGAGCTCTGAAGGTGCAGTGTGTACCTGAGTGCGTATCACCGCGCACAAACTCATCCTGAATTCACACGTGGCTCGCCATCATCCTAAACTAGCTAATTATTTTGTTAGTAACAACATCAATAAACTTACGCTTCTTGTGTTCATTATTGAGCGCTGGATGTGATAATGCTGGATTTCTCCTCTGGAAGCAAATGGTACGTTCGGACGGAATAATATTAAAATATAAACGAGTGCGACTGTAAATATTTTAATCAAGTGATTCATTGCGATGTCTTCTTGGAGTTATTGTGTATCCTAATAGGAACAATAAATTCAATTAAACTATTAACTGCAATAATTATTAATGTCATTAGGTCGATAAACAGCAAATGCGCACCGATTTCTGTTTACGTTGTCGATCGTGTGTCGTTCAATATCTTTTGTAATACCATCTTATAAGAAAAATCATATAAATAAGATATATCGTATCTTGGAATAAGTGTACTCATACGCCATCTGTAGCTACGCCATTTGTTTCCATTGTCCTTAACGGACGGCAGGCGTTAAGAGTGGCTTTTCGTTCTTTGGTTGTGTGAAGTTAATAATACCCCCCGCTTCTCTGCTCCTCGTAGAAGTAGTAAGTGTAGTATTACGAAAAAATAATAACAGTTTGGTACTAAAAAAGCAAAGTCCCGTCTAGCGACGCGCAAGGTCGCATACTTACTATTTTGGAACCACTGAAGAGCGCATATCAAACATGAAAACTTCGGCCCGACGTAGCGGATCCTTCGCCGTTTCCACCACCCGCACCCGTGTCCGCGCCGCCACCCTCGCCCTCACCTCCGCCCCCGCTCACCTCGCCCTCCGTCCTCGCCCTCGACCCCGCCCTCAACCCCCATCCCCCACCGGCTTCCGCATCCGCGACGACCTTCCCTACTACGGGAGAATTCCTGTCCGGACACGTCTATTCCCACACCCCCACAGGGAGCGGTGACTCAGTGGATCAACTGATGTCATTGCAATGCCTCTGATCGGGAGGCCCTAGGTTCGAGTCCTGATGGCGGCAAGGTTTTCGACACTAGCTTGTCAGCCAGGTCGTATTCAGTCGCTGTCTGGAGGAGAATTCTAGCGGCCGTCTGCTCTGATTGGTAGTTTCCCATGGTTTCTTCGATCAACACCAAGCGAATGCCGGAGCAGTACCCTAACAAACGGAGCGCGCGCTATCTTTCCTTCGTCTTCCTTATCCTATCCTCTCCTCTTACACACACACACACTTACACTAACATGCACTACACTACAACACATGCCAGGAGACCGGTCGGAGACTTAGAACTTGTCCCAGCTACGGCCGGTACCTAGTTGGAGGGAGATACCTAGTTGAGGAAAGCCTAGGTCGGCGCCGGATCTTGCCATCCAGTGGGGGAAGATCACCGCCGATTGAAAAACATGCACAATTCGGGACTAATAACGTCAGTAGTTGACGCGCCCCGAATCACTAACAATCAATCAGCTAATCAACTATCACCCCCTCCATCCCTCTGGTTCCACCATCCCCCACCTTCCCTAATCGTTCATTTCCCCGTCCTTGCTCCTCCATCCCCCGCCCCGCCTCCTCCCGCTCTCAGCGCTGCTCTCTCCGCCGCCGCGCGGAGCAGACGGGCCGCCTCGATGCGTCTCGCATCTGGGTATTTTTAGGCGCGCGTAACGCCGCCGCCGCGCCATAAAGTCTCCGCTTTTGCTGCGCGCGCGCGCGAAACGTCCGCCGCCGCCACCGCCCACGCCCCGAAATATCCTCCGCGGAGCGCGCGCTGTCACACTGGGCGGCGCGGGGCCATTGTGGTGAGCCCGTGCGTGATACACAGTTGACAGACTGCAGTACTCCGAATTTCTGCAGCGCACGGCGGTTGTCTTTCGCGAGCTGCATTAGGCTTCAGGGGTTGAGTAGGAGGATAATTGTTACAAAACGTTTCAATTGAGAAATCATTCGTTTTCATAAACGTCATAGACGAACTTCTACTAGTCGCGCACTTTTTCTTGATACTCCACAGCGGGGGGGTGCAGGGAGAGGAGGTTTCTGTCTACGTCACAGCAGTTGCAGTGCTGTCAACTTCAACGGCGGAAAACTGAGCGTAATAGCACAATTTTAGACTGAGGTAATAGCGTGTCTTGGACTAGATAGCAATGACAAGTAACGAAGAAGGTAGGCAGCAATGCAAACTGAGCCGTGACGTTCCGAGTGGAGCTGGTGTTTTCTACCGGGCCGTGCTGTGCCGGGCTGAGAGAGGACTAGGGGGCTCGGGTATCAAGAAAAAGTGTGAGCATAGTACTTGGATTGTGTAATGAAATAGTTCTTCTTAAATGTCGTAAAATTTGACGACTCACTGACGGCTGAGAAATGTGAACTACGGAAACCTTCTAATTGTTCTTTTTAAGTTTTTATTCTTGTTCGTTACGGAATCTCTAAACAATAGCGTAATACAGCTTAATTTTTTATGAGACGAAATATTTACTTTGTACATTTATTGTTGTTTTTCGTGCGAGACTACCAACACATCTCAAAGAGGACTATTGCATTAGTCACTTCCCTACTGGTCCATCTTAACTTTGGTTTTTTGTTTGAAAGAGAACTCGAGGTTGCGTTGTTTCTCTTCCTTATATGTGCAGCTTGTAATGACGACGAATTAATGGAGAGAAAAACATCTATTGCTTTGATAGATGGCATTAATTATTAACTACGATCATAAAGAGTGACGTTCGCTTTTTGTCTTGGTCAGCCTTCGCGACACCATTTCTCGACTTTAAATGACATCATTGAACTTAAGCCGCTCTAATGGAGAGCGATTGCCGATGTAGTTAAGGTTTATATACATTCAGCTTCATCTGATCTTGGAGAGAGGCACGTTTCCATGTTATTGATATTTACTCTGTAGTCATTTTTCTTTTTGATATTCTCAGTATTAGTCTCGAAATTGTTAAGTGGACAGTATCATGATATCTGAAGAAAACTTAGGGTTAATGCAAAACAAATGTCGCTAGTGTATAGTATATCGATTTTTCCAGTCGTATTAATGTTTGAAAAACATTCTTTATTCCCTTTTTGTCACTTCATATGACTACTCTTGGATTTTCTCGGAGAGAAAAATTGTGCTTTCCATTTATGTACTGTTAAGAAATATAATTAAATAAATAATAACAAAATAATGCAATAATAAATAAATAAATTTGAATTATAATGACGTAATTTACTCAAAATAATTTGAAAAGAGTTTGGCTATATAAAAGGAATTTTATTTTCTTGGTTCAAAATGGTGTGTTATTACCAATGTTTACTCTTAAAATCAGGACTTGACGTCCGATTATATACACATATTTATATTTGGCTCTGTTATTGGTATCGATACCAAATATCAATTCATCTCGCGCTTTTTCTTGCCTTGGAAATAAGATGACGGGGATTGATCAGTTTGCTACACTTTTTCACACCCGCCATAACATCAAGCTGTACATCTTTATCGCTAAACCCGGAATGAAATTTTCTTCAATCGCCTTTTCATGGTGCGTATTTCTGAACGCCAGAGGTCAACGGGCGATAGAAGTTATATTCGTCCCTCTGAAGGTCGGCTGCGAACGGTCCATAAAGCGAGAAGACGGGCGGGGGTGCGAGAAACAGATGGAGTCTGCGCCGGGCGAGCACTTTTATTATTTTTTTTATGAACCACCATTTCTACCTACTTTCGAGGGAGCTGTCGATGTGCAGTCTCAATTTTTTTTTTTCGTGGAAGGGAGCTGTTGAGAGTAGGTTGTTGAGTAGTGCCTATCTCTACCTTGAATGAGGCGTTTGACTAGTAGACAGACTAGTAGAAGATTAAGACTGTTTATACTTTTATATATTTGCTTTCGCTATTATTTCTTTGAAGTTCATTAGCAATTAAAACCCGAATTTGTGGAGGTTCTCTCTAACAGTGTTCATTTTCTCTCACCCTCCCTCTCTCACTCTCTCTCTCTCCCTTCGTCTTTCTTATCCTATCCTCTCATCTCCCTTCTTTCACTTATAAATCCTTTCCTCTTTTTCTTTCAATTTCCCTCTCTCTTGTTTCTTCTTTCTCTGCTCTTTTCATATAGTAATTCTCCTATTCATCTCTTTCTTCGTCTTCTCTTCCTGTTCCCCCTACGCCCGCACTTCTTTTCTTTCTCGTCTTTCCTCTCTCTCATGTCGTTTCTCTCTCTCTCTCTCTTTCTCTTTTTTCTCCTCCCATCTCTCGGTTCTCCTCTCCATCTCTCTCTCTTTTCTCCTCTTTATCTCCTCTCTTTTCACTTCTACCTCTCTCTTCTCTCCTCTATATCTCTCTTCTCTCATCTACCGTCTCTTTTCTCATCTACCTCTGTTTCTCTTTTCAGCTCTACCTCTGTTTCTCTTCTCTGCTCTACCTCTCTGTTTCTCTTCTCTGCTCTACCTCTCTGTCTCTCTTCTCTCCTTTACCTCTCTATCTCTCTTCTCTTCTCTACTTCTCTCTCGCTTCTCCCCTCTACCCGTCTCTCTTTCTCTCCTCTACCTCTCTCTCTCTTCTTTCCTCTATCTCTCTCTTCTATCCTCTACCTCTCTTCTCTCTCATCTTCAGTATTCCTCTATTTATTAATTTTCTCTCTCCAGCTCCTTTTATCATAATACCCAATTTATCAATTAATCATCGGTCCATCCTGTTCTCACGCTCACTTCACTTGTTCTCCCTTCCCCCTCGCACGGGCACCGCGCGCGCGCCCGCCGCCCGCCGCCCCTCGACCAGCGCGCTTGATGGACTGGAAATATCGAGTCCGCGGCGCCGCGGGGGGCGGGGCGTGCCGGGGGCGGGGGCGGTGGGCGCGAGCGCGCGCGCGCGTGCGTGCGTCAGTCGGCGGCGGGCGGGCGAGCGGGCGAGCGGGCGTGCGGCCGTCCGGCGGCCCTCCTCCACCTCCTACCCAGCAATCTCCCTCCGTCTCTCTCTCTAGTGTAATGTCCCCTTCCCCGCCAATGTAAGCGTGACCACCAGTGATGCTCGAATTTGCCCCAGTCCGTCCTGTAGTGCGTTGGCAGTAGTGGTGTAATGTACTGGTGCTTGGTTTTCGGATTGTGTATGAGTGTCGTGGCGTGGGTAACTTGGGTAGGTATGTGTATTATTCGTTTCAATTAAATAATTGTGTTTCGTGTTTTATTGTTTACGGATTTTTTAAATAGCTTTGAAGATATTCTTCTTTCCTTTCTTTTGTTGCAATAATATTGGTTTTGAGATCTGAATATACCTAGTGATGAAAAACACCGTTTGTATAGACTATCGAGATAATGATTCACTAAAGTTTCATTTTTTATTTACGGCTTTTCGTTTTTGATATTACGCGAGTGACGGTACAAAAGTGGCGTTTATCAGAATGTTGCTACTTGACAGCTACCAAACTGGAACTCACCACGTGAAGCACATGTGAAAAAGCATTGTGGGTTGCCCTTGCTCTTAGCAACGGAGTGTTAAGGGCTTAGCAAGTTGAGCAATGATTACTTTAGGAGTTGTATTAACGATTCTCGCGCCTTCTGCACCATTTTATTAATTTGATTGCTGATTTATTACCAAGAATAAATATTTTCGTGGTCATGTAGCTATCCCGATTGTCCTAGAAACCATTACAAAACGACTGTCAACTTCATTACCATGTTCTAAGCCACCGGTCGATTCAGTTATTTTCCTTTGTCGATTGTTGCATTGCACCCCAGCAAAAACAGCGACATTACTTAAATATACAGCATTTAAGAACTAACGAATGAACGATGCCTAAGAACCAGACTAAAATAAAACTGACGTAAGTGCCTTCTTGCTTATAATTTGCGACTAAGAAATTTGACAGTTTTCGTGATGAGGGGCACATCTAGCATTAATTATGATTGGCATTATCTCAGATTTTTTTAGATCTCTCATTTTTTGAGCTGTGTCACTATTCTCCAGTGGCGTCCTATGGGGAAGCCAACTGTGACAATTTAATAATCTAACAACAGTCACAAACAATTTATTATCTTCATTCACAAAAATAAACGAAATATTTTGTTTATATGATCCTGACTGGAAAACAACATACATAATTAAAACAACAGTAGTAAATTGTCAATAAGGGATATTCCTTTTGTCTGACGTAAGGGGCCTCTGTCGGTCTTTGTACGGCCTGAGGCCCCTTATGTTGTCCGATGTGTTGGATCGTCCATGTGCGGTCCTAACGGCTCGTGGGCGTTGGTGTGTCTGCAGTAAAGTCGTCGCCGGCGGCGAAGAAGACGTCGACGAGCGAGGCGCCGCGCGAGGCCTGCCCCACGGACAGCGTCACCTCCAGCTACGGCGTCGGCCCCACCGACGAGCACGGCCGGCCGCTCTTCGGCCTCAAGGCGCTGCGGCGCCAGAACACCGGCACCAACACTCAGCCCCCGTCAGGTGAGCCCCGCACCGCCCACACACCGCGTGCTTTTGACGTACGTGTTACTGGGCACCATCAACCTGTCTCGTAAAGTAAGCCCCGTACCACCAATACACCGCGTACCTTTGGCGTACGTGTTACTGGGCACCAACATCCAGCTCTCGTCAGGTGAGCCCCGCACCACAAACACTCCGCGTGCCTTTGGCGTACGTGTTACTGTGCACCAACACCCAGCTCCCGTCAGGTGAGCCCCGCACCACAAACACTCCGCGTGCCTTTGGCGTACGTGTTACTGGGCACCAACACCCAGGTCCCGTCAGGTGAGCCCCGCACCACAAACACTCCGCGTGCATTTTGCGCACATGTTACTGGGCACCATCACCTAGCTCCCGGAAAGCGAGCCCCATACCACCATTACACCGCATGCCTTTGGCGTACGTATTACTGGACACCAACACCCAACTCCCGTCAGGTGAGCCTCGCACCACCGACACACCGCGTGCCTTTGGCGCACGTACTAGTGGGCACCAACACCAGTTCCCGTGAGTTGAGCACCACATCACTATACCACCCGCCTTTGGCATACATTCTAGTGTGCACCAACTCTCAGCTCCAACAGGTGAGCTCCGCACCACTACACCACGCGCCTTTGACATGCGTACTAATGTCCACCAAAACAGTCCTCACCACATGCTTTTGGCATACATACTTGTGGGCACCAATGCTTATTTCCCGATATGTGAACCCCACACCACCACTTTACCTCATGCCTTTGGCATATATATTTCTGGACATCAAAATCCAGCTCCGGTCATGAGAGCACTCCACGCCTTTGGCATGCATAGTAATGAGTTCCAACACTCAGCCCCCGTCACGTGAATCCACATCACATGCCTTTAGCCAACGTACTAGCATTCCTTGTAATCCTTCACATTTGCCTTTGGCATACCTACTACTCGTAGTATTCCTTCTGAGCATGTATCAGCACCTTTGTTATACGTACTAGTGCTCCTTCATTTTCCAGCACTCAACAGGTGAGTGTGGCACCTTTACGCCTTTGCATAGGTTCTTAGTTCCCAGTTCTCCTTGAAATCCGGCACTCAGCCCCTGTCGCAAGAGAATCGATATTACCTATTTTGCACAAGCACTAGTTGGACGTTCTGCATTGTGTAAGCCGACACAATGTTTCCATCAGATGAGCACAGCCGCACTACTTCCAGCACCTACGACTACAACTTTTCTCTACATACTATTTAACAGCTCTCCGTTGTTTTCACCGTCTGATTTAGCTTAGAGTCAGCATTACCATGGCCTCCGCAACGTCCTAGAATCCGAGTCCCGACGGCTGCGTATTTTAGACCCCAGCAAAAGAACTAGGTCGAATTCAGATGCTACTGGGGGAGAATGCAGCAGCCAGCTGCTCTGATTCGGAGTTTTCTGATCAATACCTGGCGAATACCGGAGACGTTCCCTTATAAACGGGCCACGAATCATGCGCCGCCTTTCCCTCCCCTTCTTTTTCTTAGCCTCTCCCTTATACCCACATACACACTTAAGTATTCTACATAATCACATATCGAAAGACCAGTCGGGAACTTAGCGCTTATTCCGGCTGGGGGTGGCGTCCCGCTGTGGGAGATATTCGGAGGGAGGAGCCTGCAAGCTGACGTGCAGGCCGACACTTTTTAATGGGAAGTGATATCTCCACCTTCCGAGAAATAACAAGCCCTATTCTTACCGGACTATTGGCCACAGCAAGTTGACGCGCTCGGAAACATCAAGCAATCTAAAAATCAATCCATTATGTTCCTTATAAACCGGCCTCATGCTCAGCCCGTCAGATGAACGCGGCCAAACAATTCTAATGTCCCTACGCCTTTTGCGTAGATATTACTTCGCAGTTCATCATTGTGTTGCTAGTAATCTGGCATCAGCACTCAATCCCCATCACTACTCCATTGCTTTAAGTAATAGGTCCACGGGGTCCGCAGCAGTATTACTCCACACTCTGGGATTTGCTAAGTACTATATATCAGTTCATTGTCTTCTTTCAAATCGGGCACTCAGTCTTCGTCAGCACATTACTTCAGCAAACGCGTTCCACCATTGGGGTCGATTCCCAGTCGAACTTTGTGGAATTTGTGGTAGGCAAGGCGAGCTCGCAACAGATTTTATCTTGGTCCTCCCGCGTCTCCTTCATCTCACTATCATTCATGTCATCACCACCATCATCTTCATCATCGCTATCGTACGAGTACTCGTTAGATCATCGCTCACATGCGTCAATGACCGTTGTAGTTGATCTCCAGAACAACAATAAATAAATGAATAATCCACAGCATATTTCGAATAAGTTCTGGTTTATGGTTTATGTTCCTTGTAATTCGGCACTAATACTCAACCCCCGAAATTGCATTAGCGAAGGCATAGCTCTACGTGGCCCCTAGTAGCATTTCTCGATACTTCGTTTTTCGCATAAATACTCTTTCGTACGGTAGCTCTATTTTGCGTATTATGTGACCCTGCCCCTGTCAGTACTCTAATGCATTCCTTTTTTTAGTCCACAACATCCCAATGATCGTATCAAGATGAAATTCGTGCAGTGTAAACGCCTGTTCTTCATTCTCGCCCCCTCACGATTCGCATTCGTAGCTCTCGAACCGAGCTGATGTTCTTCCCCAACTTATGTTCGCAGAAAACATTCTACTACGAGTTCAGTTAAGAGTAACATTATACACGCAAAATCGAGAAATGTGAAGGAATAGACGAAAGAAGTCTTATATGTTTGTAAAACTTTTCATTTTTCACATCTTTTCCATTTTCGCTCGCAAGTTCTTTCTTCTCTAACATCTCTTTTCGTAGTAATTTTCTTTCCATGTCACGAATTTGTTGTCTCTCGTGTTTTTATTTCCTTGCTTTTGGAATTGCCAGTCTCCCGTCCCTTGTCTTTACATTTATCTTTAATCTAATCATACCGTTCTTTTATTATTTGCAAATTTATCTTTGACTACTAGAAAGAGAGCTCCATTGTCGAAAAAGTATCCCAGTGACCCGCTTTGTGTGGCGAGGCGTGGCGGGACAGACCGCAGAGGGTGACGTAAAATGGAACCTTGTCCTTCTGCGTCGTGCGGCCGAACGCGACAGGCGGCAAAATAGCTCGTGGCCCGTGGCGCGCGTGTGTGGAGAAGTGGGTCGGGATGCAACCGCAGGAGGATGTTTAGAGCGCCACGCTCTCTTGCGCCGTCGCCGCCGCCCACTCGCTCTCTCGCTCTCTCGCGGGCCGCCACCACTCGCGCCGCCGCGCCGGGGGTACATCCACCGGGCGATAACTCGATTAGCGTTCTCGGTTGTTGGTTTGATGTAGCTGGTGGCGAAAATGCGGTGAAATCCTTGTGGGTTTGAACGTGTTTTCTTTCTGTTGGGTTGGGTTTATAAGACTGTCTTCTACTCTGTTTAGGTTATCTTATTACGGGCGGAAGGCTTTAACACAACGTTGGACGTGCAAAATTGACTTACCTACGACTAACGAGATTTGAGTTGATCACTTGAGTGTTTCAAATGATTATCAGAAGTCACTGAGGCGTTTCCGTGGATCAGATGAGGTTATTAAATGTTTCAGGGTAATGGTTTCGTTTTTCGACGAGTTCTCAAAAAACAAAAAACAAAAAACAAAACAAAACAAAACAAAAAACAAACAAAAAAAAACAAAAAAAAAGATTCTGGTGTAACAGAATTTGTATTTCCTGTCAAATGTTGATAGATTCACGCGCACACACAATACTTTACACAATGAGCCAAATTATGATCCACTCAGTTAATCTAATGATTAACCCGTATTAAACACGAAAGCGAATTATAACAAATAAGTTCCCAGATTCATAAATATCCAAGACCGACTTAGGAGGCTCAGGGCATCAATTGATGTCGCAGCAGTGCCTATGACCGGAGGGTTCTAGCGTTCGAGTTCTGACGGTGTTAGGATTTTCGTCACTAGCTAGAGAGCCGTTGGTCGAATTTTGCCGCTGTCTGTAGAAGTCCAGCGACCGGTTGCTCTGATCGGTAATTTCCATGGTTTCTCCGATCAACACCAGGAGAATGCCGGAGCAACAACCTAACAAACGGATCCCGCGCGATCTTTCTTTCCTTTTCCTTGTCCTATCCTCACTGCTCTCTTACACATACCTTCATGCACTACACTACCACACATGCCGGGAGACCGGTCGGGAGCTTCGAGCTTGCCCTGGTTGGGGCGTTGCCCCGCTGGTGGGAAATGAGTGGTTGGGGAGAATCCTGGTAGCAGTCGGTATGTCGGAGCTGGATCTCTCCATCTAGCGGGGGAAGATCACCGCCACCTCCAGCGTTAAAAAACATGCACAATACTTACAGGACTTATGTTCTTAGCTGTTGACTCGACTAACACTAATCAATGAATCCACGCCAGCCAAGCCCTTGAATTGAGTTGCGTGTGTGGTGGTTGTGTTTCAGATCTTGTTGATAGGCCCGAGCGCGCCCCCGCGCCCGCCGCGCAGCCGACCGCCCCCTCGGCGCCCGCCGCCGCCCCCGCCCCCGCCTCCGACATCCGCGACTCCAGCGGCCGCCCGCTCTTCGGGGGCCTGCGCGCCCTCAAGCGCTCCAGCCCCGCCCCCGCGCCCGCGCCCGCGCCCGCCTCCAGCCCCGGCCCCGACGGCGACGGCGACGCCGACATGCCCGAGCAGCCCAACTCCCCGCAGCTCAAGGAGCTCGTCTCCAGGCACGAGCAGCACGTCCGTGAGTACCTTCTGCGCGCACTCGCGGACACGGGGCGGTGGGGGGGGGAGAAGGGTTGAGGATTAGAGTGAGAGGCATGAAAAGTGGCAATAGTAAGATGAGTGGGGGAGAGAGGAGGATGAAGAGTGCGGGAGAGGAAATGATGATTATAGAAGAGGCAAGGGTGAAGAGCGGGGGAGAGGAAAGGGTGAAGAGTTGGGAAGAGGGAAGGGTGAAGAGTTGGGTAAAGGAAAGGGTGAAGAGTTGGGAAGAGGGAAAGGTGAAGAGTTGGGAAGAGGGAAAGGTGAAGAGTTGGGAAGAGGGAAAGGTGAAGAGTTGGGAAGAGGGAAAGGTGAAGAGTTGGGAAGAGGGAAAGGTGAAGAGTTGGGAAGTTTGGTAGAAGGAAATGCAGAGAGAAAGAAAAGGGGAGATATTTTGGGTGACGTGTGAGTACTCATATATTTTATTTGCGTACAAAATAATACTGAGGACTATCTTCTACAAACCAGCTGAATAAAACGTGGAACCATAGTGCAACATTAATGAGGATAGGGACAAAAATAAAGGACTTGGAATTATCATCAATTTTTTCAGGACAGAAGCAGCAAACCTAAAAATATATGGATTAACAATTATGATTGAGAATTTATGAATATTTGCTTCAGGAAGAATTGTATAAATTTCTCCCTTCCTGGATTGCTGTTCATAATTTAAGTTTTGTGTGTTCGACGGAAATAACGTCAGTATATTCAGACGCTTCTTGTTGAAATGAAGTTCGGCTGCTTTTTTCTAAGGAGCTGATTAATACATTGTCAAGTTCGGTATCAGGTGATCACCCGAGAAATTAATGTCCAAAATACTATCGTTTAAACGATTCGCTGCCACTGAATTCAACTTGAAAGAGCATCTGGAAGTCTCAACAGCACAGCTGCCGTAAAGTTTTAGCCGTGCGAGACACTTTGGCAATAGTCAGAGATATTAAATATCTAGAAATCGAGGGATAAATAGAACTTCATTGAAAATATTAGTACTCTTCAAACTTCATTTTTGATTTTAAAAAACGGTTGTTCACTGTACAATAATTCACAAACTGAGAAACAAATTTAATTACTTTTCATCTCATCGAATATGGTGTCATTCATAGCCACGATAATGACTTCATTTCTGAAGTGGTTTGTTTGCCAATAGCATATTAATGAGTTGAATACACTAAATTGCATTTTAATAAAATCTCTTTTAGATGTGAACCTTTGCTTCTCAGTCGGCTCTCTCAGTTCATTTATCATGCCTACGAACTTCATAAGAGCAGATGCTACAGAAGAGTAATATTGCTTCCTGCTAGTACGTGCTATTTCTCATTCGACTCAGAAGAGCGTTTGACAGCTTGCTAACGCAGCAAACCGTAACACTCAAGTTTTGAAGCCAATTGGACGGCGTCCAAATCATGTGTGAAGGCAAACACGTGATCACCGGTTCCGGCAAAGCGGCTGTGAGCGTGAATGTCGTACTCGACACCGTCATTTGCAACGAGCCATCGAATACACCCGCCCCCTTTTTTCTTTCGTTTGTTTGAAAGCGAAGAATCAACCCAAGGCCCTTTATTCAATTGTAGATTCAATGTAATAATGCCTTGTACCGCAATAAAATAATGCCGCTCGCATCCTTTACGTACTCCCAGTGGAAAAAAATGCAACTTGTAGAAAGTTTTGGTCATTGAAGTATAAGAACTGCATCATATTAATATGTCGACACATGAACATATTAGGCTACTGACTCTGACTATTGTATTTTAAGATGTTCTCAAATAGCATTCGAATTATAAATAATTTTTGAGAAAATATAAGTAATTTTCGTGTTATTGATTTTCACGAATTGACTAAAATGAAAAACAAATTAATCATGTAACGTGGAATTTAAAAAAATAAAAATCTACTTTTTCAAAACTAGAAGTATAAATAATAGTACTCATAACAGTAAGAAAATAAGCAAAAAGAAAAAAAGGAAGAAGAAATAGAGAAAGGAATGAGAGGAAGAGGTGGTGATGAGATAGGAAGATATCTTGTCCCACCTCTTAGATTGGTAAAGAATGGAATAAAGAAAAGAATAGATATGAGAAAAACTACTGCATATCCCAAATCATATTATATTTATATTATAGTTAAATGAATGTTAATGCATAGTATTAATATAATTGAAGGGCGGACATGAGAAAGGGTATTGGTACCAAAAGAGATTTTTGAGGAAAATGAGAAAAACTGGTCCAGTGTCACAAAGGTTTCTAATGGATTGTCTGATTATACATGTACATGCCGAGGATCGCGAAGAGAAAACTTAATGTATGGTCAAATTCCTTACTATTGTATTGGTTTAGTGGTGAATTCCTTGCAATTGCATGGACATACGGACGTACATCCTTTTCCGTGTAAAAAGTAGAAATCTCATTATGTGATACTTATACCCTTTCTCATGGCTGCCCTTCACTTACATTGTTATTGTAATTTCTAGCCATAATTGTTAGGGCCGGTCTACACGGTACAGTTTTCGTTCAGGTTCTCATACAGTTTCTGCACAGAAACTTTAAGATCCTAAACGAAAGTATAAAAGCCAAAAGCCTAAAGGGATCTAGCGGGTAACAACTGAATTGCGTCGTCCGAGTACTTTCAGTGGCGGCATTTCTGTGCGTGCGTTAGGCTGTGTGATCGTTATTAAGTATTAATAAGAGTAAATAAAAATAAACATGACGAGCATAAAGAAGAAAAATAGGAAGGCAGGAATAGGGAAGGATGTAGTTTATTACAATATCACGCACACAAACACACTTTGACACACCTAACCCCAAAATCGACATGGTTGATTCAACGCCATCTTCAATTAAGAATTTTTGTAGAGGGCATTGGCTGATTACCGTCGCGTCGGGT
Organism: Teleogryllus occipitalis; assembly: GCA_011170035.1. Lineage (NCBI taxonomy): Eukaryota > Metazoa > Arthropoda > Insecta > Orthoptera > Gryllidae > Teleogryllus > Teleogryllus occipitalis. The sequence goes on from BLKR01000066.1 coordinate 174,958, forward strand.
AAACAAATCCGTTAGTAAACGATTCTACCATTAGAGGCGCTTGAGTCAAACTATAGGCTTCCCGCGTGAAAAATTACGAACATGCTCAAAAATGTTCATGCAGAAATCGTGCAGACTGGACAGCACGTTTTCTGTACATCCAATCTGCTGGAAAGCTGTGCCATGTATACCGGCCTTCAGAATTGTTAGTAGACAACGCCGTAGAGAGCAAAGGAGTGGGGGTAGGTCGGAAGCCATGTGCGTGTGTGGGTGCGCAGGTGGCAACTCCGTGTCGGAGCCCGTGGCGCCGCGCCAGAAGCCGCGCGCGCGTCTCCGCGACAGCTTCCTCAACCGGCCCGAGGAGCCGCAGCAGCCGGGCGACGGCCCCGGCCCCGTGCCTGGCCCCGAAGAGCACCCCGAGGACGCCCGCCTGCTGGCCCAGCGCGCCTGCACTCTCAAGTCCATCATCCAGAAGCACGAGAAGCTCGTCGCCAGTGAGTGCCTACCTGCCTGCCTGCCTGCATTGGCCTCCTCTCGCGTTTGCCCTTTGCTCTTGCTATTGCTCTGCGCGCCCCCCTCCCCCCCATCCCACGACCTACTGTCTTTCCGTTTCCATCTATCGTCTGTCTTGGCTCGTCCTTCTGTTTTTCTCTCCCTCCGCCTTGTCCCCCTTCATCTGCCTTGGCCTCCCTTCATCATTACTGCCTCCTCCATCAGCCTTGCCTCTTCCTTATGTCTTAACTCTTTCTCAGGCTGTTTCAGCTGACTTCCCCAAAAGAGCACCTTAATCCTAGGTCGAGATGATTCGAAGAATTTATGAGTGAAATGAAGACTACTCCTTCCATCCCCTGTCAATTTGCACCCTACTCTTTCTTCTACCTTGACTCTTCTTTCTGTCTTTACCTCTCCCTTCAGTCTTGTCACTTCCTTCTGCCGTGCCTCTTCTGACATTCTTCCCTTTCTCTCTACCTACTCCTTTTTCTGTTCATCTGCCTTCTCTCTTCTCTCCTTAATTGCATTTGGTACTGGGTATTTCCAATTCTCACATTATTTAATGCCATTTTTCTATACCTGTCTGTAACTAGACAAAACTGTTTTTCATAAAAATATAGGTATTGATTTTTAACAGGATATGTATGTGGTATCTTTCAGAGTATTACATTTCTCATTAAAATATTTAACCAGTCATTGTGTTTTCTTCTCACAAAAATAGAAAAAAAAAATATTTTTAATGTTAACAAATATATTTTAGTCACTGGAAGTCATTCCCTACCTTTACATAACATTTTTAATAAAATTATTGATAGTATGGACATTTAAAATTTCTTCATACTGCAATGTTGTATAGTTTCCTATTTGAACTCTCTCCATATTAACACATTGGCAGCCGTGAGAAGCTTAACATGATGCTCACTGAATTGATCAGTATGGCTTTGAGCATCAATAGTTAATTCTCAGTCACGATGACTTAACGTTAGCTTGGTGACAAGGTTTGTCATTTTCTTGACTATTGTGGCAGCCTACAAGTTAATTATATTTTTTTAAAGATATTAAAAATAAATTAGATGTTTTGTGTCTACATGTGAGTTTTGCGAGTTCTTTTTAATAATTCTATTTTTGGTCTTTCCAAATGTCATGTTTTCTGAGAATAGTAAATTAAATAATCACACTACACTAATTGGTAAAATTTTCCTATGGTCAAACTTTTTTCTTTTCCAATGCATATTTTTTTAAATAAAAGTTGTTATTATGTATGAAGGCTTTTGTGAGAAATATGAACTGACTTAGGTCATTGTCCTTCTTTCCATCTGCTTCTGGACTTTTGCCTATCTCATGTCTTTGTTTTGTCTCCTTTGCACCAGTATTTTTAAGTGGCATTTAATGTTCACAACCAACATAAATAATGGCTCAGTATTCTTTTGATATTCGTGCTCTCTTTGGCCTGCTTTCAAAAGCTATTTCTGGAATAATTTTTAATGTCATTCTAAATTGCAAGTAGTTGAATTTATTTTAATCAGAGGAAAGTGATAAATGCAAATTAATTTGTTTAGAAGGTTAGAGAGAACTAGATATTGATAAGATTTTATTACATTTTGCCATATAAGGAATTTTTATTCAATGAAGGAAAATTACTGTAACAACACTTGAGACATTTCAATAGTATTTCTTGAAAAGATATGCCCTTTACATTTGTTAAATAAAGAATCAAAATTACAATTGACCGGAAATGGATTGTTAATAAAATGTCTAAGATAGGTTTCAACTTCTTTATTCAACCCAATGAAGTCTCACACAAATTCTATTTCTACATTTTGATACTCCCTGTACTTTGCAATGGTTTCTTAAATTTTTTTTTCACATTTTCTTTAAAATTTCCTTCCATTACACTTCCCTTTTCTGGTTTTCATTCAAAGCAGATATTTTCATTTAAACTAAATTTCTAAGAATGTGAATAACGTTGCTCAATATATATGTTGACTGAATAAGTATGCTTAATCATCTGATATTGACTCATGTATGCATATAATATTTATTAATTTAATAAAAATATGTTTGTTTTATGAATAGTCGACTTTTTAATTTTTATTTATTTATTTATTTATTTTTACTACTTCCTTTCATTTTGCCTCAAAGTGTTAAATTGTACTAGAATGTTAAGGTTTTATTATATTTTTTTTCTTTTTCTTCTTAAAGGTGAGACTGAAACAGACAGACTGCGTCGCAGATCGCAGGAAGAGCCAGACTCAAGAGGTCAGTGAACGTTTGATCTTTATCATTAAGACAGATGTTTAAGTGAGCAAAGTAATTATATTATTGTGTTCATTGTTCTTCTAGATTCCACTAGTCCAGAACCCAGTCGCCGTCCTGGGATACTGAAGAAAACTCGAGATGACCAACTTGATGAGGTGACCAGCACTTCAAAAACCACAGTTGTATCATCCCGGGGCCACTTGCGGTCAGATGGCACTGTTTCACTGACACGGGATGTAATCAAAGGTTTGTTATTTGTAATATTCTTGAAGAACCATTTATCAAATTACATTGCTCATTGTGCAATGTTTTATGAAACGATAGTTCATAAAACTAACCACAAGAGGAAAAACAAAGTAAAATTTGATAATATCATTTTATGTGTGCAGGCTTACCACAATTCATAAATTAATATTTACAGAGTTCACATCTCTGTAATTCAAAAAGTTATATTGAAGTAAATAGTTATCAATTGTGTAAGGAACAGTGTTTACAATTTGTGCCAAAGGCCCAATGCCAAGGTCTCCAAAAATAGATTTGAAGATTCTTTCCTATGTCTGCAAAGGACCAGGAGGAGTGGGGATTGTAGTAGAAGTGAGAGAGAAGGAAGACAGTGGGATCAGCTTAGTAGAGGATACAGAAATAACCCACCCCCGGCTCTGGCATGGCTGAATGCGGCTGGCCAATGGACAGAGCATGTGAGAGAGAGAGATAGCAAAGGGCATTGGTCTTTGATGGTGCCTGTTGCACATTACTAGAGTGCAGAAGCTGCTGGATTTTTTTTAACCTGCTTGTATGCTGAGATTCGTTTGAGACTTGGCTCTCTGCCTTGCTGCAGACACTTCAGAGCTGGTCACAGCTCCTGTGTTCAGTTGTGAGGTTGTTGTTGGACAGAGGTGGTTGTAGTGGAAGGTGGCTCCTGACTGTTCAAGCATGCAAGAGTTAACAATGAGGAAGAGGATGATTGTGTTATGAAGAACCTGTAAAACATTTAATCTGGAAACATGTAGTTCCTTGTGCATTTATTAATTTTTTGTAAGAAAAAAAAAAGAAAATGAATTGTTTTAAAATTTGTTTGTGTGATACTCATCACACTGTAAGCAATATTTATTAAATTCAAGAAGTAAATTTAATTATGTGATTAGTGGGTAGGATACACAAATTGATTGATTTTTGTATTAATTCCAATGACAATGATTATTCTAAATTAATTTGAATTATGCAAACTAATGATAAACATGAGTTTTGCCACAAATGTATCTGGTCAGTTCCAGCGACCAGGTGTAGTTGTATCTCTCTTTGGTGTAATTGTTGTCTCATATCTTCTGTGGAGTTTCTTTTCTGTCATTTTTATTGCTACTGTTATTGGTTGTTTGTATGCAGTGCTTTATAACAGTCGTACATTAAGTAAGAATACAGCATTTAAAGGTGAGAAAAATCTTGATGTATAATACATTAAATTTCCAATTAGTATTGTTAAAACAGTATTTTCAATAGTGCAATGTGAAATTACTTTTACTTACAATTACTTTACTAAGACACTATATTACACAGAATTGTTTCAATTTGAACTATTCTGAAAAATTTAAGTCAGTTTCTTGAGGATTGGCGGTTTTGCACAAATTGAGTAAGCAATTACAATTGTTATTAATCGTATGTATTTTCACACAAATAATTTACTAACACTGATGCTAAACAATTAATAGGTTTTATGTCATACTACTTTTAAATTAAATGTAATTTAAAATTATTGAATTCAAAATTCATATTTATATAAAATTTGCTTAAAACTTTGAAAACACACATTTTTCCTGTAATAAATAATGGTGATTTATACACATTTTTTTACACATTTTTGCCTGTTTTAAATAATGGTGATGTATATAGTTCTTTTTATACATATTGCATTGCAAATTGTTGCAGGTGAGAGAGTTTGCCGTCCTGGGGAGGAACCTGTTACCAAAGTAACCAAAACACATTATTCCTACAATACTCCTGAAGAGAAGAGCACTTTGTCAATTGAACCTTATGAAGATGAAGATGATGACAAGCCTCAAACATCCCCTCAGTCCAGCAGAAAATCCTCTGTTGCAAAGAGCTCTTCTCCCGAGCGAGGTATTGTGGAGCATGTTGAAGATGAAGTCAAATCATCCAAAGTAACATCTCTTATCCGTGACAATAGTCTTCGAAAATTGAAAGTCACTGAAGATGGTACGAATAAGAATAAATCTGTTACCAAAACACAAATTACAGTGAGACCCGGTAAACTGAGTACTGATGATGATGTGAACAGTGTTCGTAGACGATCCAAGCTGTTTGAAGAAAAGATTGATTCCCATAAATCTCAAACAACTAACAATAAATTCACATCAAGCAGGGTGACAGATGATCAAAAATTTAGCAGCAAACGAACAGTTGAACCTAGCAAATCCACAAGGCCATCACAGGGTACGCGGTCGCCTACTAGGTCAATCTCCCCAGAGAAGAACATTCCAGATCAGTCAGAGAAGGAACCATCCAGAATTAGTGGTAAATATACTAGTTCAGTAACTTCAGTAACCCAAAAGTCTGATAGTAGAATCTCTCCTGAAAGGACACCAGATTCAGTCCGCCGTAAAATATTTGCTAATGAGGATGAAGATGAGGAATATGAGGTGTCTCGTCACTCTTCCAGTTACAGTCAGTCCACCACCCAAGTGACCACTCGTAAAGTAACATCACAGTATGAAACATTTGAGGAGAGGAGATACTCCAAAGACGGTCTGGCTCTAGAAGATAGGACATCACCAGACAGGAAAGTGAGCAGTCTAGAGTACGATGATGATGATGAAGATGAAAATTATAAAGTTTCTGGTCATTATACTTCATCCTCAAAACATTCAGTAAGATCAAGCCCAGATCGAACAAGTTATGGAAAAGAAGACGACACTGATAGTCAAAAGAATGATCGTAAATATTCTGCGTCCAAGACACAATATCGCACAACTGGTGGTACGACAGTCACAACAACCGAAACATCGAGCACGAATGTCTCTAGGTCCTCCACTCCCAGCACAGCAGGAAGGAGAAGATCATCCGCAACCGCTGATGATCGGGAAAGCTCACCTACTCCTGGTTTTACAAGAGGAGCTAGAGGAGGATCCGTGCGAGCACTTTCCCAGAAGTTCCAACAAGCTGCTGGTACGTGTCTTTTAAACCAATTGCTTGAACTTTAATTTTTCTAACATAATAGAAGCTTACTTTCTACCAAAAGATCTGTATATTATGAGTGAAATTAATGTGGCAAATTATGAAATGTACTTTTTAAAATATCACAAGATTTTGAAACTTATTTTGCTGTTGAAACTGTTACTTTGTAAATATTGAGCTGTTTCATCGTTAAGATAAGTTACATTGTCTTGTTACTTCTTTCTTTTGATAATCTGTCATTAAAAAGAATTACTTCATTTTGAAGAATTAATGAATTCAAATTTACATTCACAATTGTACATAGCTTTAAAATGTGTTTTCTTTTAATTGTTGTAATCATAATTCATCACATACCATATTGTACAATTGTGAAACTAATATCAAATTAATAACATATTTGAGTTTACAACTTACTGTTCATGCTTTTCATAAGTGTTTTATGTTGTGTGCTTGTAATAATTACCACAAATTGAGGCTTTAATACCAATGGACCCTAACCACATTTGTGATGCAACTATCCTTCTAACATGGCTGCCATAACATGTACACCCCTGACACAGCTGAGGCCAACAGCAGTGAGTCGTCACGAACACAACGAACTTACCCCAAGGCAGGACTCATCTTCCGATCCGCAAGCTTCCGGCTTAACAACGGCCATATACCTGTCAGCTCTCCAACAGAGGAGCAAGGTAACTAACACTTGTGATTAACATAAACACAGGACATTTCTGCTACGGCATGAAAGCTTGGAGTGTTTAGCTTTTTGAAAGAAGCAAGAATGCAGGTACCTTTGCATGAAGTGTACATTTATTTGTTTTCATGACTCGGGTGTGTCTCATTGGGAAGCAACACATTAGGTGTGTTCCATCTGTGACAAAAAATTGTAAACCTTTTTTGGTTTTATCCCTTTTAAATGGTATTACAGGAAAAGGCTTCTCATTGAGTTGAGTCATTTTCAGAATTAAAAATCATTTGGCACGTCTCATTTCCTTTCAAATTGTTCTTGTTTTAAGGCCCGCATCCTTCAACCAACAAATATCCTTGGGTAAACCCATGCTTGGTGTGATTTTTGTGGCTTTTGTAATAATATTACTATTTATATTGTTGAAAGAATTATAATGATGTATTGAAAAAAAAAAAGCAAAACAAATGTCTACTGGCATACATTTTTTGTCAAAAATGTGAAAAAATATGGATATTGGCAAATTACATTTTCACAGAATTCACACGAGATTTCAGCAGCTTCAAATGAATTTGAGGTATTATTAAAGATTAAAATCATGTTCCTTTTTTTAGCAACTCCAACGGTAAAGCAAACTGTTTCTGTGGAAGTAAAGACTGGCTCCTCTAGCACCCAGAGCACTCCTCGAGCTGAGCAGGAAAGCAAGACTTTCCTCAATTCTCAGACAAAAGTCACGGGAGTGCAGGACATTCTCACACGCATGAGGAATGCTGACCAAGGTTTGTACACAGTAATATCTTCCTCCATTTGTGACCCGAAGTTGTATAAAACTTCATTATATTAATTGACATTTGGGGAAATTCTAATAGCGATTGTTGGAATATATAAATCAAGAACGTTCTTACTTGCAACGTAAATCAAGAATTGTTCTTACTTGCAAATCTGAAATGAAATCATTTTTCCCAGTCTGATAAAAATTATGCTTCTTTCTTCAAAATTATTTGGCTTCTTAAATTCCTGAAATCTGAGGTACAAAATTGTCTTGGTGATTATTAAGTTATCAACATTGTTTAAATACATTTCCTTAATGGTGTAGTTTATTTTTACCAGATAGTTAAATAAAATATTATTTCGGTATCTAAAAGAGGGTATTTGTGATGATAGTTCAAATAAAAGATTATCTTTTATAGCCACGTTTTATTTTATAATTTATTAATGTGGAACTGCTTATTTACGGTTTCATTCTGACTAATGTATATTGGAATATTGCAAAAGCATGCTTCAATAATTTGACTAGAAATATTTATTTATTTGTTTAATTGAACAGACCCAATAGTATAATACAAATGTGTATTGTGAATATTACAGAGAATAATACAAATGTGTACTTGGTACAATAGAATAATAAGTGTCTAGTTGAAGAAGTTCAATTCAAATCATTTAATCCTCAATATTATAAATTCTACATATATTAAATGGCCAAATTGTTTTGTGTGTGTTAGATTTTTTAAAAGTTCAATTATGGTCTACAGATATAAGGCAGTAGAAATAATTTAAAATAAATTCCACAATATTGAAAATTAGTATTTTTATATAAAAAAATTACTTATGATTGGCATACTAGTGTTTTTCTTGAGTAGCTTTATTACTAAACATTGAGTGATATAACTTAAGATCATCATTGAGTGATTACTTATGGTCAATAATAATTTATATTTGCTGTTTTAAAAGATCTCTGATAGGCTTTGCACCTGACAATTGGTTTGTTTAACTAACTTCAATAAGATGACGTCTCAGGAAATGATATCAAAATTTACTAATTACAACTGGGTATGAGGCTGATCTAAAAGTATTGAGGGAAGTATTAAAACTTTCAGAACCAAAATTTAAAACTTTTTGAAAATAATATCAATAAAAATAATTTGAAATATTATTTTCAGGTAGCCCCAAGCGCTGTCAAAATCTTTTAATTTGCATTATGTTGTAACAATTTTATTTGTCAAATCCCTTGATTGAGTGCAGGAAATGGAAATAGTGTACATAGCTCAGATAGAAATGGAAATAGCTCAGACAGAACAAATAGAAACAGTCCCACAGACTGCACCAAGGTTGCATACCCTCAAATATTTTTTTTTGGTACATGGGGTATATTGGAGGGAATCTCACAGTAATCTGAACTTTACGTATTGAATCTTTGACACATACACACATGCCAATAATTTGGTGCTGTGATGCCCATGTGCATTACTGATCTTTTGCACATCTCACACATTTCTCACCTGTGTTATTAGTACTTAACAATCAATGAAGAACATCAGTGCTTATCATTAATTGACAATAAGTTTCAGATTGTATATTCAGACATATAGTTTCAGAAAGTATATTTGAAACCAATTGCCAATATTTTCAGATTGTAATTTATTGAATGGCTATTGTAATTTACAAATGGCTTACATTTATTCGCCAATTTTGATGAATTTTGGGAATTTTTTGTATTTTATTGGTGTTACAATTTCTTTAAAATAAAATTAGTAAACATCTGGGAAGAGTTTTAGAACATGGGGAATTCCCAGAGTCACGTTTCTTAATGTAATAAAATTAAATTGGAAAAATGAAACAATATTGATTGAAATGATCTTCTTACAGATACACAAGAAGGTGATACAGAGGAAGATGCTGAGGCGAGATCTCTCCTCAACAAGTTCCTTGGAGCGCAAGTCATCCTGCAGGGCATGGAACCCTTAATGAAGGGCACAGCGGAAGCCCAGACACAGAGTGCGGTCCTGGTCAGTCAAGTCGAGAGGCAACGTGTCATGAAGACCCAGAAGGTAAGTTCTTTGGCCAGTTATAACTCTTTAGATTATTTGTCCATTTTCCCCAGATATTTCACTGCATGGAAGAAAACAAATTTTATGAAAGGTTATTAATAATCAACATGAAGAAAGGAAGAAGAAATAATATGTCAATGCTTTGCAGGAATTTGTTTTCTGTACCTATCTAGTAATGTTCTTCATTAAGTTCCAAAAAATGTATATTAGTACAAGATAACTACAGTTTCTTGCGTAGATTCTCAATAAATTGCAATGTTTCTAACAGTAGTTAAGTAGTTATTTTTTCCAGTAAATGATAATGATTAGGGGCAGATTTGAATGAAATGTCATTTTTTTCTTTATACTTTAGAACAATTCCTCTTAGTAGAGACATTACTTTTATGTTATGATGAAAGGAAATTACCCCATTTTATGACATTTATTGCCAATTTTGTCTAATAAGTAATTTTTTACCTTTTCCCATGATTTTTGAAGCATTTTTTACTGATTTCATTGATTTTAATATTTCAATGGTACTTGCTTCAAAAAAATTTTAAGAGATGCAACAAATATTCTCCACAGAATTCCTGAGTCTATTTAAAATAACCTTTTCAATTTCTTGGCTCAGAAATTTTTACGTCAGCCATTGTGAATAAGTAATCTAAGCTTCTGTGACCCCTATCAGTGCCATATTCAGCCGATATTGCAATAATTAAAGACGGAGATTTCCTGATAAAGAACAGTCCAAACCAAAAATTTGCAAGCTGCATTTACTTGAACAAAAGGAAGAAGCCTTGATTACATCAGTAACATATCTATCACCTCGAGTTGTTCATTTGGACTGATTTTGCTAATTTTTTCAAGGGAATTTTATTGAGCATTTTTGACGATGTTTTAGTTAATCAAAATCTGCCTCCTAATAATGATATATCATGTGAATAAAATACTCCTGTGGAAAAGAGATTTTGTAACTTTCAAAGCTAATGAAATGTTTATTACTTTCTAAACATATAATAAAATGTGAAGATTAATAGGGAATCATAATTTTTTTTTTAATCACCATGTCTTATTTCACTTCATTAAGAAGTTTTCTTTTGTTGTTTTGAAATTACATATGTGGAAATCATTCCAACTTCATAAATAAACTTGCAATAATATAATAGAGAAAAAAAAATAGTTAGAGAAGGATATTACATTGTATTGCTATAAGTACTACATTAATTAACATCTAAAGACAGTGGCCCAACAATGTCAAAATATTAAGGAAGATAGCCTACGTCAAAAAGTTTATATTTTTCAAACCTACTTGTGATATTTATATATTATTTTTGTTCAGAATATTTTGGGATATGGAAATAATAACTCTAAAGTAGATAAAAATTATTGAGCAGTGAATCAAACTGTGTATCCCAGGTTATATTAATTTCAACAGTTACTTAAGTTATGTGCCATGCTTGTATTAAATGATGTTTTAGAGAGTAAGTGAATAAATTTACTTGTTTTAATTTTTACATTAATGTAAGATTTCTAAGTGTTTAAAATTTATTGAAAATTGTACACAGCTAAACTCAAAAGCAAAATATATATACATACTTGAATGACTGCAAGGCTACTTCCTTGTTTGAAAAATGGCTTGTTGGTGAAGTCAACTTCACACCCCTGGAGTAAGGAACTAACGGTATAAACTCCCTCTAGCATCGCAGCTGTGAACTCTGAGTGCTGCTTGACTTCTTCTTTTTTCTCTGAGAACTTGGCTTCATTCCATTGAGATGCCATTTTCAATACCCAAGCCAAGTATTTGGGAGATGAATATGAGTTAAGAATACCACTCTTTGTTCTTTCTGACAGTCTACCATTGACTTATTAAATTTAGCCACTTTTATAGTTGTAGGAGGAGCAATGTGCACCTTGTCGAACCTATTTGAAACTTCTCGTAGAGAAATCATATTTAAAGCCCCACCCAACGACTAATAAATTGGAAAGTTTGTTAGTAATAATGTACCTGACTTTGAAACAGAATACATATTAAAAAGTGTTATTCTAAAGTAGGAATGGCAATTAATTTGAGTTGTTGGCACAAACTATTTTTTAACATGTAACAAAATGCAGTCCCATAGAATCTAATATTTGAGTCTTTAACTTCACTTCTTCTAAGTTGATGTGTATTATTTATTTTATTTTTTTTGTTGAAAAAAATGAAATCTTAAGAATTGTATTTTTTGAAACATTATTCAGTTAAAAAGGACAACTGTTCTTTAAGTTTTAAGATGCCATAAAAAATTTATTATCTGTAGGAACCTAATTTTGCACTTTGAAATTACTTGAGAAACAACTGTTCTTTAATTTTTAAGATGCCATAAAAAGTTTATTATCTGCAGAAACCTAATTTTCTACTTTGAAATTACTCGAGAAAGTTGTTGTTTATAGGAAAGTAATAATTCAATTTTATAATTTTCATTTTAGTATCGAAAGTAAAACTATTCAGTCACTATTTATTTTATCTCGAAGCTGTGCTAGTTAGTTCATCACTTACAAAATATTATATTTAATTACCCAGTATTTTATAATCAGTGAAAAATGTTGAAATCTCGATGTTAGCATTATCAAGAGGTTCTTCAGCTAAGTTCAGATCAAGAATTAGATCAGGTAAATGATTTTAATATTTCAAAATGATATTGATGATGCCTTTTCCTGCATTAGTGTGACAGAGTGCATCTTTAGATATTCAGAATAGAGGAGTTCGGTTTCTTGAACTAATTTCAAATTAAAATTAATATTAGTATCAAGACTATTTTGGTGTATCAAAAATAATTGTAGTCAAAAAATTATGAGAGCTTTAAAGATCTGCTTCTCTTGATTTTTCTAAAATTACACAATTATTTTGGAAAAAAAAATAGGGTCTTTTTCTGCATAATCATGAATTATCTCAGTATTAATTAAGAAAGGCAGATATTGCTGACACTAAAGTCAACAGAAACAAGGAATTTTTAAAGCACCATGCTAAATCTTAATTTGGTGTTTGCATGCTTGTTTTAGAATATTAATTACTCACATTGTATATGAGTTGTGTTAGATTATGCTGTTGAAACATTTTAACTAAGTACACAACTAATGACATTCAAAATAATTTATCATGAGTACTCTCATTATTCAGGCATATTAGAATTGAGGCTGCCATTTTCTAAAAAGCATGGAAAAGTCAAGTCATTTCGTTGGTCCTCAAAATCAGAGAAAAATATTTTGAGCCAGGAAAATGTTATAAATGTTGTTATATATAAATGTTGTATATTAAACTAGGTATTATTGCCAAAACTGTTTGTATAGTGTTATTTTTTGTCAGAGTTTTAATTGTTGAGGTAATATTGCCGGTTTTGTCTTTTTTGTGGCAAGAGCAGAGAGTAAACAAATTACTGTCACCAAACCTTACTTTTATTTAATATTTTTTTGTGTAAAATATTCTACAAATCATATCATTAAAAAATCCTAAATAAAACATCAAAAGTCTGGAAAATTTTGTTCCAGGAAGTGAATAGCCATCCTGAGGGCGAAAAGCTGACTCTGAATGCACTGATTATTGACATTAAATGCTTTATGGTTTTCTTATAAGAGACAAAAAAAATCGGGCAGAATGTTTATCACTTTTCAGGTACAAGTTTTTCATTTTTAGACACCAAAACAGAGTCATAGTGTTATAGAAAACTTATAGAAAAAACAGAGGATTTCTGTAAAAAATGTTTACCAAGGTGTTGAATGCTTCCATGTTCATTTGAAAATAGTTCAGACAAATTAATTTGTTTCTGATGAAAGTAGTAGAATGTTAATTGGGATATAAAAATGTTAATGTCCCCTTTTTATTGTGTTAACTTGGGTTGAAAAGGCAAAATACTAGAATAGGTATTTTGTAGTTTTACTTTTCAGTTAGAACTTTTCGAGTACTTGGGTTGAACTCCAGAATATTTCTGACTGGAATCCTGGACGTTAGGAACCCACCACGACAGGTTGTTATTGTCAGCCGGTTCTGGCTGACAATTTTAGTAATACAAATAACGCCAACGCTACATTTAGCTGCATAATACTGGTTAAACATGGGCATCCAGAGAAAACAAAAATCCTAGATCCACATTGGCCCCATATTTCAAACTAAAGACCTTCTACCACAATTCACGAACATAATTTATCCCTGCATGCAAAAGGAATAGGGCGGGTCACGTACTCTGAGATTTTTTTAACATTTTGCAAGTGGGGAAGGGAACTGACTTTCTGAATTTAGAACGTTAGAATGAAGCAAGGAACGGAAATATATTTCGAATCTTGACTCTAACTTTTCCGTCTCCGGAACGAATCCATTATGTTTGCCCGATATCGGAGCACCAAGGCGGAACAGCGCAAGATAGAACAAGTATATTGGCACAAAATGCGTTGAATTATTTTGTCAAACGCGGAGGCCGAAGGACGGAACCTCACAGCGAACTTGGACATGAGTAGCGAAGAGTCAGCGAGTCGTGAAAGTATTGGTTTAGAAGATAAGACGGCACTCTAGTTTTTTGTTCAGAAATCCTTCTGAGGAGGTGTGAACGTTAAGAGGTATGAGCCTATATTTCTTATTATTATGTAGTAGTAAGATCAGGGGTTGCCCACCACTATAGTGCAGGGGGACGAGCAAAATAAAAACAAACGACACCAAAACAAAGAAACCTTCAAAGGCAGCATGGTCCCAAAGCATTGTTCTCACGCGTTCAACTCCTTCCACTTCTGCCCCGTTTGATTCGCCAAGCGAACAACCAACAACCCGTCACCACCACCGACCACCAGCCAGACCAGCGGGTTTAATTTTATTTGCCGGCGTGCCCGTGTAACCCTAATACCTGGCGTCGCTGCCATGCCCCTCCCCGCCTCATCCTCTCCCCTCCTTCACCACTTCCCGGTTGGTCCCCGCGAAGACCCCACTGCAGCCGCCGCCGTCGTCTTCGTCCACAATACTCGTGAGTGCCGTGAGGATACAGCACGCGAGGCGTCGACAGACAGCATCGAGGCCCTTGCCACGACAGAACGGAGGTGAAACTTGAAAGTTCCGCGAGGTTCCGCGGGTGCTCTGCAGTCGCGCCGCGGAAGTTCCGGCCCGCACGTGTTCGCTCGTTGCCGTCGCGCGGTCTCCCGGGTGCTTTTCTCCTCCCCTCCCCCGCGCGGGGGCGCGAAAATAATTTGTCTTGGCAGCCGGAGAGACTTCTTCGACGCAGATGATCTTTTATGGGATCCCGCACGTGAGTAGGAGCGAGCTCCGTAACAGCAGCAGCGGTGGTGGCTGCGCGCGGGGCAGACGCGTTATTCTTAATCATGCGCTGATGTTCTCATATTTTTCTTAATTGTCTGGACTGGTAAGCGTGAATCAGCTCGTTTTTAAGTGTCACGAATAGCCTTCTTGCTTTAATTGCAATTAGTATAGTAAACGTCAGTGCATTTTAAAAATAACCTAATAGATTGTAAAATGATATGGTGAAATTAACGTAACGTAATATTGTTGATAAATAATGATCCGTATTTGGTTCCAGAATGTTTCTGGTAGATATGCAGATAAATACAATTGTGTGGTAAAAATGCCTCTTAACTAACATTTGTTTTCTTAACTCCTCTTTTCCGTTTCATAAAATGGAAGCACTTCAAATTGATCATGTAGTGATCAACTAAAATTCTCTCATTCATCATTTTAGGTACTACATTAGTTCAACTAAATGCATTAAAAATGTGTACATTTATTGATAATGAAGTTCGTAATGGAATAGAAAAGAAGATGGGCATTTTGAAATGAGTTAATTATGAGCCTCAAATATTATCTTCTAATAAATTTAATTGAAATACCAACTTTTGTTTTTGTGTATACTTTCCAACTTCTAAAGTTTATCTCGCTGCAAGATCGCTTACACGAATTCACGTGAGTATTTAGATTTTGAAATTCGTTTTTATCAGAAATAACCTTTCTCATCTTCCCATTTGTTCCTCCCTCTCGCCTCTCTTCTCCATTCCTATTCTCATTTCTTCATTCATCTTCTTTCTCCCTTCTTCCTTTCACTTATCCCCCACCCCTCGGCCTTCCAGTGAATCATCCGATTATTCTTAATGTGAATAGGCTTTCACATGTCCTATTTAGAATTCGAATCTTGCCAAAAAATGTGCTCCTGAGAATCATGACACGCCGGTGTTTCGTGTTTACAGTTACATGACTAGTTGTGTCTGCGAGTGTTTGTGCACTGTTGCCGATGCCCTGAAGTGCTTCTTTGCTTGTAGCGCGAAAAACAGGATGTTCCGCGTGTTACGAGGAAACACCCCGCGTTTTGAGCCAGAATTTTCTCGGTTCTTGGCAGCGAACGACCGCGGGGTGGGTGGGGGCGCGGGCGAAAGGGGGCGCTGGGGATTTCCCGACGCGTGGGCGATCCCCGGGAGGAGGAGAGTGCGGGGGCACAAGGTCGCCATGTGGAGCAATTTCTAGCAGCGCGTGGAAATTTGACTCGTGCGACGAGATGCAAAGCGTTTTGCGGAGAAAATACTGACGTTTCTTCCTTCATTATTACGTGCTACGGCCTCCATTATTACGCTTTCCCCCCTCTCATTCTTTCTCGTTTTACACTCTCTTTTCTTTATATTTTGCTTCCTTTTTGCACTCTTCTTGCCATTATGCACCTTTCTTTCCCTCCACCCGCGTGTCTTCATTCTTTTCACACTTCTCCCACTACTCAACCTCCTGCTCTTCAATTTTCCTTCCCCTTGTCTGCCATTTATCGTTTCTTTATATTTATTTTTCACCTCTCTTTCTTCAGATTATTTAGCTCTTCCTCGGACTCTTCCTTTTCAATCTTAAAAGTTGTTTGCACAACTTTCAACTCAAAGACTACGATAGATGAAAGTAGTTCCGAACTTAAACGAGAGAATGTGCTGCTAAAGCTTAATTCCCATAATGTCATATTCTCTTGATACCCACTTGTTCGACTATATCTGCCTACCAATAAGATGTTTCGTAATTGGAATATAGAGTTAGCAACGCACTCTACCACTACATGAATAAATTTCATCTGGCGTGATCACGTGACTTGTGTGTGCAAGATGCGAGCCACGTGATTGCACACCATGATTTTGGTGGAGTAATGTTTTTCGATACAGCTCTAATGTAACGTTAGAGTTTGTGCATGCGTAGAGGTTCAGAAGTGGATGCATATCAAATACGAGTCTGGAGGAGAATTCTAGCGGCCGACTGCTCTGATCGGTAGTTTTCCGTGGTTTCTCCGATCAACACCAGGCGAATGCCGGAGCAGTACCCTAACAAACGGGCCACGGACCGCGCGCGATCTGTCCTTCCTCTTCCTTGTCCTATCCTCTCCCTTTACATGCACTACACTACCACATAGTCCGGGAGACCGGTCGGGAGCTTAGAGCTTGTCCCGGCTGGGACGGTGCTCCGCTGCTGGGAGAGTCCTGGTTAGGGGGAAACCCCACTAGCCGAAGGTGGGTCGGCGCCGGATCTCGCCATCCAGCGGGGGAAGATGACTGCCATCTCCCAAGAAAAACATGCACTACACTAACGGGACTAATGACCGAAGCAGTTGAGGCGCCCGGAAACACGAAAAAATCAATTAATCAATCAATCGAATACGAAATAGTGTTTCATGTTGTTCAATATCACAGCAAACCTGCAGTTGCGCGGGAAAGTGCTCGGAATTGTGTTTGGTTTCCGTCGCGTGCGCGCCCCTGTGCTCGGCGCAGGGGAGTCGCCCCATGTGTCGTCGTGCTTGCCTGTCGCCGCTGCCAAGCGCGCACGCGTGTTGGACTGGGCGACGCCACGCGTGTTTCAAAACGAGACACGAACCACAGGGGCAGTGACGCCGTCTTCAAAGCACAAAGAAACACGTCCTTAGACTGTGGGAACCGGTTACCCAACTAGCGGTCTCCTAGAAATGTTGGAAGCTGCCAAACGATGTTTTGTAGTAACTGCTTATTTTAAGAAACGAAGTGTGGACAATTGACGATTTTCGTGATAGCTGTGGTAATATGTAAATCATGTTTCATTATCTTCATATAGCGTACTTCATTTATACAGTCGGCTGCAGAACAAACGCTTCATACTTTAGGACATGTTGAAGGTGTCAAAAATATTCAATTTTTGCTAATATACATGTAATGGGAAATTCCATATAACGCAGTTACACTGTGACATTTTCGTCTGATTTTTAGGCAACTTCTTATGCACAGATGTTCGGCAGGTCACGTCCTGATGCATTGAAGAGATATTGTTGTCCTGTCGAACATCTGTGTGTGTTGGTTTGCTTGACGATAAGGAGAAAATGTCAATAGAGAGTTTGTGCACGGCAAAGCGGGCAGCACTATTGACCTTCTGCACATGCGCAGATGCATGAAAGTGATGCGAAATGAACTGCGCATGAGCAGAAGGTCGATAGTGCTTTAACGTTTGAGGGTGCACAAACTCCCTATAATGTAAAGCAGTATCCCACTAAATGTTCTGTGGCAAAAAAAGATAATTTTTAACATCTCTGCATGCGCTAATGGTTTTTAACATTTATTGAGTCATCCGTCTAAAAAATATTAACTATAAATAGAAAACGTTCCGTTCATGGAAGGTTATTTATCTAATTGTATATTTTATTTGAAAATTATGAATACTTCTGTATTAGAATCCATTTTAATGACAGTTTTCTCAACAGGAAATTTCGATTTAAATGTAATAGTTAAATAATTCTTAACCACGCGACCTCTTTATCCTCAATATGGATTCCAATTTCAGAAACTATGCAATATGCGTCATGTTACTGCAGCATCGTTTAAAAGATTATTGGAGAATGAGTGTAGTTTTTAGTAGTACGTGAAGTAATTGATTAGGATATTTAGTAAAACTGAAGTGTGTCGCCTTAAAGTTCGTTAAAACGTATTTGTGAAGAGTTTATTGTGTAGTCACCGATGAAATCCTTTCGGTCCGAGCGCATGCTAAATACCGAGTCAACAAGCTGTGGACACCTTTGATCCTTTTTATTGACACTGGGCTTAATGATTCGTTGACGTACATAGAAGATTGTTGTCGCTTTCAGTGCCTTTGTTTGTTTTGTGCAGTCTGTATTCATGAAACCGTTCCCATTATTTTTCCAACATCTTCACAAAGAACTACGCGTGTTCTCCACGACTTTACTGGGATAATAGTAGTTCACAGAATTGAGAAATACGGAAATAGGTTCAAAGAATGTAGCGGTCCAACGTTCTAACCACTACTTCACAAGAGACGCTCAATTGCAACCCTAGCAGTTGCGACCACGCAACTCTTCCACAGCAGCAACCGGGCTTCGATTCCAGGTCGATTCATGTGGACGAAGCTGCTGCGCCGCAGGTTTTGTCTGGGTTCTCCCATTGCCTCTGCCTCTCTTTCCACCATTGGACAGTTATCATGAAAATCATATTAGCGCGACCTATCGTCCATCTGTGAAACCATCCATTTCAGTTACATTCGGCTTAAGAGCGGGGAATAATAAAAACTGGGATTGCGCGGCATGCCGAAACTTTCCCCCTCTTAGTTGATAGGTTGCTAGTGATTCCGGGCTCGTCAACTACCGAGACCATTAGTCCCGTAAGTGTAGTGCAAGTTTTTCCTTGTGAGATGGCAGTGTTCTTCCCCCACTGGGAGGCGAGGTCCGGCGCCGACCTACCGTCGACTAGCAGGGGTTTCCCCAACCAGGTATCTCACACCAGCAGGAAGGCACCGCCCAAGTCGAGGCAAGCTCTAAGCTTCTGACCTGTCTGTCGGCATGTGTGGTAGTGTACTGCAGGTTAGTGTAAGTGTGTATAAGGGGTGAGGATAGGCCAAGGAAGAGGTAGGAAAGGTAGCGCGCGGTTCGTGATCCGTTTGTTGGGATACTGCTCCGGCATTCGCCTGGTGTTGATCGGAGAAACCACTGAAAACAACCGATCAGAGCAGCCGGCTTCTAGAATTCTCCTCCAGACAGCTATTGAATTTGACCTAGCTGACAAGCTAGTGTCAAATATCTTGCCACTGTTGGGACTCGAACCTAGGACCCCCTGGTCAGAGGCACTGCAGTGGCATCAGTCGATCCCGGCACTATATTTATAAATGCACTTTCCTTTATTCAAGTAAAAGAATGGAAACCAAAATGTGAAGCCAATTTTGAAAATATCACTGGAGTGACAAGTCCCGCCCTCTCCCCAAAATAAAAATATATTAATGATCTTCAGATTGGCCAATTAGATCTTGGTTGTGACGTATTTACCCAGGTCGAGCACCAAAGCTTCTAATCTGACAGATTTTTGCGGGACACATCCACGGAGACAGACATCCCTAGAAAACTGCGTATATCTCCGCGCCACCTGATCCAATATTAACCATCACTAAAACATCACCATAAATTTTAGTCCTTTTATGTGTGCAACGTTACAGCTCAATAGAACTTCATACACGGATTTTTCGACCGAAAATTCAGATTGCATTGAATGGTGATTCCGTTTACAATAGCATAGGGAGGGGTAAAAAGTCGGCCGCTCTTGTGACAGCTTCCTTTATTAGGAGCGCTGATCCCGCGTTCCGGGTGACGTCGCCCGCAAGGTCCCCCCGGGGCCCTGGCTCCTCCGGCGCAGCTGCCAACGGCGGGGGTGCGGGGACGTTGCGAAGGGAAGGGAGAGGCGAGGGGAATCGTCATGGCGGCGACGCGCAATGCGGAGCGGGCGAGCGCGAGCGCTGACGGATGCGTGCTCTATTTGTGGCGTGTTCGCGCGCCCCGCTCCGCCCCGCCCCACTCCCCGCGGCCTTGTTCCCCGCCTCGCGCCGTCACGCTCCGCGGCTCGCCTTCTGGCGGGCTACGCTCCGCGCCTCCCCGTGTGGCTCCCGGCCCCACTGGCCGGCCGCTCTTCATCGGAGATGAGCGTGTGGTTTAATTAAATTTAAAATGGCGACCGTGGTCCCTTTGTACGAGATGGGTTCAATAGATAAGGCAGCATTTGTGGATATTTTTGTCCGTGTTTTCCATCAAACAAAATCTCAAAACAATAATAATAATAATAATAATAATAATAATACTTATTATTATTATTTTATATCTATATTCGTGTCTTTATTATATTGTATAAACGTAATTATAAGGAATACAAACAATTAATGCCGTTAAAACTTTCGTTGTTATTCCATCTTATATACCGTACATTTGTATCCGCAATTGAACGCTGGAAAAGGAAAAAATGTTTCAACTTTTTTCCGATTTTTTATTCGCTTTTTATGATTGTTTTATTATAAACGCTCTAGTTCCTGGCGACTTTCATCTCCTTGAGATAACAGACTGTGTATCGTTAGGAACATCATCGATGAAAAGGCAGAGCTTTCGAGAAATACGTATTTATTGCGTAACTCGGAAGAAACTCCGAGACAAAGATCGACACTTCAATGAAGCTTACATGAGGATGTGTACTGCTGTACTCGCATTCACGAAGTTTGCAGTTTCCTTCCTATTGATTCCGCCGTGCGTTGTTCGAGGTCGAATCCTTGTCGTGCCGATACTCATTGTCTTCTCTTGTGTCAATGTCCGAGGATTTTTTTTCTCGTAGGTGTGCGAAATTTTCCTGAAGACACAATGGGGACGAAGTTCACGACCCGGACGCCCTTTAACAAGCAGAGAACAATGAAACCGTAAATCGGAGATGCTTTGGCACCGGCAGCGCGCCGCGCAGGGGCTGAGGTGTGTTGTTTCGTCCTGTTTTCGCGCATTCTCTGCGCATTTTGTGTGTGTAATTACGCAGGTCCTTGCTTCTTCCGTTAACATGTGAATGGGTCGAATGCACGGTTTTGAAGGCATATTCCGTGATTTGCATATTCATAAAATTGAATATTTTTAATTTCAAAATAATTGCCTTGTTATGAGTTTACATGGTTATCTGTTGTAAAAACCCAATCAATTCTTTTCACAGTTTTTGTCGGTCTGTTTGACCAGGCTAAACCAATTTCGATAGGATTTTCACTGAAGTCGTGCGTAATTGTCGGGCATAATTTGGGCTTCGGTAAATTAGCATGAAAGGTGAGCATTAACGAAATGAAATGAAGTACATTTCATGGACTAACAAGTGCATCAGACAGGGATTGTCTTAATTTAGGTCATTTTTAAAATCATTTTATAAAATATTATAATGAAGAGCGTTGTTTTTATTTAAATCTAGTTTTATACCGATCTTATTGAAAATTCGTACTTTTGCTCTTCAAAACAAAAGAAAAGTTACTGATTACTAAAGATTTCGTTTAAATTACTCCCATACTCTTTTTCAACATCTTAAAGAGGAATTTAAGTGCGCAGTCCTCCAGTTTTTAATGAGTTTCTTCGAAAGGGAGAGGAAATCAACCTAAGAGAATGAGACATTTCTAAAAGTCCATAAAATATCCTATTAGCAGGGCACAGTCCCAGCCTGGCAAGCTGTAAACTCCCGGTTGGTCTCTCAACATGTATGGTAGTGTAGTGCAAGTAAGTGTGTGCGTACGTGTGTGTGTGTGTGTGTGTGTGTAAGTAAGGAGTGAGGATAGGACAATAAATAGGAAGGAAAGATCGCGGGCGGTCCGTGGCCCATGTGGTAGGGTATTCCGGCTCCGGCATTCGCCTGGTGTTGATCAGAGAAACATCGGAAAATGGCCGATCAGAGCTGCCGTCCGCTAGAATTCCACTCCAGACAGCGGCTGAATTGGACCCAGCTATGTAGCTAGTGTCGAAGATCCTGCCACCGTCGGTACTCAACACCTAGGACCTCCCGATGGCAGGCACTACAGTAACAGTTGAAGCCCTGAGCCGGCTGGGCAGGTCTTCTCCCCTGAACGGGCCGTAGACCGAAGGCCTGAGTCGGCAGACGAGAAGGCGACACGCGTCCACGCCACGCTCCGTACCGCGTCGCCCGCTCGCGCCTCGGCGCGCCGCAATTCAATGCGATGCGAAGGCGGAGGCGGCGACGTCGTGTCGGCGGAGCGTGGAGATTTATTTTGGGCCGCGTTTCAAAGTCACGCTGGATTTACGCATGCGCGCAGGCGCTTGACGCAAATCGAGGAACTTGGCGACAAAAGTCGGTCATTACCGATTTTGTGGACTTTGTCATGCAGATGGCGATCAAGGCGTGGGGGCAGAGTGA
This sequence comes from Teleogryllus occipitalis, assembly GCA_011170035.1. Lineage (NCBI taxonomy): Eukaryota > Metazoa > Arthropoda > Insecta > Orthoptera > Gryllidae > Teleogryllus > Teleogryllus occipitalis. The sequence continues at coordinate 197,527 of BLKR01000066.1, forward strand.
GTGGAACGATCTGAAGGATGGGGGGAGGCGGAGGATGATGAGCCAAGACGACCGCCGTGCGATTGTGAATTTCCCAACTACATGGTCATTAGCCCCGTTAGTGCAATGATTGTTTTATTGCTGGAGGTGGTGGTGTTCCTGTGCCGCTGGATGGTTGGATCGGGCATTAACCTACAGGTCGCGATGAGATGTGACGGACTGGGAGATGTGGCTCAGGGCGTCAATTGATGTCACTCCAGGGCCTCTGACCTGGAGGTCCTAGGTTCCAGTCCCGACGGTGGACGGATTTTCCCCACTAGCTTGCCAACTAGGAAGAATTCAGTTGCTGTCTGGAGGACAATTCTAGCGCCCTGTTGCTCTGTTTAGTAATGAATGAATGAATGAATCAATCAATCAACGGCGCGTCGGCTTGCGGGAGATTTACCACACAGGTATCTCCTCCAGGCACCTCTTTCACTGGGACTAGCTCTAGGTACCGATATGTATGGTAGTGCATGTAAGTGTAAAATGTATGTAAATGCATGTAAGTGCAAATGCATGTAAATGTATGAGAGTAAGGGGTGAGAATACAAGGGAGACGACGGAAAGATCGCGTGCGGTTCGTGGCTCATTTGTTAAGGTACTGCCCCGCCATTCGCCTGGTATTGATCGGAGAATCCACGGAAAACTACCGATCAGAGCAACCGGTCGCTAGAATTCTTCTCGTAGTCGATGGTTGAATTCGAGCTCGAGCGTAGCTGAAAAGTCGAAAATCCGGTACCGACGGGACTTGAACCTTCCACCTCTCCGCCAGGTTCGCAGCAGAAACAACGAAAATGCTAGCTCTGAGCTTAACTCGGATGGTTATTGTAAATTTCTTCAGTCGTATAATATGGGGAATTTCACGTACTGCGCGTGCGTGAAGTTTATATTTTCTTAAAACATCTGAAATACGGGGAAGGCTTTGCTGCATACCGATGCTGCTTTTTTTCTATTATCATGAAGCATAGAGACGAAATGAGTAATGAATTGTAGCAAATAGTTTTTTTACGATCACAGGAAAATGATTTCGTAAGCGTAATGATTGGTTTAACTGTAATGGAGAGTGAGGATTATTTTTTCGAGATCGATTGGTTAGAGTTTCTTGCTCGATATCGATTGTTGTTGTGCCTTGACCTAACGGTCTCGAGAAGATAGCTCCAACACAATCGTGCAAAAAACAATTATTTCACGCTCTTAACATAAGAAAAACTATTTAAAAAGGAAGTCATGTTTTTCTGTCAATGATTTATGCGAAAGTTAAAAAAAAGTGTCAATTGGTCTTATTCAGTGGTCTGAAGAGTGAACATCGAATCCAGTAAAATTCGGTTCAAAGTTTTCTGTAGTTGCTTCTTTCAGATGGGAAGTAAATTGTTCTGTCTCGTATTGCACTCTGCACACAAGTCATTTCTTGCGACGAGTTTAAGGATCTATTAACTGCTGTCTTTTGGCAAACTTTCTGCGAACGCTTCAAATGTCTCGGGTTTCAAATTACGACGTTACTTGTCAGAGAGTCAGCTAGGTCGGATTCAGTCGCTGTTTGGAGGAGAATTCTAGCGGTCGGCTGCTCTGATCGGTGGTTTTCGTGTCTTCTCCGATCAACACCAGGCGAATGCCGGAGCTGTACCCTAACGAACGGACCACGGACCGCGCGCGATCTTTCCGTCCTCTTCCTTGTCCTATCCTCACCCCTTACATACACACACACTTATACTAACATACACTTCACTACTGCACATGCCGGGAGACCGGTCGGGGGTTTTGAGCTTGTCCCAGCTGGTGGGAGATACCTGGTTAGGGGAAAATCCCATTAGCCGACGGTAGGTCGGTGCCGGATCTGGCCATCCAGCGGGGGAAGACCATCGCCATCTTCCGAGCAAAAACACGTCCTACACTTACGGGAATAATGACCATTGTAGTTGACGCGCCCGGAATCACTATCTGTCAATCAATGAATCTGTGTGTGTGGGGCGGGCGGGCGGTGCGGTGGCGTGCTTGTCTTGTCTAAAGACGTCGCAACGCAACGCGGGATTGAGCTGCGGGGCACCGCGACGGTGCTGTGACCTCGCGGCGGGTATCGTTTGGCGGGCCGCGCGCCAACGCCCTGTCAGTGTCACTGGCCACGCGGCCGAACCCCGCCACCCCACCCCGTCTCTCCCCGCCGCGCCGTCCGCCTCCGCCTCGTTAGGCTGCGCGGCGTCGCCGTCGGCGGCGATGGACTCGTGTTGATAACCGAAATGGACGCCTCGCGCAGCTGAGTAGGGTGCGGACTGTCAGAAATGAAGATATCCCATGCGCGTATGTGGTGGGTTTGAAGTGTGCCGAGTGCCAGCAGATTTTTTGTATTCGTAGAATTAATGGCGGTGAAGGATAAACATTTTTTATAATAGGTTGTAAAAGTATTTACGCACGCAATCAATTGGTCACAAGTATTCATAGAGGTCAGTCACATCATGTGTAACTAGATTTTACGTTTTGAGTTCGGAATTGTTTCCTTCGTGAGGACTATAAAGCTCATAAATTAACTGTACAGCTCTTAATTTTCTAAAATATTCAATTTTTCTCATCCTTTTTGCTCCATTTCCCCATTTGCCCTTCTCTCCTTCCTCTTCCTCCCCTCGTCGCTCTCGTACCTCCCATTTTTATTTCTAAGTAATCTTCTCGAGCAAGATATGAATTTGTAAAAACATAGTATTTGATTGTTTCTAAATTTACAAAATAGAAAGATGAGCTAATAATAGTATACATGCTAAAAGAATACCAGCGATTAATTTCATATATTCTTGCTCTCTTAATTATTATTCTTGTAACTGAAATTTCTGTGACAGGCTTAACGTTCTTCTCAGTCCAATACATAAAGAGTGTATGATTGAAGGTCCTTGGCTTGGATGTTCTCTTTATTGTGATGATGCCAATTCCTATACCTTACCATTAGAGCCACGTCTGAAATGAATGATTGTTGATGGATTGGTAATTACGTTAGTATGATACGAATGGTAATATAGTAATGGTTGAATGAGAGTAGGTGGAAACGGAAGAACCACAAGCCAATCCTCCTCTACCCCACACATTCCACATGGAGTGGCCGGGATTTGATCCCCAGCGGTGGAAGGCTAGCAGTCTGTGCATCTCCAACGGAATTTACGCCGTCGCCTTAGCAACGCCATCCACCGTCCATTGTGTTGGCGGTTCGCGGCCGCGCCGTCGCATGTGGCTCGGGTCCGATGTGTCGCTGAGTGCCTGTGGGTGGGCCGGACGCTGCCCGGCGGTTGACCGCGTGCCAGCGAATGCCGCACGGAGGGGAGGTGTGGGGAGCTGCGGTATGCGGTTATGTGGACCGTTTGGGATTCGGGAAGGCCGTGGTATGGTTTATGATTAGGATCTTTTTGGTAACAATGCTTGAAATGCACTAGTAAATTTTTTTTTTTTAATTGATACTCTGAATTCGTGTTATTCGTCTATTTGTGATTGTGCTCAGCTGTGATTGTGATGGTTGATGTTTCTTAATGTTCCTGTAATGAAAGAGGAATGGAATTACCTCACTATGCTATTCCGTTCCAAGATATTTTTGTGTGAAAGGCTACGGTCTTAAAAATGTTTCGTAAACCTAAACCATGAAATATCTTCTACTATCACATGTACGTGGAAAATATACTGCCAATGTTTTATTCCATTCCATTCTGATTTTGTTATTCGTACTAGCTATTGCAAAATCTTTGTAGTTGTTACTTTTATGACTTAGGGCGTGTTTGAATAGCCTAATTAGTGCTTGTATTATTTTAACTACTCCACATTCTTATTCTCTTTCACTGTCTCCTCTTTCTCTCGTTCTCCCTCTTTCTATCTTGTTCTGTCACTCCCTTTCCGTTCTCTCGCATCCCATTCTCTCAGTTTTCCTCTTATGTGCCTCTCTCTGTCTTCTGCTCCCTCATCATTTTTAGTCCTTTACCTCATTGTCCCTTTACTTCCACTTCATTCGCCTTGTACTCCCACGACCTCAAATGTATCTGTTCTGTTTACTTTCCTCGTGTTGCCTCTCAACTCACTTTATCTGTGAAGAGGCTTGCATCAGCTCCGTACGCCGCTCACCGCCCCGCCCCGCCCCGCCCCGCCCCGCCCCGCCCCGCCTCTCACCCCCTCGCCGCCTCGCCATCCCGTCCTCCCGGTCCCAAACTATCTCATTTCTTGCCGCCCCGATCCGCCCTGCTCCGCTCCTCTCCGCACCGCCCCGCCCCGCCTCGTTCCGTTCCGTTCCGTTCCGTCCCGCCCCGACCCGCTCCGCCCCGCCCCGCTCCGCCTCACCTAGCCCCGCTCCTCCCCGCCCCGCTCCCCCCCCGCCCCTCCACGCCCCGCTCCTTCCCGCCCCGCTCCACTCCGGCCCGCCCCGCCCCACTCCGGCCCGCCCAGCCCCACCCCGCTTCACCCTGTGGCGCCTCGTTCCACCCCGCTCCGCTCCGCCACACTCCTCCCCGTTCCACCCCGAATCGTCGTGTCCCTCTCTCTCCACCCTGCGACGCCTTTTTCCGCCTCAGCCTCAGCACTTCAACTTGCCATCACGTCACGTCACGTCACGCGCCGGCCGCTCGGCTGCGCTGGGCGTCAAGCGCAATTGCGCCGTGGGCCGCGCGGGGCGGAGGGGGCGGGGCCTCCACGCGTGGCTCTGCGCTTCGTCTGGCGGATCTGCGCAGCGCAGCCCCGGCGCGGCGCCTCTCCGCTGCGCGCGCCCCATTGCTTTGCGTCAACAAGGCGAGCCGCGCGCGCCCCATTTGGGGACGCAAACACACTCGCAAGAAACTATTCACTAAATAATCGTGAAGTAGTATTTGGTTTGTTGTCAGTCTCTAATCTGTATTTTGTTAAACAAACTTAAAAAATATAACTTGTAATAAGTTAATTTTGAAATTACCAGTAATAGGTTTTAATATAAACTCTAATGGGTGTGTTTACTGTGGATGTCCTCTTCATTTTTGATATGGCTTCTCTGGTTTCGAGATGGTTTGTAAGAAAGCTGCATTGCGTGACAAAGTTTCTGAGTAATTAAGGGTTTTTTGTGTCACAGAGCGTGTCATATAGAACATTACACGAGGCGTGTTTTTCAATTTACTCATTCGTGTCGCTTGCGTCTTTGTCTTAACTGAGTAAGAGAGCTGTAATACCGACATGGCACACGCAATGGAAAGTTTGTAAACTACCCTCTCCCTCTGCGTCAGGAAGCACTTTGCCATTTAAGAGATATACTGGAAGACCGCAAAAAAGCGGTTGGTTTTGTAAGCGACTTTGAATATTTTGAGAGGCGACTCGCGAGCGAACTGTGCAGTAAAACTGTCCGGCCGGCCGGTCGGCGGGCGGGCGGGCGGGCGGCGTCGACGTAAAAGCCGCAATGTACGTACTCCCATGTGCCCCGCCCCCTCGTGCAGTTCGCGGGCGGACGTGCGCTGGCAGCGGGCCACGGCCAGCGCGCGCGCGAGATGCGATCGGGTCTGAAACCCGCGCCCTCCCGCCTCTGCGCCCGCGCCCCGCGCCCGGCCTCGCCAGAAGGCACGCAAGCAACAAACGCAGATGCTTGTTGCTGCGTATTACTTTTACTTTCTGGCTGCGGAGTAGAGAGAAAGTATGTAATGCTGCACAAAAAACGGCGAATTTTCTCTTATTATAGGGCCCTGGTAACGAAAAATTGGATAAACACAGTTGGTAAAATTAGAAACAACAATTTTCTAACACGTGTTTTAGACAGAATCCATGTTTTGTGGGTCCTTGATACCAAAAAATCGATTGACGTCAAAATGTCTGTCCGTCCATGAGTGAACAACGCTAACGGCTCAACCGTTCAGCCAATTTTCTCCTTGATTGATATTCCCGAAACGATCTGCCTGATGTCGCGACCCCTTGAATTTGAAACCGATATTTTAATTTTGGGAGTACTTTACATGAAGCCCCTGGGACATTTTCCAAATTTAAAAAAATGGCTCTGTCGTTTTCGATTAAATTTGTTGTTGAAGGATGTTTAAGTGAATAGTGCAGGTCTCATTTTCGTTGAAAATCCTAATTTTTCGAAAATTGCAAAAGTTGAAATTTTTTCAGAGTGTTCTTACAACTAAAATATTAAAGAGAGATTTTTTCTTTGAATGAAATCTGAAATGAAATTTTTCGAAAATTGTCCTTTTTGCGTAATTGTGCGAGAAAGTACGTGCTGTTTTAGTACCACTATTAACGCGGAAGGAGTAATCTGAGGCAATTTGGACCCCAGACTTTCTTATTTTACGTATAGTTTTGTTCGAGAATGTTATACCCTTGTGGTTTTCAGTACCTTTACTCTAGTTCTTTACCTGCAAAATCCTTTACTCGTCATAAGATTACAAGCTCTCTATCACTTTTCAGAAATTAGTTTTTATCTCGCGTGTCTCTAGAGTTGTGAAACTCCCGCGCGCCCTCTTACGTTTGGCCTTCGTCGACTTCCGGAACCGACTGGCGCATCACCCACGGAGCCCTTGCGATAACCTACATTTCCTGACCCAATGGGTGTTGACACGATCAACTTCCAGGAGGATAAATCACTACTGATTCTACCAAGAATTGCAAATATATGCATCGAAACTCTCTGGGGATCGTTTGCTTTCATGCGACCAGTTACGTTTGTAGGCAAAATGCGACTTCTCATAAGCTAAACTATGTCTCCCTACACACCCCATATATCCACACCTCATACTCTCTTAAGTTAAGATGACAGTTTTGCATCATGTATAATAAAACATCCACACAAGACCCCTGTAAGTTTACTGCTAGATACGGAAGTATCAAACAGGTTTCCATCAAATAGATTTAAGACGAAAAAAATCCAAGTTCACAGATTGTGACATAAGGGAAACAACAAGTGCAGGTCATACTGTATACACAATAAGACCTTTTTAACGTTGCATTGCATTAGCGGAGTACACTCTCACTTCCTGGCACGTGTTATCATTCTAAAACGGGTTCCGGTATGAAGCAGTTTTCACTTTTGAAACATTTATTTACTAAGTGGCATGTGATTGCATGAGCCCATCTAGTTCTTATTCATCGGCGACTTATATAAAACTGTTTTTATTATAATTATTTTAAATTATTTTTCTTGCCTCACGTCAGTTTTTCATTTTATTTGTGTTTTTATTCATTTTGTGCATGAAGTATGTTCGCTGCCACAAGCAAAATAAATTAATAAACGTTATCTCTTCCCTATGCCAGAAACGTAGGTTCCCAACTTTCCCCAACAACTGCGACGGAACTAACAAACACGCTAGTGGTGGTCACGGGGGGGGGGGGCAAGTCTCACAGTAGTCTTTGTGTGCCTGTCGGTCACTGGCCTCGTGGTGGACCGCGCATGTGTTAGCGTCGATGTGTAGTTAATTTAACCTCTTCCGCTTGCGGAGGTCAGAGGAAAAGATTTAAAATGTTTGTTTCATTGTGTATTTAACATAACAGCATTGAAATCCGTCTGAAAATAAAGAGATACCTAATTTTAAATCGAAACCTGGATATCTCGAAAATGAAAAAATAGAGTATCTAAAATATTTTAATTTATGAAGGTTCGAGCTTCATATAAATGGTAGGTGAAAGAAAAACGACGCGAATCAACATAACAATGAATTTGTGTTATTGAGTATCCGCTGTGTAACTAAAGTCTTTTTAAATCTTTCGTGTTGTCTTCCAAAAGGGTCGAATCCACCCAACCCATCAGTGGTTCAGAGCCAGCAAATGTGGGAGTGCGCCTTTGTCAGTAGCACAGCCTGTTTATATACTGCGATGCTATTTGATCAGTTATACCTTCGTAATTTGGAGGAAGAGATTGTCTGTATTTCTTCTTATATTCTGTATTTCAATTGCGTCTGGAAATCACCTGAAAAATGAGGGGAAAGAAAACAATTCTAGTGGTGAAATAATTTGAGAAAGAGAAAGCATTTTCCAAATGGGACACGTTGAAAATTCTAGGTAGAAGAGATTTTGAGTAATGGAAATACTACTAATTTTTTACTATTCGAAAAACTATCGAAATACTTTTTTCTAAATTCGTCTTTACGCCCTGAATCTTTTACGAAAAAATGGCGACTTTCTCCGATTCGAAATATTTCGTGCGCTGCTTTTCTGACACCTACGATGACACCAGCCAACACATGCACGTGTAGCGGGCAGGCGAGGCGGGGTGCGTTTGACGTCATTCTATTAGGTGCCCTCCCGCCAGGAGTTCGCCCCGCTCCGGGACTGCCCGTCCGTGGGACGTGTGCTGGCGGAGGATCTAGAAACTGAGGGGGAGAGAAAACATAATATTTTGACGTAACGAAGTTTGACTAACCAGACGATGGAGATGAGGAAACGAGATGTTATCGAGAATTCTGTGTTATGGATTTTATGCTTTTAACTAACTATATTTTTACTTTGTGATTGCAAGGAATTGCGATCTTCTTCTTAAAGCAGAAAGTCAACGTCCTTTGTTTCTCCGACTCCGGCGGTGACAGCCGGCGAAGATACGTGTTCCCACGTGTGCCGCCGACGAATAAGGGGGAGGTATGCCGGCAGCTCGTTGTTCGCTTGTCTCCTGACCATTCGGAGCGTATGCAGAGTCCACGGGACAAAAAATGGGGAGTGCTTTTAGAAAAAGGAAGGAGAAAGAAAAACATCGGATTCTGAAACAGGCATAGGTTGGAATTGCCGGATGTGAAAGAAGATGAGAAAATAGAAGTAATAAGGAAATTTGAGCTATCGAAATTATACATGTACAAAGTTTTGAATATGTACTTCTGCCCTGAACTATTTTGTGAACTTCTTCAAAATTCCGGCCTCCCCCGAACCGACAAACCCCGTCCGTCGTTTCTCCCACATGGACGGTGACACAGCCAAGGAACACACGTGCAGCGGCGGGGCGCGGAGGGGCGGGTGTGACGGCAGCCCGTTGTGTGCCCGCCCGCCCGCTCGCGGGGCGTATGTTGGCGGCGCTAATTTTGGCGGGGGTCGGCGGGCGGCGTCGGGTCGGCTTCGCCCGCTTGTGCCGGCCAGCCAGTGTGTTCGAAGGACGCGCCGCGCCCAGCAGCTCCGAGAAGTCCGTCGCCCTCGTCGTCTCCGCCGTCGCCCGTTTCGTCTACCCGTCCGTCCGTCCGTCCGCCCGCGCCGCTGTCTGTCCGCCTGACACGCTCTGTGACGCCCGCCGGCCCCTCGACTTCCCGCCGACCCGTTGCGCCAACAGGTGAGATTGAGAAGACGTCGGCCTCTTCCGTCCACCTTAGCACTTGTCGGGAGAGGAGGCTGTGTTCGGTTGAGGATGGCAACAAGTGGTTTCAAGGATTGATTCTTTATTTCTTTCGTTCTTGGCGTTCAGGAGAACTGCTATCCGGAAAAATATTTGTTTACTTTTTCATCCAATTTATAGCAGTTTTAATTTTACGTGCACACGTATTCTTTCTTTGTCCCTCCATGACTTCTATCGGAGCTTTCTCTAACGCTGAAAAAATATCTTGTAACAGGTGTGTTTATACAAGTCGAATCGTAATTCCCAACGTATCTGTCCAATTGATTCCAACTAAATTGAAATCGTGAAATAGAACTACTGTTTTCTTTTGTTGGAACGTATTTTACGAGCCGCACCTGTCGCTGCTTTCATTGCAAATGGAAGTGAATCCAAGAGTTACTACTGCGCCGACTTATGCGAAGGTCTGGCCCAGCCGCGAACCGGAAAGTGTTTCCTAGTCATAAAAGTCGAGTGTGGCCGAGATGAAATAGCTGCGGCCTGCCTGAGCCCTGTGGAATATTCTCGGCTCGGGAGTGGAGATTCCGTCGACCACGGCGTAGTTGCCCCTGCAGATTCCGATGCAACCCGCACGGTTGTTATGCGTTGCGTATTTTCGTTCAGTAGGCGCACTCGCCCGGTCTGTCTTGTGCAACGGTCACTTGTTTTGTCAACAGTTCTGGTTCGTCTTGAGGCGCCGGAGACACAGCTTTGTTTGGGCAGTCGCTCTCAAAATAACTTAGGATGCGGAAGTGGTACGATTATTAAAAGCAGTGAGAGAGTGAGGATGTTCTTTGTTAGCATTCTTTTGTTTTCGCTAAGAGACTTCTGCATTTGTTTGTGTAGTTGCTAGTCGACGTTGTACTCGTCAGTGATATGCACTTTGATTTTCTATATTGAAAAAGGTATATATTCAGCTCATATTATGTAGTTCAAAACTTTTGATAACGTAATTGATATGAATTGTTCAATACCTTTGATTTCTCGGTTTATACTGAAAAGGAATCCTTATCTCATTGAAAATTTAAGTATGAAATATTACGATTCATTATCTAATAACGCCTTTTTAATCATTGTAATGATTTTTCTTATCGATGATGATATCGAAACATTGTTAGAGAATGACTGTGCATATAATGAAACTATAGAATAATGAAAAATAAAAATATTAACTTTTAGAAATAACAAACAATACAAATTTACAATAATACGTAAATTAATATTTTGGCCGTTGGACTTCGAAAATCAATTTTGTGTCGTGTTCTGAATGCTGATTTCCTTTTCAAGACAGAGAAATGTAATTAGGTGAACAAACTTAACAGCATTCTTAACCTCCCACCCTATAGTTTGTCTCAGCTGTTGGCAACAACAGGTGGCAGATAAAAACGTAGAATAGGGATTACACAATCCCGAGCGTGAGCTAAAAGGAAGTTCGAACGCGTGAAGCATCTTGGCAAAACATCAGAGAATATTATTAATCATCGACAAATAGTGTGAACAATCACTTTGATATGAATTGAATGTAATAGTGTAAACAGTTTTAATTGATTTGTCTTTGATCTGAATTCACTAATAAAGGAAGAGTAAGATATGTAAGTGCTTGGCGATGCTAATTGTGGCTTACAGAAACCACTGGATAGCGACCGAGGTTGCCGATAATCAGTCGAAAATAAGCAAAGAAAACTGAGAGTAAGGACTCCCTCTCAGAGACTGTTTTGTAGTTAGTTGATTGCTTGGTGTAATACCATACTATCCTAATGCTGCGCTAGATATATTCTGGGTAATTAATTCTCATTGATGATGCAGGCATATTTATGAAGAAAACATTAACAAAAAACCAACAATATCTGCTAATTATTTGTAATCTGTAGTGTTATTATATTAAAAATCTCTAGTTGTAAAGCATTCTAAGAATAAATTAATAATTTTTCTTCGTTGAATTTATTCGATTTACCAAGAAAATAATTATATTATCAAGAAACACAATTGTTTAATCAAGAAAATAATGTGATTTATTCTCCTAAACTCTTACGCTAGGATTTGTTTCTACAAATAGTATTGGATTATCCCATAAATACGAAATAGTATATCATCTGACATTCATTTTGATTATGTCAAGAAATATAAGAAAATCAGTCAAGAATTAGATAGAGGAACATGTAGAAAATCTACACTAGCGCAACCATTCATTTTATGTCTTATAATTTTCACTGATGCGAATAAAACCAACGAGTCTGCACAAAGAATAGTAATTCTGAATGTGGGTCGTGGATGCATGTGAGGAAATGAAGTCTGGAAAGCCATGTGCAGGACTCAAGTGTTTCTGCCTCAGCTCTTTTAAAAAGATTTCGTCCGAGATGAGCAGGGCGGGACGGGACGATACGAGACGACAGGACGGGGCGGAAGGGAACGGGAGAGAGGTGCGAGCAGGACGGGGCTGGGCGCTGTGGGCCCGCGCCGGGAGTGGCGAGGAGAAAGAGATGAGCGGCTAATAAGCAGCGTCGGGGCGTCGCCCGCGGGGCGGACAAATCGAGTGTTTGGACGCGCGTCACACGGTCGGACGCCGCCGCGGCGAGGGCGTTGGTCGCGGGAGGCGACCGGTTCGATGCGAGGGCGCGGGCCGGGGGAGGGGTGAGGGGAGGTGGCGGGAGTGGGGGAGAGGGGGCGGTGCGGGGTCCGTTGCATCGGCAGCAGCAACGCCGCCGCCGCTGCACCTCGTCGCCACGCCCTGCAGCGCAGTGTTCGCCTATTTACGAGGCCGCGCTCCGCCCTTTTTTCGGGGCGCATCGCTATTTATACCCCCCACTCCCGCCGCGCCGCCTCTAATAGCGGCAGGCCTCTCTGTATATTTAGCGCCCTCCCGCCGGAGAAGGGGGAGCGGGGGACACTTGTGCGAGCGGGCGCCGCTGCAGGGCGGGGCGGGTTGGCCCTGCTGCCCTGCGCCCTTTCGGCCCTCCGCCCTCGCCACGCCTTGTAAGGCAGCGTGCGGAGGCGGTGGGCCGGGCGCTCTTCATCGTAATCGCTTCCCGCTGCTTGCCCCCATACGCCACTCAAGTGCCGAGGCGAAAGAGCATGCGTGCCTTGAACCTCTCTAGAAATAATAATAATAATAATAATAATAATAATAATAATAATAATAATAATAATAATAATAATAATAATAAAATTAGGAAACGCGTTTAAATAATCGGAAATTTAATGTATTCAGCACCGCTGTGTTCGTATTCTCTGCGCGTAATGTCAATTAAAATGTATCGATATTTACCGAAGTATGTGTTTTTTACTTTCTCGTACGTATATACGTAGTAATATACGTAGTATAGAGAACGTTATGTAATGCTGCTCGAAAAAACGGCGGATTTTCGGCGGAAAAAAAAACCATTGACATGCTCTGGTGGCCAAAAAGTGCATTAAATGAGTTGATAAGTTCAGAAAAAAAGTCCTCTAACAGGTGGTGTAGCCAGAATCTCTGTTTTGTGGGTCCTTGATGCCGAAAAACCAATTGGAAGCAAAACGTCCGTCTGTCTGTGAACACTACTAGCGTCTAAACCACACGTATGATATTTTATAAATTGAAGAAACGCCTGAACATCTGGCTCTAGTTGAAGCTTTGAAATTTTGAGAAACTTTCTTTAAAATTTGGGAGTACTTTACATGAAGCCTCCCAGAAATTTTAAAAATTTTCTCAAAAAACCCTCCAATGTTTTTCTTTAAATTTCTTGTAATAATAGAGCAAAATACATTTATTAAGGTGCCATAGGTCTGATTTTTACCGTTAACTCTGAATTTTCGAAAATTGCAAAGGTTTGAATTTTTTTCGGCGTCTTCCTACAATTACAAAATTGAAGACAGAGATTTTTCCTTCAAATGAAATTTGTTGTGCATATATAGTTCTTTCAATAAGATCATATACATTGTTTCGGAAATGTTAGTAGTTTTCGTGCAATAGTGCATGCAAGATTTGCAATTTTAAAAAATTCCAAAAACAAGTTTTTTCTTAAAACCGGCTTCAATTTTTTAAAAAAATTTTGTTTCTGTTAGTGCCGAAGAAACCCTATACCATGACATCAACGCCATATTGCTCTATTCCTTTGTTTTTTCAAAACTTTTAAATATATTTGTTTGACTCGTCTCTCACGTCGGTAATATTTACATTAAAGTCAATTCCAAATAAAGTTTCTCGAAACCTCAACCGTTTTCTATGAAAATGACCTCAAAATTCCGCATTTTCAGAACAGCTCAAACGCCATTTTCTCAAAAATGGCTCCAAATTTTTCTAATAGATACTGCTATTTGCGCTGTTTAATATGACGTAAAGTTCATTTTGGTATATTCATTTGTTTTTTCAAAAATGACACAAATGTATTTTTTTGAAATTCTTCTCAATATGTTAATATGGACATTTTCATAGATTTGTATGCATTATTAAAATTGTGAGTGGAAGTGCTTCAAATGATTTCAAATCAACTTTTTCGAAATCAATAGATTCTTGTGAAAAAGGGCTTCAAATTTCGCATTTACAGTAATGCTTAATCGCCATTTTCTTAAAAACCGCTCCAAATTTTTGAATGAAAATTTCTAATTAGGTCGAGTTTTTACTCTTCTTTAATATTATTGAAGTAATATTTCGGTTGTACTAATAGGAAAGCAAAAAGTGGAGATAATGTCAAAAAATTACTTTGGGCGACGATAGATGGCAGCTGGCCAGAGAATGGAGCAAAACCGTAAGGCCAAACCACACCAATGAAATTAGAAAACTATACTACGAAAATGTCTGTGCCATTCTGTTGCACCTCTAGTTCATCTTGTTTTTCAAAAGCAAAAGAAAAAATATTCATCTTTTTGGAATCAGAGTACGTCACCATTTCAAAATTCAAGTAACTTTATATGTTTTGAAACATTTGTTTATAATATAGGTTCCCAAGTCGAGTAGGGCGAACTGAAAATTACTGGTCAATACGGACAATGCAAATAAGGTAATGAAAGATTAATCCTCGGGAACAAATGTTTTGTATTTATTTGCCGACATAATACATGTAATTTTTTTCTTGGTTATTGTGTGTGCTTGTATTGGGAAGTATGGATATACAAGACATCGAAATTGTTTCTAATATTTATTAATTTTTTCATTCAGATACGTCACCATATTTTTCAGATACGTCACCTTTGAATTAAGCTTATCAATTTTAGTACGTTTTAGGGAAATACAAGTTACAATTATTATTTGGTAAGGACACATGGTGTGTGGAACATATTTTTATTATTTCCCACCATCAAAATGCGACAAGAACGAATTAATAATATCCGCCAAATCTCGTACACTACAAAGATAATCTATGATTTCACTCGCGCCAGATGACTGGTGTCGAAACGCTCTGCTAATAGAATAGCCGAGTGCTTTCGTTGTAAAGACTCATTAGATATACAAACTTCGCGTTTTCTCAAGTGCAGATTCAGCCTTAGGCTTTTCAGCGCCTCCTTTTATGGATGCGACCGAGTCAGTTTGACGGGGTGCGATCGTAAAAGTTCTGGCAGTCGCTGCTAATTTTCTCAGCGGAACGTAAACACGAAGGAAACGTCTGGGCGGTCAGAGTAAAACACTGCTGGTCCTCTATCAAGTGGTTTGTGTATGCAATGGTCTCAGTCAAACACATGTGACTGACACACAGCATGATTTTGTCCTGAATATTTCCGTTATATGCAGAGAACTGTGCCATCATCTGGTTTGCGGTATTACTTTATGCCGTGCGTTTAAAATTAGTTTTGAGTTTTCTTTGAAACATTAATCTTCAAATTTGAAGTTACGTAATAATTAAATTTGTTTTAATGAAAAGAATTAAAATGCTTTTCCTTGGTGACAAAAAATGGAGTTCACTTAATATCAAATGACGTGAGGAATTCACACTTATCGCGCCATACTCTATATCGAACTGACGTGTTTAATGGATTGCATAAACAGTTGTCCATGCTTAGAGCCGGTGAGTTCATTATATATTTTGTTAGGTAATGCATTAAATCGTATTTACGACGAGTGAGTGGCTTTCAAGAACGCGAATATTCATCAGATTGTTCCTTGCGAGGGCAACACGTACTGTATGCCTCGCATTGTCATCCGAATTTTCTTTGAATGAGACCTTAACTGAGAAGGAAAGAGATGTTTATTTTGTAACAACATAATAATTCATATCATATGAAGGAATTGATATGATGTGTGATGAACGTTGACTTGAACAGAAGACCAAAACAATATTTGAATTTTCTTTCATTACATTTTAATTGTGTTCGTACTTTGAAGTTACGCTTGTAGAAGGAAGTTGAAGCATTAATAGAGATTAAAATAATATTGTGTTATATAACGCAACGATCTTTTTTTTAAGATTGTTATTTTATGCTTGCAGTTTTTTCTTTGGGCGTATAGAACGCATTCTGAGTTATGGACTCGGGGGAAAATATACAAATCCGTGAGGGTTGAAGCTAACAATCATAACTTCAAGCTTAAGTTTCTTTAACACTGTGCATATAATCACGCTAGAAAGAATGTTGGTACTTGCATTATTTGGCTACGCTGATTTTTATTAATGATTTTGACCAATTTATCGTTTATGTCGTAAGCACTTCCTCTTACATTTAATTAACCCGTTTTCTTTGCTCCTGCCTTACGCAACACTAAGTCAATGCGTGAAAGGGTATTAGCGAGCTGAAATGGCATCTTATGAGAATGTACATTCGGAAGGATGCAGAACGTAATAACAATTATATGACAATACCTGCATGTTTTGGCCTAATCAATTGGTTAAACTGGAGAATAGGCATATAATGATGGCTAATCATAAGCTATATTAATACGAATTGAATCAGTATCGTAACGAATGAAAAAAGCGTAATAACTGATTAGTGGAAAATAATTGCGTTTTACTTGACGCCAGTGAGCCAAAGGATTTGGAGCATACGGATTGACAATGCGTGTTCGCCAAAGAATACTAATATTCGTATACGAATAATATAATACCAATGTAAACAACGATCAACAGCATTGCGAAGAAACAGGTTTTTTAAAACATTTTTGACCGAATATCATGAAATGCATTGGGTTTTTCGCCGACTTCGTGGAAGGGAACTGCATTTTTTGGCTGACATTATCGGATTAGGGCGCACGCAGGTTACAACTAGCCGTTCGGGTTTAAATTATTATAAAATATAGGCTAATGAACACATTTTTTCAGTATAAAAAGCTTGGACGAAAGCCAAGACAGTTCTTAATGTACTATGTTTTACATGGTTTCAGTAATTTGTAATAACTCTCAAGTGTACGATTATAAAGGATACAAAACGTATTGTAGTTTGTAAAATTAAAGAAGAAAAGTATAGTTGATGGGTAAATATATTTGTAATTTGTAAAATTACAGTAGGAAAGTGTAGCAGATGGTTTAAAATATTTCTCCTGTTTCTCAGAAAAGGAAACAGTGAAATGTAGCTCATTACTTGCATATTATAGTCAAAAATCAAAATCAATTAGGATTATTTTCTGATAAAATAAATAACGTCCGTTTTTTTCCATTTTATTCTGGCCTCAATCAGTTCGTACATAGGCAATTTATTCCTTCAAAGAGAATGGAGAAACACAAGCGGGTCATAAATTTACTCATTACATTCTAACGAGTAAAAAATACACACATTTTGTATCAGATATTAAATTGACTGCCTTCACTGTGAAATCATTTGAACACATTGGACTCGCATATTAACGTAGAAATCCACTGCAATAACGTGATTAAATAACACTTTTAAGACTATTTTATTCTAAAGAGTAATTTGTATTTCTCTCAGTACACTTGTATAGAAGGGTCCACGGGACGAATTAGCTTTCGAAGGGACTTCGAAAGTTAAAGAACAAATCTATTAACATTCTTGTTAAAATCCACCGTAACAACGTTAAAAAGGCTAGAATAAACACCTCCACTCTCCTTGACAAAGATTAACCGTCATGTCGAAAGCTCGCAGCCTCCACTCTTCAACCGCTTTTTCCACTCACGAACCCACTGTATAGCGCCACTGTCGCGGTAAAGGCCGCTAGAAGCGAACGAAGCTTTTTGTTCTCATTATTTATGCGTTACAATTTTTACGAGGGAATTCTCAATCACCATGATGAGCTCGGGCCTTTTTTGTGGCGTCGCTCGTGTGGAAGCGGGTGGTGGCGGTAGCCATGACGGCGTTGGTAGAGGTGGTGGTGATTGTGATGGCGGCGGCAGCGGAGGTGGAGTGTTAGTGGCGGGGGTGGAAGTTGTGATGGTGGTGGTGGTGGTGGTGGTGGCAGGGGAGGTGGCGACGGTGGCACTGGCGATGGCTGTGGTGGTGGCGGCGGCGGCGGGGGAGATGGCTGTGGCGGCGGTGGCGGCGGCTGCGGTAGTTGCGGCGGTGGAAGTGGGGGCGGTAGTGGTGGCAGTAGCGGTGGCGGCGGCGACGGCGGTGGCGATGGCGGCGGTGGCGATGGCGGCGGTGGCGGCGATGGTGGCGGCGGCGGCGGTGGTGGTGGCGGTGGCGGCGGTGGCGGCGGTGGCGGCGGTGGCGGCGGTGGCGGCGGTGGCGGCGGTGGCGGCGGTGGCGGCGGTGGCGGTGGCAGCGGTGGCGGCGGTGGCGGCGGTGGCGGCGGTGGCGGCGGTGGCGGCGGTGGCGGCGGTGGCGGCGGTGGCGGAGTGGCGGCGGTGGTGTGGCGGTGGAGGCGGTGGTAGCGGTATGCAGAGGTGGCGGTGGTGGCTGTGGAGGTGGCGGGTGGAGGCGGCGGGTGGGAGAGAGGGCGGTGAGGCGGCGACAAGCGGGGGATCTAATGTCCGTAGACAAGTGAGCGATGCCGGACGCTACCCCCGTCCACCTTGAGACAACTACATTACGGCGGAAGTGAATTTGTCGAGGGAACGAGCGAACGAACCCAGCGATCGACGTGCTAACGAGGTAGCGCCTTCGACCGTTAAGGCGGATGGAATTTCAGACAGCGCGGACGGGGAATTGTGGTTTTAATTTTCGGGTTAATGATGACATTATTATTGTTGGCTTGCGTGACGGCTGAGCTCAGTTGGTTTCGCCGCCGGGCAAATATGGAAGAGTGGACTGCCATTGAGGCGACGATGGGATGACGTAATCGAACTGGTGAATGATTCGGTCTGGTATTAGCTTTCAAAGCCGGATTTGAACTAGCAACGATTAATTTCTCGTTCATCAAGTGCATAGACCCATACGGGCGAAGAAGAGTAATATAGGGAAAATTAAAAAAACGACTTGGTAAATTTAACATTCAAAACACCCACACACAAAATCTTCTAACGAGTTAATGATTTTTTTAAATTTCATTCGAAATAAAAAAAATATATGTTCAAGTTCTAGCAGAATATCATTTGTGTTTCTGGTTAGCTTAACACTTTCAACTTAATTAGTTTTCCATTTTCAAGTTGTAGCAATAATAATAAACAATAATACATATAATAATAATAATAATAATAATAATAATAATAATAATAATAATAATAATAATAAAGTATTTGTCACAAAATACAGCACAATTCATGCGTAACAAGTAAATTACCTTGCCCTGACTTGTGTCTTTCCTTTGGTACTCAAGGTGTCCGATGTACGTTGGAAATAATGATACAGATAATATGTCTACTAAGAAACGTTATCAGAAAGTATAAGTAAGCAATAAATAATTAAATATTTAGTTTGCTATCCCCATCGATGGTTATAAAGCTCTGAGCATACTCGATAGTTAGCAAAACGTTTTCGAAGTCTCTCTGTACACTCACCCGAGAAGCCGCATAAATGATGACCGAATCTTCAAGATGAGTTGCTTTGTTGGGGCGATGAAAAACAGAACACTGACTCCTGCAAGAATTGCATATACAGATGTAAGAATTATACATATACTGTTTTCTTGTTTCTAATTTAGTATTGATAGAGATGTGATAACATCATCCGTGTCCGTGTAGTCCACGACCATAACTTATCAGAAACGCCATTTCTAAATTACCATGCTGGAGGAAAATGTCAAAACAGGATTTCCGAATGTAATTTGTAGTTTTGATGAACATGCGGTATGAGGCTAGCTCTGAGGAATTTTTAATACTTTGTGTTCGAATTATTTTTTAATGATGCGAATGTCAGCACCTTTGCCCCCAAAGTGATAGATATTTATAAAAAAATATATTTATAACTTTTAAATATTTCGAATTCCGTCGTCAATAAAACAATCAGCGTAAGCTCAATTGAATATAACTTTAAAAGTTAGGTGTTTGTGGTTGGTATCAAATCCTTTCAGCACTGCAAACAAGACCAAGTCATTTGTACATTCCTCTGAAATCTTTTCGAAGATGGATAAAGTGGGTTTTAGAATTCTATACCTCATACCGTATTACTCTAAATATCGCCGTTAATACTAAAAACATAAAAAATGCTCTGCAATAAGTTCTGCAATATTTTGATTGTTTTTTAAGATCTTCCTTTCTCTTAAATAATATCTACTGAAATGCCTGTCAGTTTCCTACACTTCCTCCATTTTCAGGCGTTTTTTTCTGTTTTCCCTTGTACAAGTGTTTAATAACGAATTCCGTCCTCTTGCAGATCAAATTTGATTACAAATAAACAATAAAATGGGATCTATGTTCAGGATCTAACTTTCTTCCTCGTGAATGACGTTATTCTCGTGAAATCTCTTTTTATATAAATAAATGGAAAATGTAATAGTGTTACATTGCATATATTTTTGCTGTATACTTATTCTAACTTCTATTCAACCAAAATTTGTTCATTATGTCCATTAGTTTATGCGCTCATAAATTAAGAGAAAACTAAGAAGCTTATGGCCCTGTGAGGCGTGACTATGAATTTGTTTTAATCTTAGGAAGTAAGGGAAAGTCCCAAAAGAATGAAACAGATTCGATTGTTATTAAAAATGCAATTATCTCATTGTGTTATTCCGCCTATTCTAAAAGTACGCGTACCTACTGAATTTTCATACTCAGTGCATCACTGCTTAAAACACAGCTGATGTCATACGATAGCAAGTGTCGGAAGAAGAGCCCGCCCTTATTAAGTATTTACTCTTCACATGCATTCAGCAAATTTCTTGAGATACTATACTTCCCTATTGATGTGTTATTGAGGACTTTTTTTGTTAAAAACTATTAATAACATATCCAGTAATGTTGTAAATAGAGACCGGATTTTTATGTAATTACATATTTTTTGTCTCTCTACTTACCGTTCTCACATTTGTAACCTTGGCGAATCGTCGCCGTCCTAACACAATATCCGATTTTTCGATACACATTTTTACATATTTAGTTTTATTTTACATATTTTACATATTTTGTTATTTTCACAAAAAATGAGTATCAATTTGCTTACCCTTTTTTATGAAAATTATTATTTTTTTAAAAAAATCAGCATTTTTTCCTATATTATTACTGTGGGCTGTCTACTCCTTCACCTTACGTGAAGATATGTAATGTTCTCACAGTACGGAGCGCCTGCATCAGTTATCTCGACGGGTTGTGGGCGTCAGCGACAGAGATCATTTTCGCCTGTAGGTGTGAAAAGTATCACTGACGCCGCATTTCGTGACCTTAAACCTTAATTTCCGAGTAACTTTGG
Organism: Teleogryllus occipitalis; assembly: GCA_011170035.1. Lineage (NCBI taxonomy): Eukaryota > Metazoa > Arthropoda > Insecta > Orthoptera > Gryllidae > Teleogryllus > Teleogryllus occipitalis. The sequence goes on from BLKR01000066.1 coordinate 218,438, forward strand.
AGATCGCCGACGAGTAACACTTCCACGACAGTGCTGCACGCTGTAGTAATTGTTTGTAGTCATAGATATCGCCCCTTTGTATGATGTCTTATATTGCGTCTAGTCTGACTGCAAAACTACGGTCCTGGATGGCAATAGATAAAGCTTTTACTACTGACGGGAAAGTCCAATGATGCTAAGTGTGCATCAACTTGCGCTCTCCAAATGATTTCTAAAATGTTTGTATTACTTTTAAAATTCGTTTAGAACATTTTTTTATGAATGTAGTTTTGTATTGTGCAAATATGTTTCACAATCAGTGTATTTTAATATAACATATTGTATCCTATATTACACATTACAAATTCTCGCCTTCGGTAAGCTCCACCTTTATTTTTAACTTTTGGTCTCGGTAACAATAACACTGTAACATTTCGTAGTGTATTCAGCATTTGATCAGTCACCATTCACTCTCGCGATTTCTGAAAAAAATTACATAACTGCGATAGTAAACAAATAAATTATGTTGCCGGGGCACGTTAGTACGATATTGTGGGGAATTGCTTGCGATAAATTTATTTAAACAATATTCGTATACTGTGGTTCGAGAAAGATGGATGCAAATAATTCTCCTGAAACTAATGATACCTAAAGAATTGACGTTCGGTGAGAAAGTTGACGCGCTGACGACCCAGTGACGGCCCCTTCACATCGTCAGTAAATATGATTACCGGAGAAGAGTTTCATTCGGTGGAATATCAGGAAAACGAGATTAATCCACCTAATATACATTTTTCTAATTGTACTATTAATAATATTACATTAACAATAATTATCCTTAAACTAATGTGAGTTACGTTCATTTTGAATTGTTTGAACCTGATTTATTTTATACATTACCATGTTGTTTTTTTTCTTAACAAAGAGTTGACTTGCCATGAATTTATGGTTGTTTATTTACGTTTCTAATGATGTTAAATTTCCTAACATACAGCTAGGTACAAGTGCACTTAACAAACCTGTAGGGTTGCATGTTAACAGGGGTGAAAGGCGCATGTGACTGATAGAATATTTAACGTCCTGCAGTGTTTCACGTGAGAATTTCATTTGTTGTTCTCCTGTGCTCCTTTTCGAAAACAATTTCGCGTGGTTCTATTCATCAGCATTTTCCCTGCTTCATGCCACTAGTAATAAATCATAGTTATACCGTTCAATCAAACGTGCGGCGACATGCGACAGCAAATCGCCTCGCCTGCGCCTTCCTTATACGGAGCTCCACTTGCCCAGCCTCGTGCTCGGTGCATCCTTCGCGATCTAGGAAGCCGGCGAAGGTCAGCTCCCTCACCCGCATCGCCAACTCGCCACCTCGGCCGTCGCGGGGCCACACATAACGCCGCGCCATTTGTCATGAGGCGGGTAACGAGATATTAAAGTCACGTCCTAGCCAGCGACCATGGGAAAAATGCGTGTCTCCCACCCTGGCCACCCGGCAAAAAAGAAATCGGACCATTTCCTGCTCTAGGGATGCGCCCGTGTGCGCTTTTTTGGTGTGTGCGTGCGTGTGTGTGTGTGTGTGTGTGTGTGTGTGTGTGTGTGTGTCTGTGTGTGGGTGTAAGAGTATGTAAGTGTGGATGTACTCGTAGCTGTTGCTCATTGCCTGATCATTAGAACGAATTTAATCTCCGCCCCCTTTGAAGTACCTGCGGGGTATAGGCGGTAATTGTATTATCGTAAACGTCACAAGTCCATGGCTCGTTCTCTCTCCCCCCCCCCCCCCCCCCCCCCCCCCCCCTCCCCCCCTCCTTCAACGCTTCATTTTTACTTGCTCTCACTAGAACGGAAAAATATTGTAATTACCTCAAAAACATGCCTTGTATGAATGTATTGTAAGTACGTATAAGTGTCACAAATAACTTGGTCAGTTTAAAAACTTTTAAAATTAAATTTCGTAAAGCAAGATCTAGTTGCGTCGTTTGGAGGAACATTCTTTTTTTTATTTTGGGGTGTACTTTACATGAAAAAATGTAACTGTTTCAAATTTTTCTACAAAATGGTTGCATTTTGTTCTATCATTTTTTTTCTCAAAGTGTCTTTATAGAAATGGGATGGTTCCGATTGTCTTTGAAACCGCTGAAATTTTAAAAATTGTGAACGTTCAAATATTTTTTGAACCTGTCCATGCCTCTAATATAAAATGAAAGATTTATTTCTCTCTAGGATTTATCTCTCAATCTCAGATCTTAAAATTAGGTCCTGTACAACTTTAAAAAAATATATGAGTAGTTGATGAGTAATTTTGACGGAAACTCAAATTTTCTTACAAAATATTAACGCAGTATTTTTAGTGTGTAGGTATTGCTATCTGTCCACGGGAAAGAAGAGTGTTGTCAATAAAACATTCAACTTTACGGTAAAGTAAAAAAATTGTCACTGTCAGTACGTTTAATACTCTTTACAATCCAAATTATGCATTTCATAACACATAGATGGGGAATATTTTGGTATGCCACACATTCTCACTCGTTTAATTTGATACAAGGAAATTATTCAATACTGGTGCTATTTGGGTAATGTTTGTTTAATTCCCGACATACTCACTGAGATGGCAGAACTAAAACACACAAAAACACCTTTTTGGAAATTTCTTAGACTTTTCTGGCTGGATTCGAAAATAAATTATCAGTTCCCCACCAGGAGACCGACACGCGTAGAATGACACCTTACACGTCTTAATTGGTGCATGGGAAATGGTCTCACTGGGTGACGGAACCGCATATCCACACTCACGCACACTCAAATAGTTTTAGAGATACTATTTAATGCGTAGAAGGGATGGATCAATGACGCGGTTAACCTCTCAGTATCTAAAGGCTTTTAAGAAGAAACGGGCAACCTTCGAAGTCCTCAATCAAAACACATCTAAAAGAAAACACATTTTGTTAAAAATATAGCACATTAAATATGGAAATAATGTCCTATGATCTTGAAATTATTGTCTGATCTAATGACCACCTGATTTTTTACACATTTCCTTACAGTGTTTCAACCACAATATGAGCTGCAACAAAATAAATCCACGGACCGCGCGCGATCTCTCCTTCCTCTTTCTTGTCCTATCCTCTCCCCTTATACACACACTTACACTAACATGCACTACACTACCACATATTCCGGGAGACCGATCGGGAGCTTAGAGCTTGTCCCGGCTGGGGCGGTGTCCCGCTGGTGGGAGAGTCCTGGTTAGGGGGAAACCCCATTAGCCGACGGTATTGAATTGAATTTGCCTTATTTTACGTGGCGACACTCAGGCAATGAGGCCTGCTCTTCCGCCTGACCACGCAAATTTCGTTACGTTCCTTTCAACGAGAGAAAGAAGGTATTACTTGGGCGACGAAACAGGCGATTGGAATTTAGCTCAGAGGCATCATTTAGGCTTGAGGATCTTTTACATTCAGTAAATCTACTAACATGGGACAGCCGGCTTTACTTCCCCTCCGCAGGAAGGCGTACGAAGGATTTTTTCGCCCTTAAAAATCCACGGCTTCGATCGGGTTTGAACCCGCGAACTTGGGTATAGCAGTCCGATACGCTAACCGCTACACCATCATCGCCGACGGTAGGTCGGCGCCGGGTCTCGCCATTCAGCTGGATAAGATCACCGCCTTCTCCGGAGAAAAAACGTGCACTAACGTGACTAATGACCAAAGAAGTTGACGTGCCCAAAAACACGAAAAAAATCAATTAATTAATACAAATGTACTGTCATTCCATTTTTTGTGTATTTATGCAGGGCAATGCAACGCGTTACTACTGAAAAATAAATACTAATAATACAGCCATCGGCCAAGTAGAGCATCGAAGTATAATCTAAGCGCGACTTACGTCAGTCATCACAGAGGCGCACACAGCAGCGGTCTGAGTTCGTGCCCCTCTCACGCCCTCGCTTCCCTTCGCCCGCCCCGGCGCTCCACGCCACTCGACTCGGCGGCCGAGTGAGTGGGCGGGGCAGCTGCCAGAGCGCTCACTTTTCTCCCTCGCAAAAGTCAGAGTACACGAACGTATTGAGAATCCATTCATTCGCTCAGCAGTTTGTGTTCCGGATCCTTGGAACCTTGAAATCAGCCACATGAGAGATCCAACCTATCAAGAGTGACGCGGCGCCTGGATTTTATGCAACCTGCCATACTTGTTTTCCAGTGAAAATTAACATTTCAATATATATTACAGGTAGATGGCACATTAAAATGACATACATAACCGCCATTAATTCAGGTGAGACATACTAGTTTTCGTATTTGAAAAGAAATGACCTTGAATGAAACGAATTTCCAAACATTTTATCTTCGAACATTTGATTGAACACTGTTTGGCTTATTTACATTACAAAAGCATCGCAAAAACAAAACAGCTTTTAATAAGTTGTCTATTTATGGAATTGCCAAGATTTTGGACGTGTCTGAACTCAACATATAGAAGTAAGATTACAAAAATATTTCACCAAATATCTGGTGTATTTTAAATTATGAATATGGAACACGTACGAGATAAATTAAAAGTCTATAGGGGAACTAGGTAGATGATCTGCAAGGAATGAAGAATAACAGATTCCCCAATCAGCATTATTCTCATATGCTAAATGGGAGAAAAAAGATGTAGAAGGAAGATATAAGAAAAAACATAACCAAGGAAGGGATTGTTTTCTCTAGATGACTTTGCTGATACAGACCATAATGTTGATTATAATGATGAAAATATAACACCTCTTTTTAGAGCAGACCGAACTAATAAATTTAGAGAACATTAACAACCTATTTAGTACGTCCGAATTAATTTTCTTTGCATGTTGAGCGCGTTCATTTTTGTGAGGCCCGTGAGCGCAGGAGCATTGTTGGAGTTATCCAGTAGCATGTGTTCGCTTGCATGCTACAGGATCTAGCCTCGTATTGTAGCAAATGCAATTGTTGCGAATTGTTCCCAGATTTCTGGATATGCTCCGTCAATGTCAGTGCGGACGAACCACCGTTGGCTCTCCCTCCGATATAACCATCAGCGTATACTAGCAAAGTACGGTTTGAAATTTAAAATATACATTTGTCGCATGTTTAGAATATGTCCTGGGCAGGAACGTAAAATGATTCATCAATCTAAACTAAAACACCTAACTTTCAGGAATTCAAAAACTTGCTTACAAGTTTCGTTTTGAATGTTTAGGTCGAGTAACAACGTAAAAATCACAAATTTGTATAGTGAAAACAAATTTCAGTTGACCAGAAACGTGTGTCCTCAAATGAAGACACTGAGCATTAAGATAAAACAGATAGTTATGACTAAAAATCGTCAACGTCCCAATTTTCGAACACTAAATTATTTTGTTCACAATTTAAGTAATTTTAGTATTTGAATATATCATGCATATTCACCGAACTCTCTATCATCATCATTTCAAGGAATAATTCACTGACTTCATGGTTCGAAATATTACTTTTGAAGTACTTCATTAATGTACACATCCCAGGAGCTAAACAATGACAAATGATAATGACAAATGACCGTCCAAAATCCTGAAAGACACCGCACGATAATCTGCAGCGCGACATACGTCAGTCACCCGCAGAGACGCAAACAGCAGCGGCCGGAGTTCGTGCCCCTCTCACGCCCTCGCTCCCCTTCACCCGCCGCGGCGCTCCACGCCACTCGACTTGACTCGGCGGGCGAGTGGGCGAGTGGGCGAGTGGGCGAGTGGGCGGGCGGGGCGGCACGGCGCTCCCGCCTCTTCCCTGCGCCGGAGACAAGATACAGGAACGTACTCAGAATTCGCCTGTACAATATTTTACACACCTCTTGAATACATTTCGTGTTAAGAGCGGACCTCTCGGCGCCAGAGGAGTGCTGAGTCAAACGCCCTCCCCGGCCACCACCATCGCCGCCGCCGCCGCCTGCGAGCCGCGGGCGCGCAAGGTTAAGTGCGCACTAAGAACGGACGTGCAGGAGGAGGAGGAGGAGGAGGTGATGGAAATGGAGGTTGTGGTTGTGGAAGTGTTGATTGTTGAAGCAGAAAACGGCATGAAATAGTGTGGCGAGGAAGTACAATAGTGTGCATAAGAAGAAGAAGAGCACGAAGAAGAAGAAGGAATAGGAGAAGAAGGGGAGGAGAAGGAGGAAGAGGAGTAGGAAGAGGAGGAAGAGGAGGAGGAGAAAGAGAAGGAGGAGGAAGAGGAAGAAGAAGAGGAAGAGGAGGAGGTAATGACAGTGGTAGTTTCTGTTGCATTGCAAGTGTTCATAGTTGAAGCAGAGAACGTCATGGAACAATAATGTGGCGAGGGAATGGTGTGCAGAAATGCATAAGAAGAAAAAGAAGGAGGATGAGGAGGTGATGGTAGTGGTGGTTGTGGTAGTGAAAGTGTTGATAGTTGAAGCAAAGAATGGCGTGGAAGAGACTGGCATGGGAGTAAATGCAAAGAAATGCGAAATAAGAGTAAAAATTAATAATTTTAACATTTTGATACTCACGTATTTGCTTCAACCAAGTTGAATGATTAAATGATACTGAAAATAAATAGTGGTTGTGATGTTAGTGTTTACGGTGTTGGTGTTTGTGGTATAGGTGGTTGAGGTGTTGGTGGTTGAGGTGTTGGTGGTTGAGGTGTTGGTGGTTGAGGTGTTGGTGGTTGAGGTGTTGGTGGTTGAGGTGTTGGTGGTTGAGGTGTTGGTGGTTGAGGTGTTGGTGGTTGAGGTGTTGGTGGTTGAGGTGTTGCATTTGTTGGTTCTAGTGTTGATGTTGGTGGAAGTTCAGACTCTTGATGCAGAAATATGTGAAATTTGGGGCATGCAAAGAAAGGGAATAATGGGATAAATAATATATTTTGATTCTCGATGTTCAATGGTGAATGATAAAATAATTATAAATATGCGATAAATATTGTTATAGAGGAATGACTCGGGGACAGAGAGGAAACCACTACAGAGAATACGTTTTGGAGGTAAGATCTTTAATATTATTAAGACTTTTCTTTCTTATGACTGCCAGTCCTCGATTCTAAACGACTCAAACTTGAATAAACTAATTGATAAATAAGATGCAATGATAGATGAACCGACGCAGAAACTCCGAGAAAATTACCGCAAGTCATCTTTGCTCGCTGCAATTACTACTTACAGTGACCGTTGCAACCAGTGATGCCATATTGATTATACACCCCGTTAGAAATGGACCCTGATATTAGAGAGAAGAGACGGGTCGAAATAGAAGAAAACGATTTTATTGGAGCTAGAGATATGATCATGAATAGAGTTGTGGGGCTATTCGATTTTTCTGGTAAAGGAGACGAAAAAGATAGTGATAGTGATGTTGGAGGTGGTGTTGGAAATTATAATGATAAAGGGGTAGTGAAGATTTGAGATGATATAAATAAAGGTGATGATGAAAATGCTATAATTGATAAAGTTTGATTGTGAAGGCTTATCAATAATGGCGGAGAGCGTAATGAGATGAAGCCATTTATCGTGGTTGAAACTGGTATTAATTGTGTAAGTAACAGTGAAAGTAGTTTTTTATGCTGATAAAATAGGATAAGAAGTGTTGGCAGTGCTGGTAGGAATAAATAAGGTATTATTAATAATTGGCAATGCTGGTGAGGTGAAGGTAGAAGCAGACAAAATTTAGAGCAGAGAGGGGGAGAGTTGCGAGTCGAAACTGTCTGGCTCACACAAGTCGAACGAATAACCGTCGACAATGAATGTTACATAATAATCTGCATTTTATTCAAGAAGAAGTGATATTAATCAACAAAATAACTGTCGCATGAAATACTAAAAAATGTACTATTCAAGCTCTTCTAAGAAATCATTTTCGACCCTATTTAACGTGCCCGATCATACAGGTATTTTCCCTTTCAACACGCCATCCCGCTATTCGTGTTTAAGGCAGCAGCAACTCAGACGCCGCTCAGTAACGAGATAATGGCAATAATCGCGTTACAGGCGCAGGATCGACGATAATGGCGCGATAATGCGTCCGCGCAGTGGATGAGGCAATGACAATGCGAGTCCCGTTCGCCGCGTGGAGCAACTGGCGCAGCGGGCGCCCTGGATGTAACGAGGAGGCGTCCGCGTGTCCCAGATGAGCTAACGGCCGCACCAAGGAGTTTACCGAAGGCGAGTGCGTGCCCGCCGGCCGAGATAAAACTAATAAAGACATTAACGGTTGCTCCATCGCAGCGCCCGGACCGCCGCGCTGCACGAGTGCGGCCCTCGCGGGCCGCGAAACGAGAACCTTGGGGTACTCCCAAGGTGAGGACGTTCGAGCTGAACGACCCAGATGTGACAATCGTCATGTCTTATTTACAATATCAATTATTTTTATTATATGATTCTTTATTAAACATTATTTTAATTCAATTATTTATTAAACATTATACCATTTTTATTATTATAAAACTAATAAAGACATTAACGGTTGCTCCATTGCAGTGCCCGGACCGTCGTGCTGCACGAGTGCGGCCCTCGCGGGCCGCGAAACGAGAACCTTGGGGTACTCCCAAGGTGAGGACGTTCGAGCTGAACGACCCAGATGTGACAATCGTCTTGTCATATTGGCAATATCAATTATTTTTATTATATGATTCTTTATTAAACATTATTTTATAAGGTGTTCATTAGCGGTTACATACATATTTAAACTTAAAACATTTTTATTTTTTGTGCAGTAGTTGTTGTCTTTTGTCGAAGACTGTATGACAGTGTATAAATTACACATACGCCAAATTTATAATCTGCTCTTGTAGAAAATGCAGTAAATGACATGAAATGAGTACAATAATATTTTCATAGAAGACATACTCGTAGTGGTGACATATTTAGTTTAATTAGTGAATACAAAAGCGGGTTGTCAGTTCCAAGATGGTGTTCGCGTTTCAGTCTGTATATGTGTTCAATACTATCAGGGTGACTGACTGATTGATGGTTTGACTGTTCACTTAATTTTCTTAGATACCCATGGCTTCTTTTTGTGATGACTTCTGAAAAAGAGAAGATTTTTAGGCCTTTATAAATTGTTTTGTTTTTGAACCGTATAACTTTCTTAAGGTTTTCCACATTGCTTTCGGTGCTTGGCATAACTTAGGTTTTGGGTTCGGATCTAGTAAGAATTTCTATGGATGATCAAAAATAACTAATGATCCACAGTAAAAATTTATTTACACAACATTCATATTTTACATTCCCGCATAAATGTTTTGAGCACTTTTATCTCATTAGTGCCCAGGAAACGTGGTACAAAACATGGATGTTATGTCATGACTATTTGACATTTAGACATTTTCATTGATTGTCGAAAAACAAAAGAATGTGTGTGTTTAATTATTAAAATTCAAGTGACAATCATATTTTCTCAAATGTTTATCTGTTTATATTATTATTGAAATATATTTAATTCATCTATGTGAATTTTCTGTATACTTCTTATTGACCTTCATTTGTGCCAGCAATGCAGAACTATGAATGCAAGAATTTTCAAAGAAAAGCAGAAGTATAGTATCTTTGTCCACAGAGAGTTCCGATAGTTCATCGTGTATTTTGTATGTAGAAATCTCTCATAAATATTTTTGCTGAGAGACACGACCCTTGAAAACCAATGACAGCAGTCATTCTCAATGTTCAAGTTCAACCCCTAGAGATCATGCAATAGCAAATCAAAATAATAATTATTTTTGAATGAATTATTTTCATGATGTCTCAGTGTTAATGATCTAATATATGAACGTACGATAGTTTCAGATTTAGTACCATGAGGATAAAACTCGTTTTCCTCGGTTTGCCTTAGTCCAGTTACGTATTCTCGAACATGTTACAAGTTTCGCTACAGTTTAATGCATAAGAATTCCTTCAATTATTTATCTCCACAAAAGAAACTTAAAATAAGAATTATTTCATATTCATAGGTAAGAGGACTGCAACTTTCATAGGTAAGAGGACTGATCTTTCCCCAGCACTACATAATCAAACTGCCGATGGAGCGTTCGTGCACAGAAAGGTCGTGGTCAGTGGGACCGCTTCGAGTGCATATAAACAGGGCAAAGGCAAAGCAGTATATTCACCCTTTCAGCCTCCATGCTCATGAACGCCGTATTTTAGCTGCTGTCGTCGCTGTTAGCGACCTTAGACTCCGCAGCACCTTTGCGAACTGCCTGCAACGCTCTCCACAGACCGGCTTAGTGTGGAGCCGTGTGGCACGGTGTGGCACGATGTGGCGAGGGTGCTTCTTCAGCCCAGCTTAGAGCTATCCGTCACCGCGTGTCGCGCGGATATATATTCTCTTAGCGTGTGAAATACTGCACACACCGCGATGGTAAAGTTCCTGCGCCGTGTTCCGAGATAAGACTGGGTCTTTCGCTGCCTACGAGACCAGGAAGAAAAACGTTAAAAGGATTTCTGACTGGAAATATGTTGCGAAACGACAACACAATTTTTAAGTTTCTCTCGTTCATGAGAAGGGTGTACTCTCCACGTGCTGTGGCGGTGTTTTGTCGCCGTGTTAGTGGCGTTAGTGGTAGGTACAACATGAACAAATCCGTTTGCGGGGCTACTTTACACACTGGTCTTGAACTTTTACATAATAATGCAAAGATTATGTAGCCTAATGTTCAAAAATTTAAAAAAGAAAAATACCTTATTATCGCTTCTAAAATTATGTGAATAATATAAATTGTAGTAGATTACCTGAAACCAAATTGTCGCTGTCCAGTTAAGATTCTGAGAAAGAGAAATATTAACTTTTACGAAGATTGTAGTCACATAATCAAAAAATGTTTGGTACCATGCACAAAAGGTGAGAACTGCCTTGAAAAGATTCGTACTTTTTCTAAACTATCAATCAAGAAAGTGTGTAAACAAGTCCTTCAATCGATGACGTTTCGTGATGTTCTGAGTAGTTTAGCAAAAAAAGATTGAATTTCAGAAAGATAATTATCAATTTGTGAAAAAACAACGAAGAAAACTAAAAGTCACGACCATAACGCCATTTGTATAAAAAATGACATATGTTGAACAAGGTGAACAAAATGACATATGTTGACATATGTTGAACACAACTTTTGATATTTTACAGTCATCTCCACATTCAATGAATACTAATAACTTGTTACATATAAAAAGACTTAAAATTTCAGTGAGTGCTTGCGACCATTACATCATGGGATGGATATCCGAATCATCCATATTTATTCAAACATCCTCTACCATTGCAAGGATAATTTTGACTCTAATGGCATTTACAGAAGCAATGGAATATTACAAAAAATCCAATCACTGGTATTGATTAACTTTACTTTTTTTCATAACAAATAACCTAGTTATCTGCCGCTTCTAAACACATATATATTTCACACATTAATACAGAGTATAAGGGGATTACAAATCCCTTCACAATGACACTGTGGAGCATATGGTTCAAGATGTGTTAACATAAAAAAGAAGGTTATCTTTTCTTACTCCAGACCTCGTACCTCGTCACGATGACCGTCTTTATTCAGTTCATTGTCGCGATTAGCAAGTGGTCACTACATGGAAAGAAGGTTAAGGCCACACCTTTCGCCCTTTTCCATCTGTGAAGCAGCTGGAATCGTATCCATACGTATGCGAGTTCATCGTAACAAAACCTTCGTTTTATAAAGATGATGGAATTGAGAGGGATTCTAGTGAAGGGATATAAAAAAGAATAGTAATAAGAAATAACAATGTAAACGATATGAATAAATGATTCGAGATGGATGTTAGCCAACTTCCGATGGGAAATGATGTTAATTAATAATTAAATAGAAACATATATAAGGTTATGTGTGTGACCGTCTGTCTAAATTTTATGGGTTGTAGTATTTTAATTATAGACAGCAGAATTCGTATTATTTTTACTACATTATTACATCATTTATTTTATTACATTAAAATATATTATAACCCATAAAATCATAGGTGCATAGGACAATAAAGAAGGGAAGTGTGAGAAAACACGGAAGTAATAAAAGTTAACGCAAACTAGGAAATTGAAGACGTCAGACTGAGTCATAAATTAGCAAGTTACCAACAATCAACACGAAATTATGGTAAGCACAGAGTGAAGAGAAGCAGATTACGAAATACAAAGTTATAATGCATTCTGCAGCAAAGATAATACACTTAACTAATAATATATTAAATGATATATTACATTTGAACACCTTTTTATTATTTTATGATTATTATTTTATCAGCTTTGTCAGAAATTCAAGTACTCGCACAAATCACTAAAATTACAAAAGTATCATATCAATATTGTCGAACTACTAAATAATCTGAGTTCCATCAAAAACTTAAAGTTGTAAATGTGAAAACAGTTGAGCGGAATTCGGTAATAACTCACACTATCAAGGAATTAAAATTTAAACTCAATTTAACACAGTAATTCCTGTTTTTAGTGATTTAAACGTGTCTTATTTTCTTTTCAATATCTATTTATTCGTTTCTGATTTTACAATAAAGTGTTACTAAAATGGTTTCTGTTGTTTTGGGGACTGCAGAACATAAACTAAGGGTAAAAGAGTTGTTTGGAATTGAAAATGATAAGTCATTAAAAATAAGTTAAAAATATACTTCGAAGGACATTTGTACAAATACAGATATTCCGCGAATAGACCACGTCAGATAATGAATCAGACGCGTTAGAGCATGAAATTGCAGTAATTTTCACATTTCCTGCATTATTTCAGTCGTACTTTTTTGAGACTGTCGTAGGCAAACTGAACTTTCTTATAAATGAGGTCCCCGAAGAAACATAATTTCACGGGAGACGTGAGAATTGCACTTCCTAGACTTCAAAACATGAAGGATTTCTTTTTAAAAACGGGTATAAATAATCATATCAAATGCAACCCGCAACGGTCGGAAGCTTTTCATATATATTATTTTCGTTAAAACCGTGAATTTGTTGTCCCTCCTACTCGGCTCATAGTGAACGTATTTTAACAAATGAGGTACCAAAAAAAGATAAAAAAAATCAGGAATGGAGGCCACTAAATATTGCAAATCACGAAGCTTTTCGTTATTAATAAAATGCTAAGAAACTTTTGTTGTTTGAAATTTGCGGCTGCGGTAGTTAGCGTGCCCTCCGCGCGCTGCCTGTCAAGATGGCGGTTATGGGCACAAAATCAGCAACAGGAGAACTCACGTGTTTCCCGCATGTGGATCGAAGCGGCGGGAAGCGGAAATCTGTTGTTGTTCCGTTAAGACGAACGTGTGTGCGACTATTTATCCATTGTGTTATAAGTGTTCAATGTAAAAATTTGCGAATGTTCTTATATATCTTTTATGTGATACCTACGGATTTATGTAATTCGTCTAGCATACGCCAGCTGGCAAGAAGCCTGTGCACGCGGTACCCACGTGGCCAACGAGTATTTCTATATGTGGCTGGAAGCGGAAAGCATCCCTATTGTGCATTTCGTTAAGTCGATTGTGTGAACAATTTATTAATTGTATTGTAAGTATTCAACGTAATTTTGTATATAGTCTTATATACATATATATTTAATGTGTTATCTACGGAATTACGTAATACGTCTAATAATCTGATTATACACTGTATAGAAGTTTATACACTGTTCGCTTTTTCAGGTTTTTATTTAATTGGAGTAAAGAACTACTAAGGCTATTATTATTGACTGTAAGTGTACTTCCAAGCATAGCAGCTACACACATGATGTAATAGGTCTCTATATATAATCAGTATTGCTATATTTATCACTCCTGGTCAATTTCCATGTATATTGTGATTAATTATTTAAAATATTCACAGGTAGAGTTGTTAATTACAATATATACTCGCTGCACCTGCATTTGGACAATTATTTGCACTCCATTGCGAGGTATTATTAGTGGATGTTTTGGTTAATGCTACTAATTTGATAAATATATTCATGATATATCTTATTTGTGTTATTTTAATTTGGTAGTGGGAGTATTAGAATGCCGAGGAAACGAACCCTGACAATGCGATGGGATGCCAGGCGGAGCAAAACCCAGAGACTGGTACAAACTGATGAAACCAGTCCACAGCCTGCTGACAAGGTTGTAGTGTCCAGACAGCAGCAGAGACTCCGCTCAGTGGATTACAGTAAATGTGTAACGTATAAAATTGCACGCAAGTTACAAAATGGTACTGAAGTAGCCATTCACTTCGCTGGGTCCATGACCATTTACTGAATGCATTGTAGAGCAAAATTATTTCCAGGAGAAGTTAGAAATAGTTCATCATCAATTTGCTGTCACAATGGGAAAACAAGTTTGCCTCCAATAGAGTGTCCCAATCTTTTAAAACATTTAATACTAGGAAATGAATCTATTAATTTCTTAGAAAATATTCGACGGTACAACAATTCTCTTGCTTTTGCTTCAGTACAAGTTAACAGCGCTAACTTTGCTGCACGCGGACCATATTGTTTCAAAATTCATGGTCAAATTTATCATGTAGCTCGCAGTTTGCTTCCAGCAGAGGACTCTCAGCCTTCCTATGTTGGATTATATTTTATTGATTCTTGCGAAGCACTTCAACATAGAATGTCAAGGAAGGAAAATGATCCATGTGAAGCTTCTGTAATGGAAAGGCTTCAAAACATGTTACAGGTTATAAATCCATAAGCACAATTATTTTCCTTTGTTAAAAATATGTCTCTAGATGTTCAAAACAAACAACTGATATTTTCTACAAATAATGCATTTGATGGGCGTAGATATAATCTACCTACAGGTGATGAGATAGCGGCTGCCTTTGTTACTGATGATGGAGCACCACCTGGGAAAATGGATTTTGCAATTCATGTTCGGAGTAGTGACCAATTCATTACTACGTCGTCCTTAAATCCTCATTGTGACCCAATGTGTTACCCTCTTCTGTTCCCATGTGGAGATAGAGGATGGAAACCTGGAATGAATCATGTGGATATTTATAGAACTAGAGTTAATAACAGTATAACTCAATTACAGTATTATTGTTATCGACCGGCTGATAGAGATGAATTCAATTTATTGCATGCCTCTGGTAAGTTATTCCAGCAGTATGTTGTTGATGCATATGTCAAAGTAGAAGGATCGCGGATTGCATAATTAAAACTCATCAAAAAGAATTGAGAGCAGAATCTTACAAAGGGTTAACGGACTTTTTACATAGCAATGCTCAGCTTAGGGGAATGAATGCAGGGATACCCGTAATTCTTCCATCATCTTTTATTGGTAGTCCACGAAATATGCTACAGAATTACCAGGATGCAATGTCAATAGTAGCACGTTTTCGAAAACCTGATATTTTTTTGACTTTCACAGCTAATCCAAGATGGAAAGAAATTCAAGATTCTTTGAACAACTCAAAGACCTGCTAGCAGATTTACATGACAGGCATGTCCTAGGAGTAGTGACTGCGTATGTTGATGTGATCGAATTTCAGAAACGAGGGTTACCACATGGTCACATGTTGCTTATATTCAGGTCTGAAGATAAAGTCCGGGAACGTGTAGATGTTGACTCCATTGTGTCAGCAGAAAGCAGTGGTTTATAATAGAACTCTGAGTGAAGGTTTCCACTTTTTAAAAAACCTAACGCACCATGGAATTTATCTCCTGGGTGGTGGGGAAACTTTTCCTTTATACAAAGTTCATGAATCTGGAGATATTGGTAAATATTGAAAATGTAATTAAATTTTCATAAAAAACTAAGTGTATGTTAACCATGATTTGTTATTCTATTTTTGCAGAATTTGAAAATCTCGCTGTTTTTTATTAGTCTTGGATAGTTGTTGCTAAAGGATTTCATCAAGAAATTATAACATATGGAAAATACAGTTCTCCAGACAGCACTTTGTTGAAAAAGAACAATATGTTCAGCAAACTGAACAAGAAGGCTATAAGGGTCATAGCTTATGTATTAAACTAAATCACAACTTCGAATGTATATAACAAATGTATTGTTTACTTTAGTTCATTCATTTATTTCTTTTATAAATTGAAATTGTACATTCTTTAATTATACACAAGGAAATATTGTATGAACTGTCTCATTTACTTTCTCCCATAACCTCCTGTGTGGTACCTAATACAGAACCAAACGTACTTTGTTTCCTTGAGTTAAGCAATATTCAAATGTCATGTTACTGTCAATGATAACATTATATACCTTAAAAAAAGAAATCAATGATTGTTTGAGGTGTGCGTGTCCAATTGGAGCTATTACCATCAAAGAAAAGTTTTCAGGAAATGGTAAAAAAATGTATCAGTAATATTTTATAAGAAAAATGGAAATAGTCTATTTTGTTCATGTTTGTTCATTATCATGTGCAGTTGATATAGCAGGTAATAATACACTCATAAGCTCCCAATTCTGACGATTCTCTGCTAAATTGTTTATCAAGTAACTTTTGAACACCCCTCCTTTTGTTTTCATGTAATCTCTCTGCCAGAACTGGCAATTTATTGATATTAATTGATATTATTGATATTATTAACTTATCCTCTCTTGAGTAATTGAGTAATGCTTTCTCAAAAAACTAATTTTGCCCAAAGTATTATTTTTGACAATCACAAATTCATAAAAACAAAACAGACAAAAGTTTTTTTAACATAATCACAAACTACGGAGAGTATTTTGATCAAAATATAAGTGCTTTTACATAGAACCAAACATTACTTTTGAATTGCAACCGAATGTGGAGAAAAAATAAATATTTGTTTGGAAGTGTTCCATTTGAACACTCATAAGTGATGCATACAATTTTTAAGTTAAACAAGATTTCTTGCTCTAATGCAACTAGAGCATAGTTTTTGATTGATTTGCTATTGATTTCTTCATTGCCAGTTATGTTATTGGCCACTTATTGACAACACGATATTCACATCGCCTAATTATGATTAAAATTATGGCAAATCGCCATTTTTTAAAAACATTTAACTCAGTTCACAGTAATTAGTATTCAGTTGTTTAAAAATTTATATCATTTCTTCATTTATTGTGTATATACAACAAATGATATGAAACTAAATTTTTTGGGTTTCAACATTTCATATATTCTGTGGTATCTTCCTACAGGTTTCCCTTCAGTGCGATGTAATCGCACGGGATCAGCTAGTTTCTTTTAAATGTGGTTCTTGTACGCAATAAAGACCTTCTTTCTTTCGGCGATTAATAAAATTTCCTTTTTCGCATTTAAAACACATGCAGAAGATTGATTAAAAATAACAGTATGGTCTTTATCAAAAATATTGCTTACAGAAAGCGAAGTTGTTCGCAACTTTAGTACGTACAAAGTATTTCGCAGAGCCTATACTTTTACGCGCCTGTCCACTTGCGTGGAAATTTTTACAATACCTTCCGCTTCGTTAGTGGCTGACGAGTTGTCGGCTAACCTTAAAGTTTCCGAAAATTGGGAATCTACTGCTGTGAATCTGGACAAGTTATTGCTTACATGGGAAGAGCACTCACTATCCTGACACCACACGCTTCCCTCGCTGGTCACCGAATCAGCAAAATAAGATGGTGCACCATCTGGTGTATCATGAAGGGACGAATTCGCCCCGTCACATTCGCATTTTTCTGGTTCAACTCCCGATCGGAACGACAATTCCTGGCTATTTGTCCTGGCTTCCTGCACTTATAGCCAGTTCTTCGTCGCCTTTGTTCTTCGATTCTTGTCATTTCTGTATACTGAAGAATTTTTCTTTTGTAGGCGAGTTGCCTTTTCTGGTACGCCGATAACGCGTTCTGCGATGTTTCTTCTCGATTGCTAGACCTTCTGGCATCGCTTTCCTCTATATCTTGATTCGAAGAGCGTTTGGCTTTGGTAGATCACCTCGCGACTCTATTGCATAACGGAAATACTCATAACTTTGCGGCAGGCTATACGCGCAATAATATCGAAAGAAGGTCGTCGTTAATATTTACCTCCGTGTTCTTTAATTTGTCGACGGCGTCGAATAATCTTCTGAAATGCTCTCGTACGTCATCTTCTTCGTCTATTTGGCAAAGAATGACTCGTTAGAGCAATGAGCAATTCTGAAGGCTGAATTGCAAGTATGATATCAGATAAGATTCGCTATCTTTTTCTTTCCATTAATCCATTTCAGCAGCATTCGTTCCATCGACTTGGGGTTCAGATTTCTTCTTGAATCCTATGACGTAACAACAAGTCTTGTTCTTTACTAGCAATGTATTCGCCATGTGTCATAATTATCATGTGGTAGCGATTCGATACGTATCACTCGTGAATACATACCACCTTCTCTTTATTATTCGGACCGGGAGCGGTAGCTCAGTGCATCAACTGATGTCACTGCAGCGCCTCCTAGGTTCGAGTCCTGACGGCGGCAGGATTTTCGACAGTAGCTTTTCAGCTCGGTCGAATTCCGTCGCTGTCTGGAGAAGAATTCTAGCGGCCGGCTGCTCTGATCGGTAGTTTTCCGTGGTTTCTCCGATCAACACCAGGCGAATGCCGGAGCAGTACCCCTAACAAACGGGCCACGGACCGCGCGCGATCTTTCCTTCGTCTTCCTTGTCCTATCCTCTCCCCTTACACCAACATGCACTACACTACCACATATTCTGGGATACCGGTCGGGAGTTTAGAGCTTATCTCGGCTGGGCGGTGCCCCGCTGGTGGGATAGTCCTGGTTAGGGGGAAACCCCACTAGCCGACGGTAGGTCGGCGTCGGATCTCGCCACGCAGCGGGGGAAGATCACTGCCATCTCCCGAGAAAAGCATGCACTACTTGGGACTAATGACCCAAGCAATTGACGTGCCCGGAAACACGAAAAAATCAATCAATCAATCCTATTATTCGGTCTTCAAGAAAACAGTTTTTGCAATTCGTTGCTAATTCTTCCAGTACCAGAACTGAATTTTGTTCATAATACTCGTACATACATATCTGGGCCCATAACGTTTCTGAGGACAAACATATTGTATATTTAAATATTTTAAACGCATTACCCATTGGAGTTACATGCACATCCTACTAAAAATAACTACGGGTTTAGTACAATTATTGTAATTCAAATGTAAAAATCCGTGTGTTTAAATGCTCAATCGACTCTTTTGCAATCGTCTGGAGTCGCGACGCAATTGAGATTAGAGCGTCCGTTCTTCCTCGAATTCCGCCGCCTCGCCCCGCACACGTGCCCCTAAAACATTTGTGCAATTCCGTTCACGGCCCAGGAGACCCTAAATCTCCTCGTGTCTTGGTTTAATGGCAAATAAAAATAAATCACCAAAAACCTCAAGCTAAAATGTTCTTAAAACGGATTCTTCCTACTTATCCCTTATTAATTAATAACCATGCATTCTGTGGTGGCAGCGGAGACTTTGTGGTACTCTATGATAAACTATCTGGGGTCAGTGAGGTATCTACCACAATAGTAGGCTATGATTTCACAAATGGAATAGAAAAAATTATCACAAAGACATTGGATCTAGAAGTTACACCAATGTTGAAATCATTTCACATTTTTGAAGAAGTTACATGATAAAAGTTCTGACTTTCAGGTTATGTAAACAATTATTTAAAGGTTAAACAATTAAATAAGTTATTTAATTATAAAATGTGATTTTTATGGTCAAAAATTTCGAAACACGCTCAAAAATACTTTTTGCCATCTTTTTCCCTTTCTGGACCCACTGTGAAGTGTGCGGGGGCCGCGCTTGCAAGCCTCTCTGAACTGCGAGTAGCAACGAAACCACGCCTGTGATCTCCAGAATTAAGTTCACTGTATTCATTTCAGCTCCATAACTGTAATCATGTAAACTTTTTCCTTTTCTTATTAACATGACTGTACATTGTTGTATTCTTATTAACATGAATTTCCATGTTGGTTATTATAATGTTAATTTACACACGGTATTGCCATATGTCAATTGATCAAATTCCTTATTATACACTCAGATAATTAAGTTCTATGTAGTGTTTATTTAATTTTCAATTATATGTCATTTTTTGTGACTATTCAAATCCAGGCCAACTGATTTCTCCAAAATGGTAACAATTCTCCTGTATAAATAATTACAGGCAAGGCGCGTCATCCGCCTTCAAGATGACCGATCCCTCGAACTAATTATTAACAATAAGGTAAGTGTTACAAGGCGACTAAGTTCACAGATCATCCTTTTATTTATTTATTTATTTATTTTACGTCAAAAAACAGTTGAAACTGCGTATGACGTGCTATACCCTCCATAGTCCGAATATAACGCCGTATCATCTTTCTCGTCAATATTCCCCAAGAAATTGTTAAATTTCTATTAGGTCATAGGTTCCAAACTGGAAACAAATTTTAGCCATTTTGTAGGATGGAACACCACTAGTAATAAATATGGGTACCAGATTATGCTACGAAAATATACGTGAACACTGAGCAAATGTGAAATAAAAAATTAAAAAAAATCTATCCCACAAATATTCAAAAAACTAAATCTACTGATAATGTTACATTATTAGACAATAAATTTAACTGTTTAAAAACTCTCAAAGTTCATATTTTCACAGATCAAAACATATTTATGATTGTGTACTTATTTCTGACCACACACTTGCAAATATAAATTAACCTCATTGAAGTAAAAAATTGAGTATTTTATGATTAAAAGTATTGTAATTCTAAAAAAACATCATAATAAACAAAAATAAATAAGTAGCAAACCTCTGTTCTCGAAGAACTTCGGAAACTCGAAACCCGAAAAAACACATCTCAACCAAATGCTCAAAGCAACACTCGCGACAATGCTGCTATGCCTGTGTGCATATGCCTGCTATGCCTGTATCCTTCTGCAGTCCACAGCCTCTTCTAACATTTGGTACTTCGAGCCGGATTCTTTGTTCATTTTTCATATTTGGGAAGGAATCGGAACTAGCAATTGCCATTATGATGCTCTTCGAGCACCACATTTTGTCTAATACGCTTACATTCTGTCTGGAGTATCGTACTGGGCTTCAGACATCAATCAATTCATTATCAATACAATTAAATTAATTTTAATCGGTAGCATCTACATTCATTTACGCAATTAAAGAACTTTAGTATACTGAGAATAATAGTATAATGCATCAGCTGACATCTTATGAGTCCTGTACAATTTAATGTAAGTACTAGGCTTGCTGTTATGCGCAGGATGTGCAGTGCAGTGTCAGTGATAGTGCTTCAATTTGTGATCAATGTTAGTTTATTTATTGTATCAGTTTTGAATTATTTGCGATTGTTTTAGTGATAATACTTCCAAGTGTTCTATTGTGTTAGTGTACAGTATTTCAGTGTCTTTATTTGGGGGGATAATTCAGTGTTAATGTAAGTCAGGTTTGGATTTTCCTTCATAACCTACCGTAACATTGTATTTCCTTTGTGTGCATGTCTTTTTTATTGCCAGCTATATTAAACCTGTTATGTGAAGTATTCATACAACATGGCTATGACAGACACATCCCAACAAACAATTGTTAATCAAATTCGTAGGTTAACAGACTATTGTGAAGACCTTAACGCTTTTCTGATAGCAAATGACCACCTCACCTAAACTAAATATTAAGAGTTGTTAATCAGGAAAAGAGCTTTTGATAAGTTATTCAATAAGTTCATTGATGCGGCCGGTATTATCCACCCATCATCTGACATTTACGTTCAATTAAATGTATCTCTATATATTGTATCTCTATGTATGAGACACGTCCAAAACCACCATTATAATTTCAGAGTATCAGTCAGCCTTTGCTGCTAATAATTCAGCTTCACATTCTGCCAATTTTGGCAACTCCACTTCAAAATTTAATTTAAAATTACCAGAAATTAAACTTCATTCGATGGAGACATTCTAAACTGCTGAATCTTCAAGAATTTTCGAGGACCTTATTGCGCAAACTGATTTGTCAAATGTAACCGAATTCTTTTACTTAACAGGCTGTTTAGAAAGAAGTGCTGAAGATTTAATTCACAATCCTCCCACTACAGACAACAATTTTAATGTTGTCTGGGACCTATTAAAGGAAAGATATGACGCACCTAGATGCATTGTTGCTCGCCACTTGAGTTCAATTCTCAAACCTCCCACACTTATTGAAGGCTCCACTAATTCTTTGCAAAATCTCATTGATTTTTACTGAATGCATGTCAATGCAAGCTAAGACATTATGCCACCATTGATCTATGTGGCCTACTACTCCTTGGTTTGATTTCAAAGGGTTTACCTTCCGATATCTTTAGACAGTGGGGATTTTCTTTCAATGAGAAAGATCTACCCACATTTGATCCACTTCTTGTATATTTAGAATTACATCAAAGGAGCCTGAGGGTCCTTGATGAAGCCAATCAAACCCAAATTAAGTCTGATTGTAAAGCGACTAGTTATTCTCAGTCTAGTGACAGTAGCAAGAACAAGTTACCCATTTGCCCCAAACGCAATTCTGCACATTTACTTAAAGATTTCCCCTCTCTTTCAGAACTCATCTCCGAAGCCGATTTGAATTTATCTAAAAATGCTTTAACCCCAAATCACCTAATCATTTTTACACTACAAAATATGCCAATTGCTGCAACATACTCCTCACAGATTATTAAATTTTAGTGCTGAGTCATCCACAAGCGAGCAGCCAAGCGTTAGTCGGCACCGGTATCAGCGAATTGCCTACTTCAATTCTTATCCATAGTGCAAAGGTCATATGTTTTCCTGCAAATGGGAAAGGCAGTAAATTCTTGAGATCCAACTTTTGTCTCTTTACTTAATACTGGCAGTGCTGTAAATCTTATTACCTGGGATGCTGCAAAAGCTCTCAAGCTGCTAACAGTAAAATTGCCTATCACCATATCAGCTGCTGTCTCTGAACACATGACAAGTTCATACTGCACCCTGGAAACTATTATACCAGCTAATGTCCTCTCGGAATGGTCAATCACAATTCCTTGAGCGATCGTGTCCAAAATCCTTAAAGCTTCTTATAACTTTAATTGCCCTAGCTGGAACTTGCCCACTGATCTAGTTTATACTCATCCCACCTTCAGATTTTCAAAATCCATCGACTTGCTACTAGGAGCCGATGTATTTTTCAATATTCTCTTGCCTGGTCAACAGATCAGACTTTAAAATAATTTCCATTTTTCAGGAAACGAAATTAGGCAAGATTGTTGCGGGCAAGACCACAATGTCCCCCTGCTTCCAAGTTTATTTGCAATTTGGTACAACCACAATTTAAATTAAACAGAGAAATTAGTGGTTACTACCAACCTTATCTTACCACACTTCACCCACTCTTCACAGATTAATGTCTCATAAGGAAAAGGTCACTGCTTAATACCCCCCACAACTAATTATACTGCCTCAACTTCAAGCAGCTCTGAATTAATTACTTCAATAAATTTAAATGCGCAAGCTGCTAAATTGTCAAAGCCTCGTCACAAGAGCTCCTCAGCTGACACATGTGAGAATGTTTCAAAAAATGTATTTGTCACTGATCTTGCCAATTCAATCCATATGTAATCAATGCTAGCAATTGCTTTTTATTATCAATATGCTAACGTTATTCTTCGATATTCTATTTAATTATTTACCATGACAATTGCCCTATGTATATACCGAGGTCAATCCGTCCTGATAAAATTTGTTTGTGGGTTTGACAAGACCGTCTAAACAGATTTTCGGTTACGAACATTTACGTAAGAAATATTTACTTCTTTATTTGGGATTCGGGAATTCTCTTTATTACCAGTAACAATAGAATTCGTTTCAAAAGTCAAGTAACATTGTAATTTCTGTTTCTGCTTTACACAAACAAAAGAAAACACATGCATTATTACAAACACAATATAATCATTTTATACAAAAATTCCCAAGAACAATGACAATAATAATAACCTGTCGTTATTTAATATTTACCGTTACTCTTCCCTTGCAGGCAAGGTCATTACCTATTATTATTTTTTTAATTGATAATTTATTTAGATCTATTAAAAAACTTGGTCTTCTTACATTACTAAGATTTATGTCCCATTTAATAACTTTCCTATTCGAGTCCTCAGCATTCTTGGTCATCGCTCTCGCGTCCTTTCTAAATTTTCAATGCTATCTTAGTACTACATTCCTATCGTGACATCTTTTCCACACCTGGTTTATTCTATGTTACACTGACAACATTTCTACCATTAACAATTTGCACGATTGCTATGTTTGACTGTCTCTGAGAACTTTCCGGTCGTCACTGAGTCGGAATCTATTCTGCCCGTCTGTTTATAACACGCGTTATAGTTCTATCAAACAATACCGAGCAATACCCGAAATTGAGACTAGCACCACATTTGTTACCGCCCCTTATTACACATGTGAAGAAAACTAAAAAAAATGGAGCTGTTTTTAAGAGAAAAGATTTTCGTAAATTTCAAGCGCAAATTACGCAAAAACTATTCGTTTTTCAAAAAAATTGTACATGACTTTTTTTAAAAAATCTAATTTTGCACAATCTAGTGTGTCAGAAATCTTTATTTTGTAGTTTTAATTTTGTTTTGTAATTTTCGAAAAATCGGGTAATTCAATGAAAATGAGACCTGCAAAATTGTAGCCTTAAAATTTTGGAAAAGGCCGAGGGGCATCATGTAAAGTACCCCCCAAAATTAAAATATAAGTTGCAAATTCCAGAGGTCGCCACATCAGAAAGAACGATTGGGGAATATCAATTTTGGAGAAAATCGGCTGCACGGTTAACGAGCTAGCGTTGTACACACAGTGGCGGATTACCCACTAGGCAACATAGGCTGTAGCCTAGGGCGGCAAATTTTATTTTAGAAAGTAGTTTTTTGTTTTATAGTAACTTTTTAAATGCATTTATTTAGGTTCTTCTCACATAACATATTTTTTAGGATTCACCTTAAAGTCAGTTTACAAAAATCACTGCAAGGGTTTGGCAACGCCGCGCACCCCTTCCACCTTCCACCCCTGGTTTCTATTTTAACTCTTTTTTCATAACCTTTAGTTATTAAATATAAAAATGAGTGACGGAAGAATTAGACACAGTGGTTCTAAATATCGGAAACGTGCTCGTGAAAGGCAAGATCGAGAAGAAGTTTTAAAAAACACCAAAATTAGATTTATTTTTTAAGAAAAATGTTACACCAAGCGACAGCAATCCGGTATAGTAGTAGAATTACCATCATGAATTTGACAAATAGACTATTTTTAAATTTATTATTTGGGTAACCTTTTAGTTATTGTATACGTTGTTATTAGATAAGTTCTACTTATGCTACTGTGGATCCTCTAAAGAACCCAAGCGAATTAAACTTAGATGATAATTCTGACATAATTTCAGGTAAAATAAATTCTGCTATTTTTATTTTATAGATATTTATGGATACTAAATGTTTATACAATACTTAAATAATTTGAATAAACATAAATATAACTGAAGTGTCCAAATTCCAAAACACCAGGGTTCAATAAACAATTTATTGACAGAAACAGGTACAGAGCTATAGTGCCGGATATCCAGAAGAATAGGTAGAGAGATGAAGCCGTGTCGTCGTAAATCCAGGAGATGTACCACTATACGCCGAGTCACCAAGTTGCCGAAAAGGAAAGTCCGTAGTTGTCGCGCAGTTGTCGTAGTCTATCACTATCCACACCGTAACCACCACTTAACCACAGTATCGTCGCTCTATCACCGCTGCTCACTCGCTCACTCTCTGCCTGCCTCAGCTCCGCGCCGAGGCTTTATAGCTGCCCTGGGCCGTAGGCCCGCCGACTGGCTGCGTAGTAGGGGCGGGGCGAGTCTCGCCCCGTTCGCTCAGGCGTGGCGGCCGCACTCAGCCGAGCACCGCTGGCCTGCGCTTGTTGTTGACCGCTACCGCCAGGGGCGGTAACGCCCTACTGACGTGCTCCTGCGGCGGCACATTCAATTATGTGCGGCCGGTCACGACAATAACAGATTAGAACATTATTATTATTCAATACCCTATTAAAAATGACGTCTAGAGCGAATAGAAACATTTAAAAATATCAATACAGAGACAATAAACGGATAGAATTTCAAACTTCAATCCACTTATTGTCTCCGTATCAATACCTCTGAATGCGTATTAATATTCTGTTTTTATCAGGGTATATAATGTAATAAATGTTAAAATCGGATTACAATTATTATTGTAATGTACCAGTTGTATGTTTAAAAGTAAACAAAAGAATTATATGTACATTATTTTAAAAAAATAATTATAAAAATTTTGCACAAAATATATTTTTATTATATTATTGGAATGTAATTTCGTGATTAACATTTATATTTATTTATGGTTTGAGAAAGTATTATATTTTCCTTGCTTTTTAACGTACATGTATTGAAACTGTCTACAGGGTTCATGAATTCGCTTGAAAAAGACAATCACCTAAAAGTATCTGAAATCACTTTGCCTCAAGAACTGAATAAAGATCCAGCTTTATGGTTAATTGATGAATTTACTCGTGACTATTTAGCACTGCATGGTTATGACCAAAACAAGAATGGAGACTTTCCAAAGTTGAAACGACATTATAACGATTATAGTAGACAATTTTCACCCGCTTTATTTGAAAGAAAGTTAATTAACGGTGAAACACAAACTCGATCATGGGTAGTCTATTCAGAAAGTGCTGGTGCAGTATTTTGCGGACCATGTTTACTTTTTAAAGGTGACTCTCAGTTTTCTTCAAAATGTGGATTCAACGATTGGAAGAATGCAACAGCACGATTGAGTGGTCATGAAAATTCGGATGGACACAAGGCATGCGTGTTAAAAATCAAAGATAGAGGAAACGATGTAGGTCGCATTGATAAAATTGTAACAGTTCAGTTGAATGAAGAAATAGCATATTGGCGATCTGTTTTACAGAGAGTAGTAGCTGTTATTAAATCATTAGCGGTTCGAGGCCTTCCTTTTAGAGGTCACAACGAGAAATTTGGTTCACCTCAAAATGGCAATTTTCTTATGTCATTGGAATTGATAGCTGAATTCGATCCATTTTTAGCTGCGCACATTGAAAAATTTGGTAATAAAGGTAAAGGTAATGTTTCCTACCTATCAAAAACCATATGTGAGGAATTTATACAGATTATGGCATCTGCAGTTGGAAACAAAATTATTGAAGAGATAAAATTAGCAAAATATTTTGCTATAATTGTTGACTCTTCTTCTGATGTTGTACACATCGATCAGTTATCTCTCATTGTACGGTATGTTCAAAATGACGGTGATCCAATGGAACGTTTTTTAACATTTTTGGAAAATCCAGGACATAAAGCTCAAGATTTGGCAAAAATTGTTTTGGAAACTTTAGATTCACGATCTATAAATATCAATGATTGTCGAGGCCAAGCATATGATAACGCTGCCAATATGTCAGGATCATATGCAGGATTACAAGCACTAATAAAGGAAGTCAACTCTCTTGCAGAATACACACCTTGCTCAGCTCACTCTCTTAATTTAGTGAGTACATGTGCAGTAGCAAGCTTCACAGAAGCTGTTTCATTTTTTAATCTAATTCAACATTTATATACATTCTTCACAGCATCAACTCATCGATGGGAAATACTACTATCTTTTCAAAAGCCACACTCACACACTCTGAAACAGCTATCTGCTACTAGATGGTCCTCGCGTAGTGATGCTGTCTTTACATTAACAGAATCTTGGACGGAAATTATAAATGCACTAAATGCAATAGAAAATAATCATTCTGAAAAACCAAATACTAGATGCGAAGCAGCGGGTTTATTAAGACAGCTCGAGAAACTCGAAACGGCCTTCATGCTATGTCTTTGGAGCTTTTTACTGGAACAAATAAATTCTGTTAGTAAAACATTACAGAAAGTAGATATCGATATAAGCAAAGTTATTGAGCTCTACGAATCATTGATTGGTCTTGTTGACAAAACTCGTAATGAGTTTGATTTGTACGAAAAGAAGGCATTAGAATTTTCAGAAATTCAAGAATATGTGCAGATATAAAAAAACAAAGAGCAAAAGACCATTTGACGAGAATAAAGAGGAAAATATCAACATGACAGATAGAGATCAATTCAGAATTACAACATTTAACGTAATATTAGACAATTTGGTTTCTGCATTGAGGAAAAGAAATACGTCTTACAAGAATATTTACAACAAATTCGACATTATAATCGATATAGAAAATTTAAGCACATTAGAAGTGTACCAGAAATCAGAAAGGTTGAGAAGTTTGTATCCAATGGACCTGGAAGCAACATTTGAAAATGAGTGTTTACATTTTCAAGCCCATTGCAACTCTTCAAAGGTTAAGCCAAAGGATTTCCTTAAGTCACTCCGAAAATCAGAACTACATAATATATATCCAAATATCGATATTGCTTGGCGTATATTTCTTAGTCATCCAGTTACAAATTGTTCTGCGGAGCGCTCATTTTCTTGTTTAAAGAGAATCATAAATTATTTGCGTTCAGTTATGTCAGAAGATAGATTAAATTATCTTGCCGTTTTATGTATTGAATCCAATTTAACATTTAGATTACAACACTTTAATTGAAAACTTTGCTAGCAAGAAATGTAGACGTAAACTTCTGTAAACAATCTTATAATGAAATTTGATAAAATTAAAATTATATTCTAGATAAAAATAACTATTTTTGTAAAATAATTTTTAATGTTCATTCACCCACATGGAATTGGTACTAAATAGCTTTTTGATTTTTATGTAAATATTGTGTTTCATAAGGGGTCAAGAAGGGCGGCATTTTGGCTTCAGCCTATAGTCGGCAATCAAGTTAATCCGCCACTGTGTATACAGACCGACGTTTTGCCATCAATTGATTTTTCGGTATAAAGGACGCATAAAACATTGATTCTGGCGTGACCACGTGTTAGAGGAATTTTTTCTTTATTTAGCAACTTGACTTCTCCACTTTTTCGTTACCAGAGCCCGGCATTAGGAGTTTTTGTGTCGAAAATTCGCCGTTTTCAGTCGCACGATTATAATACTTTCTCTTCTTACGTTAGTAAGTGCGAGAAAGTAAAAAGTAATGGATAAGACATGGGATCAGTATGGGGATTGAGATCTGAAATTCTTTTAACCTGATGACCAGATGCTTTAGAATGAATAGTGAAAGAAATATTGTTGGAGGATCTTCATCATCACAGAGATACAGCAGCAATTTCTTCAGAGGTAGATGGATTGTGACGTCTTTAATCAAAAGTATTGTCCTACGTACTACCTACTTAGAATTCAAAAAATGTCGAACCACACTGACACATTACAGTAACTTTTCCTTGCTTTGCAAGTTGCTAAATACTGAGCGCAATTGGTCGCGTAATTTATCCGAAGTAGCTATAGACTGAAACTGTCTTTTCAAAGGTAATTCCACGAGTGGTTTGGAAATTTACTAAGACTATTTCACGAATGAAATTTCATAAATATAATGTACTATTAATAATTAACATTGTTTTATTCAAATATTTTTACATCGAACGGAAATATATACATAAGGGCAATTATAAACAACAAAATAAATATAAGAAACTAAGAGCGAAATTACTTGAAAACACAGTTATTGAATTCACAATCTTTAAAGTTTAAATTTTAGGTTAAGCGCATTTAGGTTAAGCGCACGAAGGTTAAGCGCATTCGAGACTCGCGGGTTCGTGGCTGGGTGACCGGCCAGGAACCCCGGGACCTAACGTCGTCGAGCCCCTGACCGAAGGGATAAAAGGCAATGACTGACTGCGACGTGACAAGACTTGACAAAGATTAAAAGTAAAAAGCACTTTAATGGAGGATTACTCCCCAGTGCTAAAGCGCTCAACGGCACTTAACAGGGCTTGGAGACGCGTTGCGTCAAGGTGGAGACGCAACAAATAAAAAAAAATTTTAAAAAATTCGAAGGAAACGTGTTTTATTCACTTATTTTTAAGGAAGATGTTGAATTTGAAGCGCTACTATGTCTAAATTTATTAATAATTGAAGAATGGTGTTCCTCATTCATTTGGAGATACGTCTTGAGTGACGATTACATAACCTCTATCTGTAGATAAAACCAGGCGCAAAATTTATCACCTCCTAGGAGGTGATAATAACTGATAAATATGCACGGTAAAGTCTCTAATTGGCTGGTAGGGTCCCAGTTCTTGCACGCTATTGGCTGAAATTTCATGAGTGGAATAGTCCTAATAATTGCGTCGTTGCCGTTGTTTGCATGGTTTCCACCATGGTTGTTTGCTGCTGTTCCCGTCGATTCGAGAAGCGATTCTGAAGTGAAGCAAAAATCTAAATCGAATCGCAATTGTTGCCAGTCTACTCATTTTATTGCAAATATTTATTGTTATACTAAAACAATTGAGAAAATATCCCGAAGGCCGATCCAACCCAAAAGAGCTTCCAGAAAAATGCTTACCGGGCGAAATTGGTTGCGTGATTTATCTGTAGTAGTAGCTCTAGATCGAAACTTATTTTCCCTCATTATACACGCACGCGCGCGCGCACGCACGCACAAACGTGTATATATATATATATATATATATATATATATATATATATATATATATATATATATATAGGAAGTAATATTTGCCATTGATTGCTATGTAAGAGTATAATAATTATGTATGAGAGTAATAATCTAATTTTAGTTATTCTAAGATAGATTAAGTGTGTCTATGTACCCCGTAATTTCCTATCCCATTATCACTATGACATTTCAATTCGTGGTCAGCTACATCGTTTTATTATGTGAAATTCATTTTCCAATCCGTGATGAAATTTGTATTACGAGGCGGTCTCCATTGAGGCGTTAGATTAGAGCAGTACTATACAATTGCGTGATTTATGGGTTACAGGTGAATGAATATGAAGTAAAAGTCTTTAACTAAAGGCAATTAGTCTCGCCAACCGTTAAGCCCTCAAGAAAAAGTTTCCATAAAAACGTATTTCGCAACTACTCATCCCAGTATTGGATGAGAAACTTAAAACAAAACTTGTACTTCAGAATGGCACAAACTTTCTCGTATTAATTCGGTTCCAATTATTACTTTTTATTTCGTTACTTTCTCGTTACTCTCTGTTGAAAGTTATGTAATGCCGCGAAAAAACGGCGGATTTTCTACGGAAAAAATTCATTGTCGGGTTCTACTGGCGAAAAAGGACATAAAACCAGTTGCTAAATTAATAGAAAAAAATCCTCTAACTAGTGGTGTTGCCAGAATCCATGTTTTGTGGATTCTTGATCTCGGAAAACCAATTGAATGCAAAACGTCCCTCCGTCCGTGAACACTGATAGCGCCTGAACTACACGTACCATATTTTCCAAATTGAAGAATCCTCAGTCAATCTGGCTCTAGTTGAACCTTTCAAATTTTGAAAAAAACAATTTTTAAAATTTGGGTGCACTTTAGATAAAGCCCCCGGACATTTTCCGTATTTTCTCTAAACCGGCTCCAAATTTTTTCGTAATGTTAGTGCTCAACCAACCCTATCCGATGACAAAACGACGTATTGCTCTATTCTTTTATTTTTTCAAAAATTCCAGTTTGCTTTTCGGTTTCCCCGTCCATTTTTCAGGTGCCATCTATCGCCGCCCAAACCCAAACAATTCTCATTTTCTCAATTTTTCGGTCCCCTAATAGTAGAACTGAAACGTGTATTTGAGAATATTAAAGAAAAACAAATGTCGTTCTAGATGGTAATTTTCGTTGAAAAATTTGGAGCCGTTTTTGAGAAAATTATGTTTACGGGTTTCTGAAAATGCGCATTTTAAAACTCATTTTCACCTAAAACTTTTGCGTTTTCGAAAAACTTTACAACATAATTACTTTCTCACCCTTACTAACGTAAGTAAAAGTATTGTAATCGTGCGCCGGAAAACGGCGAATTTTCGACAAAACCTCATATTGTCAGGCCCTGCTAACGAATAAGTGGATAAATTCAGTTGCTAAATAGAGAAGAAATGCGTCTAACACGTGGTGTAGCCAGAATCCATGTTTGGTGCGTCCTTCATACCGAAAAATCGATTGACGGGAAAACGTCTCTCTGCGCACAACGCACACCTTGCGCATAAAACGTTCAGCCAACTTTCTCCAAAATTAATATTCCTGAATCGTTCCGGCAGATGCCACGGCTCCTGGAATTTGAAACCGATATTTTAATTCTATATACTATATAATATTTTAATTCATTAATACTTTACATGAAACATATCGGACATTTTCAAAAAATGGCACCAATGTTTTGGATTAAACTCTGTCCTAGGATTCGATAGTAAAGGCTTAAGAAAAAGGTGCAGATCTCGTTAAAATTCTCAATTTTTGGAAAATTACAAAAATTTAAAAAAATATTCGGCGTCTTCCTACAACTATAATATTGAATAGAGATTTTTTCCTAAATGAAATATGTTTCTTAAAGACAAATCATGAAATACAGTTTGGTTCAACTTTTCGAAAACATGGGCCACTTTCGTGTAATTTTGCCAGAAAAATAGACAATTTTTAAAAAAGCGAAATTTCGGACATATCCCCAGGGTTACGCGTCTGGTACCGACGTTGTGCCTCAGAAAAGGAAACTTTCTCTGAGACCCGGATCTTCTGGATTTCCCTTTCTTTCAAGATGGGGCACTGGTTCGAGTTCGATGGGCGCTTCCCAGAGGATTTGGTACATACTGCCTGACACGGAGATTGTAATAGCTACATTCTATTTCCTGTGGCAGAGATGGACGGTCAAAAGTCAGTATCAGCGTTGAGGTGGGGTGAGTACTTCATTCACTCTCCGCTAGATCCTGTAAATGTCAGTCACACTATAAGGTTCGAAGAAGTCTTTCAGCTCTTCTTCCATTTCGGAGGCAAATTACTCGTGATTCACCACACCCTTACAATGGTTTAAGGTCGGGTGGGCGGACACATGTACCTGGAGACCGGCTATTTCTTTTAGATCCAAGATTTTTTAATCTGTTCGTCAGTGCGGCATTGAGAAAAGGATCGTGCAATTTCTCTTACGAACCACCGCCTGAAATTTACCAAATTTTTCAATTGCGCTAGCCAGTTTGATGGGACTAATGCTCATCATTATTCCGCCATCGTTTCTGCACGATAAGGGAAGGAAACGGGACTTCGTTGGTCAATCAGATTCTTTACAAAAGAAACTATGTAGATTCACAGTTTCACCTACAAATATCCTCTTCCTTACGGAAGAGGGCGGGGGGAAGGTTTATTATCCATGAAGATGATATCCCCGTGGTCCCCGCCCACCACGGAGCCCAACAAGGGGACATTCCATCGGAGTGCCAGGGTTGCCACGGAAATATAGTGGGGGAATAACACAGCGCTGCACCGCCGTGGATCCCCCCGCTCACCCGGTACAGGACCTAGTCCGAGCCGTTTGAGTGAGTTAGCTCCCGACCGCCCATCTAGAGTCTGTAGCCAAAGCAGGTGTATTGAGACCTACAAGGAATGTTCCCCAAAATACGTAAAAAAGCCAAGAAGAAAGTAGCGCAAGGAGAGTCATTGGGAAATAGACAGGCCCCTCAACCGCCAGGACACATTCCCTCCGAAACGGGTCGCCATACACGGCAAACACATGAGTGAGCGTTCAGCATACAGGGAGGGCCAGTGAAATAGAAGGGGAGAAAGAAAAGAGACTGTGTTATAAAAGAACGAGAATGAACGATGGGGAGAAGAAAGATGAATGGTGAATAAAAAGAATATCTGAGAGCCCTCCCTGCATCCCCCCGTCAGGGCGTGGACCGACCCACCTCGACAGGTGCAACAGGGTGGTTTATAATGCTGGAATACAAAAAAAAAGGAGTTGTCTTGTTAAGTTTGTATTCGGTTAGTACTCGTTTGAAACTATAAACGTTTGTTATAATTCCTACTGCTTTGTTAATTAGGAAAAAGAAATAAAATTATACGTCTTCAGCGAGGCAAGATAAAGATGAAAATATTCGAGAAGTGAACAAAGACCGAGAGGCTATTTCTTTTGTTTCCGAATTGTGAAATTTTTCAGAAGAAACTTACCTAATCATGCTACATTAGGAGAAGACGGTGAAAATGGCCCCAAACCAATATTTAATTTAAATATATTACACTACCTAGAGAGAGGTATAGAGAAAGTTATGTAAGGCTGCGCTAAAAAAACGATAGAAAAATTCGCACTGTGGGACCCTGATACAGAAAAAGTGAATAAACTTGTTCCAATATATAGTAAATTATTTTCCTTAACAGGCTATGTAGGCAGATTTCAATAATTGCGGGTCCTTTATACCAAAAAAGCTATTTTTTTCAAAACGTCCGTCCGTCCGTCCGTCCGTCTGTTGTCTGTGCACTCCACTATCGCTTAAACTCTAAGTAGGATTTTTTCCAAAATAAAAATTCTCTGGTCGATCTGGCCTCATGCAATGCTCTGCAGTATCAAACAACGTCCTTCAAATTTTGGAGAGTATTTACTCAAAGCTTCTGGAATATTTTGAAAATTTTATAAAAAGCGAATTTTAGAAAATTGCAAAAGTTTTTAATTTTTTCGGTGACATCCTACGATTACTACAATATTGAACATAGATTTTTCTTCAAATGAAATTTATTATCCATAATTAGGACTTTCATTATTGCCATGTACATGTTTTTGAAAATTGTAGCAATTTTCGCGCCATTTTGAGTGAAATATGGACAGCTTTACACATACAAAAAAAAACTAAGATTTTCTCAAGAACAGCTCCAATTTTTTGTTAACTTTTGGTAGGGATAGTTCTAAGTGGACTGTATAAAATGATCAACCTCATTTGGCTGTAGTTTTTCCAAATTACAAAAATATATTGAAATCTCTCACGTCGTTAATATTTACATTAACAGTGATTTGCTCTCATTATTGCGTCTATTCAAACACGTGCTTCAAACAATATTTTATGAAGTTTTCCGAAAACTCATTACTTTTCATTGAAAATGAGATCAAAATTCCGCGTTTTTAGAATCGCTCAAACGCCATTTTCTCGGAAGCAGCTCCACATTTTTTCTTTCAATTTTTGTGAACAAATGTTGTATGTAGATTAAATAACATTGTATGAACGCCGTTTTTGATGTATTCTTTTGTTTTTCAAAAATTGCGCAAATGTAATTACTTGGAAAAATCTCTCGTGCGGTTAAGATGAAAATTACCAGTGATTTGTTTACATTAGCTAATTTGTGAGTACAAGTGTTCAATTTGTTTTCAATCTGAAAAGCTTTCTTGAAAAAGAGTCAAATTTTGTATCTTCAGAAATGCTTAAGAGGAGAAGGACACGAAAAGATAGGGGAAAATATTTAATCAAAATTGGTGCCATTTTATTCTGTCTTCTCCTGAATACGCTGATATTTAGTTTATGCATGTTTTACTACGGTTTAGTTCGTAAAAAAATGTTTAATAGAACTATGCAGTAGTCAGGGCATTTAAAGAGTGGGCGTAATCGTCGAAGGAATGTAGAATGGAAAATTAATTGTTGGTTTTAAGATATTTGCGAAGTTCGAGATATTTTTGCAGTTCATGGCTGCACTGCTGGTTTACGTCTAGCGTGTTTTATTTTTTATTTTAAATAAAACAACTATTGTTGTGAACAAGAATAGAAGTAAATATATTGTTGTAGTTGTATTGTAAGTAGTTGAATAGAATTAATTGTATTGAATACGAATAGAAGTATTGTTGTGGAAATAAAACGCCTATCGTAGTGATGAAACAATTGAGAATGTCTGTTGGAAGAAATACAAAATTTATCCTCCAACCCATTTCCGAACAACGTGTGAAAAAACTTAAATGATCTCCTAAAACAAAAACAGAAGAATCACAGAGCGAAGAGAAAAGGAAACCATGAGGATATTCCAGATGACCCAGAATATTTTATTTTATTTTATTTTCTTATATATCGAAGTAAGCGCTTTAGATTGTATCTAAACTACAACCTAGCATTTAGTACTAAGTGTTATAAAAGAGCGAGGATACTTCCACTGGAGACCTCAATAATCAATAGTTTTGTATGCTAGAATGTATGGGAGAATAGGATAATTACAGGAAGAAAATAAATTAAAACTTAAGTTTGTAAAATCATGTATTTAGAGTGGTTTAAATTTGTTGTTTGGGAATCTAGATTTGATTCTTGGGTATTGGTTATATATTTTTCTAGGTTGAATATAGAAGTCGCAGGGGAGATTAGTAAAGAAAGTACAAAATTTTGATTGATGACTGTTATAATCATCAATCGTGTGGAAATCAAAATCTCTGTGGAGTTGCTTGTTTGACAAGTACCAAGTTGCTTTGAGGGCAGTGCGAAGGATATGGAATGAGAATGCAATGTGTGACTGAGTACATGCAAAATTTGCAGCCAAAACTGGCCAATTTACTCAAATTGTTTTTTTAACTTAAGAAATATTTATCTTTAACAAAAATAGGGTACATGCTCAATATTTTTACAGCACTATCTACAATGTTTGTTAAGTCATAATCAGCAATAAAACCCTAGCCCGCTAGTATGCATAAGGCGGCACTTCGCACGTTCTTATGGCAGTTAGCGAACGGACGAAGTTTCACGTTGTGACCGCTGGAGCGCTGGTCGCCGACCATTCGCGAGACCTCAAGGTAGCTTTAATACATAGGGAAATGCCCGCACTTCGGCCAATTTTTGTCACTTACAGTGATATGAGGCATTGCAAACTCGCGTTGATGTTAATACTAAACAACACAAAAATTATATCTCTCTCTGCAGTTTACTTAAAAGAAATTGAGAAGTGAATACTTCAAATTAACCCTCAAATGGCTTGCGTTAAATCTATCTGGTTAGTGAGGCTGCAGTAATTCTTTTTGACATATCAAATACAATATTTATTATCAATTATTTCTGGTATTTACCTGTATTTTCATGTGTTTATAGAGAACTATAAAGCATATAATATCTTTAAACTTTTTAACCCATTAATGCCAAAGTTTTTTTCTCAAATTTTTTCTTTAATATTTTAATAAGTAAATATTATTGTTCCAAAAATGGCATTACATGAAAATTTGGAAAAGTTGCGTTAGTCATTTTTCAGAATTTTGGTGTCCCATTAATGAAGCAATGCACATGGACGGGAAGGGTATTTTTATTTTGTAAAAGTAATAAAAAATGCAGGATAATTGTTATTAAAATGAAAGGTTTTATTATATAGAATTTTAGAAAGGAAAATAAAATATATTGTAAGAAGAAAAAACAAGAAATAAACTAATGGGCTATTTTGTATGGAACTTCTGGAAGCAATTAACATGACATCCAACATTGCACTTCATGCATTTTTTAATGTATTTTTATGAAAATTAGCGCACCATATCTGTGTTTCATTTTAAATAAAATAATGGTTTAATCCATCCAAACGCGTGTCAGTTGACACCCTCTTCTTGCATGACTGTGGAGGTCTTCCTTGCCGAGGACGAATTTCAGTGTATTTTGCGAGGTTGGTTTTTTCGTGTTTCCGGGCGCGTCAACTACTATGGTCATTAGTCCCGTTAGTGTAGTGCATGTTTTTTCTCGAGAGATGGTGGTGGTCTTCCCCGCTGGATGGCGAGATCCGGCGCCGACCTACCGTCGGCTAGTGAGGTCTCCCCCTAACAAGAAGTCTCCCGCCAGCGGGGCACCGCCCCAGTCGGGACAAGCTCTAAGCTCCCGACCAGTCTCCCGGCATGTGTGGTAGTGTAGTACATGTTAGTGTGTGTATGCAAGGGGTGAGGATAGGCCAAAGGAGAGGAAGGAAAGATCGCGCGCGGTCCGTGGCCCGTTTGGTAGGGTACTGCTCCGGCATTCACCTTTTTTTGGATCGGAGAAACCACGGAAAACTACCGATCAGAGCAGCCGACCGCTAGAATTCTCCTCCAGACAGCAGCTGAATTCGACCTAGCTGAAAAGGTAGTGTCGAAAAACCTGCCGCCGTCAGGACTCGAACCTAGGACCTCCCGGTTAGAGGCGCTGCAGTGACATCAGTTGATGCACTGCACTACCGCTACCGGTATATTTTGCGAGGTATGTCTGCACGATCTGTCGAGTAAATGCAAGTAAATCAATATAATTTCCCTTCTCTTTGGGCGACATTCTGTACACTTGCCACGCGTTACTAACTGTGATGTTCAATAAGAAGTTAATCAGAGCCCAGTACCATTTTTTATTCCGAATATGAATTCTGTAGGCAGCAATATTTTGATCCATACTGTAACGGGTGCCGGCGGCGGCGTGTCCGTACACCGGCCTAGCCCGAGCCCACCGTTGTGCGGCCACTTGTAATACTTTCTACAAGCCCGGCACGTTAAACTGCTACTTGTAATAGATTGCCCTGCTCTAGCCCTTCTTATAAACAAACAAACACACTAGCCTCGCGTTGGGTTGCCACATATAATAATCTTCCCGTTCTCCTACTCACAATTGCCCGTCTGCTAGCTTACCTGGCCTTTTGACTCACCTGGGCGTGGTCTGCGGTGCGTCTGTACAGACGCGAGCAAGGTACTGCGCTCACGTGCGTGGATCAGTTCTAGTGCTACGTGAATGACTACGAACACATCTTGATTTTACAAATCATGACCCCAAAGGTAGCCATGCAATTTATTCAAATTCCCTCTTTTCTCGTATTTTCCTTCAATTCACAATATCTAGTGCTGTAATAGCACTGGTGCCTCTGACAGCACACATTGACATAACCCAGCAACAAAAGAAACAACAACAAATAGATAATTCTCTTCCCACAATACACGAAACATGGACATATACTTTCTCATTCACACAGATTATTTACAACAAACAAAAAACAAATGCCATTCACACATATGATTAAAACCCCAGAATGCATTCCGTCGAAATTTACGTATTAAAAATCTATTAATCACATAACTTGATCTTCGACAGAGCGTTCTTCACTTCGTAAAAAAAACAAACAAATGTCAAAGTACTTTTGCTCACGTATGATGCTGCTTCCGCGAAGAATCCGGGTGTTTTGTGCGATTATCCACGCACAACAGCGCCTCCCGTTGTCGCCACCAGTTCCGGAACACACTCGCGTACGCATCACTGTTCACGTAACATGTCGGAATTCACGCTGCCACCTTTTTTCATAAATATTCCAAGTTATTTGAAAATCTCTGAGTCCCGAATTTGATTCCGCGCCACTAATCGTAAATGCAACGTCGCGCTCCCCACCGTTGCAAAATTTCTCATACGGCCACGCTCATTATCGTTTGCTCTCGCGAGTCCAACGGGCGTTGCCGAATTTCACAGTAATTCCGAAAACTTTTTTTTATGAAATTCTTTTTCACGAAATATTAAATAATTTACATGAAGTATTCCCAGTTACTATTGCAAATTCTGTCCATTACTTCCGCACTTTAAAAAAATTTCCAAACATCGCCTACGCGAATACACGTCTTGCCTCCACCGAGTCTAGGCACGTTCTGCTAAAATTTTTCCAATTTAGCATTGTTATTTTTGCTTCAACACTTTTCCCGATCGCTTGATAACTGACGATCGCGTCACTTTGGTTCTCACAAAATATTTAATTTTTAACGTTTCCCGAAACACTTTATTTCCGTTTTTGTTTTAATAAAATTCTCCCGGCAATTTCCTAAAATTTGATGTTTTCCTCTTGTTTTCCTTTGGTCAAATTCCTTTTATTTCCCCTATTTTCCGTTTTTGGATGTGAAACGGAACGCACTGCAATTGTTCGCTAATCGCTTCTCGCTAAACTTTTGCTTGAATTAATTTATTTGTTTTATTAAAATTTTGATACTTCCCGTCAAGATATTTAAATGGGATAAATTTTGCATGATGCCGCTAATTTTCTTCTTTTTCCCCCCGAAAGTCTGAATTTGATATCTTATCGCGTTCTCTTGCATTATTCGAAAAACCCTCTTCTTTATAAACGTTTCATCGCTCCAACAATGGACTCCATTAATATTCTCCTTAACACAAATATACGAAATACAAAATTTTCAATTACTTCTTATTGCCTGACACGATTTTACTGGGATAACTTTTAAAATGTTCCTAAATTAAAGCCGGATCTAATGTCTATGGTCAAAACTTGCACAAGTATCGGGTTCACTTTATTTTCTTCCCCAATCGTTTTTTTTATTATGGCGCCTTTGCTGCAAATGTTTTCAAATTGTTTATTATCCAAACGCATACTATCGGGGATCGTGTAAATCATTACAATACGATCAACTCCGCCCGTATACAAATTGTACTACATTTCAATACATGATGGTTGTTGGATCGTGATCTTTTTCTTCTCAGCTGCACTCCATCTTTTTGTGCTTGACGTAGTGGTTGAATCCCGCCACATGTTGACGCAATGGTAACGATAGAATTGTCGTGATACCTTACAAGAGTGCTACCAGTATGCATATCGGTTACTTGATCATAACTTCCTCGGGGCATTTTTTTCAATTGATCAGGCATGATAAGAGGTGCTTTACAAGTGCGATTTGCGCAAATTGTTCCTGTAGCATCATAACCAATTTCCTTAAGCCGTCTAAAAAGCTGAAAAGGCGTAAAACATTCTCCATAAAAAGATCGCATGTCTTTCCCTGAGGCAATTCTGATCAGTACTGACCCTCCAACTCCCAGTTCCGGAATCTGATTGCCAGTCAAGGCTCCCTGATAAGGCTCTCCTTGAATTACGTAGCCTATGCGAGTACATAAACACCACACCTTGTATCCGAATCTTATCGGTTTTCCTTGGATATGTTGTTTAGTGCTGTGCCTACCATAATAACACATAGGAAAGTTCACTTATTAAAAAGCACTCCAAATCACTATTGCCCTGACAAAAACGTTATCACCTAGAGATAGAATCAAAAGTTACATAAAATAGCAAAATTCATATTGGCGTTCTCATGGACGTGCAAGAAAAAACTATCAGAGATTTTAAGTTTTCAAACTAACAGATTTTCAATAAAGGGCCGTCCATAAATTACGTAACGGAAATTTGGAGTTTTTTTGATACCCCCTTTCACCCCTGCAACGAATCTGCAACGCGTACTTGACCCCCCTCTAAGAATTACGTAACACTTACGACAATACCCCCCAATTACAAAAAGGAAAAATCAATTATAAAGTAGAAACAATGAGTTGTATTAATTGTAATTGTGTTGTGTATTAAAAATTATGACAATTAAAGTTAGTTATTGCTGGCGAATAGCTGGTTATAGTTGGCGAAGCGGACTGCACGTAACAATAAGACTGAGAACAATTTTTGAATGAAGGACGCGTAGGCAAGAAAATTTCTGACAAGCCGTGCACATGCCGTTGTGAATGACGCATGGGCCCCGAGTCTACTACATTAATTTAATTGGATTCTAGAATATATTACACTGCATCATTGATGACAAAAATATTTACATTTATTGTAAAAATGTATACATCATAACTTTTTTAACTTGTTATATCTTAATTTAATTTTTAAATGTGTTAATGTTTTAGTACAAGACTGAATAAAAAGAATTTTTCAGGAAATGTGGAAACATTTTAAAAATAAATATTAGCATTACGTAACACTAAACTAAGACACCCCTATTCCTATGTAACGCAGCGTAACGCTGCCTCACCTCCCCTTTAGCGTTACGTAATTTATGGACGACCACTAAGAGCGACTGAAGTACTATGTAGAAATTATTTCTGTTCCTTTGCGTAGGCTGCTTCCAAATTCCACAACAATATATCAGACAGAAATGAAAATCAACAATCAGACATTTAGTTTCGACATTTCAGACAACATTCCCCTGTGACATTTGCGAGAAAATATATAACATTTTGATTGCAAGGTGTCACAGTGCGAGAAACATTCAAAACTGTCTCAAGACGATCATTCCCAGTACTTGAGGCAGCGTGTTCTCATTGAACGTAAACAAAAATTGTTTGTTCTATTTGTGAGTTTTAAAAACAATTATTTGGAATTTTGAAAATAAACTGAATTGTTTGGTAGCCAAGGTGAGGGTGATATATTTTATTAAAGTTCATAAATATTAAGAATGTATGTTAATATTTATTTACTATGTGAAGATAATTAGCATCCATGGTTCTTTTTCGTGTTAAATAAATCAGTCTCGTATTTAAATAACTCTGAAGATTATCGGTTGAAAAGCAATTTATTGTGAAAGCTGTACCACAACTTCCAAGGTTTGTTGTGAAAAGAAACCTTCAAAAATTTATTAAGCCAGCTTTGCAAAGAAACAGTTTCCTTGCGTGTGACGAGAGCGCAGTTCATTTACCAACGATCATTGACATAATATGTGAAGATTTTGTATCAGTGGTCCTCAAGAACATTGCTGCTGTTACTAATGAAGTAATTGGGAGGCCTAAATACTTTAATTCAAAGCCTCTAAATCGAAACGTTCTGTGTTGGTAATGCCTGTCTTTGTATATTTGCATGCACCAGCCGATCGAGCAATGTTTGGCGAGCAGCGGGCCAGCGGTCAGTAGCCGAACTTTTAGATATAACAAGATCAAAGCAGGAGTGCCGGGGCTTATACACATGCTAGCGGGCTATGGCTATACAATCAATTATAAAGTGTATAATGAAAGAAAAAACCTCTCTCAAATTACGAACCGGGCTCAGATAGAAATGAATAAAACATAGCGATACGCGATTTTCATGGCTCGCCCTTCGTACACAATTCTCTGCCACAATTTAATGCCAAATTACTTCCAAAGGACCGGGAGCGGTGGCTCAGTGCATCAACTGATGTCACAGTAGCACTTCTGACCGCGAGGTCCTAGGTTTGAGTGCTGACGGCGGCAGGATTTTCGACACTAGCTTTTCAGCTACGTCGAATTCAGTCGCTTTCTGGAGGTGAATTCTAGCGGCCGGCTGCTCTGATCGGTAGTTTTCCGTGGTTTCTCCGATCAACACCAGGCGAATGCCGGAGCAGTACCCCTAACAAACGGGCCACGGACCGCGCGCTATCTGTTCTTCCTCTTCCTTGTCCTACCCTCTCCATTTACACACATACTTACACTAACATGCACTACACTTCCTCATATCCCGGGAGACCGGTCGGGAGCTTAGAGCTTGTCCCGGCTGGGCGGTGCCCCGCTGGTGGGAGAGTCCTGGTTAGGGGGAAACCCCACTAGCCGACGGTAGGTCGGCACCGGATCTCGCTATCCAGCTGGAAAGATCACCGCCATCTCCGGAGAAGAACATGCACTACACAAACGGGACTAATGACTAAAGCAGTTGACGTGCCCGGAAACACGAAAAAATCAGTCAATCAATCAACGAGATGCTTGACGTATTGATTTCTTAGGGTTCTTTACGAACTCCGCTAACATTCTCTTCCGTCCTCGAAGTTGATGGCCTTCTTGATCTCCTTGCATCGGCGACACTCCCGGTTGTTAGTAATTTGAAATGGCAGTTGTTAACTGATTTTGTATCCAGTGTTGCATGGATCCCTTGTTCAACCCTCCACCACCTTTCTTCTTGCACCACACAGATTCTCCAACATAAGGAGCTGCTTC
Organism: Teleogryllus occipitalis; assembly: GCA_011170035.1. Taxonomy (NCBI): domain Eukaryota; kingdom Metazoa; phylum Arthropoda; class Insecta; order Orthoptera; family Gryllidae; genus Teleogryllus; species Teleogryllus occipitalis. Next base: position 261,934 of record BLKR01000066.1, read on the forward strand.
TCTGGCCCGCTCTTCGACACTCAACACAGGCGACATTTTGTAACTGAAATGAACGAATAAATATGTTTAGCGAAACCTCCAGGAGTGCTCTTTTTAATATACTTGGTTGTAAAAAAATTGTCTCGTAAAGGAATAAATTGTAGTTATACAAAACTAGGCAGTGACTTATCAGACAAAATGTGTAGTTCAAATACCTTGCGTTGCCAGGATATTTATTAACAATAAAATATTGCAAAGGAAAAGCAATTAATTGAATGTGTGGTGTTTCTCCGCCCTACCCTGACCTCACCCACCGTGCCCAGTGCCTTCTCTAGGCATGGGCAGACCGGGCGATCGCCCGGGGCCCCCCATGATAAGACCGAGCGAGATCTTTTCTTCCTCTTCCTTGTCCTATCCTCTCCCCTAACACACACACACACACACACGCTTATACTAACATGCACTACACTATCACATATACCGGGAGACAGGTCGGGAGCTCAGAGCTTATCCCGGCTGGAGCGGTGTCCCGCTGGTGGGAGAGTCCTGGTTAGGGGGAAACCCCACTAGCCGACGGTAGGTCGGCGGCGGATCTTGCCATCCAGCGGAGGAAGGTCATAGCCATCTCCCGAGAAAAAACATGCAGAACACTTACGGGACTAATGACCAAAGCATTTGACGCGCCCGGAAACACGAAAAAAATCAATAAAAACTTCCAAAGGCAAGTTTTCTCGCTTCGCTCGCCCGGATCTAAGTCATGGCGAGGCTTGAGCTACGCTCTCGCGATCACTATTGACATCCTTGAGTGTATCCACCGCATAATTACCAATTCACTTTTATAAGAAAGTACTTCAATAAGCAATTTATAAGAAAACCTCGAGAATTCAAACTGCGTAGTTGCAAACACGTTTTGAAGAAAGAACACTACAAGCTTTATCACACAGGCACACCACCCCGATCACAGTATTATTTAGTAATAGAGCTCCGGCAAGATACTAGGGTGAAATTGCCTCCCCTTACAATCACCTAACTACCCCTCGTCCCCTCCACCGTGGATTTACCCCTCGCCGGAGCGGCGCGAAGTGCCGGTTTAAACGACTTTCTTAGGTTGTACCGTGTTCTAAACTTCAACCCAAGAAAAGAATACACCATTTAAACATATTTTTGCCCTTGGCAAAAATGTTAATACAAGTCAGAATTTATAAAGGAAGCAAAAATGAAATGGTAATAAATAGTAAAGAATATACCCATAATTCAAATCTCGGTTGTTTGAGAACAAATTTGGCAAACATATTTTCGTATAAAGCCAGTATTCCGCGCCTCGCTTTAACTCGCGCGTTCACCTCTTTCTCGATATGGGGGGAAATGAAAGGGGATTCAGGAGAAGTTGCCCGTGCTCGAAGGAGCGCTGGGCTCTTCAGGCGGGCAAGAAGATGATTATACAAGCCAAAAATTTTAATGTAAATTAAACATGAAATAATGTAATGAGTAATAAAGTGTATAAACAAAATTAAAATATCGGTTGATTCAAATTCCGGCAAACGCTTTCGTGAGAAGCTACCATTCGTCGTGATATTTCGAGCGCACATCGTGCTTACCCTTCCCGCTACAGCTAGGGCTTGTTCACCCCTTTCTGGATTTCGAGGGGAAATAAGAGCGGAGTCAGGGGAAGTTGCCAGTGACATCATTGTGAGTCAAATTGACGAATCATACTCGCACAGGATGTACCAGTCATTTACCTTGACATGGTTCAAGCCTCTGACAAAGTGCCACACAACACACTCATCGCAAAACTTCGGCGCTGCCTTCCACAAGACCGGTCTTTCCTCTCAAACCGCACATTCGTAGTAAATGTGGGTAAGGCGAGATCCTCAAAGCGGAGGATTGCGGCCGGGGTCCCTCAGGGCTCCGTCCTCTCTCCGCTGCTGTTCTCGCTCTATGTCCATGACATACCACACATACCGCGAATTCGGCTTTTTCTCTAGCAAGAGGAATATGGCCGTCTTAGCAAGAGGAATAAACATCGACCACAAACTTAAAATATTACAAAAACAGATGAACCTGACGCTGAAGAGGGCGGAAGGAAACCACTTGACTTTCTCAGCGGAAAAGCCGCAGGCAATCTGTTACACTCGCCGCAAACAAAAATACAAAAAGCGATTTACACCTCCCAAACAAATCACACTAGGTACTCAAAAAGTGAATTGGGCGTCTAAGGCAACTTACCTAGGCGTCACTTTCGATCGAAGAATGAGCTGGCACTTACATGTCAGACGAATTCGATCGAAACTTCAGTAGATTAGAGTAAGACTCCTCCAACCTTTTCTGAGGGAACCTACACTCCTCTTGGATCTTCGCCTGGCACTCTATAAAACGTGTTGCCAGCCTGTAGCCACTTATGCCGCGGCGACATGGTGGACTACAGGAAAGAAGTACAAGGATACACTTGAGCTGGTTCAGAACAGAGTTCTGAAGCTCATAGCGTGCCCTCCGTTTCGGAAACGGATGAAAGTTCTGAGGAAGGAACTCGACATTGAATCCTTCACTCAATGCTTGAGACTGCTGTCTTTTAACGAGGCCTATCAAGCCTTTCCAACCTGCGAAGCACCGGCGACGCTAAAACAATTAGCCCGACATGACCTCACAGTAGGACGCAGACGACAAGCTCTCCCCTCCGATATATTGAGGGCGTAGCGCTAATACACAAAAAATGACCAAGTCACAACAGTGACAAAACACCACTGCCTTATCTGGCTTTTGACTAAGGTCCATCGCGAACCTACACTACCAACCCACACATAGCAGTAAAACGCCGAAGCGTGCGCACTGCAAACAACAAACACCTACACTGAAAAAAAAAGAAAAAAAGAAAAAAAGAAAAAAGTTGCCAGTGACAGCAAGAGCACCGGGCTTTCCACGCGGGCAAGGAGGTCGTGTGGGCGCAGTTTGACGTGCCTGCCGTACAGTACTCAAATGGTACTGATCCAATAGATAACAATAAACTTACTTCATTAGTCCCATGTGAGCTTGGCATCATATGAATCTTTACCTCCCCCCCCCCATTATAATCCACACTTAATTGTTAAAACCTACAATACAATCTACTACCCTCCACCTGTTTTCTATACCTCCCATTTACACCCCCCCCCGAATCAACTTGAAATAAATTAATTTTGCTTATGAGCAACCTTACAATTTGTCGTACGTGCGTTCACACTCGCCAGCTGCAGTCGCCATCAAGTAGGGACACCGGCCACGACGTGTTCGCACCACCGCCTCGTGACCTTCTCCAGTTCGCTTTGCACCTTGTCCCGGCTGCCGGCAGCTTTCCCACGCCAGCCGATGCTTCTCGAAGGCAGCGATCACTCCACGTAGAGCACACTCCGCTCGTCTTCCAGAATATCACTTGCACGCGAAAAAAACACGTGAATCAATTGTTTTTACTCGTAACAATTTCACTTTGTATTTATACTACGCTTACACACTTGATTTCCCAGCCAATGTAATCACTAAATTCGCGTTGAGGCGTTGTTAATTTTAGTTATGATAATGCCTCACAGGTCTGTCTACTCACTTTAGCTCCGGTATTTCCAGCCTGTTTAATTATTCGCACTCTTGCACCTCTCTAAGTCGACGTTTTCCGTATTCACATCGCGACGCACGTGTCCATCTACCATTCACCTAACACCAACAATATTTACTCACTTTCCACTGTTCAATTCTTCATCCTAGGTTTAGTCATTATTCTCCACTACTCATCTTTGTTTAAAGTCCATTTTCGAGTACAATGGATTCGGATTTGCATTTAACTATTTCGCAATCACTGGAGCATTCGTCCATCATGTCGTTCCCGCCCGTGACTACGCACGAACAGCCGCTCGACTCGTGCCCTCTCGTTCACCTGGTGACCGAATCGGTCATGGTACCGGCTCGCGTCGTTCGCCGCAGCCGCGTCAAGTTCAAATAGTGGTTCTCTCAAATGATTCATTTATCAAGGTCTCAATATGTACAACAATTCTTTATACTAAGAATATCAAAAAAAGTTTCTGTTCCATAACGCAAAAGGTGAACAGCAACTATTTCATGGGAGGGGAGCATGCTGTCCCTTCAGTAGGTAAAAACCGCTCCAAACATTTCAAAATGAAATCCTGCACACTACCGTAAAAGCACCTTGGTACGTGTCAAACAAGAAACTTCACTGTGCGTTTGTTATTCACACGATTGATCATTATATCAGGCACCAATTAAATAAATTGTTCTGTGCTTATCATCCTCCTCTCTAACTTCCACATTCAACCTAGGAAAGACCTCTAACCAACGCCGAAGAATCAAATCTAGATACCCAAAAGATAAATTTAAACCAGCAGTAGCACATGATTTCCATACTTACTTTCTGTTACTTTTTCTTCCTTTAATCGTAACCTATATTATCCCTATTTTCCCCATTTTCACTGCATACAATGATTATTGATTAATGAGGTCTCCAATGGCTGTATTCTCGCTCTCATGTTTGTAACTAAGTACTAGGCGAGCTAAGTTGCAGTTCTTTTCACTCTTATAAACTTGCCTCACTGTATGAGAAAATGTAAAATAAAAAATCCTCTGGAGATAAGGGAATAATAGGTGGAGAACTGCATCCGATGTGTCTCTTCGAAAAAAGAAAATCAACATGTAATGAACGTTCCGGGTTTCTGATCTTATCGCAACGACAAAGTAGCACCACATGCTGCACCAGGTTGGGTCGCTATATTTATAAACAAGCAAGTTGTGACCGCCCAGCCAGGGTAGGCTGGAGCGATCTACATTCACTGACGTGAAGAAATCTGAAAACACATTCTAATAACGTTTTCCATTCGTTGCACTGAAACCCACCTTGGTGTAGGGCAAAAACGATATCGCTCCGCAACAGTGCTGCCCCACACGCGTGAAGGGCAGCTACAAATTAAACTGATTCGGGAACTGAGTCAGTGCGTGTGCGCTACGCAGTGAGATTATAGATAGCTGTTCTTTATCTGTCACACTGATTGAACTCGGAAAAATAATTTTGAATTATGATCATTGCTATAATTTTTATGAGGTCTTTTGGTAATTCTTACTTCTTTATTCATAAATTATTAACGTGTGATTTCTTTATTTAAAAACTACGAAAACTTCAAATGCGTATGTGTTGAAATTTCATTTTTCGAGATTTGTCAGTGATCGATATAGTACACAAGATTTTGAACCCGAAGGTTTCTGCAGAATTGTTTGGTTAATGAAAACCATAATAAGAGAAATTGCAACCTGGGAACTTACACGGCGCGACACAGTGGAAGGGAGTTGCCGATGGTCTTGGCGCGAGGGGGGAAGCGAAGGAGAAGGTAGGTGAATGCGGAGGGGTGGCAGAGGCGAGCTCGTCGCACGTAAAGGCGGCTCCACACATGCGGCATTCAGCGAATTCCGAGCAAACGCTCGCCGAATCCCGAATGGCCGAAGTGCTCGTCGTGGGTTTCGCGGAGTACTCGCCGAATGGCAAGCACTTTGAACCACACATGCGCAGTTTGTCGTGTTTTGTGTGTTTTGCCGAGCGCTCTGGGTACAGCGAATATTTGCCATCTGTGCTCCGAGCAACAATGGATAAGAATTCTCAACTTGTTATTGCTGCAGCTGCTTATGTAGTAATGTCTTGTGGCAGTATATTACTGAATAAAATAAAGAAAAAACTGAAAAGAAGAAGATGGTGGATGGTATCAGTCCAGCAGCTGAGAAACTTAAGTTAATTAGCTTGCTGTTAAATATTTGCAGTTTCTACTAAACAACTTTATTCCAGATATTAATGTTTAAATAACTAATTCTGTTAACTAAAATTCACATGTTCACACATCATTTAACATTCTGCAATAAGTATCCTTCACTCACCTCTGTCCTACGTGTCCAACTTGATTTTACTTGGGAACATCATTTACAAAACCTCGTAATTTACAAATCTTTATAAAAGGTTATGGGGTGTTTAAGCAATTATTTATGGTTATAAACGAATGTCATGACAACCTTTTGAACATATTTCTCAACTTATAAATAACTTAGTTCCTGTAACATTCCATTTTTAGTTTGTATATTTATTTAGCACAAATTAAATTCAGAATAAAATTAATGTATTCTTCATTCTCCACCAGTCTAGTGTAATTCAGGAGCTTGGGTGGAAAGAAAATATGTATTTTATCTTGAGGACTTGCAATTTTATTATAATCATGAGAGACTGTGGGCAAGTTGTGATTAAGTTTCCAGGTTATTGAAGTTTCCAGATGCTAAACCAAAAAAATAAAAAAAATTGCTAATTGATACCAGATTTTTCATATGAATTCGGAAAAGGGAAGCATACATAAAAGTTCCGGGTCAATGACCCCCATCTCGATCAGGTTTTTCGTCCAGTTTCCCTGATCCATTGAGCAAATGCTGAGATGACCCCTTGTTTTGCTTTTGGACATAAATGTAACTTCATTTTCTGTGCACGTCTTCTAGAATTCAGTGGGAAATACAATTATTCAAATTATCGTTTCCATGTTGTCGCGGCAGGAAGTAATAAGAGCCAAAATTTATTGCTTATTTATCCTTGAAAATAGATTTTATTACATGGGAGTTTTTTTGTTTGTTTTTCTCCCTTTCAAAATTCAAAATTTATTGCTTATTTATCCTTGAAAATAGATTTTATTACATGGGAGTTTTTTTTCTCCCTTTCAAAATTCAAAATTTAAGTAGTATATGACTTAGTGTAGGGATCACAGAATTTTGAAAATGTGCACACAATTCACTTTTCCCCATAGCACGTCATACGCAGTTTTTAACTGTTTTTTTTTGACGTAAAATAAATAAAAAAATAAAAGTTTAATTGGAGTTAAAAGAAGTATTTTGATATTTCAAGAAATATCGTTTTTACAAAACATAGAAAGCATTATTTTCAGTTAAATGATTGCTTATCATATTTCAATCCAAATCAAATTTCACGCCCAATTTAGTGACTCTTCAATAGAGAAAGAAAAGATTTTTTGTTACATTCCTAAATAATTTTAACTACTAACCCGTTGCACAGTATTTTTTCTATCCATTTCATGGAACAATTATTTCACTCCCCAAGACTTTTCCCAATGACCATACATTTTAACCATCATTAAGGTTTTTTGTTAACAATCGCTTATTATCACGGCCTCTACATTGAATTAAGTTACATTTTTTCACGTGTACCTAAATAACAGAACTAAGTTTATTTTTAGTTGTTACAGGTATAATGACTCAATGGCTGACTTGCTAATAGAGCCATCTGGCAAGTTTGAAAACTTCTGTCGTATGTCTAGTGATGATTTTAACTGGCTGCTTTCCGAAGTGCAACCAGAGATTGCCAAGAACACAAAGTGGAGGAAAGCGATTCCACCAGATGAACGTCTTGCCCTTGCTTTGTGATTCCTTGCAACCGGTGACTCTTTTCAGAGCATCGGTTTGCTGTTCAAAGTTTCACCTCAGGCGGTATCTAATATTGTCCCGGAGGTGTGCAGTGCTATAATTAATATTCTGCAGAATTATATTAAGGTGAATATATACTACAATAGAAGTTTTTAAATATGTATTTTCATTTCAATCATCATTAACAATGTACATTTGTTTAGCGCTCTGTTTTAACATCAGGATCAATTTGGTGCGAATGTTGTCGCCTTGACTCCATTTTCATTTCAAATATGACTTGATCAATACGATGCATCCCAAGATCCCTTATATCTTCATCCATATCTTTAACTTTGCTGCCACTAGCTCCCCAAAAATTGCTGAAATATATTTTTTGGCAGGTGCTTCTGTGGCCTGCAACTTGTTGTAAGCATTATTGATTTTCTCTTCAATTTCCCTCTAATTTGTTCTCCTCTTTCTTTTCATTTCCTTGTATGTTCAAGGCTTCACCAGTACTGCAATTAAATAAAATTATTTGCAAGAAGGCATTAATATTGCTAGTAGCCCCCGTACTATATTAAAACTACTCTGAATTTCTTAACATACCATCATTTTCAATCATTTCTAATTCAGGTCTTTTCATTTCTCCTTCTTCTTCCTCCTCCTCTTCCTCCACTACCACACCTACAGCATCACCTGCGGGTGCAATAGCCTAAAACATTAAAACACAATTAACAGGTCTCTAATGCAAAACAATGTTCTATGTTTCAGATTCCACAAAGTGCAAATGAGTGGCAAAGAATTTCTGAAAAATTCAATGAAGACTGGATTGATTGATTGATTGATTGATTGGGGTTTAAAGGGCGCTTCAACTACCAAGGTCATTGGCACCCATGTCAAAGTATTTCTAAAAAAATCAATTAAAGTTTTTTAAAAGGGTTGCTGGTGCAACTTTTCAGCTAATTTAAAAGCTCATACCCTAAAAGGAAACCATCCATTACGCATAAAAGAAAAAAACAGGTAAACAAGACAAATTTTAAAAACAAATCTGGGGCAGAGAAAATATTTATTGCCCTTATTTGTCAGATAAAATTATATATTCCGCTTTCTCTCAAAAAACAAAAAAGCTTTGAGAGCGCGGAATCGTCATCTCCGAGCACCTCCCGTAGAGAGTTGCCCAGACCATGTCTTCGTCGGCTGCCAACAAATTTCAAACACTGCAGGAGGATGTGTTCCACGGAAAGATCCGCCCTGCATCTATCACAGGTAGGAGGAGACTCACCTCGAAGGAGGAAACTGTGAGAAAAGTGGCAGTGTCCGATACGAAGACGGGTTAAAATAACTTCCTCGCGCCTAGAAGGTCTGGACGAGGAACGCCAAGAATTGACAGAATCCTTTATTGCACTTAGTTTATAGGTGGTACTGTGCCACTCTGTTTGCCACGCTCTAAAGATGCATCGTTTTAAAGAAGTTTTAACATCAGACGATGGTACAAAAGAAATATCAACACGAGTACTCTCCGTCGCCGATTTCGCCGCCCGATCAGCCATCTCGTTTCCCACGATTCCCACATGGCCTGGGACCCAACTTAGTACCAGGTCATAGTGGTGAGACAAAAGGCGATGGATGAGGTTTTGAACTGATTGCGTCAGGTAGTCTGATGAAGAACGGGAGACAGCTTGTAGTGAGCTAAGAGAATCAGAACAGAGAACTACTCGACGCAAACTCGCTGACTCGATGTATTTTAGGGCTTCAAAAATTGCATACATTTCAGCAGTGAAGATACTGCACTGAGAATGTAGCCGATATGATTTGGTGGCTTTGATACAGTAAAAACTACATGCCACTGAGCCATTGTACGATGAACCATCTGTGTATAAGAATACATGATCTGGATAGGCTATCCTCATGTCCTGAAAATGCATCTGGTAAACAAGAGGGCTAGTCGTTTGTTTGGGAAGCTTGGATAGACCGAGATCAATATTCGGACGGAGGAGTTTCCAAGGGGGAATGGGGTGACTTGGGGGTTTCACAGGGGTGGGAAGATCAACATTAAGGTCGCGCAAAAGATTTCGCAATCGAATACCTGGAGGGTGAGGCAATGATGTTCGAAGAATATAGGATGTTTCATACTTAGGATGGGTAATTATTTGGCGACATGGATGATTAGGAAGTCCTGATACTTTAGCACCGTAAGATGCTAATAAGATATCCCGCCTTCTTTTTAAGGAGGGCTCACCAGCCTCGGCTAGAAGGCACTCAATTCGGCTGGTGCGATACGCACCAGTTGACAGACGGATACCAGCGTGGTGTATACTATTGATGGGTCGCAGAGTCGAGGGAGCTGCCGAGCCATACACTTCACTACCGTAATCCAAAACTGAGCGGATGAGTGATCTATATAACCGCAGTAGCGTAGTGCGGTCGGCACCCCATGATGTACCATTCAGCATTCGAAGAAGATTAAGGGGAGAGACACATCTGGTTTGTAATCCACGGACATGAGCACGCCACGTTAGGGACTTGTCAAATGTAAGCCCCAGGAACTTAGCAGATTCAGCGAATGGAAGCTGATTTCCTCCCAAGTACAGAACTGGGTTGCTATGCAGATGGAATATCCTACAAAAATGCAAACAGGTACATTTAGTAGCAGAGAAATTAAAGCCCGTTGACGTGCTCCATTCGTGGAGCTTGTTGAGCACCATTTGGAGTTGCCTCTGAATCACACTGATGCTGCTGGATGAACAGAAGATGGCAAAGTCGTCCACAAACAACGACGCCTTTACAGATTCTCGCACGGTCGACGCTATACCATTGATGGCGATGGCAAACAGAGTGACACTCAGGACTGATCCTTGGGGGATACCATTTTCAAGAGGGTGACTACGAGAAAGCCTATCACCCACACGAACACGCAAGGATCTGTTTGAAAGGAAGCTTTGAAGGAATAGAGGAAGTTTCCCCCTAAATCCCCAAGAGTGCAGGGTTTGCAGAATGCCATGCCTCCAGGTGGTGTCGTAGGCCTTTTCTATGTCGAATAATATGGCCACAAGATGTTGCCTCAAGACGAACGATGTACAAACAGCTGTTGCCAACGAAGCGAGGTGGTCCAAGGTTGAACGGTTTCTTCTAAACCCGCTTTGGATAGGCGTCAACAGATTTTTGTACTCCAAGGTCCAGACCAGACGCTGATTCACCATGCGTTCCAGAACTTTGCATACAGCTTGTGAGAGAGATAGGTCGATAACTTGATGGAAGTGATCGATCTTTGCCTTCTTTGGGAACTGGGACGATGATGGCTTCTCGCCAAAAGGTAGGGATGGTGTGCTCTTCCCAAATATGGTTAAAGAGTCGGAGAAGAAATTGCATGGCCATTTCGGGAAGATGTAGCAGCATTAAGTTGTGAATTTGGTCTGGACCTGGTGTGGTTCTTTTCGCAAGCATTAGAGCAGAACTCATTTCAAACATGGAGAAATGGGTATTATAATCCTCATGTGCTCTGCTAGAAAAATCCAAAGTGCGGTTTTCCATTCTTTCTTTGAGAAGAATGAAGTTTGGAGCATAGTTTGCCGAACTCGACATTTTTTCATAATGAGTGGCAAGTACCTCTGCAATGGCGTCTCGAGCTGTGATAACTTGACCATTTTTTAGAAGACCTGGCACAGAGTTTGAGGAAGGATATCCTTTGATTTGACGCACCTTCCTCCATACCAGACGTGGTGGCGTTTGGCAATTCAAAGAGGAGACGTATGACCTCCATGATGCATTTTTACTTTTTAAAATGGTTCTCCTCGCCTTTGCTCTGCACCTTTTGTACTCGATTAAGTTATCCGCGGTTGGATAGTGTTTTAATCTCCTCAAAGCTTTCTTGCGAGCACTAACAGCCCTTGAGCAATCCGAGTTCCACCACGGGACGAAAGGGTGTCGCGATTTACCAGTAGACTTGGGGATTGCAATGTCCGCAGCTCGTAATACAGCTTTGTTAAAATGTGCTGCCATTTCTTCCACACTGACAAACTCCTCCTCCGATACACTGACGTTAGCTTGGAATGTCAGCCAGTCAGCACGTCCGACACACCATTGAGGGGGGCGCGCCAACCCACGGGCTAGCCCATCAATGTGGACGATAATCGGGTAATGGTCGCTTCCGTACAGGTCATCTATGACTGACCATTGCAGAACGGCTGCAAGAGAAGGGCTGCAGAGTGCTAGATCGATACACGTGCTTGAGTTTGTGGCGACGGCGAAGTGAGTTGGTTCACCGGAATTCAGAATAACCAGGTTCGCTGAGTCTATAGCCGATTCTAATACACTACTTCTTGGACAAGTGCGGGAAGAGCCCCAGAGAGGACTGTGGGCATTTACATCCCCGACTATCACAAACGGAGAGGGCAGTTGGTTGATCAAACCCAGAAGTTCGTGAGCAGATACACTCAGTCCTGGAGGGATGTAGATATTGCAAACAGTGAGTGTGAGGGATGGAAGGTGCACCTGCACACACACTGCTGGGAAGTCGATTTGAAGAGGTACCTCTGAAGACAGCAGCGAATCATGAACCAATGAAGCGACTCCGCCATGAGCGCGGAGGCCATCTTCCACATCGAACCTGAAAGGGGAAAAACCACGAAGAGACAAGGGACGGCTCGGAGTAAGATGAGTCTCTTGGAGACAGATTACTAGACTATTGTGACGGGACAACAACAGCTTGAGATCGTCCCGCCGCGAGGAGTAACCATTTACGTTCCATGACATAAGAGCCATGGAGAATAATTAGGTTTCTTTTTTCCTCCGGCGTTGGGAGCCGGATGATCGGGATTCCGCCACAACGGGAGTTTCATCCGAGGACGAAACCTCCTTGACATTGCCAGAGGGGCTGGGTGCTCGCTCAGTGCGAGATTCGTTAGGTGTTGTTGCCTTTTGTTTTCTATTGACCGGGTCTGAAGTAGGTGTTCGTCTATCAACTTCCATTGAAACATTAGAAAGAGGTTTGGTCTTCTGCGAAGGCTGAGCTCTTTTTTCAATTTTCTTGTATTTTGTCGGGATAATCACTCTCCCACCCTGCAGGGGTGAGGTCCCGCGGAGACACCTGACAAGCGAAACTCACAACTTGGGGGATAGCTCGTTCCGTTTGACAACCCGCTGCTACCCCCGCAGTCCTAACCTTCACAGCGGCGGAGAAGGAGCGAGACAGATCAACGGGGTTCCTTGATAGATACCGACGTTTGGCCTCGGGAAATGATACCTTCTCAGCAGCTCGGATCTTCTGGATTGCCCTCTCTCTCAAAAAGGTTGGACATTGTTTGTAATTGGCCGGATGGTCACCTTCGCAGTTAACACAATGCGGTGCAATGGCGCAGGGTTCAGGTTCGTGTGTAGATCTCCCACACTTACCACACACGGAGGTGTCTGCCATGCACCGCTGCTGTGTGTGGCCAAACCTCTGGCACTTGAAGCACCTCAAAGGATTAGGAACGTATTGTCGGACGTGGAGGTTATAAAAACCGCACGAGATCTCAGGGAGAGTAGGAAGATCAAAGGTCAAGATAAGAGTGGAAGTGGGGATTTCTCGCCCATGCTCCCTCCTCTTGATTCTATACACATCAGTCACGCCTTGGTCTTTAAAAAACGAAACTAGTTCTTCCTCACTCTCCGTTGAAAAGTCTTCGTGGTTGACCACTCCCTTACAGAGGTTTAGTGTAGGGTGTGTGGTCACATCCACCTGGAGGCCGGCAATCTGCTTAGTGTTCATAATTTTCGACACCTGGTCATCTGAACGTGCTTCAAATAGAATGGTACCATTCCTTTGTCGCACTACAGCTTGCAGCTTTCCAAAGGTTTCCTCTATGGCACGCACCAAACGAACAGCACTGACAGATTTGAATGTTTTTCCTTCCTCGGCGCATGCCATGAGGAGGAATCTAGGCTTCTTCGGTCGGTCTTCCTCTTTTAAAAAGAAACTATTTAAATCAATAGTTCTCTCTGGACATCGCCTCTTCCTTGTGGAAGAGGGCGGGGGAGAAGGTTTAGTATCCATGAAGATGGATATTGAGTTCATCCCCGTGGTCCCCACCCACCACGGAGCCCAACAAGGGGACACTCCATCGGAGTGCCAGGGTTGCCACGGAGATATAGTGGGGGAATAGCACAGCGCTGCACCACCGTGTATCCCCCCGCTCACCCTGGAGTTCAGTACAAGACCTAGTCCAAGCCGATTGATCGGGAGTGGGTTAGCTCCCGACCGCCCGTCTAGAAGAGTCCGAGGCCAAAGCAAGCGTGTTGAAGCCTACAAGGAATGTTCCCCAAAATACGTAGACAACGTATCCCTAAGTGCAAAGCAGAACGTAGCACAAGGTAAGTAGTGGGGAAACAAACAGACTCCTCAACCGCCAGGACACACATTCCCTCCGACACGGGTCGCCATGCACGGCAAACACATGGGTGGGCGTTCAGCATACAGAGGGGGCCAGTGAAATAGAAGAGGGAGAAGAAAAGAGAAAGGATGTAATAAAGGAACGAGAATGATATATGGAGAGAAGAAAAAAATGTCTGGTGAAAGAAAAGAATACTAGAGCCCTCTCTGCATCCCCCCGTCAGGACGTGGACCAACCCACCTCGACGGGATGAAGACTGGAATTTTCCCTACTACATTGGTGCCATAGATGGAAAGCACATTATTATTTGTGACTTGCGACTTATTATTTGTTACAAGTGATTTTTTAATTACAAAAACAATTTCGGTATTGTGCTAATAGCTCTCGTGGATGCCGAGTACTGCTTCACATTTGTGGATTGTGGCTGTCAAGGGAGACTAAGTGATGGGGCAGTATTTAGAAATACTTTAGAGGGCACATGGCGCCAGAATAGCAACGAAATAATGTCTCTACTGCCATTGAGAAACAAACCTCGTAAAGCAAGTATAGAGGCCAAGGAAATAAGAAATGAATTTGCCGAGTACTTTATAACTACTGGCAAAATAACATGGCAGAATAATTATTGCTAAACTCTGTATTTATTACACAATAAATTTGATTTGAAATACTTAAGTTACCTCTGTATTTAATGTCTTCCTAGGCTCATCCTTATCCAGCAAGAAGCTTGCCTTCTTCTGAAATGCAAACTAAATTCCATCCGTCCGTCCGCCAACACAATTAGCGCCTAAACCACCCGTAAGATCTTTTTCAAATTGAGGAATCCTATGTCGCTCACCGGACATGACGTTCCTCGGACATTTTCAAAATTTTCTCAAAAACGGCTCCAAATTTTTTCTTTAAATTTCTTGTAAGAATAGAGTAAAATACATTTATTAAGGTGGCATAGATCTGATTTTTACCGTTAACTCTGAATTTTCGAACATTGCAAACGTTTGAATGCTTTTCGGCATCTACCTACAACTACAAAATAGAAAACAGAGTTTTTCCTTTAAATGAAATTTGATGTGCATAAATAGTTTTTTCAATAAGGTCAGGTGCATTGTTTCGGAAAGTTTAGTACTTTTCGTGCAATAGTGCATGCAATATTTGCAATTTAAAAAAAAATATAAAAACAAGTTTTTCTCCAAAACGGCTCCAAATTATTTCTTTAAATTTTTGGTAGGGTTAGTGCCAAACAAACTCTATACCATAACAAACTCCATATTGATCTATTCTTTTGTTTTTTTTAAAAAATTACAAACATGTGATTATTTTGACTTGTCTCTCACGTCAGTAATATTTACATTAAATGCTATTTCTTCACATTATTATAGTATTTATGAGTACACGTGCTTTAAATAATGTCAAATAATTTTTTTCGAGAACTCGGCAGTTTTTTGTACAAATGAGCTCAAAATTCCGCATTTTCAGAAACGCTCAAACGCCATTTTCTCAAAAATGGCTACAAATTTTTTCTTCAAATTTTTCTAATAGATAGTGTTATGTACACTGTTTAATAAGACGTAAAGTTCATTTTGGTGTATTCTTTTGTTTTTTCAAAAATTACACAAATGTAATTTTTTTGAAATACCTCTCACACCGTTAATGTGGACATTTTCATCGATTTGTATGCATTATTACAATTGTGAGTGGAAGAGCTTCAAATGATTTCAAATGAACGTTTTCAAAATCTCAATAGATTCGTGTGAAGAAGACCTTCAAATTTAGCATTTACAGTAATGCTTAATCGCCATTTTCTTAAACACCGCTTCAAATTTTTCTCTGAAAGTTTCTATTTAGGAAGAGTTTTTACTCTTCTTTAATATTCTTGAAGTAATATTTTGGTTGTACTACTAGGAAAGCAAAAAGTTGAGAAAATGTAAAAAAAAAAATTAAAAAAATGGAGTTAGTGCGCCGATAGATGGCAGCTGGCCAGACAATGGAGCAAATCTTAAAGCCAGACCACACCAAGGAAATTAGAATACTATACTACGAGAAATTCGTGTTTCGGATAGTTCCAGTAATTAAGTAACCGCGTGGCGCGCTGCCGTAATCTGCGGAGCGGCAGCGAGAAAACTTAAGGTGAGCGACTGTTGTACGCGCCAACTGTAAATACTCGTATGCTGTAACCCAGTCTGCGCGGGCGAACTGTGAAAGGGAATGGTCGTAATCTAATGAACAAACGACTGTGCATTGTGTATTTTGTGCCTGTAACTGTTTAATGTGGAGAGAGAGAGAAACCCCGTGTGGTCTACCACTCCACACTAATACACTTCATCAGGGGGGCAAGTCCCCGGGGTGGACTCCTAGGCCTCTTTGGGCTTTTATCCGCACCCCGCGCCGACGCGCTAACTGACGGCCGGATTCAGCCGAAACCCAGTTTACCTCCCCATACAATGTCTGGGTGGGGGCCGCCCTGCTAGCTCAGAGCTCCTAGCTATCCAGGCTAGTACCGGCGTCTCGACAACACGTTACTCACATGCACCGGGAACAAGTTTCCTCCTCTTTGCCCAGAGAATCGGGCCACTGCCACGACGAATTCGAGAGCCCAACTGGGGGCCACCTGAACTAAGACCCAGTGTGACCAGATGGTGAAAACGTGGCCAAAATCTCAAATAGGTTCGAATTCATTTACTAAGTTGTACATGGGGGTTTTCAAGGTCGCTGATTTCAAATCTGATATCAAAATGACACAAAACAAAATGGCGGATTCAATATGGCGACCGAAAATGTAAAAATATCTTTATTTAGGGCTGTGGCGTAAATTTAATGGTCATCTCCGATTGAAATAAAAAAAAACCTTCCCTGACATTTAACATCATCGGAAGTAATCCATTCTGCCGCATTATAACCTTTCTTGGTGGATGGCAAAATATAATTTGTATAGTATTTAGGAAATATTATAATATATGCTTATATATACTATTTATAATATATATATAATAGTATTTAGTAAATAAATGAGATAAGATAAATAAATAATAAATATAAATTACATAATAAAAATCATGTATAATTAAAATGTACAGTCGCAGTTAAGGAAGAAAAAGAAAAGTGAGCAAACCTTACCTTTTGTGGTTGACAGCAGGTAGTGCGAAGGGTCGGTCACTGACATTGCCTTGTAAAGACAACAGATTTTCCTCTGACGTCAGAAGTACACTTACTTAGTGGAAAGCAAATTTCTGAAGGATTAAGAAGGTGGAATATTTTCTTTAAGGAGAAAAATCGCTGTCAGTCTCGCCTTCGGATGCGTCCTCTTCGTGACTTGATTGCGACTCTTCGGAACATACAGGGAGAATCAATAATTTTACAGCTTCCGGCAACAACTCTGTTTTGTTTTACGGCCTGCCTTCTCATGCTTGGTACGAAAGGATCAGAAGAAACTAAGAGCCGTTTGAACACATCTTCCATAGTGTTCTGCCTGGAACTCTTCCGAGAAAATTCCTCTCTGTATTTTTGTATGTCCTTGTTGCGTGCTTCTTGAGCTTCCTCGGACAACTGGCCGATTGGAAGCAACGAACGAGCAATGACCTCAGGGCCATGAATGAGCAATTTATGCACCGAAGTGGGCATATAAAACCACGGATAGAGTTCAACGTAATGACGTGCTGTTTCCACCGCATTCTGTTCAAATTTGCTACAATTCACCTGGAAGCCATGTGAAATAGTTTGCAATATTACGTAAAACCGTTTTATTAGTGATTCGTCCAATCCCGTTAACGAAGCAGACATAGCATAATTTTCAAAGAAGCGACGAGCTGTATTTCCATCATTGGTGCTTCCGTATCCTGGTTTTGAACGATCGATGATTAGACCTAAACTTGCCCGAAATCCATTTTGTATTTGTCTCATGCGGCTTTCTACACACTCCTACTCCTCCTCCATACTACGTGCTTGCCACTTCTTGATTGAAAGACTGTGGAATAAATGCAGACAACATTCGAAGAAACGTATCCACGCATGCAATGTGGACAATCCAAATTGCATACTTTCCCCCTCAACTTTTCTCTGTAGCATTTCGTTGACATTATTGAATGTCTTAGAAGTTGCGCCACACAAATGGCAACACTGCGTTGATTTTGTCGATGTTACCGCATTACAGACTTTATGCGTTGATTTTGTCGATGTTACCGCAATTTGTTTGCCATCAATTACAGCGTGGAAAGGAACGAGTAATCTAATTTCTTCCTTTGCACTATCTACTTCATTCACAATTACTTCCGGGTCTTCACGCACAAATTGAAGTCTTAGGAGTCTGGAGAATCTAATGGAAGAAGGTGTGTAATTCTTCCAAATAGTAACTTCAGTGTTTGTCTTTTTGTCCTTTGAAGTCAACAGCAGAGGAACAATTGCTGTGAAAAATACAGATGCGTCAGACACATTGCTATAGGAGAAAGCCTGCTTATACTGACTATGTTCAGAGCTACCATCACATCCCCATTTGCAAATGATGCTAAGGTCACTCAATTGCTCTTGAGACAAACGGCTAATGATATCTTTCTGCGTTAACAAAAGTCTATCTACGATGTGGTCCAATAAACTCTGCAATTTGACCTCTGCTTTGCATTCAGTGATTGTGATAGAGGTAGCGCATAGATAACATCTTTGTTTGGCTAATGCTACTTGTTTGTAGGGAGGGTAGAGCTTGCAGTTGTTTTCAATGCTTGTGGATCGTAACAATTGATACTGTCTTGTAGAGAGTTTATAGTCAAGAAAAATGGATAGAGCAGCATCATCAGATAGTGAATTTTCTTTCCTTGCGTGAAAAGCTCGAATGTATTTTGACGTTCTAGATGGAGTTGTTAGCATTGCTTCTTTGACCACTTTCGATGCCTGCAGCTGCTCTGAAGACCGTAAACTCATTTGAGTTGCATACGATAACTCGGATGAAGAAAGCGTTGCACGAACATCTTCTGCTTTCCTACGATTCTAACGATCACTTAGTTCAACAATGGGTGTTGACCACCTTTACTTCTAACAGAATCCTGTACTTTATAAACAGAAAAGAATACAGAAACCTGCAACCATTCATCGTACTTTTGGAAAAACCTAGTCTCTTTCCTGTGAACTTTTTGCCATATCCTTCTTATTTTGTGGAATAGAGCCGCAAAAGACCCCTTTCTAGAAACAGGGACGTACACACAACGACCACATTTATCAGAAATTTCTTTCTCCACCGAGTCAATTATAGAAGAAAGACCATCTTGACAACACATTCTTGATCATACACACCAACACATTCTTGATCATAAAAATATCTCTCCATGTAGAACACACATGATCATCAGCGGATCCTGAAATAAAAAGAAATTACAAAGTATTGTATTACATAATAAACAACGTTCATTCTGAGCCATCCAAAAAGTAACAATCACTAACACAGTGTACCGCAACGTGATACACACACGCATATTACGAATTATTCATAGAACCCCAAACTGCAGAAATATTCAATAAAACATTTCTTTATTCATAACTTATTGAACACCACTATTCGATGATGTGAGTTATAAGTCGTTATTCGCACTACTCATTAGCACAAAATCCCCTGAACAAAACACACCGCAGTTTTCACTAACACAATGTACTGAGGTGAGATAAACACGCTCATCAGAAATTATTCATAAACTGTCAAAATGCAGAAATTTTCGAAAAATCTTTGGTTTATTTATAACTTATTGAAAATTCGTTGATATGAGTTTTAAACCGTTATTCGCACTCATTAGTACAAAATACCTAGAACAGAACTCTTCGTATATTTCACTATAGCGCTCTTCCTCGGCGAGATGCACACGCTCTTAAGAAATTATTCATAAAACCGCAAACCGCATGAACTTGCAATAAACTTTTAATTTACTTATAACATATTCAATTAATCTATTCGTTTATACGAGATATAAATCGTTATACGCATTTCTTATTTGTACAAAATCCCTTGAACAAAAATCCCCCTCTTCGTATATTTCACTATGACACTGTTCTGCGGCGAGGTGCACACGCACATAAGAAATTAGTCATAAAACCTCAAACCGCAGATATTTGCAATACGTGATAGCTTTATTTATAACTTATTAAATGACTTTATTCGTATATATGAGTTATAAATAGTTATAGTCATTTATTATTAGTACAAAATCCATGAACTCTTCGTATATTTAGCTATGACACTGTTCCGCGGGAAGATGCTCTCGCACATAAGAAATTAGTCATAAAACCTCAAACCGCGAATATTTGCAATACGTGTTAGCTTTATACATAACTTATTGAATAACTCTATTCGTTTATATGAGTTATAAATCGTTATACGCATTTCTTATTTGTACAAAATCCCTTGAACAAAACTCTTCGTATATTGAACTATGACAATGTTCCGCGGCGAGTGGCACACGCACATAAGAAATTAATCGTAAAACCTGAAACTGCAGAAATTTGCAATAAGTGTTTGCTTTATTCATAACTTATTTAATTACTCCATTTGGTGAATATAGTTATAAATCATTATGTGCAATCCGTATATTTTTAAAAAATTCGTGAACTAAATTCTCGATTATTTTTACTAATCAGGTTACCGCGGGATACCTTCAAGGAAAATTGAAACATTCTACACGATCACAGATTTAACATCGTGTTTATTAATTCAGTAGTTTTTGGAAGAATTAGTTAATTATCTATATAAATATATTTTGACGAACTGATAACATTCCATGCGAAATTATTTTACCAGTGCCACGACGCATTCATTCTTTTCTAACTATTCAGTAAACCTTATTTGGCAGCATCCGCGTGATAAATGCGTTTTTAGAAAGATGATCAAGGAATTTTATAGCTGAATGCAATTTAAATGAGTTATATAAATATTTCTTTTACTGAATTCTTTGAACGGATCACTTAATTTACAAAGTTATGTAAGTTGCGGGGGTTTAATGTGGACAAGAACACGTGTATTGTGTGGAACACGTGTCCGCATCTTATGAACTAAGTACGAAGAGCCCTGTACGCGCACTCCGTCTACGCCGCCCATCAGAGCTATCTTAGGGGCCGTCCATAAATTACGTGAGGCAATTTTGACAACTTTTCGACTTCCCCTCCCCCTTTGGTGAGATGTGAGATTTGGCTCTACCCCTTCTCCCCCTTCTAATATCACGTGAGATTTTTCAAAATACATATTTTTAATGTAAATACTTAATTTGTGATTGATGCATTGCGATTTATTTAAAAACAATTTGCTTAATTATATTTATTTAAGAGTGAATTTTATCAAACGATCGTTTTTTTACCAAATGCTCCGTAATTTTTCTTTAAAATTCCTGTGAAAAATACAGGTATTAAGATTTATCTCATTAATAATAAAAAGTTTGGTTATTTTTGTTAGATTCTTTTTCTCAATGTACTATATTACTTATTGCGTATGACATCTGCGACGTCGGAATTGCCCCAACATTGACTCGTGTCGATAACTCCTCATATACTTGGGTTTTCGTAACGTGGCTGATGACATTCGTTCATTTTTATACCTACCACCTTATAAAATGAATCTATTTAATTAATTCTCGAACGTCCTTCTCAACTGGGCTCATGGCCTCAAACATGTCCTTATCACTTACAAAGATTCATTTTATAAGACAGAAGGTGTAAAAATGACCTAATGCCATCGGCCATGTTATAAAAACCTAAGAATATACTGCGGTTTTTACAGAGCTGGACCTCAAGGTCACTGAAGGCCCGTCACCACGATAGCATTTAGGCACGGGTTTTCGCGTCTTTCTCAGTCGAGCTTCTAGAGTCGCTTCATCTGTGGTACTGCTTAATACGGTCGCAAGCATACAGCCTGCATGCATGCCGAAAAACCGTGCCTAAATGGTACCATGGTGACGGGCCTTCAGATGACCTTTAGGTCCAGCTATGTAAAAACCGCAGTATATACAGCCAGGACGCCTCGCAGCGGAAGACAAGCGGTTCAGTCCTCCTGTGTTCTCGCCTGGCTCCAATAACGTGAGAACTATGCGCTAGGTCGCCTGTTGCTCTGCCCTCTCGTGCAGTCGTGCTCCCTGGTTCTTGAATTACACAATTGGACAAAAGATTCGAACTCAAACACTTCCATGATATTCCGCAGTGAATTCCCTCACTTTCCATCTCAGCGAGACTAATATTTAATGTTTAGAAGAGTTCTAGTTACTTTGTAATGTTCAGTTCGGCACGTGCATCCCGTTAACGATCATTCGTGCAAAACTTACGATAAAATTACTCAAATTAATATTTACACTTTCTATTTAGCACACACAAAGTTTGCAAGAAAGCTACATTACACAGTCTATCGTTTTACGATACAAGGAATACCACCTCTAACGAATTTGTTTCACAGCCACGTGTTTGTAGAAATTGGGTGTTAAAGTTCAACTAACTTTTCAAAAATATGCACAAATTATATTGCATCGTACATACCTCACTGTTTGACTGTCCTCAGATTATTTAGGCGTTCAGGAACGAAGATGTATTGCCATATGTTTGCTCCAACCAGACCACTTTTCCCGCAACCATATTGTATTATACTATACTCCCATTTCACCTGACTGTACAGCGGTCGTACGTCCATCCCTCATGAAGTTTAACGACCGATTCCCCTCTCGCTAGCAAAATCTCTCCCGACACTTGCATTCGAATCTCGGAACTACAGCGCCATCTATACTTCGCCCGGACAACCAGACTATATAATGACTTCTTGGCTGTCCGGGTGACGCCGCGTAGTGGGCTGAGAGGCCGACGTTTCGCCTGACATGTCGCAGGCTTACTCGGGGCCCATGAGGAAGCCTGCGACATGTCAGGCGAAACGTCGGCCTCTCAGCCCACTACGCGGCGTCATCCGGACAGCCAAGAAGTCATCGACTTGAGCCGCGAAAGCTTACGTGTACAGACTATGTAATGCCACTTCGGCACACTGTCCGGCGTTACTTATTATGACACGAACATTTGCGATACGTCATAGTATATATAGAGTATTGCAACAGCCCTCACCTCGTCTCATCAACCGAGTTCTATGGTATTTGTGGTGAAACGTTCACATTAATTGCCAGCGTTTTCACTGACAATTGTTCCTTTACAATATTTTTAAAGAATTCTCAATTCCTCGGAGGTTCTCTTAGGGTAGGGACGTGGAGTCCTTGCTTTCGAAAGCAAACTATTTAGGAATTTTTAAACAACATAAAGAATTGTATTTTGCTTGATGGTAACTAATGATGCATAGACCTAAATTTGAAGAATGATAAGGGACTTGTGTGTACTTTACAAGGATTTGAATTAGATTTTTTAAATATCACTGGCAACAATGTCGATTAACAGATAATTTATTACTGTTAATATGTATTTTCTATATTAATTTGTTTTAGATACAAGAATTGACTTTCTACTAATAAAAAAAATCATAAACATATCTTCAAAATCAGAAGAGTTATGATGTTTCAAGTCGGGGAAAACAAGAGAAAAATAATTTTAACGAAATGTCAGATTAAGATTCCTTATCTCTACAATGCCCCAGGATGATAGTTACACTACTTTGGTTTCTTTGTCTTCTTTCATCTTTCTCCGACGTTTCAAGTATCTCCTGCTTTTACAGATATGGTCTGTTTTTTGCTGCTATTTGATGTTTCCGTGTGTCACACACTCACTCTTCGCTACATATTTGTAACAAGTTTGATGCACATTCTTTCAAATTTTTGGGACGTGGCATATGGGTGTGCAATCGGAAAATTACAAATAAATCAAAAACTACCACTTTAGGAATAAACTGTTTTAAGCATTGGAAAGTACACATCTCAAGTCACAAGAAACAATTAAAAACAAATGTTGCAATTTTTCTCGAAAAAAAGGCATTTTGAGGTAGACGATTACCTTAAACATGCACTGCTACACTAGCAATGATAAAATTTCAACCTTGGGTGTATATTAAACCTGACTTGCTTGAGAATTAATGACAGAATTCCTTCTGTCATTAATCTTCCTTAAACACATTGAAATACACTTATTTACAACACAACAAAGTTAAATGCATTAATAATTTACAGATTTGCACCTTTTGCTAATCTGAAATTATAGTCTTGATCTTGCATCATTGATCACAGGACATAAAATCTAGAAAGTAAAACACTGCAACTATAGTTCATTCATCATATAGCTCATTTTCATATACACAAAATATTGTTCGCGGAGCAAGGTTCAAAAAAATTGTCACAACTTTTCCTAATAGTTTCTATGTGAATTTCTTTATTTACCCATAAATCGGAGAATTTTGTGTTCTAATTAAGAGAATACCAATTCTAACTATCTTTTACAATTTAAACAGCAAAACTACCCCTCTTTATAGATTATACCAACAGACTTAGAGAACTGTGGAGACTATTCTACACCTGACCTTCAGTTAAAAGTACCGTTACACTCAGTCCATCACACCTATCATGCACAAGCTTATTCTCGCATAAAAATTTCCAAATATCATTCTTTAGTCTCATATTATGATATTCTGAAAGAAATATTTGGAGAAGGTCTTACTTAAAAGTTGTTTAACACAGTTGTTTAGTGTCTATGGAATTTTAAATCGAGTAAATGATACAGACTTTGGATGGTGATCGACAGCCGATTATGCACCAATAGAATTTGTTATAAAGATGATTTTCAGTGGCTTCGGTACCAACCCATTAGTGTGTATGGAATTTTAAAGCTAGTAAATAATGATCGAGGGTTTGCTTGGTAATCGACAACAGAATATGCAATAAGAGATCGTGTTATAAAGATGTTTTCAACGGGTTCGGTACCGACCCATTAGTGTCTACGGAAATTTAAAGCGATAAAATAATGATCGAGAGTTTGGATGGTGATCGAGAGCCGAATATGCACTAACAGAATTTGTTATAAAGATGTTTTTCGACGAGGTAGGTATCAACCCATTAGTGTCTATTAAATTTTAAAGCGAGTAAATAATGTTCAAGGGTTTGGATGATGATCAAAAGCCCAATATGCACCAACAGATCGTGTTATAATGTTTTCCAGCGGATCTTGTATCGACCCTTTAGTGTCCCACTAGTGTAATGGAATTTTAAAGAATGTAAATAATGACCTAGGGTTTAAATGGCGATCGAGCGCTGAATATGCACTAACAGATTCTGTTATAAAATGTTTTAAATCGCTTCAATACCGACCCCTCAGTGACTATGGAACTTTAAAGCGAGTTAATATTGATCAAGGATTTGAATGATGATCGACAGCCGAATATGCCCTCACAGATCTTTCATAAAGATTTTTTTTTATTTATTTACGTCAAAAAACAGTTAAAAACTGCGTATGACGGGCTATGGGGAAAAGTGAATTGTGTGCACATTTTCAAAATTCTGTGATCCCTACACTAAATCATATACTACTTAAGTTTTGAATTTTGAAAGGGAGAAAAAAAAACAAAAAAACTCCCATGTAATAAAATCGATTTTCAAGCATAAATAAGCAATAAATTTTGAATTTTGAAAGGGAGAAAAAAAAAACAAAAAAACTCCCATGTAATAAAATCGATTTTCAAGGATAAATAAGCAATAAATTTTGAATTTTGAAAGGGAGAAAAAAAAACAAAAAAACTCCCATGTAATAAAATCTATTTTCAAGGATAAATAAGCAATAAATTTTGGCTCTTATTATTTCCTGCCGCGACAACATGGAAACGATAATTTGAATAATTGTATTTCCCACTGAATTCTAGAAGACGTGCACAGAAAATGAAGTTACATTTATGTCCAGAAGCAAAAACAAGGGGCCATCTCAGCATTTGCTCAATGGATCAGGGAAACTGGACGAAAAACCTGATCGAGATGGGGGTCATTGACCCGGAAGCTGTAGTACAATAGTTGTTACAGGTTGTTTATACTCATTTATACAGTCCAAATGGTAATCAATGCAACGATTTCACTTTGGATTTAAACTTTTCTATTGAATTTAATCGTTTAATGTCATCTGGCAAAGTGTTGTAAAATAATGTACATGTATTGTATGTGAATTTTTTGTAATGAGCTGTTGATACTGTCACCTGATGAATATGATTTCTACGTCGAGTGTTATAGTAATAGACTTCGGCATTTTCTGAAAATATATTCCCGCCCTTAAGCAAGTCATTTTTTACAAAAACCACTGATTCGTAAATAAAAAGACACGGTAATGGTAGAATTCCTAGATTAATGAAGATAGGCTTACAAGAATCACGTGGGTGGGATTTGGTTATTATTCGTACAATTCGTTTTTGTAATCTAAAAGTCTGGGAGCTATAAGATGTATTTCCCAGAATATTATGCCATATCTCAGGCGGGAATGAACATTCGCGAAGTATACACAACGAGCAGTATGAAGGCTGACTGAATTTGCAAGAATTCTGAACGCGTAGCATAATGAACTTAATTTTGTGTTCAATTCATTTAAATGGACGTTCCATTTAAGGTTTGACTGAATTGAGAGACCTAAAAATTTTGTTGCATTAACATGAGTCAATGGTACACTGTTCATTTTCAATGGAGCACAGAATTGTTTATTTGAAATGGAAAACTGCATTAAAACCGTTTTCTTTTCGTTTACTATTAATTTGTTATTTCGGAACCAATTTGAAACATCTGATATTGTACTATTTACGGTTTCTTTATTGCAAAGGATGTTCGTATCATCCGCAAAGAGAACCGTTCTTCCGTTTCGAATCGTCGAGGGCATATCGTTTACGTAAAGTAGGAACAGAATAGGGCCTAAAATCGATCCTTGAGGAACTCCACATGCAACGGGCAAAGAGTCGGAAAGGTGCGTACGTAATGTTCCATCATTCCAGTAAGGTATTTCAACTTTCTGAGATCGTTGTTTAAGGTACGAACATAACCAATCTAGAGCAATACCACGGATTCCATATGAAGGTAATTTTGAAAGTAAAATGTCATGATCAATGATGTCAAAAGCTTTTGAGAGATCTAAAAATAATCCAATAGGTGCCTCGTTTTGATCCAATGATGAGGCGACATCTTTAAGAAAAGAAAATATAGCTGTTTCCGTTGATTTTGATTTTCTAAATCCATGTTGGCAATCTGAAAGCGCGTCGTGTTTAGTGAGAAAGGTTTCCATTCGTACGTAAAAAAGTCTCTCTAATATTTTTGAAAAAACTGATAGAAGAGAGATGGGCCGATAATTTTGAATTTCATTTTTGTTGCCTTTTTGAAGAGCGGCTTAATTTTAGCTGTTTTGAAAATATCTGGAAACGTTCCAGTGCATAAAGATGCATTAAATATGTGAGTTAACGGGTGTATAATGGCATACGCACAAGTCTTTAACAAAGAATCTGGGAATTCATCTAAACCGGACGAATATTTATTTTTTAGTTTACCGATTATTTTGAGAATTTCATAGGAAGAAGTTTCGTAAACGAACATTGTGTCTAAAATTTTGGGTGCACTGTCTGTTTTTGAATTTTGTGCCTGAAGACCCTTAGTGAGATCGGCAGCAATTCTCGAAAAGTATTGGTTAAAGAGACTAGCCACTGTTGCCGGATCGTTGACATTTATATCGTTATATTTTAAAACAACATTCTCTACGGGTTTTCTAGTTGATTTGGTAGTATTTTTTATTATATTCCATTCCATATTTTCGAACGGGTTCGGTACCGAATTATATTTGTTTCTATGGATTTTAAAGCGAGTTAATAATGATCAAGAGTTTGGATGGTGATCGACAGCCGAATATGCACCAATAGATCTTGTTATAAAAATGGTTCATTCTCCAGTATTGAAATTTTGTCTATAGTTTTGGTGATGTTGGCATTTTGAACCAAATCTTAATCAGACTGTGTTCGCACCAAACGCACCCTGCTTGTGCTACCTCTATCTAGTAGACTATCTCTTGTCCAATATGAGTCTTATTCCCAGATATTTCCACGTCATTCCTCATATTTCGCTCGTGGTCAGACGGCCAATGCACGCGCCTCCGCGCGCCGTAGGCGAAGGGCCTACGCCTTTCCTATCGCACCCTTCTTCGGCGAACAGATGTCTGGCCCATTGATAAGACTCTGGAAGCTCAGGTTTTCAGGGTCAGTTTTATCTATTATTATTTTTACTTTCTCGTATATGTACGTATATACAGAGTAATATAGAAAATGTTATGTAGTGCTGCGCGATAAAACAGCGGCTTTCACCAACCTCTCACAAGTGCATGCCTCTCTGTGCATGCCGGCACAACCTCTCTGTGCATGCCGGCACGCTTCTGCACTTCGGAAAATCCAACAAAAGTGCAATAAAAACATTCACAGTGTCTTCCGCGCAAACCGCCGTTCTCACGGGCCCACGCCCGCCAAGAACATTGACCGCCGCTTCTCGGGGCCGCCAGCTGTGGTTTAAGCCCTCACTAGCCTAGGGCTGGGCCACCCCGGCGCGCGGGGCCCGTCACTCACCCCATCGCTCGCTACCTGACAAGCGACCAAGAAATGTGTACAAATATTTCTGGGAATCGCTTTGGGCCTCCCTCGCAAATATAAGCCCGTCAATGTATCTCGCCGACAGAGAGCTTCAGGTGCACTGCCGGCGCGCCGCCCCGCTCCTTGGCCACCTGCAAGCCAGATGCCTATTCCCGTGGAAATCTCAAATACAAACGGGCCGCCATCGCGGGCACCCCGCGTGCCACCGCCTTTGCTTCCGATCGCCGCCAATGTCACGTGACACTCCTCTCCCCAGGCCCGAAGGCGCATCACGAATAGGGAGCCGATCGCGGGCACTTCAAACTTTCCCGCCTTACCATAGGCCCAAATCACAGCCACGTGACTCTCCTCTCCACGACCTCAATCACACCCGCAATATAATAAATACTGCGACTTCGCTCCCACAGAACAGACTAGACAGAACAGAGAGAACACAAAACAGAGACTAGAGAGAACAGACTCAACAGAACAGACTAAACAGAACTTCTCAAACTACACTGCTCCGAACTTGTTAAACTGACTGACCAGCAAAACTCATCAAGGTCGGCTGTTCCTGCTTCGCCTATCAAGGCGATTAGTACGGCCAAATCAAGCCTGCCTCAAATTCGTGCCACTCGCGGGCCGCAGCCGCCACCTGGCCGAATTCACGGCAAACTCCACCACCAGCTCCGGTCATCTGAGTCCGCGCCCATGCCAGTTCGCACCACCGAACTGCCTGGAGCCTACCTCAGCCCGGACAACGACACACTCAGCCGAGTGATTTGGGTTGGTGCCTTCCTTGCTACAAACTGTAAGTAAGCTAACCCAAGTGTACTTCAAGAAAGAAGAGCAGTCAGTAACTTTATATACTTTCAATGGTCCTCCGGCTTATTACAAACCAAAACCAGTTGTATTCATAATCATTATGCAATTAAATTTATATTCATTCTCATTGCATATTGTCTATCATTCCCCTAAAGGCAAACAATCCCCTGAAACCCGTTCTGATCCCCGTATGTAGTCGCACTCGCAGCACGGCACCTCCCAGTGCTGCATCTGCTACATACAAAATGAAATTAAATTATAATTTTTTTAATGGTTTTATAATAATCATGTTCAAATTTAAGAATCATATCCTTATTGAAGAATAACAGATATCAGAATATTGCTTTTGCTCAAACATGGCTTGGCCTCTGATTAAGTGTAAAACAGTGGTTTTATGTTGCATTTCCTGTGAAAAGTGATATCTTTGCCATCCCAGAGATTATTTTTTAAACCAAGAGTCTTCATGTAAATCACATAAGGTTTGTTCATTTCATTAAATTCCAAATTAAATTTTATAATTACAACCTTTTCCCAGTAAAAATTATATTCAGTAAACTTCAATTGATTGAATCCTTACATATATGCTTCTGATCCAAGAAAATATGTTCTGACAACATTCCTTTTGATTAAAATATTTTTGTCTTTAAGCATTTACAGAATTCAAATAGAAATAATGTCTATGGAGCACCAAGATGAAATCTAATGGACACCCTGAAATTTGTACTCTTAAATGGAGTTAATATTCAAAGAGTTTCAAAATATAATTTCTGTAATTGATACTGAATGGTGTTATTATATGTTGCATTTTAACATGTAATAATATCTTTAAGGTTTTATCATACTAAGTAATATCATGAGAAGTGCTGTGATAGCCAGTAAATTCACGACTCTTGTAGCGAGGAGTGAATTTACCGGCTATTGCAGCACTTCAAGTGGTATTTAGTGTGACTATTTCACAAATTAAGGCATTATATGAATCAAATGGATAATTAATATCACAAGAATTACGAAAATGAGAAATATTACTCAAAATTGCTTATGAAATATTTGAAATTTTCCTTCAGCTCCAAGTTATCATTGCCTCCTGGAATAATTTATAATAAAGTAAAATGTTAATAACAGTTTAATGCAGAAAATGATTTCAAATACGTTTCAATTTTATGTTAATAAAACTTTCAAAAAAAAATTCTAACAATGCTACTTACAAGAACATTAATTAAAAACACAATCATTCAAGTAGTAGGAAGTTGAGTTTCCATGTCTTGGTATTCCGTGAAAGTATTTGAAATGGAAGTCGTCCAAGCTGAATTAACAATGAGATTAATCAATTTTGAATGGATGGAACACATGTGTGTACTCATTAATGTATTTTTCTGAAAAATTTTGGTTGCAACGTTCCACATAGTTTTGATAGCATATTCTTTGAACTCTTCACCATCTAATCTTCGCATATTAATTGCCTAAAATATGTCTAATTTCTTCATTTATAGTTTGTGCTGTCCATTTTTATTTTCTTTCTTCACAAAACTCTTGAAATTGCTTCCACGTACTTTCTCTGTTTCTTTTGCTGTTTTCGACACTGAATCTTTAATATTAGAGTCTGTTTCAGAATTTTAAACATTACCAAAATTACATATTTTAATATAAAATTGATGCTCACAAGCTATTATGGACCCAAAACAATTGCTATCATTATCTTAAAAAGGTAAAGTGATTACCGCGGTGTGCAAAAGGTAAACAAAGTGATAATCACATGGCAATAGAGATGTGGTATTGGTTTAATTTGAATATATTCTTGCTTAGCATTGGTTACTTATGACACAAACAGACATGAGTGAAATAATCATGGTAATCTAAGATGTTTTGTGTCTCTTTCTTAAATTGAGTCACAGGAAAAAGTTTCCTTGATGAAGTTCTCATTGCTTCCATCATTAAATGAATACATTACTACTTAACAAATTTGTGAACAAATTTTTAAAAAGTGTGTTATACAAAGATACATTTGTATGTTTCTTATTCTTTTAGTTGGTATCAGCCATGTAGCCAGGAGACCACCTAATGCAATTGAGAAGCTGATGAGCAGATCCTAACAATTTCTGACAGAATTTTGTTTTAAAACAATTTATTATTTTCATAATTCATGAAACCACATTAAAGAATTTAAAAACCTAGGATAATGGATTACTGAAAATTGAAATGAAATAAAGCCCATAAAAATAAGAATTCAATGAATGGAAACAGTCGACATTCAATTAACAAAAAAAATCACAAAAAGTGCTTGTCATGGAACTGAAACATTTGCCATTACTCAACAGTAATGAAACCGGAAGCACTCATTGCATCAAAAACTCTTAACCTTCAACATAAAACTTTAAAACATCAGTTAGAAGTTAAAGAACGCAAAATTATGAGAAAAATCCTTGACCCTATAATCAAGAATGATATAAATTACCCGAAACCAAATGAGGAAACTTACGAAAATATTCCTAAAATCACAGATTCAATGTGAATGTGAAGTATCCAATTTATGGGACATTTAGAAAGAATGAATGCTAGCAGGTTAACAAACTAGATCCATGCCATCTTGAAAAGTAAAGTCACCAGATCAAAGTGGTACAGACCACCAGAGAACAATCTTAGAGAATTGGGATCTCCAAATTTACAAAATCATGATATAAATAGAAAAATTACAAAATCGCATTTTCAAGGAGGAAAAGTAAGTCAAACAAAAAAATGGTCAGAGCAACGAAAGCAGACCCATTCAATGTGTTTGAGAGATTACTGGGCTAACAAGAAGGCCAAAAGGCGTTGATTCATCATGGTCTTAAGTGACCCATTTATGAAGAAGAATTCATGAAACAAATCTTAAGAATTAAAAGTTATTTTTTCAGGGAAAAAAGAAACAGATTCAAAATATTCAAAAGTTTGCAAACATTTTTATCCAAACACATCAAAGAAATGAAATATTTCAGAATCAAAAGTGTGCACTGGCAAATATTAACATAAAATTTTCTTATATGATGAATCAAGTATAGAACCATAGAGTAAAGATAGAGTTAGACCTCTTTAGTCTATGGTAGAACAAGTGGCAACAAAAGAAGGAGCAAAATTAATGATATTCTAACATTCCACACAAATTGTAACTTCACATCACTTTAATGAAACTTACAACATCAAAATTTTGCTTCAGGCTTCAGGCCTGTTTGGTGGCAGTATAGTTCTCAGCAAAGAACTATACCCATTTAGAGACTATACCCATTTAGAACTATACCCATTTAGAACTATACACATTTCTCTTCAATTCAAATTTGCTTCTTTTGCAATACTTTGTGAATTTTGTATCTTCAATAGATGTAGACATCCTCAACAAAATATATAAGCAAGTTTTTTCATTTCTGAATGTCCAACAATTGAGGCTCAAAAATTAGAATTATTTGAAATCTTGCAGTTTTTTGTAATGTGAAATATAATTGTATGAAGTGTGATATTGTATATTTTTAATTGGGAAGTTTTCAAACATTTGAGATACACTGGACATTATAGTGATTTAATAAGTGTGGTTTCTTATTACTTCATCCACTTTCATTCTTTGCTCTCTTAAAACTTAATATTCCAGTAAATTTTACCATGCTCAGTTGAAGCATCTTAAACAAAAAGCTGAATAATTTAACAATAGAATATTGAAATTTAAGCAAGAAAACACTTTACAATGTTGGTTCACACATTACTGATACACAATGTTGTGTAACAACTTACAAGCACAGTGATGTTGGAGTACCTCTTTTGGTTTAAAGAAAAGAATAATTCCAAACATTTCTGATTGACACATTCGGAATATAATCTCTCATGCTTAATTTATTGACTAGATTAAGGAAAATCTTGTATGAAATGAATGTAAATTCAACATTAACATTCACAAAAATATTTGCAGGGCAAGAACATTTAGAATATTCAGGGTAGAGTTTTATCTGAAGGGTCATAAATTTGATAAAACTTATCCAATAATGTTACACTCAGTGGCATGATTTCAAAATTATGGATGTTCAGTAGATGTTTAATGTAATTCAATGGTTCCTAAATTGGTTATTTTCTTCATTGGCTGATAAAAAAAACACACTAAGAAGAATTACTAATCCAGAATATGGTCCTCCCCTTGTTTCACAAATGTTTGCTTTCTCTTCTAAAATTTGCATTTCTTATTGAACCATAAAATATTACTAAATTAAAGGATACACTGTAGCTCCAAATGTATATTAGAAATACAAAAATAAAAAATAGAATGATTTACTCTACATACCCAATTCAAATTAAAATATATAAAAAACAACATTTTATTAAATTAATTTTAATATATAATATAATAATTAAATGTATTGGTGATGTACAATGTAGTGGTAGTGTAACTTGTTTTTATACTGTAATTGTCTTTGTAAATGCATGTAAAAATGCTTAGTAAACTTATGGTTACCACCTGGCAATCAGCCAATTGTAGCCCAATAAATATATCATCATCATCATGAACATTTGAGGTTTAGGGCACTTGGTCTGTTCGTTCTTTCCAGTATTTCCTGAATCACTATTGATGTGTTCCTGGACCGCCCCCCTCTTCTTCAGTCTCCTTGGTTCTCTTCTTCCCCGTGGCTTGTATCTCATTGCCATTTTTGGGTATCTATTGGGTTTCATTCTGTTTGTGTGTTTATGCCCTTTTATTTGGTGCTTCTCTATTTCCTGGACAACGTTCTTTATTTGAAGTCTTTTTCTTATATTTACATTTCTTATCCTAAGATAAGGAAAGATAGGTGTCATTCCTTTACATCTTTAATACTGCTCTTAAGTATCTCATTTGGGCTGCTTCAATCCTTTGCTTGTCTCTTTGTCTTAATACCCAAGTTTCACTACCATATAATAGGGTTGGTTTGAATACAATGTAATGCAGTCTAATTTTTGTTTCTGTATTCATGTTTTGAAAATGTCTTTTGATGCATCCATTAATTTTCGATGTATTTTGCCAATTTTGTATCTGTGTCTTCCTCTTGTAATCAAATTTTGTTTCTCAGGTATGGAATTACGTACATAATTAAATATGCTGGCAGCAGTTTTGGTGATTGATAAAAAACAGAAATGTAATTATTCCCCCTTTCCATCAAGAATTTCATACAATAGAAAATGCACTTAGTGATGGTGATTAAGGTTGAATGAAAAGATTTGTTTATAAAAAGAAATTGAAAGAAATGCCTTTGAAATAAATAATTTTGCAAGTACACCACTTGTCCAACTAATAAGAAAAATTGATAGCTCAAGAAGATTCCTGGTAAAGAAAACAGTGCAGTCAAAATTCTGAGCATGTTATTTATTTTATAAAATGTTACAAATCATTCAAAGATCTTAATTAATTCTATTTGTTCCAGTATAACTAAAAGTTATTTTGTAATATTGAGTAATTTGAATATGTTTAAGGTGTATCAGTAAAATTTAAAACTATTTAATATGAATATATTACTTATTTATTATGCAATATAGAATAATAGCATAGAGACTCTACTAAAAGAAAATAGCTTATTTTGAAACACCAAGTAGTTTGAAACTAATAGATAGTTGGGGCTCTGAAAACAAAGTAAAATTATTTGTGTTAAAAATGCAATCCTGAATAACATTAGATTTGTAATTATATTTAATAATATAACAAACAATCAGTGGCAACCAGAAGGGGTGAGGGAGGAGGGGGAAGAGGAGGTGAGGGAGGAGGCAACTTGCCCCAGGTTTCGATTTAATTGGAACCAATTTTTTTTTTAATTTAGAAGAAATGAAAAAATATGTTTCTCTCTAATCCAAATTTAATACTGCAAGTTCTTTTTGATGCATGGAGGAACAAATTCTGTTTATGAATTGCGGGAGGAGGGGATTTTTTTTGTTTGAAATGAGGGGCCTCCATGGATCAACTGCCTCAGGCCCCTGGTTTTCTGTGGGTAATAAACACACACACACGCACACGCACACACGCACACACGCGCGCGCACACGCACACACGCACACACGCGCGCGCACACGCACACACGCGCGCGCACACGCGCACACACGCGCGCGCGCACACACACACACACACACACACACAAAACAACATCTTTTCATCAATTCAACTTTTCATTAACTTGTCTCAATATATGTACAAATTGAGAACAAAAATGTTTATTTTCTGTGTGACAATAAAACACAAAGAAAGATTTCTATGTACTTTACACAGTCAGAAAATAATATTCTAACAATTTATATCATATTTTATAACATTTCCCTTATGCAGATTTATTCATCCATTCATTTATCCATCTACTTCATAATCAATACTAATGGACCATTATGAGTTTGGAATATACATAGCCACAGAAAATAAACAAAAATCAAAACAATAATCATTATAGTACTTGGCTTACATAAGGGACTATCCATAAATTATGTAAAGTAAAACAGGAGCATACTGAATAACCCCTCTCCCCCAGTAATATGTGCTTGACTCTCCCCCAAAAATAATTATGTAACCCTTGCAAACAGACACCCTCTCCCCATTTACAAAAAATAAAATAAATTATGTAACAGTAAAACAATTTGTATTAATTTTCTTTGTGTAATTTATTAAAATTTATGATAATTAAAATAATAAGTTGATGCTGCAGATTGTACCTAACAGAATTATTGTGAACAAATTTTGAATGATGGAGGAAGGCAAGAAAATTTCTGTTAACAAGCCATGCACAGGCCATTGGGAGTGACGCATGAGCTAGAGTCTACTGTAACAATTTAATTGGATTCTAGAATATACTGTAGATCAGTTCTGAATATTTTCTATGTAATCTAACAGACTCAATCAAAAAATTCCATTGGTGGAACAATATTAACATTCATTGTAACAACTTGTACATCATACATTTTCTATTCATTTTTAATTTTTTACATTAATTTATTAATGTTTATGTGTTAGGGTACATCTGAATAAAAGGAATTATTTCAGCAAATGATGAAAAATTTTAAAAATATATATGAGTGTTCTGTAACACTAAACTATGACCCCTACCTCTATGTAATGCAGCAAAACGCTGCCATAAACACACTCTCACTCTCTTTAGCATTACGTAATTTATGGACAGCACCTAATGCATTGTGCAGATACGTAAGAGTAAAATATATTGATATTTATTAGATTTCATTTTGCAAACCAAGAAATTTTTTGAAGAAAACAAAATACAATATTACATAGTTTGGGAAGGATTGTTGAAAACAAATATGTAATTAAAATGCAGCTTACTATTAGAGAAATTAACACTAATGATTTCATATCACAGCAATAATAAAGTCAAGAATTTCACATGTGGTTAATGGATACTAATCTGGCCCAGATCTTTTGAGTATGTACTCAACAATTTCAAAATCAAAAATTAAATGGATATACCCGCTAATATGCCCAGAGAGAATTAAATTGGAGGTACATTGAATGAGGGTTGATAATTGTTTATTGTTTTGTATTAAGTATTTTATTAGGTCTACAGCATTCTATAATACTCTTATCACAATTGAATAAAATATCACATTTATTAATAATAAATTATTTTAACCTTAATATTATTTTCACTTGTGCAAGTTCATTAATTTTGTAACTACTTCTGTACAAATTAAAAGTACATAATAAATTTCCATTGTCAATCACATTTTTTGAATCAATTTAATGAATTGAATTCAAACATTTTTAATAGGTACTGCTTCAGCTGTTTTCAATATCCCGTTTCATGTTTTCCAGCTTTGCGATATGACAACTGACCAGGGTTATTTTGAAACACTTTGCAATACATTTTTATTAAATTTAATACTTCACAATTTTTTATTCAATATACATAAGTACATTTTTGAAAGATATATGTTTTATAAATACAACATCATATTGAGATGCTAGCAGTCTTAATTTACTTTCACATAAAACATATTGATGTAATTACCATAATAAACAAAAATACCAAGGCACATGCTCACCCAGCAAGTCACTACTGTATAAAACAGCAAACTCTAATCTCCATTACTTTATTTTTTATTAGCATACTATATGCAGCACCATGTACCTTGTAAACATATCATATACTATGTACAACTATTGACACAAAAATAATATGTATATAATATTACAGTACTATTTCCAGTAATTTCAATTTCTGATTTTCTGCAATAATCACAAACAGTTCATTTGTTTCTTCATGGTTTTCAAGTTTCTCTGTAGGCATCATTGGTCTTCAGAGGCTTTACACATCATTGGTCTGCATAATCATCCACAGGGGCAAGTGGCTTGGCACATGTTATGGATGTTTCAATGACATAGTTTCTTCTGGCTATAACTATTTAGCTAGGCATAAATTCCCATTGATCATCATGATCGTGGGCTCGACCACCACCTGGTGAATATCCTGTGAAAAAGCATGCCAATTGTGTAAATTTGATTTTATTTGGTAACAGGAAGTTCTAGGAAAGGAAGCTAAAAGAGCGAATGGTTAGAAATAGTATTTAAATTCCTTAGATTGAAAAAAAAATATAGACAGAAAACCCTCATTAATACGAATTCCAGAAACTGAAACTATCGGTTATAAAATTATTCGTGTTATCCGAGTGGACCTATTATACCGTAATCCCTAGCCGAGACCGAAGTTTTGTTCGTTTTACATCGAAATTCGTATTAAGTGCTAATAATGGTTTATTGTAGTTGGTTTCACGGTATCCTTCCCCTTGCTCTCTGAAAATGGCAAATTTACTTTCAGTGTCGTCCTTACTTCGTAAGAAGATAAAAAGTATTGTAATCATGAGCCGGAAAAAGGAGAATTTTCAACAGCAAAACGGAAGCCAGACCCTGGTGACGAAAAAGTGTATCAATCTTGTTCCTTTATATAGTAAATTACATCCTCTAACATGTTGTGTAGTCAGAATCCATGTTTTCTGGGTCCTTAATATCCAATAATCGATTGACAGCAAAACGTTAGTCAGTCAGCTCATCAATATTTTTTTAATTATATAAATAAATTATTATTAATTATATAAATATTATTTATATAATAATGTTGTAACGGCCATGCCAGACATGCGTTTGCACGCCCTGTTGCAAATATTTATATTTCTTTGGTTTCATTTTGTTGTTTTGTTTGTATTAAATTGGTGAGTCTCTATGTTTTAATATATCGATTGCTATATATGTTTTTCTTTGAAATGTTCTTTTTTCTTTGTAGTGTTATCTTATAATATTGTATGTTTTGTCTAACCTGAGGATGGGGAAAAATGAGTTCCCCGAAACGTCGCTCTGAAGTTTCCAAACAAACTGTATATATGCATATAAATTAATATTATTTTTCTCTATCTTCATAAGTCTCTACTCTCAAATGTTTTTTCCTTTTCTTTCTTCTCTCATCCCCAAGCCAAGGTGTAAAGCGACCCATGCTGAGGGCTAGAAGTCGCGCAGAGAGTATCTGCGTCTTGAACGGAGCCTATGTGATACCTGGCGACCTCCCATAGTAATAAGCCCTTCCTATTCATGTGGGGCTCTGAATAGGTTGATTATTAATCCCTAGCTACTCAAGGGACAGAGATGAATGATAAAAACGAAACAAAAACTGAAAATAAAACTGAACTCACAAAACATACACAAAAAAATTACAAAAAATTGTACAAAAAAAGCACAAAAACAGAGATTTCAACTCAACTGCATCCTAGCCTGGATGCATTGTGTGGAAAAAGAAAGAAGAAAAAAGATGATGATGATGATGATGATGATAATAATAATAATAATAATAATAATAATAATAATAATAATAATAATAATAATAATAATAATAATAATAATAATAATAATAATAAATAATTTAAGGGAAGTTTTGCAGGAAGCAAGTTCGAGTTTTCAGATCACACTTAACCCTCGGGTTATTTCCTGACCCTCATAGCAACCCACAGTGTCTTCGGAACATCCCCCTGCAGGGCCCAGTAAGGGCTCCGGCATTATTAAATCCTATGGAATTTTCATTGACTGCTAAAGGCTGCTGCTCTCGCTGGCTAATGCAAGGTTCGGGCAGGTACTCTAAACAGTGGTCGAATGTGTCAACCCAGTTTCTCTCCTGTACCCCTCTTGGGCCGATAACAGTTTGTACAAAGGTACATGATTAGGGGGCGGATTTTAATGAAATGTCATTCTTTCTTTTCACTCTAGAACAATGCCGTTTAGTGTAGAAATTAATTTTATGTTATGACAAAAGGAAATTACCCATTTTTGTAGTCATTTTTTTGCAATTTTTTGTCGATTTCGACTAAGTAATTTTTACCTTTTTCTGTCACTTTTATTGCATTTTTGCTGATTTCATCGATTTTAGTGTCATTTTTAGTGGTACTTGCTTTAAATAATATTTACGGAATGCGACAAATGATCTTCACAAATTTACTTAGTAGCCTATTCTATCTGTTCGCTCAGAAATCGTTTTGACAGCCATTGTAAGCCAATCGTTTTGATTGCCATATACGTCACAAGACATACTTGTGACGTATAACAACGCCATTGTCGTATCGGCCGATTTCGGGATAACTAGACAGAGATTTACTAGCAAAGAACACTCCAAACCAAAAGTTTGCAAGTTGAGTTCACTCGAACGAATGGAAGAAACCTCTATTACATTAGTAACGTATCCAACAGCTTGAGTTGTTCATCCGAACTGGTTTTGATACGATTTTTCTTTAGTTTTAGGACATTTTTAAAGCATTTTAAGAACATTTTATTGATCATTTTTGGCGATGTTTTAGGTCATCAAAATCCGCCCCCTATTCATGACCCTTCTCTCTCTACTTACTTCCCGCCATGACAGCTGGATCGAATTCAGTCGCTGTCTGGAGGAGAATTCTAGCGGCCGGCTGCTCTGATCGGTAGTTTTCCGTGGTTTCTCCGATCAACACCAGGCGAATGCCGGAGCAGTACCCTAACAAACGGGCCACGGATCGCGCGCGATCTGTCCTTCCCCTTCCTTGTCCTATCCTCACCCCTTACACACTCACTACCATGCACTAACATGCACTACACTACCACATATTCCGGGAGACCGGTCGGGAGTTTAGAGCTTGTCCCGGCTGGGGCGGTGCCCCGCTG
Source organism: Teleogryllus occipitalis (assembly GCA_011170035.1). NCBI lineage: Eukaryota > Metazoa > Arthropoda > Insecta > Orthoptera > Gryllidae > Teleogryllus > Teleogryllus occipitalis. The sequence goes on from BLKR01000066.1 coordinate 302,159, forward strand.
GTGGGAGAGTCCTGGTTGGGGGGAAACCCCACTAGCCGACGGTAGGTCGGCGCCGGATCTTGCCATCCAGCGGGGGAAGATCACCGCCACCCCCGAAAAAAGCATGTACTACACTAACGGGACTAATGACCGAAGCAGTTGACGCGCCCGGAAACACGAAAAAATCAATCAATCCCGCTATGAATGAAGCTGCCCCTAACACGGAGACAGACGCAGCCGCCTGTTGCGGATCAGACGCTGCGGTGAAGCGCTCGAGGTGCCTCTTCTGCCTTCATGAACCCTTCTTTCTTCTTCGAAGAAGGCCGCTGAGGCTGCCCTCTGCAGCACCTCTTCGTCTAACCCCTCACCGCCAACCTATTCAGCAAGGGATGCCCCTCCAGTAGTTAGACCACCGACATAGCTCTCACGCACACGGTGCTAGTCAAGCTCTACTACCAACTATAAGGTCGCATACTCCCTAGGTGGTTATTGCTATTATTATTGTTGTTGTTATTATTGTTATTGTTATTATTATTATTATTATTATTATTATTATTATTATAGTACAAGCTTCAGAAAGAATACGAAAACTGGAATCTTATTATAAACATCCAAAAGACGGAATGTATGGCAGGAGATGATAAAGAAAGTGAAAACCTCGACGTAGTAACAAATATCAAACAATACAAGACGGTCAGATATATTGAAGTAACTATCCTGAAATGGTGGAAGTGTCGAGGGTAAGAGAAGGAAAAAGAGTGATCGGACAATTCAACTCACTTCTTTGGAATACAAAAATTACCCAAAAGACACAATTCATTATTTATAAAGCAAAAAACAGGGAACAGCTTAATGCACTTATGGAACAGAAATGTGGGAATTATGTAAAAGCAGAGCCCGGCTTACATCCCTTGAAAGGGAGTATTGTAGTATCTTGATGTATAAGGAAGGATCTGTCTTAAACACAGTTGAAGCCAAGGGATCGAGTTGGTATGGCTAACCGATTGACGACATAAGGCGACCAAAGAAAGTGTGGTTGTGGACAACTACATCAAGAAGGAAACGTGGCAGGCCTCCTAAAAGCTGGAAGAAAGATGTAGAATGTGATATGGAGACAAGAGGTCTATATAAACGAGACTAGTTAGACCGACAATATTGGAAGCTGAGAAGTGAGAAACTGTGTCAATATATATATATATATATATATATATATATATATATATATATATATATATATATATATATATATATGTTGTCCAGGGAGGAAACAACAAAACTTTGAAAATATGCCAATTCTATTTTTAATTTTAAGTCAATTTTAAGCACATTTTGTCTCGTAAACACCTTCGATATTTCGAATGGTTGAGCCTGTGCATGATAATACGCACTCAAGAGTTTGTTTTAAAAAATACTTTCTATGCCAAATTTGCATTTAAGAAACATATGAACACTCTAGAAATACGATTGTATTCGTATTTCGTATGTATACTCGTATATGTATTTCGTATGTAAATTCGTATGTATACTGTTTATTATTTACAAAAGAAATCAATATATTTGTTTTAAAAAATTAACACAAATAAAAATGCAATTCAATGTGTAAATTGAGTGCTTTTTTATTCCTATATTAATTTTTCTTTATGAACAAATAAATTCATTTGCTTTGTAAATATTAAACAATTTACATGTATCTGGTGTGTTTACATGTTTCTAAAATGTAAGTTTTTGCTTAGAAAGCCTTTTTTTTCAACTCAACTTTTGAGTGCTTATTGCGGTTCAGCCATTCGAAATCTCGAATTTTATTAGACAAAATGTACTTAAAATTGACTTAAGGGCTCATTTTCGAAGTTTCGTTATATCCTCCCTGATCACCTGTAAACGGATAATATTTGTATATACACGGATAAAATTAATACAGTATATATGGATAATATCGTATAATATTACAAGCTCAAGCTGTAACACCCACTTCTCGGTTTCTTGCCTTGTAACGTTTCTCTCTCGTGGCTGTCTTCGCGTTGTCTCTTGTGGCGCCGCTGCAAAGCCACTGCAGAAGGAACCACCACAAAGAGGAGCAAGGCCACGACCGCGCCGCCGCCCACCGCCCACCACAACCACTTGGGCCACTCTCTGCCACCCGACGACCCATCACCCGGCGAGGTGACCGCTGACTTGTCACAATCCACGCTCGCTCCTGCAACAAAAAAGGTCCATCGCTATTTATTAAACAGTAAAATTTTAACTATGAATGCAGTGTTTCTGAAAAGGACTTGTTAAGGCTGCAAAATAGCTACATCAAAGTTTTGGGAGAGCCACAGAAGATGAATTGAGTGGTTTACAAGCGTAGCCACAATTTCCTTGCTTGTCACAAGGGAATGTTCTGAAAGACAATTATATAAGAACTATTAGTTTATCTCAGCGTAAGAATTATTGAATATTGAAGAAGTCAATCTTACTTTGTCTTAGGCAAACAGAAGATTGTTTTCTGTTGTAATTCGTGCGTAAAATAATTTCAGCCGATTGTGCGCACCAAAAAAGCTGTGTGCATGGAATGTGCAGAGGCTGTAAGGTAGCCCCCGCTACCAACAGTCAAAAATCTAATTTTTTCAATGCGGCCAGGATGTGAATTACTATTACGCGTTTTAACTGACGAGGCGATCTTTTGTGAAAATGCTCGACTGAAACTTTCTCCAACTATTGACTCTGGTGGCGTCATATTAAGAAATGCATTTGATTTCCAGAAGTGCCGACAATGCGGGTGTGCTGGCACTCTCAGCTGGAATTGCAATACCAACCCTACTTAATTCACTTGATAGTCAGTAGCACATGTACGTGCATCTTAACAGCTTTTTACTCGTACTTATTTGTGGGATCCAGATCGTTCGCAAGAACGTTCTGGCTCCCACGTATAGAAGTCCGGAAGAGGAAAATGGACTCCACTTCGGGTAGCCTAGGTCCTCGCGATTCTCACGTCAACAACTTAAAGGTGTAGGCAGTGAGGAGACGGGAAGGGGGCCCCGAACCGCCGGAACCTTAGTTCGGGTAGTGGACCTAATGGACTCTCGGCTTCGTCGTGGTAGTGGCCCGATACTCAAGGCAAAGAGGAAAGAGGAGGGACTTATTCCCAGCGCTTGTGAGTGGCGTATTGTCTTAGACACTAGTACTAGCCTAGAAAGCAAGTTGCTCTGAAGTGGCAAGGCGGCCCCACCCAGACATTGAATGGGGAGGTTGCATTGAGGGCAAACTGCTTTCCGGCGGGATGCGGATACCAGCCTATACTTGTGCGTCGGCGGGGGGGGGGATGCGGATAAAGGTGAGAGGCTAGGTGCCCACCCCCGGGACAGCCCTGGTAGAACATGAGAGATGTTTGGTGTAGTGGCCCACGCAGGGAATCCATACCTGCAAGCTGGGGCCTCCCCTGCCCTCCACGCGAAGGACATCTGACGGGGTGGCCTGAACTTTGATCTCAGAAATAAGCATTGTTTGCAGGCGACACTTGCGTATAGTTTCCTGCTAGGTGAGACGCGATTGGCAATGTAATGATCAGAGATTTATTTAATATTAAAAATTAATTACAATCCAAGATGTGATGCCTTTCTCCTTCCCGCATCTCACGAAGTCAGAAAGACAGGGCAAAGTTAATTAATAATTCTTCCTTATGATAAGAGACGGAAGTTATTACAATATAATATATTGTATTAAACATTTTACAAATAAAACAATAAAAAAATTTTCTTGTTTCACCTACGCAATGTACACTTTTCGCACTTCTTGCTGAACAAAGTTTTTAAATTGATTTATTATTCGTCGCCAGCGTCTAAAAGGTAAGATACTGGCATTGACCACAAACGGTGGGAGGGGGAGAGGGACCGACAGACGGAAGACGGAGGGATAGGCGTACAGGCGGACGTACGGACAGACAGACGCATAGGCGAACAGGCACATTGACGGACTGACCGACAGAAGTTTTGGCGTTAATCGATATTCTGATATCAAGGACCGGAAAAAGGTGGAATCTGAATAAAAAGCATATTAGAGGAAGTAATTTACTAAATATAGGAACACGAGTAATCCACTTTTTCGACACCAGGACTCGGCAATCCGAGTTTTTCTGACAAAAATCCCTGATTTCTCCCAAAGCAATATTTTTCTCTTTACTATGTAAGTACGTATAAAGGCGAGAAATTAAAACATAGGGTCGTATTGGAGAAAATGTCGATGTCTTTGGGATACCATGTAAAGACCCTTTAAAATGAAAATATGCATTGCAAATTCATTGAGGTCGCGACATCAGCCAGATCGATAGGGGAATATCATATTTGGTGAAAATGTTGACACGCGGGCAGACTGACGGACGGACGGACGGACTGACTGACTGACGGGCTGACGGACGGACGAACGAACGAACGAACGTTTTACCGTAAATCAATTTTTAATTAAGTCCCACAAGACTTGCATTCTGACAACACTATGTATTGAAGAACACAGGAGCAAGAAAAATCTAATTTTTCGGTATCAGTGACCCATAAAAATACAAAAATTTCCGTCGCAAAATCGACACTTTTCTCAGCAGCAGCAGCAATAGCTGACAATGTTAACAATAACACAACGCAACAAATCATTTACATTCATAACGATTACCACGCAATAATTAAGAAAGTAATAAAAATCAATTATCAATTGAAATATATTGAAAAAAGTCGTAGTAACTGAATTTTTATTATAGTATTTTCATATAGTTAATATTTTCATTGTAATGTGTTTTGTTAACCTCAGAAAACTTTTAGAATTTTACCTAAGTTCGTACAAAATTATATTCACTTAACAATAGGCCAGCCAACAACAGAAATTCATAAATACTACGGCAATTTTAAGTAAGTTATGCATTATTTAACTGAATTAATAATATCGATTTAAAATTAAATTTACAGTTCTTGTTTTGCAAAAAATTATTTTTTGCTATTTCACTCATGTCTGGTCGTGCCGTAAGCAACCAATGGTAAGCAAAAATATATTCAAATTAAAGCAATCCCAGATTCTGTCGCCATGTATTTATCACTTTGTTTACCTTTTGCACTCCTCTGTAATCACTTTGTGTACTTTTTAAGATAAAGATGGCAATTGTTTTAGGTCCATAATGGCTTGTGAGCATCAATATAATATTAAAATTTGTCATTTTGATATTGTTTAAAACTCTGAAATATTATCTATTTTTAATGATTAAGTGCCGAAAAACAGAAAAAGAAACAGAGAAAGTACGTGGAAGCAATTTCAAGAATTTTGTAAAGAAAGAAAATACAAATGGACAGCAAAATCTACAAATGAAAAAATTACACATATTTTAGGCAGTTACAACCAAAATTATTCAGAAAAATACTTTAATGAGTACACACGTGTGTTCAATCCATTCGAAATTGACTAATCCTGCTGCTTATTCAACTTCTACATTTTGCATTTCAAATACTTCCATGGAATACCAAGACATGGAAAACTAAACTTCCTACAACTTTAATAATTGTGTTTTTAAAAAATGTTCTTGTAAGTAGCTTTGTTATAATTGTTGTTTGAAAGTTTTATTACAATAAAATCAAAGCATAGTTCAAATAATAGTGTTCTGCGTTAAACTGTTATTCATATTTTACTTCATTATATGTTATTCCAGGAGGCAGTGATAACTGGGAGCTGAAAGAAAGTTTCACACATTCTGGTAGCAATTTTGAGTAATATTTCTCATTTCCGTAATTTCTGTGATTTTAATTATCCATTCGAGTAATTTAATGTGTCTTTTCGTGAAACAGTAACACTAAATATCACTGGAAGTGCTGTGCTAGCCGGTAAATTCACGACTCGCACTTCTGGTGATATTACTTACAATAAAATAATACATTTTCTTTCGTTGGAAGTCTCGCATTATGGTATTGACCTTTTTGGAATTCTCTGGCATTTTGAACAAACATTGGGAAATCACTATACGAGTTTATATTCCTGCTTGCTCACATTTCTCAGTGGCATTTCCTGGAGGCGGTTTGCCACAGTTATCTTCGTAACTTCCGCTCTGTAGATTGCGATTCAGCTGACAATGTAAGAGTTATATGTCGATAAACACTTACCAATAGTCCAACTACAAATATATATATATATATATATATATATATATATATATATATATATATATATATCTTTAAATTTATTTTATAGTTAATATTTCTTCAAGGAGAAAGGGGTCATGCGGGAGAAAAATTGTACGTGGTGTATAGGATGCACGGAAAGATGTCAGATGAACTCCAAGGTGGTTACGATGTGGCAATTATAGTTTCAAGAAATGAATGCAGCATACTTGCCCAAAAATATCCTTTAGCCAAATTTAAGAACAATCGCTTGATCCAAACATTTGTAGACGCCAATTACATAAGCTTGTTTTTCCTGAATTTCGGTTAAATAATGCGAAGTGTTACTTGGATCCTATATATAATATGTCATTATTTTTATTATGATTTTTATACAGTAAAAATATGGACTGCGTTGTCAACAGTTACAGAGAGGAACAAACATTCCGTCGTTTTTGATATATCTATAAAGTGTCAGAGTTCAAAGTTACTTTTAAACCCTGTCAACCATGTCTTTGTATCTGGACATAAATGTAGCTTATCTCAGTTCACGTTTTCTTGAGCTGGGGGGGAGAGTGTTACTGGGGAATTTTGTTACTTACTCAACAATATCATAAAATAATAGTTCTTTATGTTACCTCAATAATTAGTCGAATCCTTGAAGTGGATCACAGGAATGTGTCAATATCTGTATCTCATTTTCCAACTCAAATACTTTCTGTTACACAGGAGAAAATATTTCTTTGTTGCTACATTTATTTGCTATCTTCACCAAACGCACTTGTTTGTTCCTCTTATTCGTAACTCAACTTAGTACAGGTCTCTCAGAATATTTGCTACAAACATCGTCATATATAGGGGTAAAAAATTATCATTTTTTGACAATGAACATTTGGGATAGATGAAGTTGACTTATTTATCACTTCTCGTTTTCTTGTCTTCTTGTTTATTTAACGCCAAATAACAGCAAATATTTTGTATGTGACGTATGGGCAGTGGTGTGATGTTTGAGCTCGCAACGCGGGCGGACTCTAGTCAAAGAGGGCCTACTTTTAGGCTGAAGCTTTTGCGATTATAAGAAATATTAATTACTTGATACTTTCTCTGACACTTTGGGAGAGTTGATAAATAAAAGATTTTAAACAGCTGCATCTTCCAAAAAAATTTTGTTCCGCTTCTGTAGTTTATGTAACCCTGTTTCTAAATCAATAGAGGTAAGGTTTAGATTTTATAAGACTTAATTTCATAGATTTAAATAATAAAGGCAGATTTTCTAGTATTGGTCATAGATTGATGAAGTCGAATTTGTTAAAGGATATTTTTATTATTTAAGGTGCTAACACTATTTTTGTTTGATATAAATTTGTATTAAGGTGGTCCGGAAAAAGTTTTCTGGGTGGGCCCGCATTAATTTCGTTATGCTACTGCGTATGGGAGAGGATTATAAAATTTGATTGTTTTCTTAAGCCTCGGAATCTTACACCCTGCTTTTTACTACAAAGAATGTCAGAATAAATGTTAAGTACATAATTTTTGAGGGTGTAGAGAGGCCGAAAATGGCCACACCGAGGTACATGTCATATATTTGTCCTCGAATTTTAGGCACATCTGCATACAAAGGTGTTTGGGAGTTTCATCAAAATTCATTAAGAGCTTCAGAATGTGACCTGCAGAACACCTGTACATAAGATGGTGCCTAGCAGACCTGAACGTGACATACGCCGACACGTGACGCGAAACTTCCGCTGCGGAAATTTCGCGTAGGCTGCGGATATTTCGCGCCGGTCTGTGGGAGCCTGAACTGAACCGCGTGGCCGTCGCCGTCGCTCTCACCTGGCAGACAGCTCCTCCCGTCGGGCGCCGGTTGCGCGCACGTGCAGTTGGCCAGCTCGGGGCAGCCGCGGGCGTCGAACCGCAGGCCGCCGTCACGCAGCTCGCACGGCCGCGCGCAGTCCGCGCCAGTCCACCCGCGCAAGCACTCGCACGCGCCCGCTGGCGCGCAGTGCCCGTGCACGCACGGCGGCGTGCACGGCTGCGAGGGCGTCGGCGTCTGCGTCGGCGGCGGAGACACCTCGGTCGGCGGTGGCGATGGCGGCGGCGGCGGCGGCGGCGGAGTGGGCGGGGCCGTCGGACGTGGCGGTAGTGCAGTAGTGGGAGCGGGCGAAACAGTTGTGCTCGGTTTTTTGCACATCTGCGAGGTGCGATTCCAAGAGGTTCCTTCGGGACAGATGCCCACGCAGTCACCTTCTTCGCTTAGCTGTGGACAAAGAGTACGTTAAATGTATCGAAATTGTCCGTATAGCAAAGTCATTTTTCGCCTTTGAACCTCTGAGCAGAACTACAACAACTCCCTGTAGCGTATGATCGGTCACGAAGAAATAAGTGTAATGAAATCAATGCCATAAAATATTTTTGACATTAGCTTTAACCTAATCCGTGAATGATGATGAATCATTTCTCTGTCTAGCATTCATCTCTGCGCTCCGTGGTTTAATAGTGCTTTAAAAATTATTTTGTTGTGTTATATTGGATTTCTGGTAGGTAGTTTGAATGAAAATAAATGTTCTACAAGTACGCCACGCAGTGGCCAGGAAAGCACAGAAAATTATGTGCTCATAGAAAAATGAGAAGTTTCGCGGGATTATTTTACCGGAGAATAATTTATAGAAGAAGTTTCACAGGCTTCATTTACTTAATTTATGTTTTCTACGAAATAACAAAGGATTACCGCAATTATAATTTCAACCATTTTTTTCATCACAACTGAGAAAATTTTAAAGAATGCAATTGGAGAAAATTTTAAAGAATGCAATTGGAAGGTAAAGCTAGGAGTATGGATAAAAAAAGTAGATTTCTGTATCAAATTAAAGAAAGACAAAATAAGAATCACCGATCATGTAATAAAATAAAATAGGTTGCAAATTCTTATAATTCTTTATTTTTTTCAATAAATTAAAAATACGTCTTAATACTTTAGTGTGATAATATTTAACTAATTATGAAAAATTTGATTGTGGATATAGTACTTACAAGTTTTAGTCATGAGTTGGGAACGGAATTTATTGTAATAAAAAAAGCAAAATATTTACATACATATGTACTTATTTTTTCCCAAATATGTAAGGAAAAATGTAAAATATGTGAAATAAAAATTCGTTATAATGTTTAAAATTTCATTATTCAAGTGTTTTCCGAGCACACTACGTTGTCGATCAGATCTTAACATGGATTTAGAGAGGCAGAAAGAAAGTTTTACATCTACAGAAGCAATTATTCGCTAGTTTCACCCGAGATGTATAATGCTTTCGTAATGTACACAATGTTGTTTACGAGGAGCCGGCGCTCAAGTGAATAGTGCCGGGTACCCTGTGATAGAAAGAAAGAAGGGTAAAGGGAGCTTACACCCCCTCCCCGACTCCAGAAAAGCGATAAGACAATGATCTGAAAAATATTTGATTTATCGAGTTACGTATGGGGGCTTTGAAATATGAGAAAGCGCGCGGTTGAAGTTCTTTCTGGTTCACATTCATCCGCTCCTCCTTGATCCCGGGTACGCGGTTTCCAAGAAGCAGAATGCGCGGTGGGGAGGGGGAGGAGTAAGTTCGACAAATAATAGCCAAGGTCCGGCGTTAATACAAACGCATTGCATGACTTTGCAAATATTTCAGTAACAAATTTAGTTTTCAAGTAACATATTTCGAACGCGCAAGTGAAATGTTCATTTTTAGGTTATAAATATATTAAAATGTAACGAAATATGTAGCAATAGATAGAATATGTAAAAATATGTAATTATACCAAAATATGTAAAAATATGTAAAATGAAAATGGTTTCAATTCGTTCAGAATGTCGTGTTAAGTCTAAAATATATTTGTGAATGTAGGTATCTTGTCCCTGTAAAAATATGTATTTTCATGAAAATCCGTTTCCTAGTCATGAGTAATGGGTTCAATTATTCAAATGATGATCGAGACCCTCTGGAATAAATTGATTCTTTACCTGCTAAAATGCGGCTCCATGGTGAGGGGGGATCAAGATCATGAAGCCTTGTAGATGTACATGAAGATGTAAAGAATTAAATAAGTTTCTTAAGTGATAAAAAACCTTCAAAACAATGTATTATCCCTCCGTTAGTTTTAATACTATGAAAAATTAACGCATTGAAAAAAGATTTTTTAAACGATGATATTAAATTCGGACTATTTCTTGTAGCAAACGTAGTCAAAGTCGAAGGTTAACACACATAATTAATTATTTTATTTTAAATCAGACCTCTGGGATGGCGCATGGGCAGCGTACTAGTTTCCCGTGCTGTCGGTCGAGGCAAAAATAGAGTTGTAGCTTTCCTTTTAAATCGTTCCAGTCTCTGTAGCTGTGGGACGAAGAAAATCTCAAGCTGACGGATCTTGCTAGTTACGGTGAAGAGAATACGTCATGTTCGCCTCATGTCGAATTATCACCAAGCATGGGAATTTAACTAGGCCCAGGCAAGTGGGACACCGGTAGCTGACCGAAGAAGTCGGACTACCGACCCAATAACGCCAAATACATACATATTTTAAACCAGTTTATAAATTATCTTCTACTAATGGAACGTAACGCACAAATTAAACAAAATATTATTATCTTAACTAAATTTAAGAAAATTAAATGTGACCTCAATTTTTCAAAACGTGCCTCCACTTTTCTCAAGCCGTCATTGTCATGTCATTCCTCCTCACCTGATGTCCCGATTCGCAGCTGCAGATGTTGGTAGCGATGCATTCGCCGCCGACACCACATGGCGGCGTGCACTTCGGCACGCACAACACGTCGCCATCGTCACGGAACTGCTCGTAGCCCGCGTTGCACACGCACTCGCCCGGCGCCACGCACCGCCCGTTCACGCACCCGTCCTCGCACTCCGGCACACACCCGCCCTTGCCGTCGTCCGCATACCTGAGGACGGACGTTACGAGCGGCGGCCTCATCGGATGGAAACGACAGAGGGACGAGGGAAAGGAAGAATGAAGAAGAAGGGTTTGATCCCCACCCATTCACCAGGACTTTCATTTGCGCATTTATTCATTGGATGTACCCCGACATGCAGCGGCAGACTTTGTTGGCCAGGCAGAAGGCGTTCAGTCTTTCATTTCTCCTCCATTTACCACGACATTCATTTGCGCATTTATTCATTGGAGATGCAGCGGCACACTGTGTTGGCCAGGCAGAAGGCGTGCAGTCATTCGTTCCCCATCCATTCGCCAGGACGTTCATTTGCGAATTGATTCATTGGACGTACCCCGAGATGCAGCGGCAGACTGTGTTGGCCAGGCAGAAGGCGTGCGGTCATTCGTTCCCCATCCATTCGCCAGAGCATTCGTTTGCACATTTATTCATTAGAGATGCAGTGGCAGACTGTGTTAGCCAGGCAGAAGGCGTGCAGTCATTCATTCACCAGGACATTCATTTGCGCATTTATTCTTTGGACATACCCCGAGATGCAGCGGCAGACTGTGTGGGCCAGGCAGAAGGCGTGCGGTCATTCGTTCCCCATCCATTCACCAGGACATTCATTTGCGCATTGATTCATTGGAGATGCAGCGGCAGACTTTGTTGGCCAGGCAGAAGGCGTGCGGTCATTCGTTCCCCATCCATTCGCCAGAGCATTCGTTTGCACATTTATTCATTAGAGATGCAGTGGCAGACTGTGTTAGCCAGGCAGAAGGCGTGCAGTCATTCATTCACCAGGACATTCACCAGGACATTCATTTGCGCATTGATTCATTGGAGATGCAGCGGCAGACTTTGTTGGCCAGGCAGAAGGCGTGCGGTCATTCGTTCCCCATCCATTCGCCAGAGCATTCGTTTGCACATTTATTCATTAGAGATGCAGTGGCAGACTGTGTTAGCCAGGCAGAAGGCGTGCAGTCATTCATTCACCAGGACATTCACCAGGACATTCATTTGCGCATTTATTCTTTGGACATACCCCGAGATGCAGCGGCAGACTGTGTGGGCCAGGCAGAAGGCGTGCGGTCATTCGTTCCCCATCCATTCACCAGGACATTCATTTGCGCATATATTCATTGGACGTACCCCGAGATGCAGCGGCAGACTTTGTTGGCCAGGCAGAAGGCGTGCGGGCCGCAGGGCGGCGAGCACGCGGGGATGCAGCTGTCTGGCGTGCGCGGGTCGGGCGAGAAGCCCTCCTTGCAGGTGCAGTTGTTGGGGCCCGCGCACGTCTGGAAATCCCCACATGGCGGCTGGCACAGGCTCCAGCCGCCCGGTGGGCCCGGCCCCAACACGGCGCTCCTGTTGCCCTGGGCGCCGCTTCCGGCCTTCCGGCACACGTGCCTGCAAGTGCGGCGGGCAGACGCTGCTTCACCACGCGCTTTACATTGATTCATTGATTGACTGATTGATTGATGTTACCGGGTGCGACAACCGCTAAGGTGTCTAAGGCACTGAGTTAGGCTTAGTGCCGTAAGGCTTAGTGGCCCTTAAGGCTTGGTGGCCCTTAAGGGCCGTAAGGGTAGGGCATGTTTTAACGCGGAATGCGGCAGTGATCTTTCCCCATGGATGGCGAGATCCGGCGCCGAACTTCCCGCCGGCTTGCGGAGTTTTCCCCAACCACATATCTCCCATCTGCGGGTCACCGGCACAATAAATGTAAGTATGTGTGTAAGTATGAGGTGAGGGAAGGACAAGGAAGAGAAAGGAAAGATCGTGCTCCAGACTCATGCGGAACACGTGCAGGTGCACGCAATTGAGTCGAGTACTTTATCAACTATAGGTGAAACAGGTAGAACCCGACTGAAATATTTTAGCTCGTAGAGTAAGAGAATATTGAAGGATCGAAACGCCGAAATACTATATTTCAAAATGTATCGGCGAATTCGAAATATCGAATGCCATGTAGCTCATTGCGTAAACGAATATTTTTATTTCATTGAATCTTTACATGTACATATACAAGTATGTACATACTTGTATACACGTAATCCACGTTTGTCACAATTGGTTGCACACTCGGGAAATTTTGGATCATTCGGAGAGAATTATGGATATCATAATTATATATATAAAATTGTTCTCTTCCCATTTAGTTACATACAATTCACTGAACGTCTGTAAACAAACAATAAAAAAGAAACTAACAAGCGCTAGAAACGCAATAAAATGTATCTAGAAATTATTGCGAGTTTCTACAACTGGCCCTTAGTAATTTAAATAGTATTTGCAACATTAGTAGCATTTGCAAAAGTATTTGTAGTATTTCGAATCAAACACTTTTTTAATGTACTAAATCGAAATAAATTTAAAAAATTTCGAATCGAATTTTATTTTAGTTCCTAAAATTGGTTTACTATTTTTGAGAGCTATAGCTCATTAAACGCAATACATCATAACTAAAAAAGAAGTGTTCTCGAAAAAGTGTTTAAAGATGCCTTAATTCCAAAATTCGAAGAAAATAGTTTGATATTATTGTATTAACTCGTTTTGCTTCTTTAAACCCAGTATCAGATATGACGATTATGTAACAGTTGAAAATAGAGTATGTATTGCATTTTCACTGAATGACACAAAATAAAGTTTATGGTTTTCAAGTTACGATGGAATTGCACCCAATGCGCTATAAAAACTCTGTTTACTTTCTTACGTATCTAGTTCAAATGCGAGAGGAAGAGACAATTGAGATGAGGACATGGGGGAACTTCTATATCAAAACTCACGGATCATGTACTGAGAGGAAAACTATTTTTGTATCCCCAAAAGTACATTACGTGATAAACTAATAAGCCTGTAATGTTCGAGGATCAGAAAAATGGACAGTTTGGTCAGATAAAAGTTGTTTGAGAGGAAAGAATATGAAAGATAATAAGAATCCTTATAAACCACAAAGAAATCAGAGGAAGCTGTTATCAAGAACAAAAGCCAGTCCTCAAGAAAAAGATAACGCAAATGCATCATTTATGGAGAGAATTACACTGTAGGTCGCATATTGTGCCGCATTCAGACGAGATGCATTCAATTTAAAATGTGTCCATTTAAAATTATTGAATTATTAATTTCAAGTAATTAAAATTATTAAGTCCATTAGATATTATTTATTCATAAAGTTGAAGGAATAGGAAATAAAATGAATAGGTAAATGAAATAAAAAGCGAAAAAGGAAACAAAAGGAAAGAGAGATAGAAAATGAAGAAAAAGAAGAAAACAAGAAAATGATTTATGTTTCCGGGCACGTCAACTGCTATTCCCGTTAGTTTAGTGAATGCTTTTATGCCTGGGTGTCGCGGTTTTCTCCCCCATTGAATGTGAGACCGGGTGCTTACCTTCAGGTCAACTAGTTGATGAATTACCCCTTCGCCCCCCCCCCCAACAGGCACCACCCCAGCTAGGAGAAGCTCTAAGCTCCCGACTGGTCTTCTGACATGTAAGTCATTGAAGAGCTTGTAAGTGGAAGCCCATTATTGTTAGTACTGCTCCGACATACAATTGGTTTTGATCGGAAAATCCACAGAAAACTACCAATCTGAGCAGTTCTTTTCTACGATTCTCCTCCAATCAGCGGCAGAATTCGACTCAGCTACCTAGTGTGCAAAATCCGCCACCGTCCACCACTCGAACTCTAGGACCTCCCGGTCAGAGTCGCTGGAGAGAAAATGGCAATGCAGCTCTACGCTAAAGGCAGCCCGTAAGAACAAGAAACGAAGAAGAAGAGAAGAAGGAAGAAAAGAAAATGAAAATGAAAAGAAAGAAAAGTCGAAATTTGCGACCTCGTACCTCGAGCTCATGGGTTCGAAGCCTTTCTTGCAGTGGCACGCGTTCGGCCGTTGCAAGAAAAGAAGAAAATAAAATTAAATTGAAAAACAGAAAAGAAAGAAAAGTCGCTAATTGCGGATTTTTATTTATTTATTTATTTATTTAGTCAAAAACTGTATGTGACGTATGGGGGAGAAAATCATCTGCGCACGCTTTCTTGAGTTTCAGAATCCCTTCCCAACAATTTAACTATTAATAGTTGAAAGATTAATAATAATAATAATAATAATAATAATAATAATAATAATAATAACAAATTTAAAAAAGCGAGAGATTAACATTTCAAAAACTAGATATTTTCGTTGCCAAATTATAGAAAACTTTTTTTTAACGGTAAAGGAACGAACAGATTTGATTTTTCTGTATTGTTAGCAAAATAGAAACTCACCCTAAGCTCTACTACCACTACAAGCAAAGGAACGTTCAACAAAACGTGCGCATAGTGAAGCTACATTTACGTCCAGAAGCAAATCAAGGGGCCATCTCAGCATTGAGCAAATGCTTCGAACCTAGAGTTCGTGGGTTCGAAGTCTTCCTTGCAGTGGCACGTGTTCGGCCGTTGCAGGAAAAGAAAATGAAAATTAAAAAGAGAAAAGAAAGAAAAGTCGCAATTTGCGACCTCGTACCTCGTGCTTGTGGGTTCGAAGCCTTCCTTGCAGCGGCACATGTTCGGCCCCACGCACTCCGCGTTCACGCACTGCTGTTGGCAACGCGGAGTGCAGATGTGTTTGGGCGATCGTCCGTTGCGCATGTAATCGGGTAGACACGTGCACTCGTTGGGGTAGGTACACGTGGCGTTCACGCAAGCTGGCTCACACACGGGCCGACACCGCGGCACCGCGAAGTCTGTCTCTGTGGACGCCCCCGCCCCCTTCACTTGTTCCCATCCCTCGCAGCAGGTCAGCACAGGCTTCTGTCTCACAAAACCACAATCATGAAAACAAGAAAGACACTCCTATCTATTTTGCCTTAGACGAATAAATAAATAAAACATACATTATTTCTAACGAAACTACAGAAGCCTGCTTATTGGGTTTCGGAGACTCTTCATTTTATTAAGAGATAGCCTACCGTGAAGAGAGTGAAACATATTTCTTCCTGAAGGACTTCCCTATTACACCTGAAGGACTTCGAAAATTCTCTTGTGTGTTCAAGGAGATTCTACGTTATGAAATGATTATATTATGAGAAATGTTTGTTGATTACCCCACGGATATTTTTCTGTTGATGGTTTTATTGATAGTCTTTCACCTTGAGTGTGGGGATGTAGTGACCAGTAGTGACGTGGCATGGGGAAATGTAGGTGGCGACCGAAAAATTGAAAAAAAAGTATTTTTTGATAAAACATTTATTTCATTAACATAAATATTTCAGCAATGAAAATTCGCTGAGCCTTGAGTATGGGCAGATCCATCAGGGAATATCCATTTTGAAGCATGTGAAAGGTTTTCGCTCCTGTGTTGTCCAAAGTTGGACGGACGGAGATACAGGTAGCCAGAGAGGCGAATGTACGTTTTTAAAACGAAAATAACTTTTTCCATTTCAAGGAACTCCAAAACGTGTATATCCTTTCAAAGCTCAATATCGATGGTTTGTGCATGACAACTTTTTATCTACATGAAAGTAAAAACTAAATACTATAATCTCTTCAAGATAATTATTCTTACAATAATTTAATTCTCACTATATTTCGAGTTGGATGGAACCCAGGCAATATTACTTTCTCGTGCCCTATATAGCTAGGATTTTGTAATTTTTAAGAAATTTTCTTGAATCCAAAACCAAATAAACAATTATTTGGGGTTATTTCATAGAGTATTGCAAAATTTATAACTAAATCCCAGAAATTGGAAGAAATATCTTCACTACAAGTGTATATTACAATTTCATTGTTTTTGTTTATCAAGGTTTGTCAGGAATCTGAAGATCCCTTCAAAAATCTGAAGATCTTCATCTGCAAACTCACCTCATCTGGTGACCTGCACAAAAAAAAGAGAACAACGAATCACAGAAAGTTTACCAGTCGATTAGAACAAAGACAGTAATCACGAAATGAGTATCATCTTATTTTGTCTTTAAAAAGCCTTGAGTATTGTGATATTTAGAAGCAAACATTTCAGTGGCACGAAATAAATACGAAAAACGACAAAAGTAGAGTTCGAAACTCGCGGAAATTGCAGAAAATATTTTATACAATATTACAGCACAATTCTTGTGTAATTATTTCTTTCACTTCCAAAATTCAATTGTTTCAAAGAAAGTTACTTTAAAAAATGAAAACATGCACTAAGTGATCAGCTATCTACTGACAAGCTGACACAAGGCTGCCTGTAAAAATGAAAATACATTTAAAAATGTATTGTTGAAAATGATCACAACAAAGAATGAGAATGCGAAAATATATATTTAGTACTAGCAGAACCCGGCAGACGTCCTGCCCTCTCCCTCTCTCTTTTCTAACTTTTCTCTCCCTCGTACCCCCTTTCCCTCTTTCCCCTCTCATTTCTCTTTTTCTCTCTTTTTCCCCCGTTCTCTTTTCCTCTCTTTATCTCACTTTCCCTATCTCTTTTTCTCTCTTTTTGCCTCTTTTTCTCCTCTCTCCTCTTCCTTTCTTCTCTCCCTTTTCCTCCTTCAATAATTTTTGAATGTAGTGAAGATCTCTCACAGTATTCTGTCTCATTCACTCACTCACTTTTCCTATTATGAGATTTTTAAAAAAATTCTGTTCGATTTTTTAAAAAAAAATATTTTATACAAACCTTGTCCCGATACACACACACACACACACACACACACACACACACACACACACACACACACACACACACACACAAAGAATTATCAAATTTGGTTCAGTCGTTCGAAAGTTATGCGCTTACATACATTTCGGCGATTCATTTTCATTTATATAGATTTCTGTGAGTAGGTCGGATGGAATGGATTGCCGCTGCCTGCAGTATTGCTTAATTCGTATTATTTCGGGATGTCAACTGCCATTGTCAATGATCTCGTACATGTATTGCATGTTTTGTTCACAGAAGGCGGCGTTGATCTTCCTCCACTGTATGGTGAGATCCGGTGTCGACCTGCACATTGATTTGTGGAGGTTTCCCATCCAGATATCTCCACCAGCGAGACCCCACCGCTGCTGGGGCAAGCTCTAAGCACCCAACTGTTCTTCCGACATGTGTGGTAGTGTAGTGGACGGAAATGTGCGTAGGTACGGGGTGAAGACAGGTCAAAGAAGAGGAAGGAGATATCGCGCGCAGTTCATTTGTCAGGGTACTGCTCTGACATTCGCCTGGTGTTGATCCGAGAAACCAGGGAAAACTACCAACCAGAGCACCCGACAGCTAGAATTCTCCGACACATAACGGTTTAATTCGACCTAAGGTCCGAATAAAATTAGAATGTAATTGAAATTTCGTGGTCACGTGATGACGCCAGCGCCGTAACCTAGGGAACAGCGAATCAGAATCTTCGGCATTTGCATTGTTGTCAGAGATATTACAATGTTACGGAACAAATGTAACAAATTAGGAACAAACTTAATACGAGTTTCTCAACGTTCCTTTCTTCTATTTGTCTAGTTAGTGTTGAAAGCATGTGGTAGAGTGCGCAGTATGCGACAGCGCCCCCCCTCCACACTCAAATGCTAATCATATTCTAATTTTATCCACAGTATCATGTCGAAAACTTACGAAAGTGATGTTCGCTTAATTTGTAACATTGAAATAATTTGTTAACATAAAATTTGCCAAAAAATCGACAGTTCAAGAAAGATCAAAAATGTATTTTTCCATTTATTTAGAGTAGCGTAAAATGTATAATAAATTTATGTATGCTGCTTTACGTTATTTTGAGAATAAACAGTAATTATTAATGCAAATATTGGTTTATTGGTGGCGACGTGTTGTTATTCCAAATACGGGAATAAAAGGCGATATCATTACCAGTATTTTTGTTTATTTTTCTTGGCAGCTTTCGATGGCTTAGCCATCAACATTGAATATCTGCTGTGTGGAAGCTTAAATTCGACGACCACGAGGCGAAATGTTCGAAGTAAGAAGTTATTTTCACTTTCAAAACAATGATTTACTAAGTACGGATTGTTTGCATGGGTCCAGCTAGAATATTACTAAGAGCTTAGATTTGTTTATACATATGTTTTATTTTTATATTGTATGTTTTCAGACCTGACTGCCCACCAGAATATTTCTAAAGAAATGTGGAAATCTCAATATTGATAACATCCTACGTTTTCTGGAAATGAATTGTCTTGAAGTGCAAATATGTGATTCGACTGGGACAGAGTCCGGTTTGCCCTAATAGACAAATGCTCTAACAGACTAACAAATAATCTCATGCCAATTGTATTGAATATCCTAAATTTTCATTCAAAGTGGATGGATTTAATTTTCATCCAATAGAGATTACGAGCAGAAACGTACTTACACGCAACTTATCTCGAAACTTGCGATAACGAAAATTAGGGTTGAAGTGTAGAACACGGTACAACCTAAGGAAGTCGTTTAAATTGGCACTTCGCGCCGCTCCGGCGAGGGGGGAAACCACGGTGGAGGGGGCGAGGGGTGGTTTGGCGATTACTAGGAGAGGCAATTTCACCCTAGTATCTTGCCGGAGCTCTATTACTAAATAATACTGTGATCGGCGTGGTAAGTAATACTGTGTGTGATAAACCTTGTAGTGTTCTTTCTTCAAAACGTGTTTGCAACTACGCAGTTTGAATTCTCGATGTTTTCTTATAAAGTGCTTTCTTATAAAAGTGAATTGGTAATTAGGCGGTGGATTGACTCAAGGATGTTTATAGTGATCACGAGGGCGTAGCCCGAGCCTCGCAGTGACTTGGATCCGAGCGAGCGAAGTGAGAAAACTTACCTTTCGAAGCAATTTGGCATTAAAACGCGGTGGGACAAAGTGTATTCAGGGAGAGCGATGAAAATCACCTATCGATAAATTTTATTCATTTCAATCAGAGCGCGCGGCGTAATTTGAGGGCGGGCTTAAGGAGACTCCCCTCCTTTGCCCCCTCCCCTCTCCCTCACCACGCTTCTCTAATGGTGTACCGTGTTCCCTTCGTTAACGAAAATGAGATGTGCAACATTCTTTCAAACATGCTTTACACCATATAGGACAAAGTTTAATGCAAAAATCTCAAGCCATTTTTGAGAAAATTTTGGAAGTCTACTTCAGGCTTTATATAAAGTACCCCAAAAATCAAAATATCAGTTTCACAATCTGACGTGCTCGATATAGAAATATCCATTTATGAGAAAATCGGCTGAACGGTTTAGGCGCTAGGATTGTCCACAGACACACAGGCAGACAGACAGACAGACAGACAGACAGACAGACAGACAGACAGACAGACAGACAGACAGACAGACAGACAGTCACAGACAGTCACAGACAGTCACAGACAGTCACAGACAGTCACACAGGCAGGCAGACGTTTTGCCTTCAATCGATTTTTCGGTATCAAGACCCCACAAAACATGGATTCTGACTGCACACCAGATTAGAGAAAGTAATTTACTACAAATAAGAACAAGATTTATCCACTTTTTCGTAACCACCGCCCCGCAACAAGAGTTTGTTTTCTTGCCGAAAATTCGCACTTTTCCTGCGCACGAATACAATACTTTCTCTTCTTACGTAGTAAGGGCGAGAAAATAAGAGGTAAAAATGAACTTTTAAAAATGTCATTGCTTTTGAAACATTTCAATTGAGATTTTTTCGTTTGTTTTAAAGGAAATCACCAAATATTTAAGCACATTAAAATATCTAAATTCTATAAACCGAAGTACAGATCGAGCTTTAAAATTCAGGATTTTTTAAAGTTTAAAATTCTCTTTTGTGTTTATGACTGAACGGAATGTATGGAAGGGTGAGGGGCAATTCAATGTCATATAAATAAAGTTTACATTTCGGACTTCCACAAGAAAATAAATAATAATTTAGAATGAAAATTGAGAACGTTTTAATCTTTGGAATTCAGTCCACTTTTTACCAACTTTTGGCCGATGTTTTTTCAAGTTGTGTACAATTGCGATACAGTTCTCGCGCTTTTTTCATTTCCTCAGCGAGTTCAAGGAGTTCCCCGGAGAATTTACTTGGTCGTGCAATTTCCACGTCATGATGACGCACTTGGGCACGGCGGAAACGAACAAGCAGAGTCAACAGTTCCGTCTTTGTAGGTCTTCCCTTGCGCACCTCCGGGAGAATCATGTGTTGCGACGTCGCACATAGTGACTCCCGCACTAGACGATAAGTCTATGCCTTGTTTGCCTACGGTAGAGTTCCGCAAACTGGCTTGAAATTTGGAGGATTCCAAACAATAAAAAAGCGGAGACCCTGTAGAAAATTAAAGGCTAATTCAACGGTTAATTAATTGTCTCAATCTAAGGCTATCAAAACACTGATTGTTGATTACGGACTCGGTAACTGCTAAGGTGATGAGTCTCGTAAAAGTAATGCATTTTTTTATCGCGGGAGGTAGTGATGAATTTCCCCCGTTGTATAGAAAGATCCGACACTGACCAATACGTCGGTTAACGGTTTTTTTTCCTAGCTCAGGTATCTCCCAAGAGCGGGGCACCGCCGCAGCCGAGACAAGCTCTAAGCTTCCGACTGGTCTCCCGACATGTGTGGTTTTGTAATGCAAGGAAGTGTAAGCGTGTGTAAATAAGGAGTGAGAATAGGACAATGAAGAGGAAAGAAAGATCGCGCGCGGTCCGTGACCCGTTTGTTAGTGTACTGCCAAGGTATTCGTCTGGTTTTGATCAGAGAAATCATTGAAAACTATCGATCAGAGCAGTCAGTTGCTAGAATTCTCCTCCAAACAGCGCCTGAAGTCGACCTAACTACCTAGCTAGTGGAAAATTCTGCCGCTTTGGGACTCAAACCCTAGGACCTTGCAGTCATTGGCACTGTAGTGATATAACTTGGTGCCCTGAGCCAACTTCCCTAGTATTAAAATACTGAAGTAGGTAAATCTAGAGCCTACAATATTTTTTGCTTTAGATCAAGCTGGTAGAACCCACTGATAAATCGAAGTGTTTACGGACTGAAATTTTAAAACAATATGGAATATTGAATTCTCTAAAATAAAAATATGCATTCTACTGTTTTACAAAAATCACCGTTAAGACTATCCAATTCGTTCAAAATAATTAAACTTGAAGTAATAATGAAATACCTATTTCTTGGGAATGATTATTTCATTATTACCATCTTTCAAGTATACTTTTGTTTTCCTTCTTTATCGTACATAGGAGCTAAGACTATTCGGCAATATCTGAAATAAGTGATTTGATAGATAATGAACATGATTTAATGAGTGATGAAACAATTGTGAAATAAGAGGCAGCGCAAACGGGAGAACCCCGACAGAACCTGTCTCGATTCCATTTGTCCAATACAAATTCCACACTTTTCGGCCGGATAGCCCCGGTGCTCAGAAGTGAGATATGAACGTTCCGCTCCAGCCAGTTTGAGCCGTACGAGTGAAATAAAAGATTTAAAGAACTTATTACTCATAACTTTTGAACAGAATATAAATTCGAAAACCATTAAACGCCGTTTTCGCATTGCACTTTCCAATCATTTCAATCTCATCCAGATTCCTTTCCTTCCTTCTCCCATTTAATTTCACTGTTTTCAGCCGTGTCATCTCACCTTTTCCGGTACTCAAAATATTATATCATTCGGCCAACGGTTAGTATCAATAGTGTGTTGATACCATTTTCATTTAATACTAACTATTCAGTACCATACCTATTGAATACTATACCTATTGAATGGGTAGTTTTTTTCGTACATAAAGGAAGAAAATGTGAATTCTCGCCGCAAACATCGTCCGTTCGTCCGTCCTTTCGTCTGTCCATCCGTCCGTTCGTTCGTCCGTTCATCCATTCATCCGTTCGTCCGTTCGTCTGTGAAAACAATAGCGGCTAATCTATTAGTAGGGTTTTTCCAATCGATCAATTCCTCAATCGATCTGACTCAAAGCTGTCCGATTTTGAAAACCATTCTTTAAATTTTGTGGGTACTCTACATGAAACCCATGGAATATTTTTAAAATTGTCTTAAAAACGGCTTCATTTTTTCTTTAAATTTTTTGTAATAATAGATTGAAACGCACTTATAAAGATGCCACAAGTCCATACATTGCAGAAGTTTGATTCTTTTTTTCTCTATTTCCCAGAACTACAATGTTGAATATAAAGATTATTTCATTTAATGAAATTTGTGCTCCACAATCAGTTCTTTCAATATAGTCGTAAACTTTTTTTTTAAAAAATAGAAGTTTTGGTGCAATTATGAGTGAAATATGGGCAGTATTAAACGATATCAAAAACATGAATTTCTCAAAATTGGCCACAAATGTTTTCTTGAAACTTTTGGTCGAGATGGTGCTAAGTATACTTCATAAGATATTTTGTTGTTGTTTTTCACAATTTAACAAATGTAATATTTTTGACGTCTCTCTCATGCCGTTAGTATTTACATTACCGACGATTTGTATACATTATGGCATACGTGAGAATCAGTGGTTCAAACGAGGTCTTATAAAATTTTTCTTCTTTAAGTTTTAAACTCTTCAAGTTTTCTGTGAAAGTGAGCTCAAAATTCCGTCTTTTAAGAAATGCTCAAACACCATTTTCCGGAAACGGCTCCTATTTTTTGAAGGGATACTGTTAAATGGACTAAATAGCGTGATATAAATGCCACTTTGATGTATTATTTTGTTTTTCAAAAATTATACAAAGGTACTTTTTGGAATATCCTTCCCGCATTTGATATTTACATTATGAGCAATGAGTATAATATTCTTAAAGTCACGTTTCAATTATACCATTAGGGGACAGAAAAATTGAAAAATGTGAAAAAAGATAGTTTGAGTGGCGATAGGTGGCGGCGGGGAACAAGGTGAGGTAAATCTGAAACGCTAGTCCAGACCAAAAAATTAGAAAACGAACTAGTACGAGAAAGTCTGTGCCATTCTGAAACACCACTAGTTTTCAAACTGGCTTAATTTCAAGCAGAAACTACGCGCAAACAACCCTGTTTTAACAAAAATGTACTTGGCAGTTTTAAAGAACTGATTTTTTTAGAGCAATTCTAGAAAATACAGAGTTCGCAGGAATCTGCACACCAGCATCACTACCGTTCTTTCATTCATACGACGAGAAAATTTAAAGATAAAAGATTTATTAAGATAATTTAAAGAGTCATTTTTGAGAATTTTTTAAATTTAATTTCACGCTAAATTACGCGAAAATTACTCATATTATAGGAACAATGTACTTGACTTTATTTCAAAATCTGTCTTCCGATCGCATCAACGGCTAAGGTCATTAATTCTGTAAGTGTAGTGCATGTTTTATCGCGGGAAGTGGCAGTGAGACCCTCGATGGATGGTGAGATCCTGCGCCGACATACCCGTCGGCTTGCGCGATTTTTCTCTAACCAGGTATCTCCCAGCAGGGGGCCCCGCCCTAGCCGGAACACGCTTGATTACAATACTGCTGCTGCTGTACTCGATTACAAAGCTGTGACACGATTACAATGCTTTCTTTTGACGAAGTAAGAGCGAGAAAGAAAAAAGGAGGGAGTAGAGTGTTAAAAAAGGATGACATGTCCTCCTTTTCGAGGAGAGATGGAAACACTGACATACATGAAGAGTACATTCACGACTTTTGAGACCTTGCTTACAATTTACGTTGCTTAAAATTTGAAAAAATGCGAAATTTCAATTTTTGCGAAATTAGATGTGGTGTTGGGATAGTAACATTTGGGGATTCATAAACACACAATATAAGTAAGTGAACTGACAACTACATGGCACTTTCAAAAACTATTCTACTTCAAGATGGACGAAAACATTTCCTTTTCTGTAATTGGTAAGGTATATGCCAGAAATGTAAAAATTTGCTTTTGATTTAAACCAACATAGTTTTTGAAAGAGTCAATAGGAACTGTTATGATAATGTATCCTTTTGTATTTGTTTCATTTTTGTGAAGTTGGAAGAGGGAGATACAAAATCATTAGAATTTTCTTTTAATAACTGTGAATTTTTAAAAAATGCCGTTATCGTTGAAATAGTGAAGTAACCCGTAGATAATAAGAGTAAACCTGAAGCCCGGAGATTATAATTAATATCACTATATTTTTAACAATAGTCTGCGGGTCAAACCCGTAAAGATGGTCTCTCTAACAGAAGCAGAGCAGACCCATTGGCCTGAGAATCGCCATTAATAAAAGCAGTTTTTATAATAATAATAATAATAATAATAATAATAATAATAATAATAATAATAATAATAATAATAATAATAATAATTATTATTATTATTATTATTATTATTATTATTATTATTATTATTATTATTATTATTATTATTATTATTATTATGCATTGAGACGACAAAAAAGCATTCCCAACAGATTTTTGTTAAAATGAAGTCAAAAATTACTACTACTGTCAAATTGCAGTTTTCTCCACAATCTGCTGACCATCAAGCCATTGTATTAAAGATGACCTTCGAATTCCTACACAGCGCATCGTGAAAACATTACGCACCGTCTGTTCAATGTCAACTTAACTACGCGCTCAAACTGTGGTTCAACCAGAAGCAAGCAATGGAAAGAATTCTTGCGTGCGTGGTCACAGTTCGAGTAGAACACGGCGTCAGAAAACGATTTACCCCGAAACCAACATAATCTTTTATAGTTTTTATGTACCGTTTTGCAAGAATCATTAGGAAATGTAATTATGTTTATCAACAGGAGTTTTGTAAGTTATTTATTTTCATTAAGAAGTCAATTAGATAGTTTTTAACTCCCCCACATCCTGAATCTGTCATTTAGACTGAATTTGCTTTCGAAGAGGAATATTTTTCAGAGGATTCCAAGTTCATCAATGGCTGCCTGTAGTGTTGGTTCTAGAGTAAGACAATGTATGGCCAAATAGGAGCTCTTCAGAATTAATTATTCTGCTTTATATTTATATTTGCTATTTTTCATTTGAAATAAATAGTTTGTAAGAAAGCTATTGGAATGACTTTATTGAATTGCACATGAATACATGAATTAAATATCATATCGCAAAAACTAATTGAAAGCGAAAGATTTTCAGTATTGTTGCAATTATCTTCAGACCTTAATTCAAGTGAAAGAATAGATAACAACGATCAACAAAATAAATCAGATAATTCCACTCCATCTGAACTTCTGTACTTCGATTTTTCTGTAGTGGCCGATGTCAGTAGGTCATTGTTACATCTCCTGCCTTATAAAATGAAATATTTTATTTAATTCGCGAACGTCCTCAACGGGGCTCGTGGCTTCAGAAATGTGCTTACCACTGTTAAAAGGATTCATTTCATAAGGCAGAAGGTGTAACAATGACCTAATATCATCGTTCATAATATAAAAATCGAAATGTAGTCCACATAGCATCAGTTTGCCCAATTCACGCCCAATTACGCTGACAATAGATAGGTATTCTTTTTTTCACTTCTCTTATAAATGGGGACATTCTTTTACGATCTATTGATATGACTAGTTTATTTCTAAGGCTCGAATGCTCAAGCAATGACTCTTGATACATGCCTTGGAATTAGTTACATTAGATTAGGAACTCCTGCACCATCAGACAACACTCAAGAGTTTCTACTTTCTAATTTTTTTCTGTGATTCTAGAAAGAAAATTTTACTTCCTTACCTCGTGGGCTGAGGCTTTTGGTGCAACACTTGTAGTTGAAATTTTTAAAAGAAGATACTAACATCTTTAATTTCCCATAATCCTCATTGAATTTATCAGCTATTTTATGATTATGTAATAATTTCTTTTTCTAAATAATAGTAGAATTAAAATTGAGATTATTCACCACTGTTATCCTTAAAATTTAATTATGTAAATTTTGGATCCTTATATCCGAACATGAACAGATTGAGAACAATGTAGTTATCAATTACCAAATCCCAGTTATCGGTTTCAATACAACCTATACTAAATTGTTCTCGATCATTGGTTTCAGCTTTAAATAAAAGAGGTAAGCATCTCTCGTATATTCTAATCTCCTGTTTGTAAGAATACTCATGTCGATGATACTGCCTACATTGCAACGCGGAGTTGGTTGACACTGGGATTTTACAGCATACCAAACTCAGCTGTTTTGAAGATTTTCTTAGAGAGCTATGTATTTTCTGCCTGACCATCAATAATGGATGGGTACCTGGCATTCTTTGTTCGATGGCCTGATATTGGGTGGCTATTAAGACGGTTTGTGTCCGTTTTTAATTTTTCTGATAAGAATCATTTATTGGATTATTTATTGTCAAAACTGAATAAATGTACCCAGCTGTTTGTGTCAGTTAAACGTCAGTGGCATTAGCATGTGGAGCAAATGTAAATAATCCTATAATTAGCTTCACTCTGGATTCGTTCCAAAAACCTAGAAGTGCTGAAGGTCAGCAAAAACATCTGCAAGAACTTAAGCAGAAAAAAGTTCATTGTAGCAACTACTCATGCAGACAGAAAATGGATAATCAATAATCTCAGTTGGGTATCTTCGTTTCAAATAAATACCTATGTGTGGCTTCTTACAAACTCATCATAAATCCACGATAATTTTAATTTGTTTAAAAACGTCAAAAGACAACAAACATAACATAAACTACCCCACAAAGATACTCGTATTCTCGTTGAATCATTTAAGATTATTTTTCTATGGTTTGTTTACTTTTGTATTACTCAGAAAATACATATTTTTGATGTCACAAAACAAATATTTTGTTTCACATATTTTCACTTACCTACACCTACTAGATGTGACGTTTGGTGGGAGGGGTAAGGAAAAAATTTATCTATCTGAGAGGAAACAAGGGTCATTTGCTCCGTGAAATATGGATAACTGGACGAAAAAGATCAATGCGATGTCATTGACCGAACATCGAGCTTATGTCGCAAACGTTACGATTACTTTATGAGATTTACAAAGCAAATAATATTATAATATATACATTTTTCAAATATTTTAGACATCCTCTGCAGATGAAGCCTGGGGAGCCTGAAAAAATCACTTTTCAGATAAAAAAAATCTAAAAATTCGAAATGTGACTATTTTTTAAAAATTCTGCTAACTTGGAAAGTGACTTAATTAATTACATTTTAAATTGGTTTTTATAAATCTCAAGAAAGACTAATCCGAAACAGCAGTAGAAGCCAGTATTCGAATTATCCCATATCACGTTACTCCCAAATCCCAAATTCTCCCAGAATTCGAGTCAACAAAAACGAATCACAAGGAAATAAAGGAATTCATGATATTCAAGAATACGAATTAAGCAAAAATTACAATTAACCAAATCTCGAATGACTTCAGAATCGAAATCATCCAATGACGCGTTCAGGTTACCTCCATGTTGGGTTATTCCCATGCATGAATCATTCGAATTTGTGGTCCCGCCAAATTAACACGTTCACTGTCCTGTGATCCATAAGTGGTTCACAAGACACAAAACTCGATGGTTTTGCTACGTCTGTGAACCACTTGTGGGTCACAGACGTTTACAATTTTTAAGGCAAACCTTTCCATTGAACTCCCTGTAATTACACACATTTTGTTGTGGACGTGCTAGGACGGTCATAGAATTTAGAAATGCGGCAAGACGTGCGGAAAATATATATTTATTTTTGAGAATATTACAGTAAAATTTGTCGGGAAAGTTTGGACGTGGGGAGATATTTTAATGTTCTCATAGGGACAGGGAACGTATAAATTATTTCCATTTGAACGAATAACGCGCCGAGCGTACTTACTTCATTGTAGAGCAGACGCCCTTGTTTTCCTCGTCGTAGTCGAAGTCCGAGGGGTCGTGGTCGGGGTCGAGCCAGGGGCCCGCCCCCGCCCCGAGCGCCACGCCCATCAGGAGCAGCGCCAGCGCCGACGCGGCCATCGCCAGAGAGCGGGAGGCACTGCGCGCCTATCGCACCACACGCCGAGCGGCGCTTGTCGCTCTTTCTTGTCGGCGCCGCCGGACGGAGGGTGGGGTGGGGGTGGGGGCACGCTGCGATGGCCTCCCAGCGACCCAAAAGGAAACCGCGGCGCAGTGGTCTGGGAGCTCGGCTTAGGCTAAGGTGGCCAGACGTCCCATATTAGCCGGAACAGTCCCTTTTCTTTAGTACCTGTCCCGTATTTTATTTTCTTGCCTCCGCTTACGCGGTAGAGAGAAAGTTAATGTAATGCTGCGTGAAAAAACGACAAATTTACGGCAGAAAATTCTTAATACAGGGCCCAGGCAATGAAAAAGCGGATAAATCCAGATGCAAAATTTAGGAAACAAAATATTCTCTAATACGTGGTGTAGTCAGAATCGATGTTTTGTGAGCCCTTGATTCCGAAAAATCTACTGACAGCAAAACGTCTGTCCGTCTCTGCCTGTCTGGAAACAACGCTAGCATCGAAACCGTTCAGCCGATTTTCTTCAAAATTCATATCATCCAATCGATCTGGCTGATGTCGCGGCCCTTGAATTTGAAACAGATATTTTAATTTTGTGGGGTACTTTTCGGAATCCCTGGGACATTTTCAGAATTTTAAAAGCATTGTTTCAACGTTTTTGATTAAACGTTGTTATTGGATAGTGTGAAGGACGTTTAAGAGAATGGCGCGGGTATCATGTTCGTTGAAAACCCTGATTTTTCGAAAATTAAAAATATTCAAATTTTTTTCTGCGTCTTCCTACAATTACAATTAAGTAGGTAATCTTTTTTTTTTTTTCTTAAAGAAATGTTTTCGTGAAAAACATCTACAAATAATGCCATGTTTAATTATTTTTAATAGTATTTTTTGCGAAGTTTTGTGTCAAACATGCAATTTTTATTTCCTTTAAACCATTTTTCTTCAAGACGACAGAATTTGTTTTATTAAATTGAAACTAGATAGCATAAGGTCGCTAATGGGAATGGTGCAAATCTCTTGTTTGTTAAAATACCAAATTTTTCGAAAAAGAAATCGGTTTCTTCCTACAACGTCAATTGTGATGCCACAATTATTTTCTTAACGAAATGTGTTCATCAAAAAAAAATCTTCAAATAAAGTAATGACGAATTTCTTTAAAAATAGGAGTATTTTTTGTATAATTTGGCGACAACATCGTCACCCGCCCCGAATTTACTGTGCTTCATGAACGTAATTCCAAGTAGTTGGATGCACCGTAAGTGAGAATTTGTATATTATTTCATACTTCTTTGTTCTTTTCTTACATTCTAGCCTTCAGGGAATATCAGATTGGAACGCAACAATAACTCGGGAGCTAATTTCTGTGAAGTAGTATTATTATTGGGACATGATTTACCGTATGAAAAGCAATTATAAGAGTCGAATTAGTTTTGATATTTTCTTGAAAATATTTAGTTTTTGCACCAACAATTTGTAATGATTTTTACAAAAAATTATGAGTTAATTCGAAGAGAAATTGTGGTACATATAATATTACATAACCATTACTAAAGGCGAGAAAGAACGTGCTTTTTTAGCACCACGGATTTTGAAAGGAAAACGGGGCGCCAAAATGTCCCGTTTTTGTGATAATGACTAATCGACAAAAAGTGGAGTCAACAACTTTAAATTTATCATAATGTATTCCGTTGGGTTTGCATTAGTTTATAAAAAAGTATGCGCGAGAAGATCATATGCTCATATACCACGTAACAAGAGTATTTCACAAAGTATTGAATCAAGGAGGGAGAGATTCAGTGGTAGTTCTAGGAAGGGAAAATGAGCAATCGCGTCATTTTGTTTTATTTCTATCGCTATCGTTACCAAGAAATTCAATGATCCAAATCTGCTTCAGTGAGATTATGTGTAACTTAGCTGAGAAATACGGGCCAACTTTATATTATCTGCTCGTGACCCGTTTTTTTTAGTCAAGAAAAAGTAACAATGTCCCGGTTTTTGGTTTTTAAGATTTGGTCACCTTAGCTTAGGTCGAAAACACATCTGAGCAGCCCTGTTTCACTTTATCGCCTTACTACCTGCTTACATAGTACAGATAAAGTATTGTAATGCTGGACAAAAATCGACGATTTTGCTACAGAAAATTTTAATTTACATTAAGTGTTATAATTAGGATTGCCAACCGTCCATCCATTGGGGAGGACAGTCTTCAATTGACGTCAATTGTCCTTTCGCCCTTCTTGTATTTAAATGTCCTACTTTTAGTAAATTTTTAACATTTGTTGTCATATTATCACGTAAGTAACATCTGATATGTTGTATAGTTTCGTGTTTAATTTATATAAATAAAAATGAATCGCCGAAACGTATGAAAGCGCATTACTTTCAAACGACTGCACCAAATAGGATAATTCTTATTTTTTGTGTGTTTGTTATTGACAGGACAAGGTATGTACAAAAGATTTTTTTTAAAGAACGAACAAATTATTTTTTAATCTCAATATGAAAACTGAGTGAATAAGACAGAAGACTGTGAGAGATCTTTAAATATTAAAAATTATTAAAAGAGGGAAAGGGAGAGGAGACAAGAAAAGAGTTAAGAGAAGGAAAGAGCGAGGGAAACAGAGAGAGAAGGAAAGGAAAAGAGAGGGAGCAGAGAAAGGAAGAGAGCGACGGGGAAGTCAGGGGGAAAGGGGACGAGGGATAAAAATGAAGTGAAAAAGAGGGCTGAAGGAGAGAGGGAAAGGAGGAGGGGAAAAGAGAGGAAAAATATAGGAAGAAGAGAGAGGCAAAACTAGAGAAAAAGAGATTGGTAAAAGTGAGATAAAAAAGAGAGGGGAAAAGATAAGAAAAAAGAGAGAAGTGAGAAATGAGAGGGGAAAGAGATAGGGGTAAGAGAGAGAAAAAAGTTAGAGTGAAAAGAAAGAGGAAAGAGAGAGAGAGGGCAGGACGTCTGCCGGGTTCTGCTAGTTTAGAATAGAAAACCTGAATGTCGTCTTTCTGAACGTTGACACACACACGCATGATAGTGTTTTTATCTAGCGACCAAGTGGTAATACAGAATGCTACGGAATGTTGTGCTACAGAATGGCACAGAGGTGTTACAGTGGTGCTACAGAA
Source organism: Teleogryllus occipitalis (assembly GCA_011170035.1). Taxonomy (NCBI): domain Eukaryota; kingdom Metazoa; phylum Arthropoda; class Insecta; order Orthoptera; family Gryllidae; genus Teleogryllus; species Teleogryllus occipitalis. The sequence continues at coordinate 334,163 of BLKR01000066.1, forward strand.
TGGCACAGACGTTCTCGTATTAGCTTTTTGTGGTTTATGACATCTCAAAGTTTCTCGAAAACTCAACAGTTTTCTGTAAAAATGAGCTCAAAAGTCCGCATTTTCAGAAACGCACAAACGCCTTTTTCTCAAAATTGGCTCCAAATTTTTTCTTCAAATTTTTCAATGGATAGCAATAATTGCGCTGTTTAATATGACTTAGAATTCATTTTGGTGTATTTCTTTTCTTTTTAAAAAAATTACACAAATGTAATTTTTTATAAGCATTTTATAAGCACATTTCCATCGATTTGTATACATTATTACATTTGTGAGTTAATGTGCTTGAAATGACTTCAAATTACGTTTTATGAAAGTTTAAGAGATTCCTGTAAAAAAAAACTTCAAATTGTGCCTCTACAGTAATGCATAATCCCCTTTTTCTTAAAAATGGCTTCAAAATTTTCAATGAAAATTTCTATTTGGGACCAAGTTTTACTCTTCTTTACAATTCTTGAAGTCATATTGCGGTTTTACAATTACGAAACCGAAAAATTGAGAAAATGTTCTTTAGGCGACGATAGATGACAGCTGGCCAGAGAATGGAGCAAGACCTTAAAGCCAGTCCACACCAAGGAGATTAGAAAAATGTGCTACGAGAGAGTTTGTTTGATTCTGTAGTACCCCTGGTTACTTTCTCTTATACGTCTAAATACGGCGTAATGTAAGTAGTATAGAGAAAGTTACGTCATTCCCGAAAAACGGCGGATTTTCGACAGAAGAAAATTCATTGTCGGGCCCTGACAACGAAAAAGTGTATAAATTATGTTGGTAAATTAGGGGGGAAATCCTCTAACACGTGGTGTAGGCAGAATCCATGATTTGTGTGTCATTGACACCGAAAAGTCAATCGACACCAAACGTCCGTCCGTCCGTCCGTCCGTCCGTCCGTCCGTGAACTCTACTAGCGCCTAAACCAAGTCTAAGATTATTTCCAAATTTAAGGAACCCATGTCCACCTGTCTCTCGTTGAAGCTTTGAAATTTTAAAAAACTTTCTTTAAAATTTGGGGGTACTTTACTTAATGCTCCTGGGACATTTTCTAAAAAATAAAAAATAAAAAAAGCCACACATTTTTTTCTTTAAATTTCTTATAAGAATAGAGTAAAATATACTTATAAAGGTGGCATAGGTCCGATTTTCACGGTTAACTCTGAATTTTCGATAATAAACGCCCAAAGTGTGGTAGGTAGGCCGAGCATTTATAGCATAACTTCAGCAACATTAATTATTCGAGGCTGAAAGCGCGAACAAACTTGTACGAGGCGCGGCAGAAGAAGAACGACCCCAGAAAGAGAGAAGCGTAGGTGAGAAAGATTTGGACTGGAACGAGAATCGTACGAGTCCGGAGAACGGGAGAAGGGTGTGGAAATTGGAGGCGTGGCGGAGTCCAGAGTTCGAGAGTAGGAAACTGGTAACGTCGTTGGACAGCAAGCGAAGACGCGTGACAACGCGGGGCTGGCTGCCAGCGGCAGAAAATCCCCAAGGTTACCTACAGGCGAGCGATGCGGAGCTGTTGAGGTACAAGAACAGGCAACTTTTATGCGGCGATCAGTTGGGGAAAGAGAATAGCAGTAAACACGACAATTTGTGTTAAAAGTGGGTGAAAAGTCCGGAATAGGTGGGAGAAGTATTCCGAACGATGTGAGTGGCAGTTTCAAGTTCATTTACTGCGCGTGTTATTGAATTCATTCAAAGAGGCCATACCTTGTACAATTTTACTTAAATAATTCATGATTTTCGCATGTTGTACAGTTGATGTTATCTGGAAAAGTCATAGTTTATTGTATTGAGCTAAAAGTAATTGTTTTCTGTGATATGTAAAGGGGTCAGATTTAAGTAACGTGTATGTTACGTTTTATTGTTTTTTTTTTTCTCTTTAGAGTTCACAATGTTATAGTGAGTGCGAAGCCCAAGGCTAGCACCTGTGAACGGCACCTAGCACCTGTGAATCTTAAAACAAGTGTAAAATTCATTTTAAAAGCTGTGCACGAAAAAACTAGAGGGCAGAAAGAGTAAAATAATGTGTTAGATGAAAATTCAGAGAGAGGAATGAGCAAATTGTGAATTGTAGTTGGTGAAAGTGTGTTCAGGCAGTCGAGGTGACGCCAATTTTTTTTGTTTTGCCTTGTTTTCTGTTGTTTTTTTTTATTCGATTGAAATGTACCGTCCTTCCGTTCCAAACTCATTCAGTTTTCCTTATGGATGTCAACCTGACATACCATTTTACTAAGGATTTCCCTCTCATTATTATTGATATCTTGTACTCCTGTCGACTTCTCGGGGATTATTTTATTTGCGTCACGTCTTTCCCATTGCTTGCCTTTCGCTTTAGGATTCGCGGGTGTTGCTTTATTTGTTTTCTCGGTCCTTTCCCCTGACCAATTTCCCATTGCATACGTACTGCAGCCCCCCTGACCGGGAGATGCTAGGTTCGAGTCCTTACGGCGGCAGGATTTTCGACACTAGCTTTTCAGCTAGGTCGAATTCAGTCGCTATCTGCAGGAGAATTCTAGCGGCCGGCTGCTCTGATCGGTAGTTTTCCGTGGTTTCTCCGATCAACATCAAGCGAATGCCGTAGCAGTACCCTACCAAACGGGCCACGGACCGCGCGCTATCTGTCCTTCCCGTTCCTTGTCCTATCCTCTCCCCTTACACACACACTTACACTAACATGTACTACACTACCACATATCCCGGGAGATCGGTCGGGAGCTTAGAGCTTGTCCCGGCCGGGGCGGTGCCCCGCTGGTGGGAGAGTCCTGGTTAGGGGGAAACCCCACTAGCCGACGGCAGGTCGGCGCCGGATCTCGCCATCCAGGGGGGAAGATCACCGCCATCTCCCGTGAAAAGAACATATACTACACTAACGGGACTAATGAACAAAGCAGTTGACGCGCCTGGAAACACGAAAAAATCGAATGCCATTGGACATCTGAATGATTAATATACGAATGATTTCGAGAATAATATTACTGTTACTTCAGGAAGATGTATATATTTTAATTATTCCCTATCATTTAGGTTGTTGCTATATAATAATAATAATAATAATAATAATAATAATAATAATAATAATAATAATAATAACTCCATGGAATTCTGTCAAAAAAAAACTGAAATAATACCGGCTTGGTTTATTCCGTACTCTTTTGACAATAATATTAAGCGAATTCTACCTCGCTTATGCCATCAAAACACATGTGCATACATAACAAAAGAAAATCAGTCAGAAAGTCATCATATTAGTTTCAGTCATCACATCAAAGTATCAGTTTGAAATTCAAGGGGGCGCGGCACTGGCCAGATCGAGAGGAGAATATCAGTTTTGGAGAAAATCGGCTGAACGGTAGCGTTGTTCACGGACGGACCGACAGACCGACCGGCAGGTACACCGACCGACAGACCGACAGAAAGAAAGAACGACAGACAGACAGACCGACAGAAAGAACGACAAACTGAACGACAGACAGACAGACTGACAGGCTGACAGACCGACAGGCGGACAGACCGACAGGCGGACAGACCGACAGGCGGACAGACCGACAGGCGGACAGACCGACAGGCGGACAGACCGACAGGCGGACAGACCGACAGGCGGACAGACCGACAGGCGGACAGACCGACAGGCGGACAGACGGACAGGCGGACAGACCGACAGGCGGACAGACCGACAGGCGGACAGACCGACAGGCGGACAGACCGACAGGCGGACAGACCGACAGGCGGACAGACAGACATTCAGCCAAACAGACATTCAGCCAGACAGACATTCAGCCAGACAGACGTTTTGCCGTCATTTGATTTTTCGGTATCAAGAACCCACAAAACAAGAATTCGGACTACACCACGTGAAAGAGAATTTTTTCTAAATGTAGCAACTGGATTTATCTACTCTTTCTTTTCGAGGGGGTTTTCTGCCGAAAATGTACCGTTTATTCGCGCAGCATTACGTAACTTTCTCTCTACTCTGAAGCGAGAAAGTTATACGTAAACACAGAAAATATTTCAATCAGAAGTACAAATTATCAATAAAATTTTGTGAACACGCAAAAGGTTTCATATAAATTCAGATTAAACAATATCAAGTAAGCATAAAAACGTCACAATAGACAATGCGACATTTCGTGGCTTGCATTTCATCACCCATCACCAAGGCGAACTTGTGGTTATTATAATAATGAATAAGTAAAATTTAACATTGTCATTTACTTACTTTCGGTTTAACACTTTTAAACTAGTGGTGCTACAACAGCACATACTTTCTGCGATATTGTTAATGGCTACGTAATATTGTAATATGACTATTTCTGTCTTACACTTCAACTAACATTCGAAACATTCCTAAACAAACGAAGCGTGAAAATTCATATTTTTTTAATTCAAATGTTTAAACGAAAACATTTCCCTGCCATTGAATTTATTGAATTCAGTATAGGAATGTATCAACGATGCGCGATGTGTATTTTGGCCTTAATAAAATTATTAGCTTGTATTAACGCGAACGAAAGGCAGTCGTCATTATCGCTTTCTGTTATCAATGCGGCATTTCAACAATTGGCTACAAGCAACAATGGCCGCTAATTGGTATGGGGTACACATTTTGAAAATTAGCATTCTTGTTACCGGTAGCAAAAAAATGAAAATGGATAGAAAAGTATAATAATTAAATATAATATTTTTATATTCATCAAATTACTACGTTTTTACACCAATTACTCTTTATTTTCTCATCTTATTTTGCAAAGCAAAATCATCTATTTGTTTTCACATTTAACTCAATTAGAGGAGGCAATTTAAGAGAGGTTTTAAATAATTTCCAAAAGATTAATTTGTAAACATTATAACGAAAACTCGAATGTAAGAAACGAATAAAGATATATGAAATAATCAACAAATTCCAACTTACGTAGCATCCAACTACCTGGAATTACCTCTATTATGTTCACGAAGCGTTTTCAACGAAAATGGGATATGAACCATTCTCTTAAACGTCTTTTATACTACCCAATAACAAAATTTAATCAAAAGCGATGGAGACTTTTTTTTAATTTTTGAAAATGTCTCACAGCTTCATGTAAAGTACCCTTAAAAATTAAATATCAATATCAAATTCAAGGGGCCGCAACATCAGCCAGATCGATTGAGGAACATAAATTTTGGAGAAAATACGCTGAACGGTTTAGCCGCTAGGGTTGTTCACAGACGGACAGAGACGGAAGGACATACAGCCGTCAATCGATTTTTCGGTAACAAGGTCCCGTAAAACGTGGATTCTGGCTCCACACGTGTTAGAGTATTTTTTGTAAATTTATCAAGTAGATTTATCCACTTTTTCGTTACCACGGCTCGGCAAAAGAGTTTTTCTGCCGAAAATTCACCGTTTTTTCGCGCTGCAATATTTTCTCTTGTTACGAAGTTCCTTCTTAAGGTCGAGAAAGCAAAAACTTACCAACGATCTAATGATGTTCTTTGTTAAGTTCACTGGCCATAATTGTCAACTAGTGGTGCTAACGTACTTTTGTACGTTACGTGCACGTACTTTTTCGCCATTAGTAATGGAAATTAAATAGGGCGATCCGTCCGACCACGCGCGGCGCGCCTCCCCTACCCCGCCCGGGGAGCCCATTCCCTGATTGGCCGGTGCACTCTCTCCGTATTGGCTGATCATCCGGCCTATCAGCGGACGGAGAGAAACTGAATATAAACCCGTGCGCAGCCCATCTCCGCGCAGTACTACGCCCTGAAGAAGGTCGCAAAATGGCGACCGAAACGTCGGCACCTGTGCCCTGGACGCGGCGTCTCCCGGATAGCCAAGTTAATCGGAAATTAAATAGTTTTAAGCAAAATTAAAAAAGGTTCACGTAATAGATTTTTTATTCAAACTTAAAATGAAAACACATTTCTGGCATTGAATTCATTGTACAAGGCGTGCAATGCATTCACGAACATATGGGATAAGTTTTTCAGCCTTTTCTTTGCAAGAAGTATGTAAGAAAGTAAAGTAATTAAAAGTTAATAAATAATACGATACTAATAGAGTTGGCGAAGAAATGCAAATAGATCGAAAATATGTAATAGTAATTATTAAACACTATGGCATTGTAATATTCTACGAATATATAAAAATATTAATTTAAATTACCGCGATCGAAAGGCACCCGTCATTATCGTATTCTGTTATCAGTGCGAAGTTCCAACAATGGGTTACAACAACCAACAATGACCGCTCATCTATTCGTTTTCACATTTAACACAATAAAAGAACGCAATTTAAAATGAAATAACATAAATATAGTAAATATATTAATATAGTTATAAATAATAATAAATAAATGAAATGTGAAATAAAACACAAATTCTGACTTACATAACATTCAACAGCGTAAATTGGGACTGGGCAACTGGGTAAATTTAGGTTTAAAATAATGTTTAAAAGATTCATTTTCTAAACGTATAACCAAGCTCCAATGTAAGAAATATGAGCTAATATACACATTCTAACTTACGTTGCATGTAACTGCAACACACCTCTAAAATAATGATCACGAAGAACTGGCTTTTCAGAGCGAGCGACTAAGTTTGACGCCCAATTACTCAAAAAAATATTCATATTTTCGAAAAATTCTACATGATCTTATTTGATGATATGTTTTTGATGAATATATTTCATTAAAAAAAAGTTGTATTCTCATAATTGTAGTTGTCAGAAGGCGCCGAAAAAATTTTGAATTTTTTCAATTTTCGATTGATTGATTTTTTCATGTTTCCGAGCGCGTCAACTGCTTTGGTGATTAGTCCCGTTAGTGTAGTGCATGTTTTTCTCTGGACATGATCTTCTGGCTCCGGTGATCTTCCCCCGCTGGATGGCGAGATCTGACGCCAACCTACCGTCGGCTACTGGGGTTTCCCACCGGGACTATCCCACCAGCGGGGCACCGCTCCAGCCGGGACAAGCTCTAAGCTCCCGACCGGTCTCCCGGAATATGTAGTAGTGTACTGCATGTTAGTGTAAGTATGTGTGTAAAGGGAGAGGGTAGAACAAGTAAGAGGAAGGACAGATAGCGCGCGGTCCGTCGCCCGTTTGGTAGGGTACTGCTCCGGCATTCACCTGGTGTTGATAGTAGAAACCACGGAAAACTACCGATCAGGGCAGCCGGCCGCTAGATTGATTGATTGATTTTTTCGTGTTTCCGGGCGCGTCAACAGCTTTGGTCACTATTCCCGTAAGTGTAGTGCATGTTTGTTCTCTGGGGATGGCGGTGATCTTCCCCCACTGGATGGCGAGATCCGGCGCCGACCTACCGTCGGCTAGTGGGGTTTCCCCCTACCCAGGACTCTCCCGCCAGCGGGGCACCGCCCCAACCGGGACAAGCTCTAAGCTCGACCTGTCTCCCGGAATCTGTGGTAGTGTAGTGCATGTTAGTGTAAGTGTGTGTATGTGTGTGTGTGTATGTGTGTGTGTGTTAGGGGAGAGGATAGGACAAGTAAGAAGGAAAGATCGCGCGCGGTCCGTGGCCCGTTTGGTAGGGTACTGCTTCGGCATTCACCTGGTATTGATCGAAGAAACCACGGAAAACTACCGATCAGAGCAGCCGGCCGCTAGAATTCTCCTCCAGACAGCAAGTGAATTCGACCTAGCTGAAAATCTAGTGTCGAAAATCCAGCCGCCGTCAGGAATCGAACTTAGCACCTCCCGGTCAGAGGCGCTGCAGTGACATCAGATGATGCACTGAGCTACCGCTCCCGGTTTCAATTTTCGAAAAACCAGGGTTTTCAACCAACATGAGACCTGCGTCATTCTCTTAAATGTTCTTGAGAATATCTAACAAAAAAATTTAATCAAAATCGATGGAGAAATTTTGTGAAAATTTTGAAAGTGTCCGAGAGGCTTCACGAAATTACCCTCCAAAATTAAAATATCGGTTTCAAATTCAAGGGGCCGCGACATCAGCCAGATCGATTGAGAAAAATCAATTTTGGAGAAAATTGGCTGCACGGTTTAATCGCTAGCGTAGTTCACAGGCGGACAGACAGACGCTTTGCCGTCAATCGATTTTTCGGTACCAAGGACCTACAAAACATGGAATGTGCCTTCACTCCGTGTTAGAGGATTTCTTTTCCTAAATTTAGAAACTGGATTTATCCCCTTTTTCGTTACCACGGCCCAGCAATAAGAGTTTTTCTGCCGAACATTCACCGTTTTTTCACGCAGCATTACGTAACTTTCTCTTCTTAAGAAATTAATTCTTAAGCGCGACAGCTAGCAGTCAAACTCGACAGCTAGCAGTCAAACTCGACAGCTAGCAGTCAAACACGACAGCTAGCAGTCAAACACGACAGCTAGCAGTCAAACACGACAGCTAGCAGCCAAACACGAAGCTAGCAGTCAAACTCGACAGCTAGCATTCAAACTCGACAGCTAGCAGTCAAACACGACAGCTAGCAGTCAAACACGACAGCTAGCAGTCAAACACGACAGCTAGCAGTCAAACACGACAGCTAGCAGTCAAACACGACAGCTAGCAGTCAAACACGACAGCTAGCATCTTTATGCACTGGAACGTTTTCAGATATTTTCAAAACAGCTAAAATTAAGCCGCTTTTCAAAAAAGGCAACAAAAATGAAATTCAAAATTATCGGCCCATTTCTCTTCTATCAGTTTTTTCAAAAATATTAGAGATACTTTTTTACGTACGAATGGAAACCTTTCTCACTAATCACGACGCGCTTTCAGATTGCCAACATAGATTTAGAAAATCAAAATCAACGGAAACAGCTATATTTTATTTTCTTAAAGATGTCGCCTCATCATTAGATCAGAACGAGGCACCTATTGGATTATTTTTAGATCTCTCAAAAGCTTTTGCAATCACTGATCATGACATTTTACTTTCAAAATTACCTTCATATGGAATCCGTGGTATTGCTCTAGATTGGTTATGTTCATACCTTAAACAACGATCTCAGAAAGTTGAAATACCTTACTGGAATGATGGAACATTACGTATGCACCTTTCCGACTCTTTGCCCGTTGCATGTGGAGTTCCTCAAGGATCGATTTTAGGCCCTATTCTGTTCCTACTTTACGTAAACGATATGCCCTCGACGATTCGAAACGGAAGAACGGTTCTCTTTGCGGATGATACGAACATCCTTTGCAATAAAGAAACCGTAAATAGTACAATATCAGATTTTCAAATTGGTTCCGAAATAACAAATTAATAGTAAACGAAAAGAAAACGGTTTTAATGCAGTTTTCCATTTCAAATAAACAATTCTGTGCTCCATTGAAAATGAACAGTGTACCATTGACTGATGTTAAGGCAACAAAATTTTTAGGTCTCTCAATTCAGTCAAACCTTAAATGGAACGTCCATTTAAATGAATTGAACACAAAATTAAGTTCATTATGCTACACGTTCAGAATTCTTGCAAATTCAGTCAGCCTTCATACTGCTCGTTGTGTATATTTCGCGAATGTTCATTCCCGCCTGAGATATGGCATAATATTCTGGGGAAATACATCTTATAGCTCCCAGACTTTTAGATTACAAAAACGAATTGTACGAATAATAACCAAATCCCACCCACGTGATTCATGTAAGCCTCTCTTCATTAATCTAGGAATTCTACCATTACCGTGTCTTTTTATTTACGAATCAGTGGTTTTTGTAAAAAATGACTTGCTCAAGGGCGGGAATATTTTTTCAGAAAATGCCGAAGTCTATTACTATAACACTCGACGTAGAAATCATATTCATCAGGTGACAGTATCAACAGCGTATTACAAAAAATTCACATACAATACATGTACATTATTTTACAACACTTTGCCAGATGACATTAAACGATTAAATTCAATAGAAAAGTTTAAATCACAAGTGAAATCGTTTCTGCTGCATAACTGTTTCTATACAATTAGAGACTATACTGAGCATCACAAGAAAAGTAACATTAATTTTAACAATGATACATAATTCATTAATTACCATTTGGACTGTATAAATGAGTATAAACAACCTGTAACATCTATTGTAACACAGCTTCCGGGTCAATGACCCCCATCTCGATCAGGTTTTTCGTCCAGTTTCCCTGATCCATTGAGCAAATGCTGAGATGGCCCTTGTTTTGCTTCTGGACATAAATGTAACTTCATTTTCTGTGCACGTCTTCTAGAATTCAGTGGGAAATACAATTATTCAAATTATCGTTTCCATGTTGTCGCGGCAGGAAGTAATGAGCCAAAATTTATTGCTTATTTATCCTTGAAAATAGATTTTATTACATGGGAGGTTTTTTTTTGTTTTTTTCTCCCTTTTAAAATTCAAAATTCAAAATTTAAGTAGTATATGACTTAGTGTAGGGATCACAGAATTTTGAAAATGTGCACACAATTTACTTTTCCCCATAGCACGTCATACGCAGTTTTGAACTGTTTTCTTGACGTAAAATAAATAAATAAAGAAATAAATAAATAGCAGTCAAACACGACAGCTAGCAGTCAAACACGACAGCTAGCGGTCAAACTCGACAACTAGCAGTCAAACACGACAGCTAGCAGTCAAACACGACAGCTAGCAGTCAAACACGACAGCTAGCAGTCAAACACGACAGCGAGCAGTCAAACACGACAGCTAGCAGTCAAACAGGACAGCTAGCTGTCAAACACGACAGCTAGCAGTCAAACACGACAGCTAGCAGTCAAACACGACAGCTAGCAGTCAAACACGACAGCTAGCAGTCAAACGCGACAGCTAGCAGTCAAACACGACAGCTAGCAGTCAAACACGACAGCTAGCAGTCAAACACGAAGCTAGCAGTCAAACTCGACAGCTAGCAGTCAAACACGACAGCTAGCAGTCAAACAGGACAGCTAGCTGTCAAACACGACAGCTAGCAGTCAAACACGACAGCTAGCAGTCAAACACGACAGCTAGCAGTCAAACACGACAGCTAGCAGTCAAACACGTCAGCTAGCAGTCAAACACGATGCTAGCAGTCAAACTCGACAGCTAGCAGTCAAACACGACAGCTAGCAGTCAAACACGAAGCTAGCAGTCAAACACGACAGTTAGCAATCAAACACGACAGTTAGCAATCAAACACGACAGTTAGCGAAATGGTTGATGTTACTGAATATTTCGAGAATTTGGCGCACATTTCGCGAATTTGTTTAATTGATGCAGTTCTAAAGAAACGAGTGAGATGAAAAGGATTTAATAATTATGTTCTCAAATTTTAATTCAAAATAATCGAACAACAAATTATATTAGTTCATATCATATGCAAGTGAAACGAAAAATTGAATGAGGTAAAATATTCTTGCCGCCAACACATTGGCTCTAGAACAGTGATCACAAGGTCAAAGCCATCAGCTGGAGTCCGTGGCACCGGTAGTACGACGAAATCACTCCTCAACACACTTGAGAACCTCGCCCCGAGAGAGTAGTAGGTAGTCAAAGATACCTGAACGCTTTTATGCTTTACACATGAAATATGATTAGGGGGAATTTAGCTAAATTAAGTTAAGACAGTTATTTTTATTTATATTTTAACTTTTTAAAAAATATTTTTACTTCAAGTCAACACTAGCGCAAAACTGGGGGGAAGTTTCTTATCCCGACGCTAGTTGCGCTGAGAAGCTGGTAGTATGCCACGGTGCAACCAGTTGGAGTCCATGACACTACTGGTTTAGTGCTACGAATACATCTATTCATTATTAAACCGTACGCATTGGCTTTGCTCGTCAAATTTTTAGGTTAGTCGTGAATACATTTTGTGAGTGCTTGACAGGATTGGTGAGCAAGAAGAAGAAGAAGGAGAGGAAGAGGAGAGGAAGAGGAGAGGAGGAGGAGAGGAGGAGAGAAGGCGAGGAGGAGAAGAGAAGGAGGAGGAGAGGAGGAAGAGGAGAGGAGGAGAGAAGAAGGAGGAGAGGAGGACGAGATAAGGAGGAGGAGGAGAGGAGGACGAGAGAAGAAGGAGGAGGAGAGGAGGAGGAGAGGAGAGGAGAGGAGAGGAGAGGAGAGGAGAGGAGAGGAGAGGAGAGGAGAGGAGAGGAGAGGAGAGAGAGGAGGAGGAGGAGGAGGAGGAGGAGGAATAGAGAGAGGAGGAGCTAGTAATATAATGGTGCTACATCACGTACTTTTCCGTATTACTGGTACTGGTGGTTTTGTAATATAATATTGTAACTTCTATTGTCACGTGAGTGATTCAGTATTTCATGTTTCTGTGCGTTTTCGTGTTTGGCCATTGAGTTTAATGCAGGGATTCCCAACGGGGTCGGTATCGACAACCCTGGGGGTCGATGGTGGTCAAGGGGTCGATTGGGGGTGTACATCCAAATATGAACCAGCTATTGATAAGTATAATTAAGATCTCATTGATTACAAAATTTGTAATGAATGTGATACTTAATAGCTCTCTAGAGCAACAAAATATAAAAATAAATTACATACAAATTCGCTTCTCTTCCTTCGAATCCGTCACCATCCCCAGAATCAGAAGCGTAGTTAGTCAGGTCTGCCGAAGTATGGGACTCTTTTAATAAGGACTCCCTCGGACCGATATTGGCAATTAATTAAACAAAATAGCAACCCATTCTCATTCTCTCCATTGCACCAGCCATATTACTATATCAATTAGATTTAAAACTCTTAATTTCAAGTTTATTGCAGATAGGGACTCCATTTGGGAATGATTGGATTGCTTCCTTGCGTGACTGACGTGCTCGGACTGTGCTCCAATATTTTACTAATTTTGACTACTTTCTTACATCTTTCAGGTACCTTTTGTTTTTAAATTGTTTTCTTTACTTGTTTACTTGTTACAGGAACGCTGAAAGAGATTTATATTGTCCGAAGCAGTGGAAAAGAAGTAAATAGTTATTTGTTAAAAGGACAGCGTAACGGACAAACGTGCATTTTAACGAGTTCAAAGACTTTTAATACATATTTGGTGTACAAATAAATTTAGTTTTGCGTAAAGGGTTAAACAACTAGTGAAAGTGTTGTGATAATTGTGAAAAACATCAAAATTCAAAGTTTCGCATATATTAGTAACGGAAAATTTTGAACCTTGTGATTTCAAAAGAATATCAAAGTGGTGAATTTTTGTGGCCTTTAAAGAGGTAAAGTATAGTAATCTAATTGTATTTATTAGTTTGCAGCTTAGATCTATTAACGGAAACACACTCAACTCTACTCGCAGTTAACCAATAACATTTAAATACTAATTAGAATCACATTTCTTTTATTTTTAAATAAATACGTAACTTAAATTAAATAATTTAATACACGTAAATTAAATAGATAATTTAGGAAACATTTTTGACACATAATCTGATTTCTCATCTAATTATTTATTCTCATATTTGCCACGCATTTGATACGCATTCGTGACATGGCTACTATTCGCTATACACTTACTACTCTGTACACTCTCAAAGCCGACCTTCTGAAAGCCTTCACACACGTAAACAAAAATTTAGATGAACATATCCGAAGGCTCGAAGAGGTCGTTCAAAACTCAGACGGTTGGACAACAATAGGCAACACCGCAGAAACTTTCAACCGTCCATCCGCGAAAGCAAAAACACAATCATCACAACCAATCATGACTCAAAACAGACTTGCTGTGTTAGATTATGACAATGATTTTACATGCCTTCCCATTCCTCACTACCCCCTCCCATCATCGACACGTCCACCCACAAACCGACGCAAACAGGCTAGCAAGCGCAAAGAAACAAAGACACGTAGAGTTGCGCAACCTGGCCCACAAGTGAACAAGGACATTCCTACTGAGCCCACGAAAAAGGTACTAATTTTAGCAGATAGCCATGGGCGACAAATCTCCTCCCTGCTCAGTGGGAAACTCCCATCCAATTTCTCTGTCATGTGTGTGTTTAAACCTAACGGGAGGTTTGCCGACGTGATCAGTGAATTGGACACCCACACAAAAACTCTCACCAAACGGGATACAGTCATCCTCATAGGAGGGCAGAATGACATCAATTTGGGTGGTCACTTTACACCTGAGCAACATGTTGACAAACTACAACGTGCCGCCCAAAACACGAACATTGTAATCTCGACTCTGCCCTTCTGGTACAACAAACCAACACTGTGCAAAGAAATTAGACACGCAAACAACAAATTAAAACTGCATCTGAGAGGCACACATGTTAAATTATTTGAGCTTAACTTTCCCTCAGAAAAACACTTCACCCGGCATGGTCTTCACTTGAACCTTGTCGGAAAACATGCACTCGGTAGCGAACTTGCCAAACACATCCTTACACCTCAGCAGTATCCTATCCAAGATTCATCTCCACCTACATCTCCTAGTTCTCTTCCATCCTCCGGAACCCCTTTGGACCCAATTACCTTATCCCCTGAACCTAATCCTTGTACTACCTCTCCCATTATTCATTCCTCTACATCTGTAACCCCTCCTTCCTCACCTCCTAACATTGCTGGGACACGATACTTCCTTCGACCACGCACTCGAGGTAAAAATGAGATAAATAATTAGCAATTACAGTCAGATGCAGCAGAAAAACAACCGTGTAGGTACATTCAAAAGATTCAAATAATGCATCATAATGTGCAATCTCTTTCAAATAAAATTGAATTTATCGAGGCAGCATTAGAGTGTGATCTCAGTCAAATAGATGTTCTTTGCTTTACAGAACATTGGTTATCTCATAATGATCTAAACACACTCCAAATTCCTAGCTTTTACCTTGCAGGATCTTATTGTAGAGCAAGGGAATCAAATAAAGGCCCTGCTTACGGAGGTTCGTGTATTTATGTAAGAAATAATATTGATTCTACCTTCTTGTCAGAATTCAATTTATATGCAGTTGAAAAAGTTTTTGAAATAACAGCTGTACATCTTACTACGCTCAAAATTATTTTACTTTGCATCTACAGACCTCCAACAAAGCAAGCTTTAGATTATTTCAATTTCGTAGAAAATCTAGAGATAACTCTGAACAAAATTAGTAATCTCTCTTTTAAATCCATTGTTGTATGTGGAGATTTCAATATTGATTTTATGAGCGAATCCCACGAAAAAGAGCAGTTTCTCAACTTAATTCATTCTTTTAATTTAGATATTACAGTGAACGTACCTACACGGAATACTCTTAAATCACAAACAGCAATAGATCAAATTATAATTAACAAAACCACAACTAGATATGAAATAATAACGAAAAATGTAGGTTACAGTGACCACGATGCACAAATTCTTACAATTACTAATAACATGAATACTGACACAATAAATAAAACACGCATGTGCAGAGCATTTACTACAGTTAACATAAAGTTATTTACGTACTACTTGCTGAAAGAATCATGGGAGGCAGTTTATAACGCTATTGACACAAATGAAAAATATAATTTATTTTTCTCAAAGCTTTCATTTCTCTTTAACGCATGCTTTCCTATTAAAAAGAGAAAATTAAACATTGCACGAAAAAGTAATATTTGGATCACAAAAGGAATTAGAACATCGTGTAAAAATAAACGTACTCTCTACTTTATTTCTAAACGTCATGACGTATCTCAAGATTTCCTTATCTACTTTAAAAATTACAAAACATTGTTACGAAAAGTCATAAGGCAGGCTAAAATCATGAAAAACGATCAGGATATTTTGAACTCAAATAATAAAACAAAAGCAATGTGGAATGTAATAAAAAATACTACCAAATCAACTAGAAAACCTGTAGAGAATGTTGTTTTAAAATATAACGATATAAATGTGAACGATCCGGCAACAGTGGCTAATCTCTTTAACCAATACTTTTCGAGAATTGCTGCCGATCTCACAAAGGGTCTTCAGCCACAAAATTCAAAAACAGACAGTTCACCCAAAATTTTAGACACAATGTTCGTTTCCGAAACTTCTTCCTATGAAATTCTCAAAATAATCGGTAAACTAAAAAATAAATATTCGTCCGGTTTACATGAATTCCCGGATTCTTTGTTAAAGACTTGTGCGTATGCCATTATACACCCGTTAACTCACATATTTAATGCATCTTTATGCACTGGAACGTTTCCAGATATTTTCAAAACAGCTAAAATTAAGCCGCTTTTCAAAAAAGGCAACAAAATGAAATTCAAAATTATCGGCCCATTTCTCTTCTATCAGTTTTTTCAAAAATATTAGAGAGACTTTTTTACGTACGAATGGAAACCTTTCTCACTAAACACGACGCGCTTTCAGATTGCCAACATGGATTTAGAAAATCAAAATCAACGGAAACAGCTATATTTTATTTTCTTAAAGATGTTGCCTCATCATTGGATCAAAACGAGGCACCTATTGGATTATTTTTAGATCTCTCAAAAGCTTTTGCAATCACTGATCATGACATTTTACTTTCCAAATTACCTTCATATGGAATTCGTGGTATTGCTCTAGATTGGTTATGTTCGTACCTTAAACAACGATCTCAGAGAGTTGAAATACCTTACTGGAATGATGGAACATTACGTACGCACCTTTCCGACTCTTTGCCCATTGCATGTGGAGTTCCGCAAGGATCGATTTTAGGCTCTATTCTGTTCCTACTTTACGTAAACGATATGCCCTCGACGATTCGAAACGGAAGAACGGTTCTCTTTGCGGATGATACGAACATCCTTTGCAATAAAGAAACCGTAAATAGTACAATATCAGATTTTCAAATTGGTTCCGAAATAACAAATTAATAGTAAAGGAAAAGAAAACGGTTTTAATGCAGTTTTCCATTTCAAATAAACAATTCTGTGCTCCATTGAAAATGAACAGTGTACCATTGACTGATGTTAAGGCAACAAAATTTTTAGGTCTCTCAATTCAGTCAAACCTTAAATGGAACGTCCATTTAAATGAATTGAACACAAAATTAAGCTCATTATGCTACGCGTTCAGAATTTTTGCAAATTCAGTCAGCCTTCATACTGCTCGTTGTGTATACTTCGCGAATGTTCATTCCCGCCTGAGATATGGCATAATATTCTGGGGAAATACATCTTATAGCTCCCAGACTTTTAGATTACAAAACGAATTGTACGAATAATAACCAAATCCCACCCACGTGATTCATGTAAGCTTCTCTTCATTAATCTAGGGATTCTACCATTACCGTGTCTTTTTATTTACGAATCAGTGGTTTTTGTAAAAAATGACTTGCTCAAGGGCGGGAATATTTTTTCAGAAAATGCCGAAGTCTACTACTATAACACTCGACGTAGAAATCATATTCATCAGGTGACAGTATCAACAGCGTATTACAAAAAATTCACATACAATACATGTACATTATTTTACAACACTTTGCCAGATGACATTAAACGATTAAATTCAATAGAAAAGTTTAAATCACAAGTGAAATCGTTTCTGCTGCATAACTGTTTCTATACAATTAGAGACTATACTGAGCATCACAAGAAAAGTAACATTAATTTCAACAATGATACATAATGCATTAATTACCATTTGGACTGTATAAATGAGTATAAACAACCTGTAACAACTATTGTAACACAGCTTCCGGGTCAATGACCCCCATCTCGATCAGGTTTTTCGTCCAGTTTCCCTGATCCATTGAGCAAATGCTGAGATGGCCCCCTTGTTTTGCTTCTGGACATAAATGTAACTTCATTTTCTGTGCACGTCTTCTAGAATTCAGTGGGAAATACAATTATTCAAATTATCGTTCCCATGTTGTCGCGGCAGGAAGTAATAAGAGCCAAAATTTATTGCTTATTTATCTTTGAAAATAGATTTTATTACATGGGAGTTTTTTTTAAATGTTTTTTTCTCCCTTTCAAAATTCAAAATTTATTGCTTATTTACCCTTGAAAATAGATTTTTTTACATGGGAGTTTTTTTGTTTTTTTTTCTCCCTTTCAAAATTCAAAATTTATTGCTTGTTTATCCTTGAAAATAGATTTTATTACATGGGAGTTTTTTTTTCTCCCTTTCAAAAGTTCAAAATTTAAGTAGTATATGACTTAGTGTAGGGATCACAGAATTTTGAAAATGTGCACGCAATTCACTTTTCCCCATAGCACGTCATACGGTGTTTTTAACTGTTTTTTTGACGTAAAATAAATAAATAAATAAATAAATAAATAAATTTCCATTTCTGGATGCGGAAATTCGAGAATTTAGGTTGTATGCAACTGCATAGGACGTTTGGAAACTCTACAAATTATAACTTGCTATTGGCGTCATAGACTATTGAAAATCTAGATATTTACCAAAATATTAGTGTACGAAATTATTATCTTTGTATGTCATGTATGTGCAATTCTGTAATGATTATGTATGATAAATGTACTGTATTGAATAAAGTTGGTCGGGGGTCGATGAATGAAAAAGGTTGAAAATTCCTTGTTTATGGTATATTGTGAGAGGGAGGTAGCGAAACCTCCACTTGGAATAAGTTCAGCTCCCGGCTGATCTTCCGATATGCATGGAAGTGTAGTGTAAGGAAGTGTGAATGTGTAAGAGGGAGGTGTCATTAAGGAAGTCATTAAGTGTAAATGAGGAAAAAAAGATGCTATCCATGGCCCGTTTGTTAGGGTACTGCTTTAGCATTCGCCTGGTATCGACAAAAACAAAATTGCCGATCTGAGCAACCGGTTGCTAAAGCTCCCGGGTTGTGACTGAATTTGACTTTTAAATATACAGCTAATGTCGAAAATCTCCCACCGCCGGATCTCGAACCCTTGGACCTCCCGTTCAGAGATACTATACTATCGTCAAGCCGAGCGAGTTAACACCTGTTATTTTAACGTCTGGACGCAAGATTAAAACTGATTCTTAATGTACCAGTGATTGTGTAATCAGGCGAAATTCTGGTGATTTAACTATAAATTACTCAAATTATTTTGAAAAAAAAAAACAGTTCTTGAATTGTTTAAAGTAAAATATTGAGGAATAGATTGCATTAAGAAAGAAACTACTATCTTGAATAGGAAGTCAGATAGACAGGAGGCCAACAGCCAGGAAGTCAGACAGACAGGAAGCAAACCGACAGGAAATCAGACAGGAATGCAGACCTACTGTAAGTCACACAGACAAGACATGAGGTCAACTTTCACTGAATTATTAGATAAATTATCTTGCACAACATTTGTACTTTACTGTCATTACTGAAAATAAAATTATTGTAAAATTTCATATGATTTTAACATAATTTGGTATGCTGATTTTATCATAAATTTCAGTCATAGAATTTACATTTTTAGTTATTACAATTTACAGTTACATTTCATAATCAGATTGATCACTTCTTCAGGTGAAATTAACATAATACAAGAAAGAAGTGTGTAACAAAAATGTCATAATTATATCAAATCATTGAAATTATCTAAGAAATATTCAATTGTTGTAATATATTGGGAAAATTAAGATCAATATTGCATTGAAAAATACACAAACTACTGTCTAGTAAAAAGTAAAATAAGTTGACAAAAAGTAAAAGAAATATTTCACATATTGTGGTATCAAACTTTGGAACACAAGCTACATAAAATAAAATAAAATATTCCCCCATGTACAGAATGCTCTGTGTGTGGAGCACATCCATCAGTTCAAAAAAATCAATAGAGGGTCTAATAATATGGTTGGAAGGAATAAATCATATTTTACTGATTACCTGTGTTCAGGAATGATGATTTCTCTATGTAAGTTTCATAGTTCTGGAGGTTCTAGAATTGAGACCTTTTAAAATGAGGATTTTTGATTCCAACTGCCTGTTTGACAATACAAGAAGCCAGTTGCTATGATCAAATGTTTCCATGGTTTTCTCTGATGAATTTCAGATGGAAGCCATAGCACTATCTTATTGCTGACACATCACAACACAATTGCAATCACACAATTACATTCACAATCACAATCATACTCACAATGCTTCCTTTTCCATCCCACCCTCATTCTCATCTTTAGGGAGAACAATGAGCTGATCTCCTGTCCTCACATAGCCCATTCCCCAATGATTCATGAAAATCCCAAATAACCATTGGAGATCAGAGAAGCAGCGACCATCTGTGAGTCCTCTGAGGCAGTCAAGTGTCTCGAGGTAGGATAATTGGGATCTATATTATAACACAGACAGAAATTCAAAGAAAACTACACAGCCTTCAACCATGTGAGGATGTCTACGATTTTATTAGATACCCAGGAACTAAGGAAAAATACAAAAACAATTAAATAGTTTCAATTTTGATTGAGAAATGCAAATATTTGATTGCATTATCAACCTATTCTCAAACTCTGCATACTGACTGAATGCACTCAATGCCCTGCATTATGACTAAATTCTGCATATTATTCCAGTATTTGTAAATATTGTTTTTGTTAAATTATTATTTTTATTGCAGTGTTATAAGAGAGTTCTTTTGTTGTTCTCGAGCAGTGTTTAAGCTGACGGTTTGGAAAACCGTTTTGTGTGGTTTTGTTCAGAAGGATTTTTGCTGCTGCAGGCCACTAGTAATAGAAAATTTGCTTTAATATTTATTTTAATTAATTTAAATAAATTGCATTTAAAAACACTTTTTACTCATACAATTAAAAACAAAAAAATTTGCTTAAATCATTTCATTAAAGGTGATGTATCTCTAATTTCAAAATACAGGAATGCTTTCAGATTCATTGATTGATTTTGTTTTTTGTGCTTTCTGTAGTTTAAAGTGCAAAGAAAAAACCTAGGAACTTTTCAAAATCACTGCTCTTAGTCTCTATTGAGCATAAAAATTTAGTTTTAGTATCGCAAAAGTTTTAAATATTATTTACATTTCCTTCTGTATGAAACCAAAGGGCACTTAAGTCTTTGTATTGCCCATGTTTTACTTTATTTTCTTCTATAAAGACCAGACCTGCATTAGCAGCTGCAGAACAAATATACTCTATATTAAATTATAACCCATTTGGCTAAGAGACTGTATTTTTAACAAAACTATTCAAATAATTATTAAAAGAAAACCTGTGTTTCTCTTCTGTAAATAATCTATTGTCACTAATATCATTATTTATGAACATTTTAACAACATTTTCGACCATTCAATGTACAGTCAAATCTGTCGAAACTGGAACCTGTTCAAGCTGGAAACGAGAAAATTTTTCTGGTCCATGAAGCAATATGGTATATCACATACCATATCATATCATATCACACAGCATATATAGCATACATAGCATAGCATATCACACAGCATAAAACGAAACCTGTTCAACATGGAAACTGAACAGTTGTTCATGTGTTGAGGTATCCCCCCCCCCCCCCCGCTCTTCTCTGACGGAGTGTGGAAAGGTGTATGGGCTTGGCTTCTATTTGTATCTCTAGCTGCCCCACGTTGAAAATCGTAACTGCTTGGCCAGAGATGTATTGCTCAAGGCCATGCGAGAAAATAAGAAAATCATAGTACTCTGGGCTGTGACGTATTGTGGGTTGAAAGAGTCAGCAAGCAGTCCAAATCTAGCCATCATGGAGTGAGATGGTGTGTATTTTTGTGAGTTTCACAACCCGTTTAACAATGCAAAAACCATAAACTCTAACATTAGATGAAAAGGTCAAACTTATGGAAGCAAGAGAAACTCAGAAGCTGTCAATGAACAATGTTTAATATTCATTTATTGGTGATTTCTTCCAAAAAAACATTATATGTTTTTTATCATTTCACAAATCTATTTTAATAATCATAATAAAATCATGTAATAACTTTACTTTAATTAATTCTTTACTTACATTAATTTACTAGTTTCAGAATGAAAAGATCAATATCATTTAGTGTCATAAAATGGACAACCTTGCATAAAACAGAAACCTCCCTAAACTGGAGTTTTTTGTCCCGATCGATTCTGGCTTACACAGGTTTTACTGTATTATATTTTAATAGTATAGTTTTATTTTTT
The DNA here is from genome assembly GCA_011170035.1 of Teleogryllus occipitalis. Taxonomy (NCBI): domain Eukaryota; kingdom Metazoa; phylum Arthropoda; class Insecta; order Orthoptera; family Gryllidae; genus Teleogryllus; species Teleogryllus occipitalis. The sequence continues at coordinate 356,130 of BLKR01000066.1, forward strand.
TTTTGGTTTGTTTTAGTCGTATAGGTTTACTTTATAGTTTTGGTAGTTTTCTAGAGATCTCCTGGTTACAAGTGTTCCATGGTTACTCCCGTTAATCTCCATAGTTACTTTAGGGATAAATATTGTTTTTAAAACAAAGAATAATATTAAATTAAGTACTTAACAATCCAAGAATCCTGAAATGCTAATGACAATAAAGGATAATTTTGTTCATAATATGCTAACTTCTTTAATGAGCCAAATTCTTGCTATCATTGATATATAATACAAATAATATTGTTTTATTAACAACTAAGAGTTTCATACAGAAAAAAGGTCGAATGTAAATGTGTTGTGATATTTTCAATGTAAATTCAATTAGAAACTTTAAATTTGCACACAGCCTGTATAAAATTACTGGTTGTTAATAAAATAATATAATTATTTTTGCAGGTATTAACATTTCATAGACAAGTCACTTTAAGCAATGAGGAATTTATTGTTTGGCAAGGGCATGCAGAAGAGTTTGCAGTTGGGGCAACTTGCTCAAGGCCCGAAAAATAATTTTCACTCAAAACAAGAGAAAAATGTATTTCCTTCTAAATCAAATTAACCAGTGTAAGTTGTTTGTAAATGAATTCTGTTTATGTACTGGGGGGAGGACTTTTGTTTGAAACAAGGGGCTTGAAAGAATTTTCTCTCCAAGGCCCCTTGTTTTCCCATGGTGCCCCTGCACTTTGCTTGGTGTGACGTGTATTCCCCAATTCATCCTGTCCTGTTTTTTTGTGTACACCTTAACGTGATACTGAATCTTTAATACTAGTTACGTTTAAATTCATGAGCAGCCTCATTGATTATTTGTAAAAAAATCATCCTTCTTTTCTAGTTTCATGGTTTGTCGAATCTAGACTTCTTGAATAACTGGTGAGTAGATTTGCAAGATTCATAAATGAATTGTTTAGTTTAAAAACTACTTTTATTCAACTCATTCTAGCATGTTCATCCTGTTAATCAGAGGGAAATTTTGAGGTCATGTTACATACATGTTACATACATACACATTGCTTTTATTTTTCTTATTTGAGTTCAAAATATCCTGTCTGTGTTTCATAATTTTAGACAGCTTTGTGACTAGGGCTGTGATTTATATACATTTGCATATTTTTTTCTGTTAACTAAAACTTCCCGTTTCAACAAATTGTATAAGTTTTGAGGCATTTAGAATCAATTTTAGCTATTTTATTTGGCATAGTGTTGCATATATCATGAAACTTGCATATTTTTGCATAATTGGGGCCATATTTGCATATTTTTGTTACATATTCACCAGTCATCCGCGAAAACAAGCCCAACAGTTACAATTCCATCAGCTTGTAAGAGGCTCTGACAATTCTCTCGCCACGTGCTATATGGTCATTAGATTTTATTATAATTAAGAGGAAGTCATATTTTGGTTGCAATACTTATATTTTTTTATTTTGTGAAATCAACATTAACAGCATCTCCAATTATTTTCCTAAGAAATGAGTGTTCTTCAAAATTAAGCCCTTGACTTAATGTTTGTTGCTTGTAACAATTTATACGATTTCTGTATTTTTTTTTCTGTAAACATATTTTCCATATTACACTTTTTATTCATTTTTACACTTACGCATTACATTACACTATTTCACATATTTTCCTTTTTTAATTGCATGTATTACCAAATATATTTTATATATACGTGCATTCTTCGCTGTTTATTCTGCATATAAATCACAGCCCTACTTATGACTTTTTTTAACTCTGACTGGTATTTTTTAAAGTGGATGTAGAAATCATGAGATATATTGTGATGCTTAGAAATGAGAGAGAGAAGAAAAACAAAGAAGAAGAAGAGAGAAAAAAAAATTATTTTTACATGATGTTCTAATCCCTTGTGTTATCCAAGAATCGCTTTTCCATGAAATGTTTAATTTTCTTTTTTGAAGAGGAAAGCATGTGTTCAAATGAAATGAAAGCACTGAGAGGAAAAAAAATTAACAGTATTGTAAACTGTTCCATGATTCCTGAAGTAAGTTGTGAATGAATAATTTTATTTAACTTTTAGTAAACAATCAACTCATACTTGTATTATTTTTTGTGCCAGTGTTTGCATTTCTTGTAATGGTAAGAATTTGTGTGTCGTGATCACTGAATTCTAAATGTTTTGTTGCAATTTCATATCTAGAACTCGCTTTGTTAATTATTATTTGAAAGATTACCTTCTTTGAATTACATGTCGTTCATGAAGGTACATGTATTGTAATATCTAAACTGAAGGAATTAATTAAATTGAGAAACTGCTCTTTCTCGCAAGATATGACCAGAAAATCAATGTTAAAATCTCTGCATATAACAATGGATTCAAAAGAGTGATTACGGACATTTTTTTCTTTTTTTGTTTAAGGACACATTAACTATGAGTTCATTAGCAACCACTTTATTGATTTAATGTTAGGGGTATCTGTGAGAGTAGTCAGTTGTCAAGAGGACCACCAGGTATCATTTCTGCATAAGCGTCTCTTTACCAAACTCCTCCATCACTACCCAACGGCCAGAATTGGGAAGGAATAGGATGATAGTAGGGTTCAGGAGACTTTACAAGGGTTGGACTAGCCCCTGTGAAACAGTTAAGCTCGTTTTGTCAGAACAAATTTCACATGAGATTACCTGGAATGTAACTCAGACCTCCTGGATAAAAAGCAAGTGACTTTCGCTCTTAGCCATATGTGTTGGGTTTATTAGTGACTTTGTTTGTATTATCTCCAGTTTTTCTAAGAATATGTTATAATCTCAGTTCTTTTTGTTGGAGACCCATAGAAGCAAAATAGATCCTTTTAATATAGTAAGATGTACAATAGATATTTCAAAAACATTTTCAACAAAATACGCGTTTAATTCTGTCAAGGAGATAGAATTGACATCATTTCTAAAGTAAATACAAGAATCCCCACATGGAGGATCTTTATGTGATTCCCTTTCTCTACAATAATAGCCTGCAAGGTAAAAGTTTTAAATTTGGAAAATGCTAAGTTCATTAGGATTTCATGCCAATGTTCTGTAAAGTATATTTGTCACTGAACATTGTACGTTGAAACCAAATTTCTGTATTAGTAACATTTCAATCTGAATGTGACCTATTTGTTCCTCATTATCTTTGCAACAGAGTGTTTGTATTTTCCAGAACTTACACCATTTTCACTATTTTCATTGCCTGAACTCCACAAATGGTCACTTTGTTTCTGTGAGGAACTTTTAATGTCTTGCAATGTTAAGGAAGATAGAAAAATTGTTTTTGAACCTGCCACATTACAGCAAACTTCAACAGAAACCTTCATGCATCTCTTTATATCTTTTTTAATAGCAATAAGAAGTTATACCAAAGAGTTTTTATTGGTAAGTACACTTTAATTATGGTAATCAAAAGAACAAAGCGAATAACAGTAAGAACAATAAAAATGCATACAAATGAGTGCACATGTATTAAAATATAATAGTATTCAGAATAGGATTATGCATTACACTATATGGATATATTATAGATTTAGTAGGATTATGTATTTATTTTGTAGGATAGTAGGATTATGTATAGCAGATTTAGTATCGAAATATGTAAAGTCAGTTCTTAGGTCCCAGAACGCACCCCAAATTAATTATTAATTTAATGGAAATAGTTATATATTTATTATCTAATTTAATAATTATTCCCAAGGTCTCCACCTAGGGAGTACATGACCTTGAAGTTGGTGGTGGAGCTCGAGTATCCCCATGATCCTGAGTGCTATGCCGGCGGTAGCGTAGCTACTGGTAGGGCCTCCCTTGCCGGACAGGTCGAAGGAGAGGGATCAGACGAAAAAGTACTCCAGAAGAGGACCTCAACGGCAGTCCCGCGATAAAGACCTCCGCACAATCAGCTGTAACCCATGTCCAGGGTAACAAGGATAAAGTCTCTAATGGCCAGAAAAGGGCAGAAGGAGCAGCCCCCCATGTGGGGTTAGTACGCATGGTGGTTTGTGATCAAGCCATAAGACAGCAGCCCTGTCAGATCACAATCCCGCGAAAGGCTGGTAACCTTACCGGGAAAATATTCTTACTCGAAAGCTTCAAGTGAAACATGACGGCCACTATAACAACTCTAGCAAGAATAAGGAAAAACGATTGGGAATAACGGATACACTAATTTTAGGTACATGGAATGTGAGAGGGCTAAATAATAAAGAGGCAGAATTGGAGAGAGAGCTAAAAGCAAGGAATGTAAATATTGCAGTTATATCTGAAACAAAAAAGAAGGGTAAAGGAACAAAAGATCTCTATGACTACACATTAATATACAGTGGAGTAGACACCAATAAAAGAGCATGCAGTGGGGTTGCTTTATTAATGGATTCGAAATGGAAAAATAAACTCTTACACTATACATATTACAGTGACAGGATACTTGAAACACGATTCCAAATTCCAAGAGGACATCTAACCATACTAGCAGTGTACGCACCAGAAGAAGGCAGAACAGAGGACACTGACGCATTTTATGAAACTCTTCAAAGGAGTTTAGATAAATGTAACAAAAATGATTATATAATAATTGCAGGAGACCTAAACGCCCGAATAGGAAAACAGATAATTCCAAATGTTGTTGGATGCTTTGGAGAAGAAACTATCAATAAAAATGGGCAAGAACTTAGGGAATTTGCTACTACTAATGACTTCAAAATAATGAATACCTTCTTTAGGAAAAAGGATATAAATAAATTTACCTGGAGCAATGGCACCACAAGATCACTGATAGATTATGTTATAGCAAACAGAAAATTAGCACCCCAAATTAGAAATATTCATGTTTACAGAGGCAGTGATATATCATCCGATCACTACTTAGTAGTTTCAAAGATCTCAATTATAGCCCGATGGAAGAAAATTATGACAAAACAGCCCCAAAATGAGGAATCTCTGAGGAGAGATATTTACAAAGTCCATCTCTTAAGAGAAGAAAGCATAAGAAATCTCTATCAAACACGTCTGAAGCAAATAAATGGACAGACGCCTTCAGATGATGACATTAATTTAGAGTGGAGCAATATTGAAAATATTATAAACACTGCAGCATATGAAGCTATTGGAAAAAGGAATAAACACAGAAAAAGAAAAGGCTTGAAAATCTGGAACGATGAGATAGCTGCAGCCATACGTGAAAAGAAAAATGCCTATCAAGAATTACTTCAGAAAACAACACAAGAGAGGAAAGAAAACTACATACGAAAAAGGAATCGTGCAAAGCAATTAGTGAAAAAAGCTCACGAAGAATCGTGGGACCTTTTTATCAGCACAATTGAAAATGATGTCCATGGTAGGCAGAATCTGGCTTACAAGATCATGAAACATCTAAAATCAGAGGAAAATGACAAAGCAGAACTAAATGTAATAAAGAAAGATGACTGGATAAAATATTATAAAGATCTCTTATATGACCCAACTGTAATCGATGAAGATAAGTCACAATACAACAACCCTCAGATAGACCCTTTGAGCAAACAAGAAATGGAATATGCACTGTCAAGCATGAAAAATAGAAAAGCTCCTGGGGTAGATGGTATCAATGCAGAACTCCTAAAATATGGAGGTGAAGAACTGAAGAACAGACTTCTTGAACTATTTAATAATTGTTGGAGAAAATGCCGAATACCTGATGCATGGAAGAAAGCAAAAGTCATCTCTCTTTTTAAAAAAGGAAATAGAAGCCAGCCACAGAATTACAGAGGAATAAGCTTGTTGATCAACGCTTATAAAGTTTACACAAAAATAATAAATAAACGGCTCACAGCAATCTCAGATTCACTCTTATTGGAAGAACAAAGTGGTTTCAGGCAAGGAAGATCGTGTACAGACAATGTGTTTACCATAAACCAAATAATAGAAAAGAGACGAGAGTTCAATTTAGAGACCCACATAGCTTTTATAGATTATGAAAAAGCGTTTGATAGAGTTAATCGTGAACTTCTCTGGCAGATTCTTCGAAAAAGGGGCTATCCTTTCCACTTGATAGAAGTTATTAAATCCCTCTATCACAAAACAAGCATTAATTTACAAGTTCAGAACAAAATGTTAGAAGAGTTAGAAGTAAACAGAGGGGTACGACAAGGGTGTAGCTTGTCCCCCACATTGTTTAATATTTATATTGACAACATTCTAAGAGAATGGAAAATTTTAAATGAACCAAGTATTTGGATAAATCCAAATACACCTCTACAATCACTTCTGTATGCTGACGATCATATAATTATAGAAGAGAACAAAATAAGTCTGCAAAAGTCCTTGTACCAGCTAAATAGAATATGCAAATCATATTGTCTCTCAATATCTGTCTCTAAAACTAAAGTGATGGCATTCAGAGGCAAGTATCCTATCAGAACTAAAATAATAATAGAAGACAAAGTAATAGAGCAAGTGAAACATTTCAATTATTTGGGCTGTGATATCACATACGATTACAGTGATGATATGAAAACAAAATTACGTTTCCAACATACTTGTGGAACAATAAACAAGTATCTTCGCAATAAGACCAGAAAAGAGACACTGTTAAAATTTTATAAAGTCATGGCAGTACCACAACTGCTTTACGGGTGTGAATCATGGACATTAAGAAAACAAGATAAAATGAAGATACAAGCCTCGGAAATGAAATTCCTCCAGAGAGTAAAACGCTGCTCCCTAATGGACAAAATAAAAAACGAAGATATAAGAAAGGAACTTAATATATTTTCTATCAATGAAAAAGTAAATGAATACAGATCACGGTGGGTACAGCACTTAGGAAGAATGTCTCACGAAAGGATCCCCAAACATGCCTTTCTGTACAGACCACGAGGAAGAAGGGACATTGGCTGTCCACGACAGAGATGGTGTAATGAAGCCGGAACAGGGAATTTCCCTAATCCGTGAAGTGAAGAAGAAGAAGAAGAAGATTCCCAAGGTACTGAAATGCCACACTCCATTGTATTCCGGCAGAAATCAAGCCTGTATATAGTACATATTGATAAACATACATACATACGTACGTACATACGTACGTACGTACATTCATACATACATACATACAATACACTATACTACATTATGTTGATGTACTATAGCAATGTACAAGGATTGACATTGGGTCGGAGTTGAGAATTTGAGAGTGAAGGAAAGGGAGAAAGGGGGCTGGATATCCTGAGGTTGTATATGAGAGATTCAACTGTATGCTCACTTTTCCGTTAGCATTATTCAAAAAAAGGTTCTTTTTATTTTGTTTTAATTTTGTGCAAAATTTGTACGATTTCCCAAAAAGACTACAATAAACCTTTCATCATCTGTAATCATATCTCTATCTTTCAGCTTCAACAATTCTTGATCTACAGAATGAAATAATCCCTTTCACAAGCCACAGCTCCTCAAAGCACTTGGAAAATTTATCTTTAGTTCCTAAAAGTTGATTATCTTCTTTTTTAATCTGATTAAAAATAGAAGTAGGATCTCTAGTAACATACTCATTTAGAACAATGAAATTAGACGGTTTTATCAGTTTAAGTTATTACCCTATGACAATAAATAATTAACAACAAAATATAAGTTTAAATATCAAGTGCTATTACAAATTAAACCATTAATATTAGGATTAAACACGATTATTATTGGGATTGGGATTAAACACTGGGGGAAGAGGACCTGCTGAAGAGATGCACGATATGTTGGTCAAAACGTCGGAACCTCTGCCTTCGATGAGGCGTCACCCGGATAGCTCAGATCATGACTCTGGCTGCGGAAGCCCACAATATTGTGTGCCTCTTTGCCAACTAGTCTGAGTGAACAGAGATGTTTTATGGGGAATAATGTGGAAGGTAGTTTAAATAATGAGACTGTTGAATATTTTGCATTGGAGTACTGGGTATAAAGTTAAAACTGATGTGAAATTAAGAATAAATTTTGGGTTAACAAGTATTAAGGCAAGGGCCCTGAGTTACTTACATAAATGGGTTCACTGGTCTGCATCATTTTTGATCTCTGCAATATTTTATTTGTTTCTTTATGGGTTTTTCACACTGATTTCCAATCTGCAATTACTATTTCTGCATCAAGTCCCATTTTTTTCTACAAGTCAATACATGTTTTTGACATTTGTGGTCTTTATTAGATGTTAATGCTGATACAAAATATTTCTTTTTTTAGACAGATTGTTACAATTACTTGAGTATTACACATGCTAAAGATAACTAAATTTCTTTAAGTAACATGAATAGAAAATCCCAATATGTTTTACTGTATGTGGTAAAGTGACATTGCAAGTACAGCATTTGTGAAGACCAGCTATTACAATTATTTTGATATGAATGTGAGAGATCAGAACAAGATCTTTGCTCCACAGCTATGGTGTCGAATGTATGGTAAGTAGGCACAAACAATGGAAGAAGGGAATCATAAAGTCAATTACCCTTTGATATATGGTGTGTGGGAAGGATCATTTAACATATTGCTACTTTTGCTTGAAGAAATTGCAAGGTAATTAATGTCAAGTGACTTTATTTTATATTTCAGAGGTAGAAGAGGAATCATGATCATTGGGACATCAATATGATGGCTGACTTTTGTTGGTGTTTGAAAAGAGATGAAACCTGGAGCCATACACAAATAAAAGGCACTTAAGTAATCATATCTATAAACTAAATAAATCGTCTTAAGTAAAAAAACCTTTAAAATATAATAAAGGAAAGATGAAATATATACATTTATTTCAATCATTCACATTTATTACTAATGAGGGATCCATATAGAAAGGAAGTAAGAGAGTACCAATATTTTCCACGATATTTTTTTAAAATATAATTTTCTATTAACAAAGCTTGCACTGAAACTATCATGTGTTTAATTAATTTAATAGTTACTTTCATATAATCTGCTGTTGTTGTCATGTCTCTTATCAAGTTATTGGCCCTCTATAAACAGAAAGTGTCCTATTGGTAAAAACAGTATGCTTAGTAGTCGTAGGATCCATAGCACAAAACTAGATGTGATTGAGAAAAACTAATATTGTTTTTGAGTTCAGCTTGACGAATTCTTATAAAAACAGTTGGGAAAATTTAAATATCATACACGTTTTTTAAAAAACATAGGCCAGACTTAGCAAAAGACAAGATGGGGGTCTGTGAGAGAGAGGGTTGTTTGGTAAAAAAAGGATATGGTTCTTGTCATAAGCAGAGGACATTGTACTATTATTAAGAATAATAGTTAAAAGTCTTATGAAATTTCTTGACTATAAAGAATTGAAACTTAATGCAGACAAAAGGAGGATAGCAGAATTTGCAAAAAGAACAGAGAGGTATGAGAACAAGAGATAGAGAAATTTTATAATGACAGGTTTCTGTGATAGTGAATTTATGAAGTTAAGAAATGAGGGATTTGAAACATGTAGCATGATTGCAATTAGAGAACAATGTATTCAGGGGCAAGAGAAAAATTCCAAAATTGAAGAATGTTACAAAAAGTATTATAAATAGTATATAAAATGTAGGAAATAACCATTATTTGTGAGGGAACAGAAATGAGGAAGAAAGAGAAATATTAGCTTAATGTAGAGTGGGTAATGAAATCAGAGCTAACAAATACTTGATTGGTAGAGAAGGTTAACTATGTAGGTTGTGAAGTCGTAGGCTTCTGCGGCCAGAGTTATGTAAATGATCTTGGCTGTCCGTGTGACACCACGTTGAAGGCTGTGTTGCCAACATTTCAATTATCTTGTCATGATCTTTCTTAGGGATGGTCGGGTGTGTTGTGATCTGAGGAAGACCACGACAAGATGGTCGAAATGTTGGCAACACAGCCTTCGATGTAGCGTCACCAGGACAGCCAAGATCATTTATATGAAGCATGTGTAGCATGCAGTAGGTGCATATATGTGTTGGAATAATGTAGAAAGCTCCAAGAGGAGTGCTTTGGTGAAAATTTAAATTTAATTGAAAGAAAACTTTCAAATAATTTCCAAATTTTTTCATTACATCATACCCACATAAGTAGTAAAGAATCTGGTGATAGCCCCATTTCCCTGAACTCTTGTATTTCCAAAAATTGCAATCAACACAAAATTAACATTACAAAACTAGTACAATATTGATGATAGAGTTCTTTCTAAAAAATTAATTCTTTAAAAACAGTCATGTAACATTTTTTAAAAGTGTGAGTAGTTTAGTGTAGTTTTGCAAATTTTCGAAATTGCTAAGTGGAATTTCCCACACTCTATTTGCTATCCTTCAGGAGATAACAGATTGGAATGCGATAACGATTGCCGTGCCAGGACACGGTAGTAGTAAATTCAGGGAATTCCTCATTGTTGAGAGATGTCGCTGTATAAAACACAGTTTTAATTGTCAAAGTTGGGTTGATATATTAGCATTAAAAGAATTAGTTTTCGCACCTAATGTTCTACAATTTGTAATGTTTTACAAGAGTGATGATTAGGGAACGGATTTCCACATAATTATATGTTTTTAATGGAATTAGATACCTGCATTGAGAAATATTTTTTAAGTTAACAAGACATTTTGAAAAAAATTTGAACAATTTTTATTTTACATATTTTGCTATAACTACTACATGATTTTACATATTTTGCCTATCGCCTCCTATATTATTTTAGTAGTACATACCTTTTGCGGCTCTCACAGGCAACCAATCTTTATAAATGAGGTCTCTAAAGAAAAAGAATTTTACAGAGACGTGACGAATTGCACTTTGATTTTAAAAATACGAAGGATTTGTTTAATAAAATGCATCTAAATATTTGTGTTAAATGCAACCCACAACACACAGTCTGATATATTATTAAATAACTCCTAAATGAAGCATTTTAAGATCTTAAAACTTAAAATTTTGAGGCCATAGTCCTCAAAGAAATGTTTCTCACACCGTAACCTACAGGATACAGATCCATTACATTTTTGGTGGACCGGCACTTATCGATATTATCCAATGCTAACTGTATTACTTAGCGCTGAAGGTGATCTTTGTTTGTGACATCACATTTAGAAGGCTTTGATTTCTCTAACTTGAATGTATGACTTCTGTGTACACTGTGGTTTACATCAATTGTAGAGGTTTATTTGCATAATCATTAATTGAAGATTATGCAAATAAATCTAAATACACTCGCAGCAACGATTAGAAGTATTAATAGTTGCTCGATACCGATGAAGATTGCTTTTTATGTGTCTAGTGCAACCGTTCATTTATCGAATGTAAGTATTAATATTCTTGTCTTTTTGTGAAAAACTTTGTGATGTGACCTACAGTACTCATGCACTTGGTATGGAACCACATCATACCTACTAATCACTAAAAATCAATAAACTAAACTGTGCTCATTTTATTCTTATTCAAAATTTTTGTCTGTATTGCTCACCCCTCAAATTTGAAACTTTGCTAATTTAATTCAATATACATTTATGAACAGGACAGTTCAAGACTGAAATTTTTTTTTTGTTGAAAACATTAATTAAAAATGAAATTTGATGAAAGCAAAGACCTATATTTCTTTCACAATATTGTTTATTTTTTCTGGTGTGGTTGGTTTTGAAGACCTACGTCATTTAAGGGAACTAACAGTCATCTTGTTTACTCGAGTTCATTTCTTGCAGGCGGGTGCACTTCACTTTGATAAAAGGGGAAATTTGTTGTAACTCCTTATACTATGATGAAAAGTCACAAAAAGAGCTATAGTGTTCTATGGGATGACCAAAATTCAAGGAAAGAACCATCTCCACAAAATTGCCAAGGTGTTCTGCATGTGAATCCAAAAGACAAGGCAAAAGGCTCAAGAAAGTTTGAGAAGGGTATTATCATAGTGCTTAGAAATTAAATAAAACAATGATGGAAAGATAGCTCTTACATATTTTGATATTCGTCTCCAAAAAGAAGAAAGAAACAATATTGGCAAAGAATGCACAATTGTGCATAGTGAAGAGTAAAGGCTGTGTCTTGTTAGGATGGGATTCTGTTTTACCTGTGCCAGTATTTTCTTTATCAACAGTGATTCGGTGAAATTTTCAAGTCGGTGTGTTCAGTCCTGATATTGCATTGAAAAAGCTGGGAAATAATACTTTTCCTAGAGTGATCAATAATTGCAACAAATTAATTTATATCTTGGACAAGTTGAAGCATTTGGAAGATAACTAGGACGACTATTCTCTTAGAACATTTAGTACTGTAAATACCGTTTTGGGCACATTAGTAAAAGATCTAAATGTTACATGCAAGCAAGTTAAATTTATTATTAAGCAGATCGATTTATTTAATCATTGAAAATATGTGGAAATATATTTAGTACAGCATATGATAGTCCAGATACTGCAGCTTCATCTCATGGTTTATTGTTTATATTATATAAAATCTTCTCCTATTTTATTTCAGTAGTATAGATAAGTTTTGTGCACATGCAACCGATCTTAATAAATGAAGACTCTAAAGAAAAAGAACTTCACGGAGATGTGACATTTTGCACTTTGACTTGGAAAATATATAGGTTTTGTTGAGAAAATTAATCTAAATGTTTATGTCAAATGCATCATGCAACATTCAGGCAGCATTTCTAAATTTTTTTAGATGAAAACTAGAAAAGCGTTCTAGGCCCTTCAAATCTGGAAGTTTGAAACCGAAGGCCACAAGGAAACTTTTGTGGCAATGTAATCTATAGAACGAGAGCTTCTTGGACATTCTATTACTTTTTGCTGGTCTGGCGCTTCTTGATACTACCCCCACCTGCTCAGAGACATGTAAGAATCTGCAACTGTATGTGAAATGAAACTAATTACTTGATATTCTAGGTGATTAAATTGTATGGGTGTACCTCTCAGTTCCGTAATAAAGTTAAATAATATTTCAAAGAGTATGGTAATGCTTGCCTGATCCTGTATTTTCGCATGGACCACTTTAAGTAGCTTTCTTGAGAGTTCAAAGCTTTTGTAAGATTTTTGTAACTGTCAAGGAAAAAGAAAAGCTAACTGCCAAGGAAGATTGTGTAATTACTTCAAATGTTGTTTTTAAGAAAGTGTTGTGAATTGTTCCAGGAACATTATAATACTGCATAAAGCTTTATTAAAAATTTGTTTCAAACATCAATTTCATTGTTTTTTATTTTTATTTTAAATTCTATAAGTACATTGGTAGTTACATTAATTTTTTAAATTAAATAAACACGTTTTGTTAACAACTTTCTCTCTTAACATGGAAAAGGAAAGTTAGTGAAGAGGGTGGAATTTAGAAACCATGTGAAAGTTCTCGCAATGTAATGCTGCTATGCTTTTATGACCATCATATCTTCGCCATGATTTGTCAAACTTTTCCCTCCCTGCACTTTCTGCTTACTGGGAGTCAAGAATGAGTGGATTTTTGTGAACAAAATTGATTGGTTGATTGATTTTTTCGTGTTTCCGGGCGCGTCAACTGCTTTGGTCACTAGTCCCGTAAGTGTAGTGCATGTTTTTCTCGGGAGATTGCTGTTATCTTTCCCCGCTGGATGGCGAGATCCGGCGCCGACCTACCGTCGGCTAGTGGGGTTTCCCCCTAACCAGGACTCTCCTACCAGCGGGGCACCGCCCCAACCGGGACAAGCTCTAAGCTCCCGACCGGTCTCCCGGAATATGTGGTAGTATAGTGCATGTTTGTGAGTGTGTGTGTGTGTGTGTAAGGGGAAAGGATAGGACAAGGAAGAGGATGTAAAGATCGCGCGCGGTCCGTGGCCCGTTTGTTAGGGTACTGCTCCGGCATTCGCCGGTGTTGATCGGAGAAACCACGAAAAACTACCGCTAGAATTCTCCAGACAGCGACTTAATTCGATCTAGCTGAAAAGCTAGTGCCGAAAATCCTGGCGCCGTCAGGACTCGAACCTAGGACCTCCCGGTCAGAGGCGCTGCAGTGACAACAGTTGATGCACTGAGCTACCGCGGTGCGAACAAAATTAATTACAACCATGTAATTGCACACTTGCAAACAGCACATTCGTTACTCGATCGAAAACTATTACACTGTGTTGTTCGATTTGGAGGGAAGGTGTAACATTCCCTTTAACCCTCTGTACCGGGATCCATCACTGGCTACACGTACACTTGAACTCCGGCTGCTCATAAACATTGTAATAAACTGCGAAAGTATTTTATATCTATATATATATAAAAGAAAGTCGTGTTAGTTACACTATTTATAACTCAAGAACGGCTGTACCGATTTGGCTGAAAATTGGTGAGCAGGAAGCTTAGAGCCAGGAGACGGACATACGATACTGTTTATCCCGTTCGACAGCGTTCCTGTGTGAGAACGCATGTTTTTGCACGTTTTCGTGTGATTTCGCATGTTAGCAGTCATTGTTGCCTGTTGACTGCGTCACGAATGAAGTTGAAGCCACCAACTATCCAATTGAATTTTTAAACTCCTTGCATGTGCCTGGATTACCACCGCACAATTTACGCCTAAAAGTTGGCTCCGTAGTAATCATGCTTCGAAACATAAACCAACCAAAACTGCAACGGTACGCGTTTGGTGGTTAGAAAATTGATGAACAATGTAATTTACGCGACGATACTCAAAGGAAAATTTAAAGGTGAGGAAGTTCTCATTCCGAGGATTCCGATAATCCCAACCGATATGACGTTTCAATTTAAAAGACTTCAATTTCCGATCCGTCTTGCATTCGCCATGACCATCAACAAATCACAAGGCCAATCCTTGAAAGTTTGTGGTTTGAATCTAGAATATCCATGTTTTCCCATGGTCAATTAAATGTGGCATGTTCACGGCTCGGAAGATCATCTGCGTTGTTTGTTTTTGCGCCTGATAATAAAACAAAAAATGTCGTGTATCACAAGGTACTTAACTGAAGAGTGCAACCTATGCACCAAAATACAGGAACAATAATGAATGATTAATCTGCTTAATTTTTTTATTTGTATTTTCTAATAAACAATTTAACATAATAAATTCCAAAATCTGCTTATTTATTGCCTTTAACAGCCGGTCCCTATGATTACAGCTTTGTATTTCTCTCTTAAACAAAAATCAATTCCAAAAAACGCTCTGCTACGTAATAGATTCTTAATTATCTATTTAATATCAGAGCGTTTTTTTGAAATTCTTCATTGTTTGAGAGAAAAACACAAATCTGCAATTGCTTTATTATCACGAGTGCAACAAGGATAGTACAGTTTCTCACAGTGAGTGCGACGCGAGAAAAAGATGGGACCCGCTGTTAAGGCGGAACAGAGTTCGCCGGGTCAGCTAGTTTCGAATAAAATTCTTAACGGCGAATCTTCTATTCTTCTTTGTGGTGAAATCTAGTGTATAATTACTTCTGAAGAGGTGGAACCTACTTCCAGTTACTCTGAATCATTGTTACGAACCGATCGACGACGTTCTATGCTCGGAAAATGTTTGTAGAGAACAATTTTAAACACAATGAATTTTTAATTAACATATTTTCTAATTGTTCTCGCATATTTTGGAAGACATACATATTCCTTTTTTTATTATAAAAAATTCCGTTCCCTAGTGATGACAGATGTGTTAATATCGACAGAAATCGCGATTCTATGATATAATAGTACGTATCCGTTACTAAGTGCGAGAAAATAAGTGTTGTAGCACCACTTGCTGCTGCTGCTCCAATCAAGTTACTTATTTTTGTTCTGATTAATGACTTCGAACTTTGTTCAGGTTTAAGAATATGTACTATGAGCATTTCTTGTTGTTTTGACATACGAAATAATGTAATTTAAAACTGCAAAGTCTATGTAGCATGCGTGCAAAAATAGCAAATACTAAATACTTTTGCATTATTGAATGTTTGAAAAATCGAATATTCCCAACTATTTTCATTTCAGACATTTTTAAAAGGAAATATCACTACACTTGGTATGATTCCGAAGTTTTATAGAAAAGTTTATAGAAAACCTTGTCGCAAAAGCATAGATTCTGTTATACATAAACTATAGATGCTTTTCACTGCACATCTGAAGTGTTGACAAACAGGAAGTAAAATAACGATGAGGAAAGCGATGAAAGGATGTGGTTCCGAGATAGTTATCTCCCAAGAAGTCGACAGCGTACATGAGTGAAAGGAATATAGTGTCTTCAATTTATGAATTCCGCTCCTTCAAATCAAATGCTTGATTGAAATGATGACGAAATAAACGGAGATGACGACAAAGTCGGATTAGACGAAGTTGGACAAAACGAAGAAATCAGAGAAGACCACGCCGAAGAAAGTAAAAGATGAAATCGAAGAATACGAAGAAAGGTTTCTTATTTCAGGTCGCATTTCCTTTCTCGGATTACTGCTACCTCCGGCTATCCTAGGGAATATCCTTTAGGGACGTAATATAATACTATCTTTTAGAACGTAATATAATACTACCGTAGGGAATATTCTGAGGGAAATACAGCGAGGGCTCTTCCTGTTCCATCTTTAGGAACGTAATATAATACTATCCAAGTCGTACCCAATTTGCAAATGGGATAATCTGTTCACTACACCGAAAGTAAGTAAATTTACATAAAGTAATACATCGTAATGGTATTAGATGGGTTAAATATTGAACAATCAAACACACTTGACAAATTAGAGATCATAGATATTCATCTACATATTTTTTATTGTAACAATCATATTATAAATACATCTTTATTGTACGTTATTGTAGATTACTACATTTAACTGAAGAAAATGCATTCATACACATTAACAACATTCCGCGAACAGAGAAACAAGTGAGCATTGTTTTCTTTTATAGTCTGTTCGATGTTTAGATAAAGAATTGAATTACATTTGGTCCATGCATGATGCTATGACCTCTGGTCTGTACCCCTGACGTAATGCTCAATTCAATGTTACTTCAGATTTTTTAAAGGGACATCACCCAATTACCATCTCAAATAATTAATGATTATGACTGAGGATAATTTATTCTTAGTATAATATTTTTTATAGGAAACGCAACAAGTGTAAACGTTTACAATTATCTCGTAGTTGAGAGGTACAGACATTGTTCCTTATCTGGAGGCGATTTGTAGTTAGCTGAAAACATTTTTTTGCTACCCTTGCCTTCACTGATATTTATTCTTGTGAAAAATTGGTCACGACCTATTTCGGAAGGATTCGTCAAGGATCTTTCGAGATTCTTTTATCTTCTTGAAAAAACAAATGCGCGTGGCCTGACGCAATTATAATTCTCCCACCCTTGAAATTGAGATTCAAATCAATTTCAGGCCAATCAAATCCAAAACCGATTGATGATATTAGGAATTTGCTAAAATAATTCCCATTTATTTCCAGTTTTCTGTAACTACTCGTAATTCCACTTGGAACTACTACCATCATTGTCATTAGCATTACCATCTTCAACATCATCATTACATTTAAGACGGCATTGAGTTCAAGCTTAGATCTAATATAACTTGAACTGAATTTTTCGCAGCTTTCTTTAGAGAAGTAGTTCGCAATATCTCTTTATCGGCGTAGCCTCAGCATGGAAAATACGGCGAGATCTTGTGGACAATCACAAACCCATACACACTTGAACACATTGAACTTGAGATGTCGCACTTCAGTTCTAGTCTAATACTTTACGATTCACTGAACTTTAAAAAAATGCCTAAGTGATTGTACAGATTTCTTTCTCCATAAACTTGATGTGGGAGAAACGCCAGATTGACTGAAGTTCGATCAATCTCCGACCCTGCAACTCTTGCAACGTCGCGATCAGTAAAACCTGAACACGCCCTTTAACATTTGAGGTCTAACACTTTGCTTGCTTCGTGTCGAAAGCGGCTTTCTTTAGAGCGGTAGTGTCTATTTCCTGATCCGCCACGTCGAAACTAGGGAAGCACGGTGGGGTCTCGTAGATATGCACGTGCTCGTTAGCGTTGGACGACCACGCGGAGTGCGGAGTCGGCGTGGGCGTGGCGTACAAGTTACGTGCGGCTGCGGGCGTCGTTTGGTACAGCGAGTTGGCGCGGTTGCTCGCGGGGGCGGGCACCGGCGGGGCGGGCCACGAGGGTGGGGGGCCCGGGGTCATTCTGACCGCAGAGAGCGGGCCGTCGGTCGTTTTGACCGCGGGCGGCGGAAAGGCGTCGGGGCCGCGGGGAGCGGCGCAGTCCGGACCGGAAGGGTACCACGGCCAAGGAAGTTTCGGAGGGCGCACTTTGATGAAGTCCGGCACCGTGGAGCCAGCGCCCGGCCACCTTCGCCTGAAGATGATCCACGCCGCGATCCCCATCAGCAGAGCCCCCAACAGCGAGAGGGACATCGTCCACCATGAGAAGCTGGCCAGTTGCGACGACGATGACGACGATAGGCAGCCCTGAAAACAAGCAAAAGTATCGTTTAACGCCGATCCTAAAGCGATTTTTATTGAACAGTTTCAACTACGATTATTATGAAGTATCTCTAATAAAACACACATATCAAACTACGAGAATGTAACATTGTAAATGGATGAATTCTTTCCCTGAAAACAGGTCAATATGAAAAACCTAAGATATACTCCAAAAATGGAGCAGCCGGTAAACCGACAAGCTTAGTGATGATTAGGAATCGGATTTTCATGTAAATACACATTTTTAGAGGGAAAAGATACCTGCATTCATGAATATTTTGCAGACTTAATTCGACATTCTGAACGAATTGGAACCATTTTTTACATATTTTGGTATAATTACATATATTTTACGTATTTTATCTATTGCTAAATATATCGTTAAATTTTAATATATTTCGTAATCGAAAATAAACATTTCATATGCGAGTTCGAAATAGTGTATGTTACTGGAAAACTGTTACTGAAATACTTTCAAAGCCACGCAATGCGCTTGTATTAACGCTGGACCTTCGCTCCTCGTAAACAACATTGTATTTACTACGAAAGTATTTTATATTTCGGATGAAACTAGCGAATAATTGCTTCTGTAGATGTAGAATTTTCTTTCAACCTCTCTGAATCCATGTTAATTTCTGATCGGCTACGTACTATGCCCGGAAAACGCTTGAAGAACGGAATTTTAAGCATTATAACGAATTATCATTTCACATATTTTCTATTTTTTCTTACATATTTTAGAAACAATAAATACGGATATATGTACATATTTTGCTTTTTTTATTACAATAAATTGCGTTCCTTAGTGATGATGAATGGATGCACCTTCGATGGATTGATCAGTGGTTATTGATGCGTTAACTGCTAGTCCCGTATGTGTGGTGCATGGTTTTATCGCAGGAGGTGGTGCTGTTCTTCCTCCGCTGGAAGGCGAGAACCGGCGCTGGCCTACTAGTTGCGTTGCCCGAGCCACCTAAATCGGCATGCACCTTCGAATGAGCAACTACATATGAACGTTGCCCTTTTATAAATTTTGCGCACCTATGCATATCTCTTTTCTATGGAGACTGAGAACCCAAATCCCGGGGCGTTGGTGAGATACCACAAAGTTTAATTTAACTTATATGAATGAAAACTATATCATTTTGACACAAGTTTCCCCCAGCAGGCTTGCAATGTTCTTCTGAGCGGGTAGGCTGGCACAGTTATTGCGCATCATTTTATCATCCCATTTAAACATGCATGTTTTTGAAACTGGAGTAGTAACCATGTTCGCGTGGGAGGGAGGGATAATTTGATAGGTTATTCTTGACTAAACAAAATATTTAAATCATAAGTCTTTGTGGTTGCTCACAATGAATACGACAGCATAGAAAGTGGCTTCTTTAACAAAATGTAATTCCTTCTATAATGACACAAATAAAGCCACTAGAGCACCCACTGAGACAAGTCAGATCTGTCGCAAGTCGCACATTGGAACTCTTCCCTCTCTCTTTTACGAATTGCTTTGACAACGCCCCCGCGCTACTGCGAATACAAGATTGGTGACGCATCCATTCTGACCCTGTACACTTTGTCCGGCGACGCGCAAGGAAAATAGTGCTGTTTATAATGGCCACCAGATGATGTTCAATATTTTCCCGTTCTCAGATAAGAAAGCGGTTCTTTATTAAAGTAGCTGCACTGAGAGATACTGTGTTTTCTCGGGCACAACTTACGTTATTTTTTTTCTTCAACTATTTTCTCTTCTCCAACGAAGGTTTTTTTTTTCCAAACAACTCTCCAGTTTTATTTCAATCTTAATGAAATTTTGTACACGTGATCTACATAACAAGAGAAAAGATTCTGTTCTGATGAGGTTTCGCAAAAGTTACTCCCATTCCCCTCGCCTAGCTCTTACAGTAAAATTTAAGCGAGCACTTTTCTGTTTTCGCAAATATCTCGAGAACAATTAATAAATTTACCACAATGAATTAAACATTTCTGAAAGCCTGAAAAATTCCCTACTAAATGCGTTTTAATTCATTCCAATAGCACACTTTGGCTTTAGAGACACCGAATATCAAATTTGTTACAGCTGCCCGTGGCTTGGTTGGTTGGTTAGTGATTCCGGGCGCTTCAACAGCTTAAGTTTTTAGTTCCGTAAGGGTAGTGCATTTTTTCCTCGGGGAAAATGGCCTCGGGAAAAATTTTCTCCTCGGCTTGCCCTTGCCCCAGCCGGGACAAGCTCTAAGCTCCCGACCGGTCTCCCGGCATGTGTGGTAGGGTAGTGCATGTTAGTGCGTGTTAGTGTGTGTTTAAGCGGATGGGATACGACAAGGAAGAGGAAGGGAATATCGCGCGCGGTCCGTGGCCCGTTTGTTAGGATACTGCTCCGGCATTTGCCTGGTGTTGATCGGAGAAACCACGGAAAACTACCGATCAGAGCAGCCGGCTGCGAGAATTCTCCGCCAGACAGATTAGGAGACAGCGGCTGAATTCGATTCAGACAGCGACTGAATTCGATCTAGCTGGAAAGCTAGTGTCGAAAATCCTGCCGCCGTCAGGACTCCAACCTAGGACCTCCCGGTCAGAGGTGCTGCAGTGACATCAGCTGATACACTGAGCTACCGCTCCCGGTCTGCTCGTGGCAATGACGATAGAAAACATATCGGTCGGGGGGAGAAGGGGCATAATGGATTGGACGGGAGGAAAGGAGCACCGCCAGTGCCGGAGCTAGACAATTTTGGCCCGGGGCAATGCCGAAATGTAGCCCTCCCCCTAGAAAAAATTAAAAATGTGAAAGTTGTATCAAGAAACTAAAGGAGTTATTTTATTTCAACAAATAAATATTACGTTGAAGCTAGAAAACGGTTTTGGAAATTTACATTAATAATAATTTTAAGTAAAAGTATTTAGTGATCAAATAATACAACTTCCACGGTAAGCTTAAAACTTTAAAATATGTAAAAAGTTTGTTGTGCTTAGTGTTTAATAAAATCACCTATTAAATTCATGAAATAATAATTATGAATATCAGTAGAACCTATTTTAATGTTAGCGTCATTTTATTAATTTCACAGTCCTGCCTTATATGTAATGGCTAACATTAACTATTTGAGGTAAAGCATTAATTGAAAATTTTATGAAATATCAGACTACTGTATGGCGACTTATGAAAATACGATAACGGTTTTCTTGAGTTCTAATTTCTTTTTCAATTTTTTACTAATTTTTCCCGCTCGGTCTTACCATGGGGCCCCGGGTGACTGCCCGGTCTGCCCATGCCTAGAGAAGGCACTGCGCACGATGGGTGAGGTCAGGGTAGGGCGGAGAAACACTATACATTCAATTAATTGCTTTTCCTTTGCAATATTTTATCGTTAATAAATATCCTAGCAACGCAGGATATTTGAACTACACATTGTGTCTGATAAGTCACTTCCTAGTTTTGGATAACTACAATTTATTCCTTTACGAGCCAATTTATTTACAACCAAATATATTAAAAAGAGTACTCCTTGAGGTTTCGCTAAACATATTTATTCGTTCATTTCAGTAGAAAAATGTTGCCTGTGTTGAGTGTCGAAGAGCGGGCCAGAGAAGCAGCTCGTTATGTCTGAGGATCTGTGTGGTGCGAGAGGATTGATTGATTGATTTATTCATGTTTCCGGGCGCGTCAGCTGCTATGGTCATTAGTCCCGTTAGTGTAGTGCATGTTTTTTCTCGGGAGATGGTGGTGATCTTCCCCCGCTGGATGGCGAGATCCGGCGCCGACCTACCGTCGGCTAGTGGGGTTACCCCCTAACCAGGACTCTCCCACGATTTCCAATCAAGTATTACTTTAATTGATTTATTAATTATTATTATTATTATTATTATTATTATTATTATTATTATTATTATTTGCGTAAAAAATTGCTTTAAGTCCGTAGAATTGTGGTCTGATCTAGAGTGTGAAATGATTGCAGTGGAAGTTCAGGGTAAAAACGATCGAGATACATGGGAAATAATAGGAATGTATCGACCTCCAGGAGAAAATATTAATATTTTGCAGAAACTCGTAGAAAGAACGCGCGTTGGTATCAAGGAGAACAGGCAGTTAATTATCGGTGGAGATTTAAATTTATCCCAAATTCATTGAGAGAGTGAAGTGACGCAGGGGAGAGGAGCGCAGGCGATAGTAAACGAGCTAGTTTGGACAAATAACCTAGTGCAGGTAGTAAAGCAGCCAAAAGAGATAATGCCATTTTAGACATATTTTAACGCGTCCGGAGGGATCCGTTACGAGTTGTGACGTAGTTCCAGGTATAAGCGACCACTCGGCTGTGTGTCTAAAAGTGAAAGGGAACTGTACACCGCATAGAACTGTGCGTAAGAAGATTTACTTGTACCGTAAGGCGGACGTGGCCAATTTACAAAAGTATTTAGTCCATAATTATTCCACATGGGCGGGAATTGGTAGTTCTGTAGAAGTTTGGAATAATTTTAAGAAAATCATTAATAAGTGTATGGATCACTACGTACCGTATAAAATCATAACAAGAAATCCCGATCTAGAATATTATAATAATAGGATACGAAAGTTAAAAAGCAAAGCAAGGCGGGCATATGGGAAAAGAAAAATCAGTGATCAACATTATGAGAAATTTAAGAAACTAACGAGAGAACTATTGGAGGCGAAAGTATTAGCACAGGAAGGGTATTTGGAAATGATCCTTACTGATGAAAATAAAAGTTGGAGCAATTTTTTTAAATACGAAGGTGCAAGGGAAATCGCGAAGAAATCCCGTCTTTAAGAAACTGTAGTAATAACTTAGTGGTAGACGATAAACAAAAATTAAATATATTTAACCAATTTTTCGCGTCAGTTTTTACAGATAAAAGGAAGATCACCGTAAACGAATGCGAAGGTGAACATTTTGAACTAAATCCGACAGCACTTAGGAAAATAATTGCCAAAATAGGTAATAATAAATCAACAGGACCGGACGGAATTTCGGGGGAAACTCTCAAATTAGGAGGAGAAGCTATGTTATAGTACCTATTACGGCTTTTCGAGATATCACTGAACAATTCATGTATTCCTCGGGATTGGAAAGATGCCATAGTGGTCCCAATTTTCAAAGGAGGCTCGCGTCAAAATGTTGAAAATTATCGCCCAGTAAGTCTAACGTCTGTAGTGTGTAAGCAAACGGAACACGCGTAGAATACTTACGCGAAATTTGGGATAAGAATAATATCATTTACGAAGGGCAACACGGTTTTAGAAAAGTATATTCATGCGAGAGTCAGGTAGTCACTGTCAGTCAGGACATTGCTGATTCTCTCGATGAAGGTTCCATTGTTCATGCAATTACTATAGATTTCACAAAAGCGTTCGACTTCTCTCCCCATGATAAATTAATACAAAAAAATTAGTAAGCTTAACGTATAAGAATTGCTCTCTGGACTCGAGAATTTTTCAGTTCGCGTACTCAACGGGTGCGAATCGGGTGAAATTTCTCTTCGAGGGCAGAAGTAACGTCCGGAGTGTTAAATTTCAAAACTAACTTCTACAAAGTGCACCCTCTCATCAACACCCGAGAAGTCATCTTCGCATCCTAGAAGAATACCTTATTTGTATTTTAGTTAGTTTTGTAATTTAAGTTAATTAGTATACTGGTACATATCATATTTATATGATAAAATGGGAAAAAATCCCTCTAAAGGTGTACATTTTTGTAGTCTATGGCCATAGACAAATTCAGGGTGATGTATTTTTCAATACTGGTTACATCTAAGAAAGGTTATTTGGGTCCAAAGCAAAATTGGAAAATTATGATACAAAATTTTCATGATATAAAACAGGTTTTTATTTATTGTAAAAAATGCAGATGTGCTAGCCCTTCAGGCTAACAAAATATGAAATTTACATAAAATTTGGGATATTATAGACACCTTGTGTGGCCTCATAGCATCGGAAATAAAATGTTATTAACAAAATAAAAATTTACTTGCATACAGGCATGTAGTTCGCCTGCCGCCCGCTAGATAGGCCTAGTGCGCATCATGAGTGCCTCACAAGTTGCCTATTCAAGGAGTTTCTATATTCTTTGCTCTTTGTACTAATATCGATTTGTGACTTGTCACATCTCGATGCATGTAGTTCCCTCTCCCCTCAGGGAGAAGCTATTTAAGCGCCTGCGAGCGCTGACTCTAGGGCACTCTCATTCTTTTGAGCTCCGACAGGTCCATATTGCTTTGGCGCGTCAGCCCGACCGCGCGTCGGTTTTATCGGCTTCGGCCGACAGGTAACATGGTAACGGGTGTCATTAAGTTGTAAGCTAATGTAATGAATTTTTGGAACGGCATTTATGTCGTATTAGTGATGGAATTGGATTGGTATACAATATTTATAAGTATGAATATTTTGTAAGTCTTTGGTTTGATGTTGCGCATGTGCTGATTTTTATCTTCAGGTTTTGTAATAACTGTTTCGCGTCGAGCCACTTCTTGTTTGTTGGCGGCGACTCAGTTTATTGAATATTTGTGTTTCTGGACTTGCCATATTGCGGCAGACAGATATAGTATACGCATGCCGTGTCGTGTCTATAGGAAAAGGCGGCGGTATTGCGTGTGATTGCGTGTCATGGCCTATTCCGGCGCAATCTCATGTTGGTAATTTAGTGAGTGCACATTACTAAATTGTGTGTTTATATGTTGCAGCTTCACTAATAGCTTCAAGTCTTCAGTAAGACGCAGGACGCCTGGGACCTCTGAAGCACCTGTTCTACGGCGGAGCTAGTGCCCGTACGGTTCACCCGTGGCACATTTTGTACGCTCCGGCCCCGTGAGCTCCCGTGGCCCCGTGAGCTCGCCTATTGTTCGCAGCTCGGGCAACAAGCTGCTGTCGGCAGTGGTCGGCGGTTTGTAAAGCAGCTTTTTGTGGTAAAAATCAGCACAACACACAGATGTGTGAGGTATTAAGTGTAAGCGCACTAAAAATTCCAATCCAATTTCATCGAGGTATTAAGTGAGACACCTTGAAGGTTACCATGTATGTTTGATTTTATGAATTGTTGGTATCGGGCATTCATTATAGTTGGTATTTTTCATTGTTGTTCCCAGCTCAATCGAGCCTTTAAACTCTGTCATTCTGTTTGATGCCTTCTTTGTGTTCTGAAGGTATAGTTTCAGATTGTTACAGCATGCAACTCAATTTGTTTATCTTTTTGTAATTGAAAGGTTCCTGTGTGAAGGCCTTTGTCAAGTTTGTTAATGTAATTAAGGCGTCGGAATTCCTAAAGTGGATGTTTGTTTCGACGCTACTTGTAATTCTGTGTAATTGAATTTTTGGTAGGTATTTCGTGAACTGGCCTCGCTCCGTTCACTACATTTTGTGATAAAACTCTGTTGGTAATTCAGTGTAATTCCTCGATTGTAGATGTGTATTTTTCCTATTCGAGGAATAATGTTTATAACTTGTTATTGATTGTAATAAATTGGTTAATGTACTTTGATTGTTTCCTCATAGTGTTCATTAACCTTTCTTTTCCTGCCAATGTGAAGTTTATTCGATAAGCTCGAATCTGTAAGCGTACTCCCTATTGGAATATACGCACTTCATTCCGAAGTCATTGCCCTAGGAGGTTTTCTGTGTTAGCTCTGCTGAACCTTAGGTTTAAAAATACATGGTCAGCCGGCATATTTGTAAAGTAAGTTATTTGTTCCTGATTAGTTCAGGTGGCGACCGTGAGTAAGTTTGTATTCGCAGATTTTGCGATTTAGTTGTATTTGACATGCCGGCCCTGATAAAGTGAGTAACAGGCACTTATTTTGTCAATAAATGTAACACGGAGTGCCACAGGGAAGTGTCCTAGGTCCGTTGTTATTTATTGCGTATATTAATGATATTTGGCAGGGAATTGAATCAAAAATACGTCTTTTTGCAGATGATTGCATAATTTATCGAGAAATTAAGAACACAAGTGATACAGAAATATTGCAGGCTGATTTACATAAGCTAGAATCATGGGCTATCACAAATGAAATGAAATTAAATCCCAGCAAGTGCAAGTTTATTAGATTCGCGCGTTCTAGAAACAGAGATGATATCAAATATAAATTAGGAAATCAGGATATTCCGAGGGCTAAATGCTGTAAATATTTGGGAATTGTACTAAATGATGATCTGGGTTTAACAGAAAACGTAAATTATGTAGTAAAAAAGGCGTGGAAGGCATTACACTTTGTAATTAGAATACTTAGAAAAGGACGTGGAAAATCAAGGGAATTAGGGTACACATCTCTAGTACGTCCGATATTAGAATTTGGCTCCATATGTTGGGACCCTTATCGTTTAGGGCAAATAAAATCTCTCCAGAAAGTACAAAAATATGCCACAAAATTTGTTAGGAGAGGACGTTCAAATTCTGAATTTATATCGTGGGAACCTTTGGAAAAACGCAGAGAAAAATCGCGTCATTGTGCATTATTCAAATCAATAAGAGGGGATCGTCCGTGGGGTGAAGTACGGGCAAGACTATCAAAACCTACTTACGTCGCGCGGAAAGATCATGGTTTCAAAATTCGTCAAAGAAAACAGAACAGATGTAAGTAAATTCTCATTTGTAAACCGAACGATAAAAAATTGGAACAAATTACCTGCAGCAGTGCTGAAGACTTTCCCTCAGAATGTCACAAATTTTAAAATTAGACTATGTAAATATGGTAAATAGATTAATTTTATAAAATTGTATTTGGTAACATGTAAAATTTTTAATGTTGTTTGATGTTTGTTTTGTGTATTCTTAGTAATTCCTTAGAAAACGCTACCACCGGAAATATTCTATGTATTCCTAAGTAGCAAAATAAATATTCTATTCTATTATTATTGCGACAATTAATTAAGCAAATGTTTTACAAGTAACGAAAGTATTTTCATTGAAAGTTAAACATGCTTCCTAGAAGTTTTCATGTCACAGCCCCCGAAACAAAACAGAGCAATTGTATTTGAATTCTAGTGAAAAAATTGTTTCACATTTTTGTATATTCACATGTATTAGATTTCGCCGTGAAACGTTTTATGAAGAACAATAAATGAAAACAAACAAACAAAGAACCTGGGCAATTTTAATGTTAACATGTGTCAAAATATTATACTAAATTAAATTCAAATGAAATTGAATTGGAAATATTGAAAGAAAAAACAACTGACTTTCGCAATCAAAACGAAAGAATTTGAGAGGATTCCCCAGTCTCCCCTTTTGATGGTGTGACCGTCCGTTTTTGGTATGCGGTCAGATAAAGTATTTCTGATGCTCTTCCGGAAACGCTTAAACAGTTTTCGTCCAACACGTCATCGATTCGATGTGAAAGATTTTCGGAACGGAAAGCAAACCTGCTCAACCCAGTGGCTCCGCGAGCCGGCCCGAGTGGATTCGGGGCGCGAACCCAGAATTTCACTCCTTATCTGCGTTGTGTCGAGGAGGGGGTCAACACTCAGCGGCAGGGGAAATGACTTCCGGAGGGGAGTGCGAGGCGGTTGAACGTCTTACAGTAATCTGTTCCGAAGCACATGGTATTGGAACAAATCGAATTACCGTTTGTATTACGGCATTCGTATGGGATGTGTGCAAACAGGCGAAACAGTGGGAATAGAATTGCATAAATTTGTTTAGAATATCCAATACCAAAATTATAGAAAATATTTATACCGGTGTAGAAATACTTTTACCTCTGTTTTACCTTTATTCGAAGTACCTTTAAAATAGTGTTATAAGACTTTAAATTCCGGTATTTTTAGAGGTATTTTTACTGTCTCGCTAACGCTACCGCGGTAGAGAGAAAGTTGTGTAATACTGCGCGAAAAAACGGCGAATTTTTGGCAGAGAAACTCTTATTATCTTTATCGAACTGTTTGACGGAATTGGAATGCAAATTACGGCAGTCCTGGATCGCACGCGTAACTGCGATCTCGACCGATTTTAGGTCTCCAGAACCTTAGTCCGCCAGCCGGCCGTTAGAAATGCAGCGAACTCGCTGCTCTCAACAGACGCTAATGACCTCCCGGGTCTATTCTCCAAATAATATTTCTGTCTACTTGACAGTTGGGGTGAGGTTGAGAGATGTTGCCACGTACTCGGGCGGCAGGCACGTGGTCATGTGGTCATTCTCGTATCAGATCATGTCAGCCGCAGCACTAGCACGAAACACATAGCAATAGGAGCTCACAACAGACGACGACAGAGAACCGCACACTCGATGCAGAACCAAAGAAGTAATGGCGCTTTTCAATTTACAGATTCTTCGCTTTGTTGTATTTCATTTTCTTCTTAATAAGTATCGGCAACTCAGCAGTGACATCAACAGAATTTGAAGTCTCTGATTGGATGACGGAACCCCGTCTCCTCACCCCTGTCAGTAGACAGAAATATTATTCGGACAATACCTTACTCCGATCCTTGGAAATACGCTTACACAATAATTGTAGTGACATACAAGCAGCAACGAAATAGAAAAATTACAAATTGACTTTCTACTAGAATCTATGTTCCTGAGGACAAAATGGCAATCTCAATTTTTTTGCGGCCACATAATTTTGTGCAAAATATGGGAGCAATCGCTGCAGTTATTCAAAACTTTTGGTGGAACAATTTAAGATACACACACACCTATCACACTAAGTGCATGTAATTTCATTAACGATATCGGTGTACACGTTTGATTAGTTGTTAAAACATTATTCTTAAGACTTTTGTAAAAAGTAAACGTTGTGTAGAATATCTTTTTTATAAAGTTCAGTATTTTTGTGAATACGTTAATATACATTTAGTGGTACCGAGTTTTCAAAATTTTATTAATTTTAAGTATTTACAAATATATTTCCTACAATTTTATAAAGAAGTCCCCTGCGAAATATTTTCTAGGACCGCTCTTCTCCGCGGTTTTGCGGTTTTGCATATTTGGTTGGCTTGTTGAAATGTAAAATAGAGAGGATGAGAGAAAAGAGAAATTTATGCATGTTTTAAACATTCAGAAAGTATCCAGATCTCCATTAAAATTATATGGTAAGATTGTCACGCATGGATCTTCCCGCCTTGCATTGACATTTTCCGCAACGCATACGGTAGAAACCGCCTGGGAGAGGGTTGACCAATTTTAGGACCGCAAGCCAAGAAAGAGTCCTTGAAGACAATTTTACTGCCTGTAGATTAGACTAGGGTCAGTTAAAATGTCTTGGATGGCCACTTCTTGGCTCGCGAGCGTAAGGTTGGCCACCCCCTACCGGCCGTGTCTACCGTACGAGTTGTGGAAAAAGAAATACGAGAACACGTCAGTGCAAGAAGCAGGAAGTTTTGTGTGTGACAATCACACTACTTTTTTTTTCTCAAGAAATCAAGTTTAGAATCAGATTGTTTGGTAAAAAAAACACATTAAATAAATATATAAATAAACATAAATAAATATATAAATAAATATATAAATAAATAAATATATAAATAAATATATAAATAAATATATAAATATATAAATAAATATATAAATATATAAATAAATAAATAAATAAATAAATAAATAAATAAATAAATAAATAAATAAATAAATAAATAAAAGGAAGAGAGCTGTATGAATTTTTACTGAAATTACTCAAAAAAAAAAAAAAAATAAATAAAAACTCAACGTTGGTGGCAGCTTGAGGTAGACACTGCCTATTCTGATGAATATGTACTTGTTTAATAAAGAAAGACTTAAAATTTTAATATGGTGTAAGTATTATTCACCTGGAAATGTATAATGAACATTTCATTATCATGCCCCAGCCATTTGAAGCGTTTTCTAACAGCCCGTGCGCCATGCGATCGTCTCGCCTATTCCTGCATAGACTTGCGCCCGCTTGGACCTCTCAGGGTACATACTTTGAATATTTGTAGTGGTATTTGTCGTAAGTCACATGTTACGGTGTTATCTAATCGGGAGCTTGAACGTCATATGAGTGACGTCACTATGACCTGGATTAGATGACACCGTAACAGCTGATTAAATGTTGATTGCCATTATAAATAAATCAAAGAATAGGCACGCCCGGGCGCTGCCTCGCTTCGGACTGTATTCTGAGAAAAGGCCCTGTAGTGAGCGGAGATCAGTAGCATCCTGTGACCATACTTGGCGCATGCGCGTTGTGCGTAGGCCAGCGAATTCACTTGTTCCCTGCCCGCCCGGAAGTTTCCGATTTCGACTCGCATGCAAGTCGCGTAGCGCATGTTTACTGTTTTGTTGACGAGCTAATAACGGAGAGAGATGGCTCAGGGCATCAACTGTTGTCACTGCGGTCACTGCTGTCTCTCTGACCGAAAGGTCCTAGGTTCGAGTCCCCACTGTGGCAGGATTTTCGACTCTAGCTTGTCAGCTAGGTCGAATTAAGTCGCTGTCTGGAGGAAGATTCTAGCGACCGTCGGCTCTGATCGGTAGTTTTCTGTGGTTTCTCCGATTAACACCAGACGAATGCCGGAGCAGTACCATAACAAACTGGCCACAGACCGTACGCGATATTTCCTACCTCTTATTTGTCCTATCCTCCCCCTTACGCACACCTACACTACTTACATATGCACTACACTAGCACATATGGTCGGGTGCTTAGAGCTTGTCCCGGCTGGGGCGGTGCCCCGCTGGTGGGAGACACCTGGTTAGGGAAAACCCCGTTAGTCGACGGTGGGTCGGCGCCGGATCTCGCCATCTAGCGGGGGAAGACCACCACCACTACCTCCCGAGAAAAAAAAAACTTGCGCTACTTACGGGACAAATGACCCTAATAGTTGACGCGCCCGGAATCACCAATAATCAATCACGAGTTAACAAGAGGAGAAAGTGACTATTAAAAAGTATTTATTTTTTCCATTTTATATTAGTATGCTGCGGATTATTAGTGACGTGATTTTTTATACTTAAATATGATTTTACGTTAATACTACTACGTACACCGTTTTGTAGCCTAAACAATGTACAAAAATGACAATTTTTTGACAATGGTCGACCTACTCCTATGTTGAGTACAATTGTTCATCGTGCTGGCGAAAAAAATTGAAGAAAATTCTGTTATTCGTGTTATGATTCACACAAATGGCTAACATGTCAAGTTAAAGCCTTATTGATGGCAATGTCTTTATTGTTAATTAAGGGTACTTGGAAGAGATGTTGATATTTTGACATGAAAAATGTATCACAGGTTATACAAAAACACGAAATGTCAAAAGATCACACATGTAATTCAGTGAATCTTAAACGCTTAAAAAAATGAATCCGATTTCTGAATTATTGTCAAAGCAACACAAACTCGCAACACTTTTTTAGAATTTGAATATCTTGAAATCACATCTGCGCGTGGTTCATGGAAATGTTTGGAAATGTAATATCAGTGAGACAATTGTTTTGAATAAATAGAATAAAATTACAAAATCCATCGGATAAATTGAACAAAATTACAAAAAACAGCGACCATGGCCCCTATGGTCCTTCCCGGGATCCGCCACTGTCTAGTAATGTTTTGCCTACCCTGAACATTTGCTTACGAGTCGTCACTGTGTTTCAATCGGCTGAAAAAATGCTCTGTCATAAAGGATAAGAGCTATAATTAAATAACAAAGTTTAACATATTCTGAAATCTTGACGGTTGAATAAAAAATTGATGAAGTACATTGACTTTCCTAATTCATCAGTGTAAACGAAGTTCACATTCATAACAAAACTAGCACAATAGTTAATATAGAAAATCAATGCTAAATAAAAATTAAAAGAACAATGAAGTTCAGTTCAAATTACATGTGATCGGGAAATTCCTTACCTGTCCGTTTTGCCCCTTCGAACACGGAGGCCCAGTTGCGTACAGTTTACTCCAATTCACAGGCACGATCCAAACATTTCTTGGAGGTGGCGGGGTGGTCGTCTTTGACCAAACCTTTTGGCCGAATTTTTTCGCTTTTTCCCAGAAGGCTTTTGATCCTTCGATAAAACCATTAGATTTCGTCGGCTTGGGTGTTGTTAGCACTCCAGTAGTAGTTTCGTTTGCAGAAGCATTGTTCACTTTTTTAGAAAACCCTTTCGGAATTAATATCACATAAAAAGGCGACTTTGTGGTAGTCGGTGGGTTGGCGGTGGTCTTCCCTTGCCCGAAGCCAAGCAAGTTTTTGGCTCCATTTAGTACAGAACCGACTTTACTCACGGCTCCAGAAACGTTAAAATTTCCAATGGAAAGAGGTGATGCAAGCGTTTGCGAGTTTGGTTGTAAAACCAACAAAATATACCCGAGAATCAAACACGTAGCGTACCGCGTAGCCATGGTGTTGGCAACCGACTCGGACATTGCTCATGCGAATGAGACTGCGATGTGGTG
Source organism: Teleogryllus occipitalis (assembly GCA_011170035.1). NCBI lineage: Eukaryota > Metazoa > Arthropoda > Insecta > Orthoptera > Gryllidae > Teleogryllus > Teleogryllus occipitalis. The sequence goes on from BLKR01000066.1 coordinate 388,872, forward strand.
GGGAGACGGTCGCCGGGCTTTGTGGTGGTTGGGTAGGGAAGGGGGCGGGAGGGGGGCAGGACAGGGAGAAGGGAGTCGTCGAGCAGTTCCGGTGCAGACGATTGCAACGTTGGCAGTTTGCGCGTGCAAGTGCGAGCATCTCTTCTGCCCAGAGAACGAGGCTCAAATAGTTAAGATAATATGCACTACAAAATGCACAGCCTGGTTTTCTAGGGACAAGCGTGCGATACAGGAGGGATTTTCCAAGATTGAGCGTTTTCACATTTAACAACACGACGAAGCCGGTGGATGCCTAGTTTCGTGTAAATAAATGAGAACGCTTTCACACTCGCCGATATATCGGTACCATGTCGTTCATCACATGTCAGTACGATGCGTCGTCACGACATGTCAGCGAAAAACAGTCACTCCTCTCATATCGTCGACGATGTGTAATATTTTGTTGATGTAATTTGTAAGTGATGTGTAATTTTGGGGTTGAAACTAAAATGGCCGGTTTCAAATACTATGAAAATAATAGCTATGAATGTCGGTATCGATACTATGCTGATATCGTGCTGACGTCGGTATTAGTAAATGTGAAAACGCCCCTTGAGGGAAGCCCATGTAAGGGAATACAATCTTCTTTGTTTATACCCAGCACCAAGATGCGAATTGAAAATTCTTCGAGGATGCGTTCCAAAATAAAAGAATCAAGTGATGAGGCGTGTCATGACATTTTTTCTGACTGTGGATATGATGAATAATATGTATGCATGAGGCCTTTGTTCCTGCTTGTGACATTTTAATATTACTTTGAAAGTAAGCCCGATGCCCAATGCAACTGAGCCAATAAACATTACCATCAGGACTGGGCAAAATACTTGAAATTTAGTATTGAACTACTTCGCCAAAATACTTTGTAAATAAGTATTTAAATACATTCTTAAAATACATTGGGTTTTGAATTGCTAAATACATACGTATTTCAAATACTCAAAATACAGTAAATACAAAAATTTTGTATTATGCATTTTTTATTACAACAATATATTGTAATTGTGAATTACAATAAATTACTATCTGAAACTAACACATTTTTGAATAAAAACAAAAAGCTTTCAAATATAAAACATTTTAACTTCTGCTTTCACAAAACACAAATATAAAATGATATTAAAAATATGTCTAACTCAAATAAACGGAATTTCTTTTTAAAACTACTAATTTTTTAAATAAATTATCGGACAATTAACCTCTGGTTGGTGAACGCATAAAATCCACAAAGAACAGCAGCTGTAGAATTGGCGGTGATTAATATAAATTAGGTTATACGGAATAAACGCTTTCTTTACTGTCGGATAATTCTTCAGCATTTTAAATGATTTAGATTTATCATTTAAGAGTGAGGAGAATTCAAGTTCAACAGTTGAAAGCAGCTTTTATTTTTGTTTCAATGAGGTCCATTCACTAGCAGAATCAAACGAAAAGAAATTATCTTCGCTATCTTCTTCACCTGCATTTAAAGTATTTCTTTTTTTAATATGCCTATTTTATGTATTTAAATACATCTCTAAAATACATGCTCAAAAACTCAAAAATACAGTTATTCAAATACAAAATGTATTTAAAATATTTCATATACAAGTGTTTAAATACTGCCCAATCCTGATTACCATATTTGCTAATCCTCTTCTCTATCCCGTATGTCATGAACATTTAAATTTGTGGAAACAATACAGAAATTGTGTTCCTATAAGGGAAAAAATTAATATTATTCTGAACTGGTTACATTCAACATTCGGGAAGGAGGTGATTCCCAGCATCCCCCCAGTTAATTCACCCCTTGCCAATACCGGTGGAAGGCGAATTGTGAATATGAATCACCTCTTTTACTATTCCTTCCTCTACACCAGTGTTTTCCAATGGGGTTGGTATCGACTCTTGAGGATCGATGACATTTAAAAGTTGACATTTAATCGATGACATTTAATCGTTGATGATCAAGGTATCGATAGCCGAATATACACTTGCATCTACTTGTTGAAGTCCAAATGATATTGATTTTCCAAAAAAAAAAAAAAAGAAGTCATTAATTGTTACTTTTTCGCACAATATTTACATTAGATAGAAGTATTGTAATTCTGTGGCAAAAATTCTATTTAGTTGAATACAAAAACGTATATTATTAAGTTCTCATAACAAAAAATGGGATATATCTCGTTGTAATGTGTAGTAAATTCAGAATCCACATTTTGTGCGTCCTTGATACCGAAAAATCTGTTTTTTGCAAAACGACCGTCCGTCCGCGTGTATGTGTGTGTGATGAACTCCAAAGTCTAAACAGTATCCAGACTTTTCAGAAAAAATGATAGTCCCCAATCGATCTGCCTGGCGTCGCGTCCCCTTGATTTTGATACGGTTATTTTTTGGTTTCCGAGTATTACAAGACACCTCATTTTCACAATTTTGTCAGAAATTGCACACATTTTTTGTTTAAATGTTTATAAAAATGGTGCATGTTTCATTTTTGATGAATTTCCTGGATTTTAAAAGTTCAAAATTATTGCATTATCTTCCTACAACTACAATATTGAAGATAGATGTTCTGTTTGTTAATGAAATCTGTTCTTCAAAGTTGGTTCTTTTAAATAAAGTCATTAATTAAATTGAGTAATTTTCGTGTAATTTCGAATGTAGTATAGGAAATTTTCAAAACAAGATTTTTTTGAAAAACAGCTCCAAATTAATTTTACACTCGACTAGTCCAATATATACCTATACAAATGGCACAGTGCTCATGTTTCGGCGCACAACGTTTAGTTTTGAAAGTTGCAAAAAATTAATAGTAAACATTAACAGTTAAAATAGCAGAAAAACGGCAAAAGTATGTGCTGTTGTATATGTTTTTCAAAATACGCCTATTAATAGTTTTCCAGTAATTGTGATACGGCTTGGTTCACATTAGGTCGCAATATGAGTTTCGCCATTCTGGATGTCATTAAAATACTTTAATTTTGGGGAGCACTTTCCTTGAAACCCCTCCAGACATTTTCATAGTTTTTTGGAAACGGCTGAGATCCTAATTAATTTGTACTTTTATATTTAAGCTGCAATTAAGTTAAGGTAGAGAATAATTAATAATGTACTAGTAGAGTATTATTTAAGATAAAGTCCTTCCTCTAACTAGTAACTCCACAAAGCAGGAGCTATTTTTCGAACCAGTATCAAATTTGAAGCTACCTATTGGATAACAGTAACCCCTCTGCTAACTCACCTAGTATAGAGAAATTTTAGTTGATTAAAAAACTGTGCTTTGTTTCATAGACAAACTCCTATCTCCACAGTACTCCTGAACAAGAACTATAAATGGACTCTCAAGTCTTGCCAATGCTTACCGCTTGGACACACCTTTCGCGTCCAGTGACGCACTTCGTCTTTCTAAGAAAACCTAACTTTACCTGCTCCTGCCCCACCTCCGCCCCCACACAATAGGACTAAAACTTCCTTCGCTACCCTCGACCTGAGCACGGTCTCCTACCAGGGTTGCCAAATAGAGCAGACCGGCTTAGGTGGCTCAGGGCCAATTGTATCATTGCAGTACTTCTAACCGGGAGGTCATAGTGTTCTGAGTCCCAACGGTTTTCGATACTAGCTACATAGCTAGGTCGAATTCAGCCGCTGCCCGGAGAATTCTAGTGGTCGGTTGCTCTGATCGATAGTTTTCGATAGTTTCTCCTTTTAATACCAAGCCCATGCCGGAGCAGTTCCCGATCAAATGGGCCACGGACCGCGCGCGATCTTTCCTTCCCCTTCCTTGTCCTATCCTCACCCCTTACACACACACACACACACACACTTACATGCATTACACTACCACACCTGCCGGGAGACTGGTCGTGAGTTTAGAGATTGTCCCGGCAGGGGCGGTGGCCCGCCAGTTGAAGATACCTGGTTGGGGTAAATTCCTTAAGCCGACGGTAGGTCGGCATCGGATCTCGCCATCCAGTGGAAAAATATCACTGCCACCTCCCGAGCTAAAATGCACTACACTTACGACTAATGACCTCAGCCTTTAGCGCGCCCAGAATTACAAATCAATCAAGAGACAAACGGACGTTTTGCCGTTAATCGATTTTTCGGTATAAAGGACCCACAACACACGGATTCTGACTAAAAAACGTGTTAGAGAAAGTAATTTTCAAGATTTATCCCCTTTTTGTTACCAGCGCCCGGCAATAAGAGCTTTTGTTTTGAAAATTCGTGCTTTTTCCCCGCATACAATATTCCCTCTACTGCGTAGGCAGCAGGTAGAAAGTAAATTGGTTTGAAATTAATTTTGAAAAATGTGCAAGGTTCTTAACAACTTGGTTTCACAAAAGAAAATAGACTGACATCCATGATCTTGCCAAAAAAATAACTAATCACACTACGTTGAAGTGTTGAATTTATGTCTCGAAGACGAAAGAATATGTTTTGGAACTCCCCTGTCGGATCCGTGAACCACTCGCTCCATCGTATCTCAAGTAGTTCACTCGGCGTTGCAGGACCCCCAACCCCAAAATCATGTTGAGGTTGCCTTCCGAAAAAAAAGTCGTCTAGATTTATTAAAAACTAGTTATCAAATATTAAAAATATATTTTTAATGTTTAAACTAGTAAGAACCCGTCAAAATTTGACGGTGAGATCTGAGATAAATGTAAAATACTGTACCTAGACTAATGTTCACAATATATTGCATTGTTTGAATCTTGAGGGTATAACGAAGACATTCTGTGATGAGTTCTCAAAATTTTGAACACGTATGGCCCATGACCAGATGGCAATGCGATATCGGCACAAAAGATATAGCACTATTATACTGAAGGATATTATTTCTAAAGTTTTTTTGATGTGTCATCATCTCCTATAAACAACTGATTTCTTCTGGCTTATTGTCCGAAGGTATACTTATTTTCCCATTTAAGCAACACAGAGTAAATCGTTTGCAGAATTTCCGTCACATGGAAAGTATAAAGCAGAACAAAACTGACATTTCATACACAATGACCCAATAGAAAACGAAGTGACCTCACTATCACGACACCTACGCTGACTTCCTCTTTCCCTGCGTTCAGTTAATGTACGTTTGCGTCTTTTGGGGCGCGTGGACAACGATTCGGAATTCGACATAACCTGTAAACAACTTCACATAAGTATTGTAATGAACCGTCGTCCTCTTATATCTATAAAACAACTATAATCGCCCCTCGTTAGGCGCGCCAAAATATGTAATGAACCACTACCTGCTCTAGATCAACTATAATCTTTATAATCGTCCGGCGTTATAACGCCAAAATAATAACCAAAACCCGCTCTTATCAATTGCCCTGGTTATACTCAGCTTCCACCTCCAAGGTTGCCCGTCGACTAGCTGCTCCCCCAGAACTTCCGATATTTTCTTACTTACACATAAAATCTGGGTGTGAGGTTGTGGCTGACCTGTACAGGATCTAACAACTATTCGGGCACGTGGGCGTAGGTCATTAACTAGCTACATGCAACAATTAAACTCCGTTCGTTTAATTTAATGTCGAACCAAGTGATGTTCGCCGTCATTTATTTTCTGTAATTCCTGTGCTAGTCGTTATTTCAGTTGATATATATATATATATATATATATATATATATATATATATATATATATATATATATATATATATATATACAAACTGGGGTCGTTGCTCTCCCATGACTCACATAAAACACTTAACGACAAACAAAATAAACACATAAACACATCAACGATATAATACACTTAAATTACATGACACAAAATCCAAAATATTTCCATTCATACTGACAATTATAAATAAACTCATTCACACCCGAATGCGCATTCTGCCTGTATATCTATTGAATCTATTTTACGTTAAGACAGAACTTGATCTTGTACAGAAGCTAATTTTAATCTTTCTTCTCCTTCAAAATGTGAATTTCATAACAAAAAAAAACAAAGTTTCATAACTTCCCTTTTGCCGAAAACGCTGTAATCCGCAGCAAACCATTGTTGCGCGCCGTCCTCGCTGTATATTACGCAGCATCCTCCAAATCCATCCTCCCGCAGCATTTCTCCATCCCCACACATTACCAAAAATTTCTTGAACTCGCTAATATCTTCTTAGCATGTCCTTTCATTCCCCTATCATCCTATTTCCATTACGCAACTAATAACGCGATTATCTGTCTATCGCGTGCTACATTTCCTCCAAAATGTCCTATTGTTGAATATACTGCGACATAAAATATTTCCGCGTTACGCATTGTTATTACGAACATCATTGCCTAAACTCACTATATCCATTCATGTTCACCGTGTTTCTCGCACAATTGCACACTAAAATTTTATCTTTTTTCGGAGCGTTCTTCCCCACGTCTGACTTCGAGCTCGCTACCATCATCTTCTGGTCATTGTTGCGTTGTGTCTTCAACTTTTTTTCTGGAACATTTACCGATCGCTTACGTGTCTTTACCAAAAATATCATACCATTTTACTTAATTCTGTCCTTTCCAGGCTATTTCTCTTTATTACTACTTTTAATTATCAATTTACATCTTATTACTATTTCTTTTACGATTTCCTAATGTTTATTAACGCCAAAATTGCTTAATTTCAGTCGCTCGGCGTCTTGACATAGTTGTGACGTCAGCGCGACGCATCATTGTTCTCTCGTAAAAATTCCAAATATACAATTTCAATTTGCATCTCTACTGCAGCTCCTCGATATTTTTCAGAGTTGCGAGTAATGTCATAATTTTCCGCGTGATTTCCTTTGTTAATCCCGAAAGTTTCATTTCAATCGCTTTACGCGTTCTCTTAATTTTTAGGAAAAACCGCTTCTTTACATTACCTTTCTTATGATAACAATGGCTGTAAAAATTTCTAGTTATATCGTCAAAAGTGTACTTTCAAAATCACTCATATCTTTTAAACCCCTGATGCGATTTGTTTCGAATAACTTTTGAAATGTTCCTCTAAATGAATGCTATTGATTCGTACTGTCCAAATCGGGATTTTGTCGCGTCTTCTTTAATTTATAAAAAAATTATTAGTGCGCGACACCGCTTTCTTCTGTTTTTCCATCTCCTGCTCATGCCATTCCTTGTTATGTTTGTTCTTTGCATCTAAATTGTTCGTGGGGATCTTAGATTGTTACAGTATTGTGTTTGTCTTTAATATCATGGCTCGATTTGTTGCAAAGTGGAGTACTTGATAAAGTGTAGTTTCAGAGTGGTGAACATGTAGGTTATCCTTTTGACGAGTGTTGTAGTTGTGTACATCAGAATTTAGAGTAAAAGTGTCTTTGTTTTCCATGCGAATCTTCTTTGTGAAGACCACTATTTCAAATATACACATGCATGGTAGTGAAAGAATCCTTAATTTATTGAACAAGGCTTTGCCAGATTTCAGCTTATGAGTTCTGATCATTGTTTGCAGTATTATTTTTTGGATAATAAATGCGCGAGAGATTTCAGGGACATTTCCCCAAAATATTATTCCATATTTCATGTGTGAGTGCACATTCACAAAATACATTGTCCGAAGTATCAAAATATTGGAGCTTGACCTGAGAGTGTATAGGATATAGCAAGATTTGGTGAGCTTCTTATGATTCTCTAGATTTGAAATGAGAGCATTCCATTTTAAGTTTTCTCGGATTGTTAGACCGAGGAAGATAGTTTCACGTGACATCGTTACAGGGTTAATATTTATAAGCAAATGCTGTGATAGTTTTTCTTTCTATCGGGGACTCATGAAATTTAGAGATACTATCTTGCTGGTATTTATAATGTTTGGTGTCTTGAAACCATTTTACTAGTGCATGCAAATGCAAATCATATACAATGCAAACGAGTCTCTTTTTCTAATGATTGTTGTGCTTTTGCTTTGATGATTGTGTCATCTGGAAACAAAATTATTTTGTTGTATCTTAAATTCGAAAGCATCTCGTTTATGTATATAAGGAATAGTTTTGGCCCCAGGATGGATTCTTGCGGGACTCCACAATTTAACAACACAACAGTGCAGGAGTAATATGAGAAGATTTTGTTTTCTTTAAATTGCTGGAGGGTAACTACTTGGATACAGTTTGATAAATATGATTTGGTCCATTGGCCTGTAATGCCTCAGATCCTTAGCATTTCTAGTTTTGTTAAAACAGTGTGATGGTCAATAATGACAAAGGCTTTTGAAAAATCTAAGAAAAGGCCAATGGGAATTTCCTGCTGATTTAGTGCAATAAGTATCTCCTTTAAAAAGGAGATGTCTGTGTCTGTGGATTTATTACCCCTGAAGACATGTTGTTCATTTGTAAGGACATTATTTGCATTGAGAAAATGTTTGAGCCTATCACTGATAAGCCTATCCAGAATATTTGAAAATCCTGATAACATGGAGATAGGTAGTAGCTCATTGAATCATAAATATTGTCCTGTTTAAACAATAGTTTAATTTTTGTCATTTTAAACAATATATCAGTAGACTCAGTGCGTAACAATTATTCTGAGGGTCGGGGGAGTTGCATAAGAAAAGAAAAATGGTATAAATATGTTACATAAAAATATGTTAAATATGTTATTTAGATAAAATGCATAAATGAATATTGCTACAAAGCTGTAATGCTTAAATTATAATAATACTCGCAAATTACAGCAATAGTATGTGAAATAAATATGTTAGCGAGACTTGAGTATTAATACTAGACCTAAATGTTACGGGCAACGGCTCACGTCCAAGAAAAGGTTGACTGAATTGCGGATAACCGTACCGGCGCATCGAGGCCAACAAAAATGCTTCGCAACATCTTTTCTTTGCATCTTTAGTTCCTTCCAGTGAGCTATCGAGGATTTTGAGGTTTTCCACAACCTGTGGTTAAGTCTTCTTTCTCCAAGAAACATTAACGACTCTATTGTAACCGCAAGCTCCAGTTTTGTGCTCCTGATATTTTAACAAAACATGAGAATTTCGCTCTCTAGTCTTGTATCATAGAAGGAGACAAAATATACTGAATAGTTTATGTGATGCCCATTCATACAGGTTTAATTGAGCTTAAACAATAATCAGAAACGTCCATGTTTATAAAAATATCTTATTATATTCATATATATATATATATATATATATATATATATATATACACATATTCAATGTAATGAATCACTAATATTGTTGAGCTATTTTTGGTAAATACTATCTTTATTTCCGCGCAAGAACTCTGACAAAGTCTGGGTCAAGTAGCGGCGTCCCAGATCTTACGGCCATGAGTTGCAGGGCACGTGTGGTTAACACGTAAGTATCCGTACGCTGTATTCTGGTCTTCTCAACCTCAGAAGTGAGTTTTCTTCTCGTCACACAACAACATAGACTAAGACATTGCAAGGAAAACGTACACTATAATCTTGCCCGACCGGGAATCGAAGCCGTGGTTGCGTAATGGAAAGCAAGCACGCTGACTATGAGTATCCACGAGGGCTCATATTATACTATAAACATTATTTTATCAAAAAGTAGGGTCTAAAAAAGATCCATAGATGAGATAAACAAATACATTTAATTTACAAAATTAACATTAAATTAATACAGGTTTGAAACTAGTTCTTAGCAAAATGGGTAATAATAACTCAAATCTATCATTAAGCATCCACCACGCCTCGCGCAGGATTTTGTTTGTTGATGTGGGGAAGCTTCCTAACCACAAAGTATTACGTGTGAACTCTTTCCTTCCCTTCCCGGTACAATCTCCCTTAATCAGTCACATAGCCGACAGGGACTGGCGGTACCTCGTTCCTAAAATGTGCCAGAAAAACTGAAAGAGATGTTCCTATGGCTAGCTCTGGCAGCCAAGGCGATGAGGTTTCCATCATTGCAGCGGCAGAAGTGGAAAAGAGCGTCGGGATGGCATGTCTCACACACCCGCGGATATGGCAGGAATGAGCGACTGAAAGATGGAGATTTTATAGTTACCCAATAAAACAAAAATTTTAACTCAAATTGCCAAATATAAACCACAGAAATAAGCCATACGTTTAACAGCTGGAACATACACAGCCTTAAGTAATTTTTAATTGAAATGTTTGTTCAGAAAAGGACGAAGGACTGGAGAGTGTTTTTAACAATAAAGACAGTATTAGCTTCAGTAAGAGGTTCCCAGTGTTCTTTGTCCAGAGGGAAAATAAGTAATAATAATAATAATAGTTGCATGAGTCGACACCGACGCTTAAACTGATGTCTATTAAATATTTTTATTTGTTTAAAATTTCTGAAATTCAGGTTCTAAACAAAAAGGAACTTTAAACGTACAGTTGCCTTTTTATTTCACCGTCGGAGTATGTTAAGTATTAATCAAATATATTAATAATTAAAATTAAGTACAAAATTACGTGTGATCTCATCTCCTCTTGTCGTATTTTCTTTCGGGCTAGTCACTACCCACTTAAAAATATGGTGTTGGAGAATCTAATCCGAGCTCTCTCAAATAAGTTGTTTTGAAGAGAACATACTCCCAGTATATTTTCAGGAAGCTTATTAAAGAAAATGTATAGACTTGCAAGCTCCTGTGTTCTAGAACACATCGTTCCATTCGGAGAGATTTATATTAAAATTTGTAATGTAATTGAAATTATCCTACAAAAGGGTATTATCTCATTAGCAATATCGCATGCTAAACATAACAATATTCCTTTCCCTCCCTAGTAATGCGAGCCCTGCCCCGCATCCTGTAAACAGCGTCGTCCGGACGATTTCTAGAGACCTCAATGCCTGGCCGAGGCTCTGGGGCTCACTGTTCTCGCAGCCACCGCTAGATAGCAGCGCCAAAACATATTTTTTGCCATTTTTGAATCTCTTCTCGACGGATCCGCCAACAAATCATCATACAAAAAGATGCGTTGACTTATGTTTGAATGGTCGCGTTTGGGGGACGGGAAGTGATTGATTGATTTGTCAGTGATTCCGGGCAAGTGAACTCCTATGGTCCGTAACTGTAGTGTGTTTTCCCTCGGAGTTGGCGGTGATATTCTCCCGCTGAATGGCGAGTTACGGAGCCCTACCAGTCGCCGATCTACCGGCGCCTAGGGTTTTTCCTCAACCAGGTATCTCCCACCAGCTGGGCAACGCCCTAGCCGGGAGAACCTCTAAGCTCTTGACCGGTCTCCCAGCATGTGCGCCAGTGTAGTGCATGTTAGTGTGTGTATAAGGGGTGAGGATAGAACAATGAAATGGAAGGAAAGATCGCGCGCGGTCCGTGACCCGTGGCCGGTATTGCTTCTTAATTCGCCTAATGTTGATCGTAAAAACCACGGAAAACTACCGACCAGAGTAGGCGGCCGCTAGAATTCTTCTCCAGATTACGATTCAATTCGACCTTGTAGACAAGCTAGTGTCGATAAACCTACCGGGACTCGAACCTAGAACCTCGCAGTCAGAGGCAGTGCAGTGACATTAGTTTTTGTCTAGTGGTCCGACCTTGAGTGACGGACGGACAGACGGGCAGACGGACACACCCGGATTATTCAAATACTACTTAAGGATTATTATTATTATTATTATTATTATTATTATTATTATTATTTCAAAATTTCACGCTCTTCCGGAGTTTTCAAGTATAACTCAAGGACAGAACGCCAACACATATGGTGAGACAGATGGTGAGAAGTTCTTGCTCCAGTGCACTCAGGTTCCGCTTCAATGATTTAGGGAGAGAACCTTGCGCACAATGTTGGTGGTTGCCAGCAACACGGCCTTCTGCATGGTTCTGAGGTGCCACTCATTTAGATGGAGTTTTTCTTTCACAATCCTCCAATCTTCAGCCACAAGGCCATTAGTTGAAATAACTACGAGTACAATATCTACCTCTATTAGTTTGTACAAGTTTTTCAGTTCAATTGAGAGTGGCTGATATTTTCTTTCCTTTTCTGCAATAGTCGTCAGCAGATTATGATCTAGTGGGACTGCGATATCTATTATTATTACCCTACGAGTAGTTTTGTCGAATACGACACTATCAGGCTTATTTGCTTGCACTGTTTTATCTATAACAATGGGAGTATCCCACAAGATTTTTGTTCTCTCATTAGACAAAACTTGTTCTGGTAGATATTTGTAGTAAGGCAGGCTTTCCTTTATCAGGTCCAATCTTTTGGCAAGAGATTGGTGGATGATTTTGGCTACATTATTATGACGTTGTAAATAATCTGTTTGTGCCAACTGAGAGTATCCACTGCAGATATGTTGGATAGATTCGGTGGCCTTCTTACACAGGCGACACTTGTCACTGATGTTCTCTTTCATAATTTATCGCCTGTAGTTATTAGTGGCTACTACCTGATCTTGAATGGCCAGTACAAATCCTTCCGTCTCGCCAAAAAGCCGAGCGGTTCTCAACCATTCAGTCGATCTCTACACATCTATGGAGTTACTTTGAAGAGCAGTAGCAAACCTGCCATGGAGTTCCTTTGATCTCCACTGCTCAATTCGGTCCACAGGTTTCGGAACTCTTGGATTGTGATCTTCCTGGAGTAGCTTCAGAGGTGTATAGCCGTGATCTTGTGCACAAATGGCCGTCATGGATTCGTTGTTGATAAAATAATTTCTGAGCTGTTTTTATTGCTGGCGGCACATAACTTCAAGACTTAACAGACCACGGCCCCCATGATGTCTTGAAAGATACAGCCTTTCGGTGGAACATCGAGGATGATGCATCCGATATTTTGATAGAAGTGTTCTGACTTTTCTATCGAAAGCTTGCAAAGATGTCTCAGACCACTTGACAACTCCAGATGTATGTGATGCTGCTGAAAGAGCCCAGGTGTTAATTCCTGTAATTTGTTTCTCGAATTAATACAGGACTTGTAGATTTTCGTCACACGAGAGAGAACCTTTCTTTCCACTTGTTTTCTTATTTTTTCATCTGCAGTTCCTAGGAGCTGCTGGAGATCCAGATACTTATATTCATCTCCATTTATTATTATTATTATTATTATTATTATTATTATTATTATTATTATTATTATTATTATTATTATTATTATTATTATTATTATTATTATTATTATTACTATCATCATCATCAGTTTCAACAATACGTGTTTACCAAGAATGCTAGGAGTATCTTTTTTGTAAGACATTGCATTCTCTGATTATTAATTCAGTATTTTAATTTACTTTGAGGCAAATTTGTCTGAATATTTATACCAGAAACATTTCATAAATTCAAAGTTTCAATGTCAGTGGTAACTCGATCAATTTCAACAAATAACTATGATAGTTGGAGAGAACCTGTCTCCCGTATTTAGGGTGGAGAATTTAGACAGCTGGACGCCTCTCAAGAATTTGTTTTCTTCGTTGTTTAAAATACTTTTTCACCATAACAAAAATCATATTTACCTCACGGTATTAAGTGTCATAAAAAAGTTAATAAATTGACAATATATTTGTACCACTTGAACTTAACATTATTTAATATTTTACAGTGACAAAAATGTAGTTCTTAGCATAACTATGAAACAGAAACGTTCTCTTCATTTCCGCTCCCACTTGATATGGTTTTGATTCTTCAGTCGTTGGTGAATCGATTATATATCCCAATTTTAAGATTATATTGATAATCTGCCTCAATTACTGCATCAATGATGTATTTTCAACACAAAGTATATAATTTTATATTTTTGACTTGACGATATTACAATCATTTTATACATAAGAAGTTAAGTAATATTTAGGTGGAATAATTTTCACGATAACTCGCTACAATAATACGATAACGGTTCTATTAGCTCTCATGTACTTATTTTAATAATACAAATTCTTCGTCTCACACTAGGAATACCAACCTTAACGTTGTATGAGATTTTGTTAGTAAAGAAAGAATATTTCTTTTTTTGTCACACGCTTGGTGGCCAACTGTAACGGTTCCAATTAGTTCACCTAGTTAATATTTACTGCTAACAGATTCTTTTATCGTTATCTGAGTTGTAAATAATATTTCCCTACGCCTGAGAACTAGTCGGCCGTTTTCAGTAAAATTTGGGGTTTGGGAAATTGGATACGTGGATTTCTCTTGTCTTGCTGAAATGAAACACCAAATATTTCAAAATTGATCATTGGTGCAGCAATTCCGTTTATTTTTGCATCAAAATCTGTTATCTTGTTTCACCGCATCCTCCACTTGTTGTCACATATCACATTAAAGGAAAATACCAACACTACTTAAATATTTATACCCTTCTACTTGCATAGAAACCCCTACTATCTTATGCATTGTTGCATATCATTTCTGCACCGCGCAGTTTGAAACAAATGACAGCTGTTCTCTTTTGTCAACCCGGTGTACTTTTGTACTTTCTATTCAAAAATGTCTTCACAATTTTCATAATTTCTTCGTTATAATAATTTCTAAATAAAATCCAAATAATAACTTCAATAACTTTTCGCTTTTCAAATTCCAGATCTTGTTACACTACTAAATGTTTTTTGTGATTGCTCATGTCAAATCATCCCATGTCAAATCCCATTTAATTGTATTTGCCTAACATGGGAACATTTTCTTCAATTAGATTTTTGGTTACTCGAAAATTATATTGAAATCGTACCACTATCTATTTAGTAAATGTTTTTTATTTGTTTATTTATTTATTTATTTATTTATTTATTTATTTATTTATTTATTTATTTATTTATTTATTTATTTATTTATTTATTTATTTATTTATTTATTTATTTATTTATTTATTTATTTATTTATTTATTTATTTATTTATTTTATTTATTTATTTATTTTTTTATTTGTTTATTTATTTATTTATTTATTTATTTATTTATTTATTTATTTATTTATTTATTTATTTATTTATTTATTTATTTATTTATTTATTTATTTATTTATTTATTTATTTATTTATTTATTTATTTATTTATTTATTTATTTTATTTATTTATTTATTTATTTATTTAATTTCTCACTGATCTGCTGACAGCACAGTTCCTTAGATATTTTTTAGAAATACATAAACTTTTTACCTTCTCCCTAGAACCTTTGAGCGTTTATTTCGTTTCTGTAAATGTCAATTCCAAAAAATATTGGCTAATTTATTTATATACTACTGGAACGCGTCCAAATGGACCGCCACAGTAACCATCTTGAACATAAAATGTACTGGCGACGCGATAACATACAGACGGCGAAATCTAGTGGTTGATTTTGGTACCAACGTCACGGGTGGCTGGCACCAGGCTGGGATGTCGGAAGCAACTGTGAAAAGCAGTTCCGTTTCGGCAATTACCGTAAGACTCAGTCAGGCAAGTACTTTTCTACCGCAACAATGCCAAAGAGAAACTTAAGAATGCATGAGAGCGGAAATAAAATCTATTAAAAATTTAAATATTAATAACTTTACTCTAACGATTTAGTACAAAATATCACTTTCCTTTGCAATTTTCCGTTGTGTTCAAACGACAATCTATGCGAGGTTCTCTTTGTATTTATTACATTGTATTATCCGAAATACGTGTTTTCCAAAATTAATAAGATTTACACAAGTAGATCAATATAATTTTTGGAAAAACTTTTCACTATTCACAGGCCCACCATTAGATTTCTTCGGAAAAACACGTTTATTGTCATGTGTTTTGTGTAGATTCCTGTACAACGTCCTAAAAGTCAAGGTTGGGAACTATTTCACAGTCGCTCACCAGTGCAATTCCAGTACCTGGAGTACACCAGTAGAAGGAAGCACCAACGGTTGGTTCCAAATTAAATTTCAATACAATTAAGGAAACATTGTATCTATTTAAGAACCAATGCTACATTTATTAAACAATATCTAATATTCACTATATAAAAATGCGTGTCAAATTGTTTCATGTTGTGCGTTGGGTTAGGAACATAAATATTTTGAAAATTTTCTGTTCTTGGGGCTTAACAGTGGAAAACATCCTTCATTAGTACAGGTTCTACATTCACTATGTTCCTTCGATTGTGTAATTGTTCTCTAAACCTATACGTACTAAAAAAAATACAAGCGGTTTATAGGCAGGCCTGGGAATGAAAATACTCGATGGTTTCGAATTATTTTGTAAATATTCAAAGAGCAGTGAAAGACCAGATATTAAATTGAAGACCTACATTTCAAACACCAGTTCAGTCATTTTTCTTACTTTTCAGGAGAAACGAAAAACGTTCAGTTTCTACTTCACTTTCAATTGAATTATGGAAAAGTAGATTCAACGAATCGTTGCGAAGATGAATTTTTCATGTTACGATAGAACAGTTAATAAAACTCAATATTACCATTGAGCTGTTAAATGAAAGCAACGAAAATATATTAGCAATGGTATTCAAAATTGACAACCACATTGGAATGCTATTCATAATAATTCAATTTCTCAAACATTAGTTCCAATTTTACATTTTGGTCCTATTTATAGGCACACATTAACAAGGAAAACTAACCCGAGAATCTCGGTTGCAGAAATAACATGAGTAGAGTACGTGTAAATCTCATGGTCGTGGGATTGAAGCCCATGCTGGGCGAAGAGTTTCATATTCTTTCTCTATCATGAGCGGCTGGCGATTACGGAAGAAAGTATTGCCGCGAGCGTCGCATACAGTCCGGCTAGGTCAGTCGGTAGAGCATGAGACTCTTAATCTGAGGGTCGTGGGTTCGAGCCCCACGCTGGGCGAAGACTTTTATTTTGAGAGTCTATGATGTACTCCTGGCGATTACGGAAGAATGTATGGCCGCGAGCTTCGCACGCAGCCCGGCTAGCTCAGTCGGTAGAGCATGAGACTCTTAATCTCAGGGTCGTGGGTTCGAGCCCCACGCTGGGCGAAGACTTTTCTTTTGAGAGTCTATGATGTACTCCTGACGATTACGGAAGAATGTATGGCCGCGAGCTCCGCACACAGCCCGGCTAGCTCAGTCGGTAGAGCATGAGACTCTTAATCTCAGGGTCGTGGGTTCGAGCCCCACGCTGGGCGAAGACTTTTATTTTGAGAGTCTCTGATGTACTCCTGACGATTACGGAAGAATGTATGGCCGCGAGCTTCGCACGCAGCCCGGCTAGCTCAGTCGGTAGAGCATGAGACTCTTAATCTCAGGGTCGTGGGTTCGAGCCCCACGCTGGGCGAAGACTTTTCTTTGAGAGTCTCTGATGTACTCCTGACGATTACGGAAGAATGTATGGCCGCGAGCTTCGCACACAGCCCGGCTAGCTCAGTCGGTAGAGCATGAGACTCTTAATCTGAGGGTCGTGGGTTCGAGCCCCACGCTGGGCGAAGACTTTTATTTTGAGAGTCTCTGATGTACTCCTGGCGATTACGGAAGAATGTATGGCCGCGAGCTTCGCACGCAGCCCGGCTAGCTCAGTCGGTAGAGCATGAGACTCTTAATCTCAGGGTCGTGGGTTCGAGCCCCACGCTGGGCGAAGACTTTTCTTTTGAGAGTCTATGATGTACTCCTGACGATTACGGAAGAATGTATGGCCGCGAGCTTCGCACACAGCCCGGCTAGCTCAGTCGGTAGAGCATGAGACTCTTAATCTGAGGGTCGTGGGTTCGAGCCCCACGCTGGGCGAAGACTTTTCTTTTGAGAGTCTATGATGTACTCCTGACGATTACGGAAGAATGTATGGCCGCGAGCTTCGCACGCAGCCCGGCTAGCTCAGTCGGTAGAGCATGAGACTCTTAATCTCAGGGTCGTGGGTTCGAGCACCACGCTGGGCGAAGACTTTTCTTTTGAGAGTCTCTGATGTACTCCTGACGATTACGGAAGAATGTATGGCCGCGAGCTTCGCACGCAGCCCGGCTAGCTCAGTCGGTAGAGCATGAGACTCTTAATCTGAGGGTCGTGGGTTCGAGCCCCACGCTGGGCGAAGACTTTTATTTTGAGAGTCTCTGATGTACTCCTGACGATTACGGAAGAATGTATGGCCGCGAGCTTCGCACACAGCCCGGCTAGCTCAGTCGGTAGAGCATGAGACTCTTAATCTGAGGGTCGTGGGTTCGAGCCCCACGCTGGGCGAAGACTTTTATTTTGAGAGTCTATGATGTACTCCTGGCGATTACGGAAGAATGTATGGCCGCGAGCTTCGCACGCAGCCCGGCTAGCTCAGTCGGTAGAGCATGAGACTCTTAATCTCAGGGTCGTGGGTTCGAGCCCCACGCTGGGCGAAGACTTTTCTTTTGAGAGTCTCTGATGTACTCCTGACGATTACGGAAGAATGTATGGCCGCGAGCTCCGCACACAGCCCGGCTAGCTCAGTCGGTAGAGCATGAGACTCTTAATCTCAGGGTCGTGGGTTCGAGCCCCACGCTGGGCGAAGACTTTTATTTTGAGAGTCTCTGATGTACTCCTGACGATTACGGAAGAATGTATGGCCGCGAGCTTCGCACGCAGCCCGGCTAGCTCAGTCGGTAGAGCATGAGACTCTTAATCTGAGGGTCGTGGGTTCGAGCCCCACGCTGGGCGAAGACTTTTATTTTGAGAGTCTCTGATGTACTCCTGACGATTACGGAAGAATGTATGGCCGCGAGCTTCGCACACAGCCCGGCTAGCTCAGTCGGTAGAGCATGAGACTCTTAATCTGAGGGTCGTGGGTTCGAGCCCCACGCTGGGCGAAGACTTTTATTTTGAGAGTCTATGATGTACTCCTGGCGATTACGGAAGAATGTATGGCCGCGAGCTTCGCACGCAGCCCGGCTAGCTCAGTCGGTAGAGCATGAGACTCTTAATCTCAGGGTCGTGGGTTCGAGCCCCACGCTGGGCGAAGACTTTTCTTTTGAGAGTCTCTGATGTACTCCTGACGATTACGGAAGAATGTATGGCCGCGAGCTTCGCACACAGCCCGGCTAGCTCAGTCGGTAGAGCATGAGACTCTTATCTCAGGGTCGTGGGTTCGAGCCCCACGCTGGGCGAAGACTTTTATTTTGAGAGTCTATGATGTACTCCTGGCGATTACGGAAGAATGTATGGCCGCGAGCTTCGCACGCAGCCCGGCTAGCTCAGTCGGTAGAGCATGAGACTCTTAATCTCAGGGTCGTGGGTTCGAGCCCCACGCTGGGCGAAGACTTTTATTTTGAGAGTCTCTGATGTACTCCTGACGATTACGGAAGAATGTATGGCCGCGAGCTTCGCACGCAGCCCGGCTAGCTCAGTCGGTAGAGCATGAGACTCTTAATCTGAGGGTCGTGGGTTCGAGCCCCACGCTGGGCGATGACTTTTCTTTTGAGAGTCTATGATGTACTCCTGGCGATTACGGAAGAATGTATGGCCGCGAGCTTCGCACGCAGCCCGGCTAGCTCAGTCGGTAGAACATGAGACTCTTAATCTCAGGGTCGTGGGTTCGAGCCCCACGCTGGGCGATGTCTTTTATTTTTGAGAGTATATGATGAACCCTTGCGATTAGGGAAGAGTCGGAGAAAAAATATTCCTTATTTTCGATGCCGGATCGGTAGCAGTTCGTGGGTTATATATCCAGAAAGTGTTCTGATTTCGATTCGTGGGTATACCTTCTATTTCCGCGTATAATTCGACAGTTGCGCTTTGTTCCCTCGTTATCCTATTAAACAATTTAGATGACTCCAACAGGTATGATTCTTTGGCTGTTGAATTTATGGAATGGTTTATAAACTAAGAGTGACTCCAGTATTTGCTTCAGAAAGCAAAAAATTGGTAGAATATGTTAGACCAACTTATTTTTCAGAGAAGATGCGTTTTACAAAATAACAATTAAAGTACATGTAATGCTCTGTTAATCTTACTTACATCGAATCAGAAATATGTATATCTTAGTGAGGTAGAAAAATTATTTTCTATTGAAATCAAATTTCTTCTGCAAGAAAGAAAAGTCAGTATACTATTTTTTTGTTCAGTTAGTTACTTACTGAATAATTGCGAATACTAATATTGTTTCTAGTAAATAGTACAGCTATTATTGTATATTATTGTATATACGTATATTCTCGTAATGTTTTATAAACTGCTAAAGGTTTTTTTAATGAAGTCACATTATTTGCATTTGCTTTTAATTGAAAGTATTCTCATAGTTTATCATACTTTTATCTCCTCATGCTAGAAAGTGTCTCTTCACTTTTTCACTCTCTAAGATCATCAGAAATATACAGCACTTCCAACACCGAAAGCCAATGGTGGTAGTTATCGTTAATGCAATCCTTCTAATAAATGGTAAGAAAATTTCAGATGGTATCTTTGAATAAAGAGCTATAAAATGAATTAAAATGTAGCACAAGGGTTTAAGGAATGAATACCATAACAATTATACTAAAGGGGTACTATGTATCCTTTGTTAATTTGAGTTATAAGTTTTTTTAATTTGAATTATATAAATAAAACTTGAATGCAATTAATAAATATTTTTATTTATTTCAATTATGCGCTATAAAGAAACAGTTAATATTTCTTGAAAATAAATGAAACGTTTTACAAATTAAAGGACAAATACATGACTATTATTGAACACTAAATTACAAACACATATAAAAAAAAGAAGTGACATGAAAAAATCTGCTAAATGATTTCGGTGTAATCAATACTAATTGCTCTGCTAACCATTTGGAGAACCAGAAATGAACTCTACTGGTATGTACTTCTTTTCTTGGTAAGAAGTTTCATTTGTTGCAGCGTAAAAGCAAAATATTTACCAAATTGTGAATTTGTGGAATTGATGTGAAGTAAGAAGTCAAAATTAAAGCAAAGCCAACATGTGGACTGTTACTAACATTTGTATTAAAACGTAACTTTAACCGAACCTTTTGAAAAACATCAGTAATTTCATTTGTATTATATACACAATCGAATATTGTAGTTATTCCAAGTTTTAATACTTTTTAGCAATAATAAACAGAGTTCCAATTTATTATCCACTACAACTGAATTAATAATTTTAAGGAGAGAATCAATGTGTTGAAAAAGTATTATGTCTTCCTTATTAATAATCGAACGATAATCGTCTAAAATAAGCAACTTCAGTTTGTTTTTAGTTCATAAAAAGTACTGAAAGATATTTCAATTAATCTTCCAATGTTTTCTTTTGCGATGTTTTCAATAGCAGCAAGCTGATACTCGTATTCTAAATACAATTACTTTTTTTGAAGACTTTCTCTGTAGGAAGTGCTTGGGCGATTCATGTAAGCAGGACAATTAACAAACAAAGGAGGCATATAGCTCCACGAGCTACTCGTATATGTTTTAAAGGAAGACTGGTTTTTAGTCCATTATCGCAATAAAACACTGAATTCTTCTCAACTTCCCACGTTCGCAAATGCAATTCACGAAGCTGGAAGTAAACACAGAACTTAGCAACTTACACATGTCACTTTTTACTATAAGCCCTTCATCTTGAGACACTGCCTTAATTCACCATGATTCTCAATATTTCGACAACAGACCACTTCTACATAATCACAACACGAAACCTACACGTGCTACTCAACGTACTAACTTGTTCGCCTCAACCCGAACAAGTCGTCCTTGTCTAGCGAATATATTGGCTTTGAAAAACTCCAGTGCACAGGCCTTGTATGTGAACTTTGTTTAGTATATTATTTTAGGGGCCGTTTGAATGAATTTCTCCACTATGAACAGATAATTAGTTCTTCAATAAAGAACGGAATTCTAGATTTTAACATGAATGAAAAAGTTTAAAATTATTACATTTTAAAATATAAAAATAAGAAGCGAAAACAAATTACTTCTCTTCAAACTTTTTTCCTTGTTCCACCTACTGACTTTAATTATGTGAAATATGTAAATCCAGTCGTCTTTAAATACTTTTAATATCATAATTGAAAATAAAAATACTTTTTGCGTGGTTGGTTCTCCTGTTCCTATCCATTATCTTGACGGTTCATTCATTTATATGAAATATTTCCGCTATTTCTTCCAAGAGAGACACTCTTCAATACAAAATAGAAATGTATTGAACAAGCTGCGAAGAGCCTTAAAATCCTAGTTAAAAGTCTTGTACTACCGCAAATGAACAGGAGAGTCGATGTACAGATGTTACCTTAGTCCTCTTTAAGCTGAATGTGGATCGCAAGAACGGGCAGCAGCTAGCGCTCCGACGGCGAAGAAGTGAAACACAACGGTTTGCTTGGTTCCGTACGACAGAAAAACTGCCGCGGTGCTGATACTTGCGGAGTAAGCCTCAACTAACTGGTACATAAACAGAGGTATAATGAACCATCATTTCACTATATTTCATGTTTTCTATTGTGTTTAACTTGTGCGGTTCTCCATGAGAAATTATGAAATGCACATAATAAGAATGAGAAGATACTACCACAAAATGCTTGACTCCGATTTTTATATTCCTACTAAGCAGAATACATCACCTAGCATTCATTTACCTTTTAGTTTATCTATTCTTACCTTGTAGTTTATTTAATCTTTCGTGCTTTTTCGTATCAAGAAGATTTTAAAAACGTTGATATTCGTCAGAATAATTTGAATGTAACAAGTCAAAATTACAAAGTTCTTATGCGATCGTGGGTGACTTTCACGATTTATCGTATTTTATACACCACAACTCAACTAGAATTTGTGTTTTCACACTTCTACAAGTTAAAAAACTAAATCATCACTTCTGTCACTACCAATACCTATTTATCTTTCTTATCCAAAATATCCCATTTATTCATGAACTTTCTATTTATATATTTAAAATGTTTTTGAGGTCGTAGTAGCTCATTTATGTTAAAGTATTTAAAACACTAGCATTTCTATATCATCTTTCTGCCTATACTTTTTAACCCAGAAATATTTCTCACAGTCAACATTTATCGATATGTTTCGAATTACAATGTTTGATCCGGCTCATGAGGTCTAAACTTTTATTTGAATAACACGTTGGAGGAGTATGTTGTATTCCTGATAGTGAGTAATTTCCAATGAGTGAGTCCTGATAACACATGTTCAATCTCACTGAGAACAATAATATTTTTATTTTTGTTGCTAGGAGAACACTAATATATTCATATCCAGCCAATTTTACTCACTTGAGATCTTTTACACATGAATATAGTTTCAAATATGTCTGCAAATTCAAGAAGCCAACTACACATAATGTAAATTTTATGTCGCATACTCCAAAACCGATGTTGAAATTTTGGGACCTTTCGGAAGTCAGAAAAATAATCAGAAGAGTTTGAGGATGTACAGCAAAAATATTTTTTTCGTTGTAGACATTAAACTTTAACCTAAGCTTTAACCTATTTATAAAATCAAAGAAAAAATGAATGTGGCGTGATTCTCTAAAATGACAAGCAAACAAACGCAAAATGATGTATTCATCAATTACATTTTTCCCGTTTGTTAGAAAGAGTGACGGTTATTAATATAATTTTCTAATTCTTCTAGTAAACGGTCTGATTAATTGAGTTTTCGTTTGTGTGGAATCGAAGGAAAGTTATTTGGTGAAGGATAGACAAACTCAATAAGTGAAGAACTTTTTTTCGGTGGAGTTAACGCCCATTGAGGAAAGACAGGGAATCTTCCATTTAAGTAACACTAAATTGTGTTAAATGTTTTTATTGTACTAAATAGTACACACACAAATAAATACAGTTTCATTCAGACAGTATTTACACTCAGGCATCACAGCCAGACATAAACAAAAATAAATAAAAAGAATTCTAGCCTAAGCAAACATTACATAATCATTGGTTTAACATTAAAACTGTAACAAACTCTTGAGTTTACAAAAAAGGGGGGATGGATCTTCTGTGGCCTGAAGGCAACGAAGAAACTGAACATAAGCTGAAGCACTCATGTTCCTTCTTCGTGCGCTTTTGCGGGTGCAGGTGGGGCTTCCTTTAGCCGCTCGTCTTCTGAAAACCCCGAAGACGGAGGCAGCAAGCGATTGAGCGTAACCCAGGCGGATCGGATGTGTGCAAAGGTAGCAATGGCGCGCAAGGTTAGGAAGTGGTTTCTCCTCGGGTGAACTCAAAGACAGAGCAGAGAACAATTTATTGGGAAACAAAGCCATTATCAGATGCTATTTCAAAAGAATATGCGTCCCTGAGTGCATAGCGGGAAGTACTTATTCTTAGAAAAGATTCGAATGTTAAAGGGTAGATTTTTGAAAAAGGAGTCAGTGCAAATAATTGCGTGCAAATGTCAGAAGAATTGCGGATAGCGTTAGTTCAAAATATTTCAAAAGCTGTAAGCGATATTCGTCGTAGGTATTGGTGGAGTGTTGCGGTGGTATGAATGTCTATTGTTAGAGGTAACAGTCGGTTTTCATTATATTAGTTGAACGGTAGTTCAGTGGCGCGAAACGCCGAGTTAAGCATTACAAATGCTTTTCTACAATTGCTACAGCTCTGGTAACAAAAAATAACGAGTCAGTAGCAAGTAGAAAATTTTTTAAAAGTAAATAATATTCGGCTTGTAACGTCGAACAAGAAGTATACAAAAACGTGGACATTTTAAACACGAATTCAAAATGTCTGTATCTCCAATAGCGCTGAAGACCTGGTAAAAATACGTCAGTGGTAAGCGTGTAAAGTAAGCGGTCGTCTCACAGCGTAGAACAAGTGTCTGCCTATGTTTAAGGTATAGACTGAGGTTCAGGGTCATGTGCATAAGACCAAGAGGAAATGCGAGTGCTCTGAAGTCATTAGCAAGCAGGGAGAATAAAATGTCCGGAACGCAGCATGCAATTAAGGTTTATGGGCACGGCGTGGAGTTCAGAGGCAAATGCTAGAGCTCTGGTAAAAAAAAAGAGTCAGTAGCAAGTCAAAAACCCACGTTTAAGTTTAAGAGTTGTGTCAACGACAAGTCGTGAGGAAAATTGGGGAATCCAGAAAAAAAAGACAAAACCATGGGGAAGGAAATATTCGGGTAGTAGCCTGAAAGGAGCTGCCTTGGAGGGATGGCTTATGGGTTCAGAGTGAATACTTGAACTCATGACAGAGGGTATGGTACGCAGGAAAAGCGAATCGGAGCCATGTGAAAAAAAATCAGCTTCCAACACGGAGTCCGTCCATGTTCAGAGCAGCGTAGTAGTTCAGAACTTCAATGCATTGTCATGAGCGAAGTTTGAGAGGGAAGGTAAAAACGAGTCATAACTAGGAGGGGGGGGGTAAAGTTCAGCTCGGTGTCCATGGTTCAGGCGGCGCGTATGGTTCGGTACGTGTAGTCCTGAGCAAGGTCTGGGAGGGCGGGGCGGTGGCGCGAGTCAGACCCAACGAAAAGAAGTTGGACTCGCGGCGTGCAGTGGGTGGGTCTCCGGCATGAGCCGGCCGGCGAGTGGGTTCGAAGGGGGCGTGGCCGCCTATGAGGAGGCGGGCTTCTGCCCGCGGAAGGCCATGTCGTGGGCGTCGAAGGAGCGGCGGTCCCAGCCACCGCCGCCGCCGCCGCCCTGCCAGCCGCCGTGGCCCATGTCGTGGCCGCCGCCCTGCTTCTGCGACAGGATCTTCTTCAGGGCGATGATGAGCGCCAGGACGAGCGCGATCTTGCTCACGATGAACGCCTTGCCCGCCAGCACGAACAGCCCGGCGATGGCCAGTGGGATGAGGCCGGCCAGCTTCATCGCCACGCCCATCATCATCATGTTCATCATCTTCTTCATCTTGCCGCGACCTGCAGAACAGAAAAAATGGAGCTGTTTAAGCAACAAAGTTTGTGACAAACACAATTCATTTGAGTGTAACGGTGATTGAAAGGTCGTGGGTTCAATTTCAGCATAATACCAGATCTTTAAAAAAATATGTTTAACTTCAGTGTTTTTCGAATGCTCTGAACAGTGGTTTCTGTGGTTTCCCGCGTGTCCCTGATCAGTTTCCTAAGAGTGCCGGAGCAGCACTATGAAACGAGCCTTAGCCTGTACGCAATCATACCTTCCCGTTTCCTTCTCTTTCCATTTCCAGGAACCAATAACCATGACAGGTAAAACCTCATTGAAACCAAAATGAATAAAGAATTACAGTGATGTTCTTTGTATATTTTATCATGTTATAGTAATATTTATTATATTTTTCTATTATTATTATTATTATCATTTCTAGTTTGTCGTTCTATTTCCATGATGAAACAATGACAGAAAGTGACAAAAAGCTCCCGTCCTTACTCTTTCCAAAATTATTAATATTAAGTAATCAATCAACTTATTCAAGAACATGATTTCTCATTATGTCAACAACCCTACTGTATAAAAATGTCTTAAGGAAAAAATTAGAGTTTATAACTTGTTTTGTAGAGTTTAGCAACCGGAAAGACATTGATTGGCACATGATTCTGAATTAAAATTTGAAGAAATTATCAGGACGGATATTCGTGAACTTCGATGTTGAAGTCCAAAATTTACTTGATTGAAGCTAAGTTAAATAATGTATGGTTAATTCACTAGTGTGGGATGTTGCCTATGTAATTAAATGTAAGAATTAGTTTTCAGATGCTGGATTTATTGTTATCTTTCGCAATGCTCTATGAGAATAATTACAAACCTTTGTTTACCTTGACTTTCTACCATAGCAAAATTTCTTGTCTATATAATTACAGTTATTATAACTATACTGTTTTATCTCATTTTGAAATTAGAGTATCAACATCACGAAATTCTCCAATCTGTTCGTACATGAGAATGTTTTACAAATTCTTCATTTTTGCAAATCACTACATCTTCTCCAATTGTACACCTTGAAACCCAAATCTTTCAATCAAGTGTCGGAATGACCTTCACACTCACAGCTGCTGAATACAAAATTGACACAGTGCAACGAATTCGGTGAAAGGAAGTCGGTCGCATTTCGGAGCTTGAAAAGTTTACAAGTCATTCCAGATGACGTATTGGTTAAATCAACACGAAGTGAGCTAAAAATCCGCTTATTTTCAAATGTCACTCCAGATGAAAAAGAGTAAACCAACACGAAATGCTCTCAAAACCTTGGGTTCTAGAATTTCATCTTCGCCAAGACTTCGGCTACTTCATGAGAGACTTCAATACCTCGTACTATCAACCGTCATACAGATGGTAAATTGACTTAATGAAATTCAAGTGATTCATATATTTTGAACATCACTCTAAAAGTATTCAGTACGTAAATATAAGACCTAAAAAATTCGTTTCATTACTCCAGACAAGACACTGCGTAAGTAAACAGAAGAAATCACAAAACCGCGAACTCTTGACGTTACTCTAGTTGAATAAATAAGGTCGATGACTGCTATATAATCTCCAAATCATGTATTTGAAAGCCAGATGCGAAATTGAGTAAATCAGGGCCAGGTGATTTCTAAATTCATCTATTTGAACGACATACTTCACGACATTTACGAATTTCATCATCTAAAACCCATTCCGCAAACAGTACATTTACAGTGGATCAAATGGCGCATTATCAAACGTCGCGTGAAAAACGTGTAGCGCAGCAATCGACCAAGAGCCGGAACAGCGCTGTCTGCACTTGACACGGAATCGTTGCGCCGCCGTCGCGTCGCCAGCCGCACTCAAAGGATGTGGGGCGCGGCGCGGGGCGGAGTGGGGTGGGGCGGGGACAAGGCGAGCCTGTGGCTGCTGCCTGCAAGCAGACATCGCGCGACAGACGTCGTTCCCGACTGCTGTCTCATCCCGCGGGATGTTGTGGCACTGCGCGCCCGCGGCCCGGCACAGTGGGCCACAACGGGTCACAGAACAGTGGGATACAACGCGCTCAAGGCTTTCCTTTCGTTCAAGGGTTGCTCTAGATAACTGACCAGGGCAACTGAAAAGATTATTTCCAAAATAATCTACTCCACGAAAATCAGTTTTTTCAGGAACAGGAAGTAAGTCTATAAGCCTTAGAGTTCACAAGTAGATTCAACGATTTTTGGATGACGTTTGATATATGAGATACGCAGTTTTTTAAGACCATATTTGGCAGCATAATGACGAAGTCCCTTAGTAACGTGTTTATATGTAAAACTACGAAACAAACAGGAATGTAGACACGACGCTTTGCTTCTCAGTTGAATAAGATTTTCAATTTTATTTTAACCAGAATTCCTAGTGTACTTTTGTGGTTGCGGTTACTAATGCTTTGAACAGTTGGAAATATTAAATACAATTGTTACATAGTAATAATATCTTATTAAGGAATATATTCACTGTTCACTGGATAATATGGACGTTTTTTCTTTATAAAAATAAGCTGTCGACAATTACGTTTCTTACATTGTAAGGGAGCTAAAGGTTAGAAACAATGATTTTTAATTTGGTTCCAAATTTTGAATCAAAATGTAATTTTCACAGTTAATTCCTTCTAAATAAAAAAAAGAAAGTTTTCGTTTATGCGCAGTGTTAAGAACAACTGGATTAAAATCACAAGATCGGTCTTCAAATTCCGTTTAAAGCGACTGCTGCTCTAAGCAATTTCTAATAAATATTACAACTTTATTCAATTCGAGAATATTTTAACACCTTTTCGGGACATATTCTGGCCCACTGTGTACCGTCGACGCTCGTCATCAGAGCTGAGGCTGCAGTTGGCACCTGTTACGCGAGGCTGCACGTGCAAGCGGTCGTGGCTTCAACCACCGCCGGCCCATTGGCCCACTGGAACCTCCCCACGCTTGAACACATCTCGCCGAGTAGCTCACTGTGACACAAATGGTGAGGCGCAACCATGGAGACATTAACCTCGTCATATGACAGCGCAGCAAGACGTGTCCGCGCAACGAACCCAAACATACGAGATGTATGACGGAAGCAGATGACGTGTATGATGGCGCCCCGCAATGCTCGTTTTGTAATCTCACCGCTAGGTGGCCCACTGCTCGCTTTCTGATCCTGACAAAGAGTGTACTTTCAATTGGTGTTCTCTGTGTGCTGAAGAAGTACAATACTTGAATTTCGTGACTCCTCTTTTCAATGATTAAAGATATTGAAAAATGGTCATGGAAGGTGAAGTTTTAAAAGTTAAATTTGTGTTACTAAGTAGTTCTGGTTACTGATATTCGAGGTATCTAGGTTCTGCTGTAATGGGTTCACGTGCAAAATTTTGAAAATTTTTCGTAAAGTTTTGCAGCAAAGAGAAGAATGAACGCAGCAAATGTAGAAGTTCTGGAAATATTTCCAACGAAAATTAATGAGAAACATTCAATTCCTTATAAAAAGTAGTAGTGAGCATAAAATAATGAACTTTCTGGCGTTTTCTCTGTAATCATGTGTTATATGTGTTACTGGAAAGCACCTACAAGTATGAAGCGGAAATCGTGCGGGAAGAGCGTGAAGTCACGATACTGGCCTTAGGTTTTGAATGTAAAAACAGGAGACTTTAATGCTGGAATATACAAGAATCCGAGATCAGAGATTCGAAATGTAAGAGGGATTATTTTACAGGAAGGGAAGCATTATGCTGTGATGAAACGAAAGGTATATAACAGGAGTAAACTTGCCATTGTGAAATGTGCATGCCGGGTAAAGACTATACATTGATTTCTGAACAGTGCCTCATAACTAACGTCCGGTACTGGATCAAACCGGCGAAAGAAAACACTAAATGGGTAAATGCAAAAACATAATATGTTTTCTCAGGCAATTATTCCAAAGTAAGTTAATAAAGAATATCAGGTAAGGAGTTCGAAAATAGTGTCATAGGCTTCCGCGGATGGAGGCAATTGTCTTGACTGTCCGAGAGACGCTATTACCAAGCGAAGCTGTAATGACTTCTGTCATCCTGCGGCGGCCTACCTCATTGTCCGTACGTCGAATTACAATAACAACCCGGTCAATAATTTTGACTCACGCGCGCGTACGAGCAGCAGTAAACGGGTCCATCCCCTCTCCGTGGCTTAAACATGCGCTAAGGGGACGGCGACATCGACATCGTTCGAGGAGAATTTTGAGGCTTCAATGAGCGATCGAAAAGAATTGCAGAGTGATAATGAAACTGAAGCGGACGATGTTAACGAGGAAGTTGTAGTTTAAAAAAGAAAAATGAAGAGAATATCAGGAAAGAAGATGTAAACTACTTTTGTCTCTCAAATTCTACCTGGAAGAGGCTGGTTATAATAATGGAATTTAAGGAAAATATGGTGAGATATCTCATGAATTCCAGACGCTAACAATTACAGGTCACATGTACAGAAGTATAAACTCGGAGGTTAGGCAATGAAAGTGTATGAAATATTAAATCAACATAAAAATAATAATTTCCAGTCATTCAACGGTATTTTTCTCAAACCAAATTAATCACAAGCCTTCCCACTATACATGAATATGGGGTAGATTAATGCGAAAATACCATGCGGAATGGACCACAAACTTATCTAACATTCCACGAGTCACAGATTCACCCTCCTGGAGTCGAATCTCAGACGGAGGCGGAAAACGAGTTGTGAGTCAGACGCGCATGCGGGGAGCGGCAAGTCGGCCGCGGGGCTCATCAGTCGGGGACGGGGGCGGGGCGAGACGGGGCGGGGGCAGCGTCACACGCGAGGTCGTTCGAGGAAGCGCCAGTCTCCGGATTTGGGTCGGCAGAGACGCGTGCACGGGCCTCCGCCGGCCTCCCCTGGCCTCTCCTGGCCTCCCCTGGCCACCCCTGGCCTCCCCTGGCCTCTCCTGGACGCCCCTGCCCATTGCGCAACATCCCCTGACGCTCCTGACGTTCCTTTGATCGTTGTGTTCTAAATGAGAACTATTGGAACTTCCAATACACGCTTGAAGGTGAACGTCTCTGAACCTCCACTCCGTTGTAGGGTTGGTCAGTAATGAACTGTATCTCATAATTAGTGCCAATTTAAATTGACTGCTTAATATTATGAACAGTTTCACCGCGGGAGTCTAACATTAAGATTTTATGTTGTTAGTCCCTTAGTAATGTTCACTTATACAGAATACCGGACATGCAACATACAGTTCAGACGTTTACATTTGAGTTCCAGGAGGAACCTATTTACTTTTTAAAAATTAAGGTTTATAAAGTGCGCAATATTCAGTAGAGTTCAAAAATTTACTACAAAAGGGAGATATAACCGTAACGTACATAAATGCGCGCGAGTTGCTAAAACCGCGAAGAGAAACGACTCGATATGCGACATGCGACCGGAGACTTCAATGAAAGGATAAGAAAGAAACTCTGTTACATGTCGATAACGTATTAATTCGACAATGTTGCGGGCATAACAATGTTGAGTCAGATAACGGTGGTTTATAAAGGATTTATAACGAAGGCTCGATGACTCCTCGTTGTCTGGGGCGCGTCGCTTCTATGTCATTGATGCTGACATTTCAACCATATCGTGAGTTAAGAGCCCACACCACAGTGAAATATGAAAGCTGAAACTTCAGCCATAACATATATGCGTCATGTCCCGAGGAGCCAAAAACCAATCCTCTTCGGCTTCCACAGCCTACCCGACGACAGGTGGCTGAGATCCATTAGCCTGAGGGACTGTGCCGGCGCGGGGCGGAGCGCGGTGTCGCACGTGAGTTTGTTCCAGGAAGCGCCAGCCACGAGCAACGGCGACGGCTATGGCTTTACCGGTGGTGAGAGTGGTGGCTCGTGGAGGTAGTGGAGGCGGTGGTGGCGGCGGCGAAAGCAGTGACGATGATGATTACGGCGATGGCGGTGGTGAAGCTGGGGCTATGGTTGTGTTGCGGCTGCAACGGTGGCGGCGATGGTGGCGGTGCAGATGGAATGGAGGTGATGGTGCCGATATCTGTGGTGGAGATGTGGCTGTGGGGGTATTGTGGCAACTATGGTGGGGCTACGGTTGTGTTGCGGCTGCAACGGTTGCGGCGATGGTGGCGGTGCAGATGGGATGGAGGTGATGGTGCCGATGTCTGTGGCGGTGCTGTGGCTGTGGTGACAATTATGTTGGCGGCAGAGGCTCGAGCGGTGGTGGTGTTGGTAGCGGTGGCGGGTTGTCGGCGAGTGTCGTGGCTTCGGAGGTGGCTGTGCGGGCAACAACGGCGGCACCGCTTTCGGGTCAGCGGCGACCCCGCTGTCCGGCCGGCGCGTGTCGCTCATTGAACCACATCCTCCGCCGCAGCCTCGTGAGGTTCCGCGTTTGACGCGTGCGAAGACGGCAACGGGTTCCACCGCTCGGCGCCTCACGACGCCTAAGGAAACCTGCACGAGGAAGCTCATTTGCTCTCAAGGCACGCCACGTCTGCCATATACTATATTAGCTTGAACTGCACCTAATCGCGAGGTTTGTAGCAACAAGTACGAAACAGAAATAAAGATAATTTATATTAAAATGCAAGTTGCATATTTGTGGTACTTGAATGCCAAACACAGGTTTAATATTAAGAATGTGCATTTTTAATCAAAAATAGTAAGTTCATAAAAAAGTTACATTCTCCTAAATGTTTATGAACGGCATTGATTTCTTCTCCTTTGTTTTTCTCGGCAAACATGATAATAGTAGTGCTTGGAGGAGAAACTATCTATACACTCGACGATTGTTATAGTGTAAGCGAGACATACGAGAGGGGAGGCATTGGTTGTTCTCAAAACAACTGGTAGCGCAATGAGTCTAGGGACATAATGATCTGGAAGCTTGTTGTACCTGTGTTATCACCTTTTTTGCTTTTAAGTAATATTTTTGGGCAATAATAATTTGTGCTTTCTTGCACGAAATATGAATGAATATTTTATACGCTCACGCTGCCAGTCGAAAAGTTAGGAAGTCGATGTTTCTAAGGCGACATTCAGTGTAACCGTCTCCCTCCTCTCCGCGCTCGAGAGTGGTCAGTAGTCGATTTCTTATTAATATTATTCCGGAAGGAAACCATTAACTTCATAGACACTGAGTTTTAAATTTTGTTTTTATTCCTTTAAGATCTAGATAAATTGGTGTGTTTAAATTTTGCGTAAAATGCGAAGACAGTACAGCTTAATATCTATGCGGCAGGAGACTCGGATGCTCGAATACTCAGAAATCAGAAATTAGCTTGGTGAACATAGGACAGAACGTATGCGGAGATCTGCAGGCGCCTGAGGTAGAGGGCCTAGAAATCAAAATCGATGGCAGAAAGTTTTCTTAGAATAGAAACGTATCTAGCGACGCAATTAAATCGAATACGTTGAGAGATATTTTGAGATAATAATTCAGAAAGGTAAGCGAGATAACGAGCGGGTGCTGTGCGGGAGACATGGTGGAGGGAGGCTCCATTAGTGGGACCGCACGGAAGTGCTTCGTCTGGACGGCGAGTTAGAGTAATAATAAATAATTCGGAGCTAATGAACGCGAGAGAATTGGAAAAGTGTAGGGACGAACGTGAATGCAGGAAAGGTAAGGCTGGAAAGAATGAGAAGGATCTGGGCGACGAAAGGCACGTTGGCAAGAAAGTAAGTTGGGAAGGGGTGAGGTGAGATATCGAGACAGAACGATAGGCGATGCAATAAGATTGGACGGAACGAAAAACACATATGGAACGAGGATTAGGGGTAGGAGGGGATGAATATCAGTAGAACTGCACGGGCGGGGTGAGTAAATGCGGGGGGAGTAAGGTCGACAACACGGGTGAAGCGGGACGGCGCGATAGGTCGGGGTGAGGGTTCAGAAAGAGCAAGAGAAACAACACGGGAAAGGTGTGGCGGAGCGGATAGGGGCGGAACGATACAGCAGGGTGATAAGGAATGAGGCGGGTAACCATCGAGAAATGGATCAGCCGATAGAGGTAGGACGAAGTGGTGGGGTAGGACGGAGGAAGGAAAGTAACACAGGAGGGCCGGTCTAACGGGACAGGGCGGGAAAGGGCGGTGCGAAACGGGTGGGAAAGACCGACGCGGACAACACGGAAGTAGTGGAATAGCGTGATAGAATCTGAATGAAGCGACGGGTGGGAAAGAGCAAGAGATGCAACACGAAAAGCGCGGGACGTTGCAGGATGGAGCGGATCGGGAAGAAGTGGGAAGGGTGGGAAGGTCCAAGAACTTCAACACAAGAGAAGTGAAACGATACAAGCGTATCGGAAAGGCGGGATGGAAAGGAGCAAGGGAAGCAACATAAATAGGCCGGCCTAGCAGAGAAGAACGGGGAAGAGCTGTGCGAAATGGATGGGAAGAGTCCGAGGAGTCTAAGGCGTCCACCATGGAGGTAGTGGAATGGCGCGATAGGGGCTGGATGAGGCGATGGGAAGGCAAGAAGCAAGTGATGAAACACGAGGACGGAACGGGTGGAGGTGGAGCCGAAGGGGTGGTGAGGTTCGAAGGCGACACTATGGTAGAAGGAAACGACACGATAGGGGCGTGTCGGAGCGTCTGGGTGGAAAGGAGCATGGGAGGGGCGGGGCGGGAGGCACTGTGCCTTCGGGCGCGCGTGCCGGAGAAGGGCTCCCCGCCGCTCGGGTACCGCCTTCCCACTGCGGCGGGGCCGTTATATGGTAAGCAGGCGGCGGCGGTGGGAGCGAGGCCGGCGGACAAGGCGCTTCTGTGGAGGGTCGCCCGCGTGCCGCGCACGCGCTCTCCCGCCCACCGCCCACCGCCCACCGCCGCCGCCCAGCGCCACGGGGCGGCTCCTCCGTGTCGACGACGCCCGCTACGCCCTCGTTCTCAGCCCAGTTTCCATCGCACAAACATTCCGGTGCTTCTTGTCTACACTGTCATTGAAGTCTCCAAATATTCCAGCGTACGGTAGTTGTCTACTCTGTCATTTAAGTCTCCGTAAAACAACACAATGTTACTTAAATGTGGGTTTCTTGTATATTATATTATTGAAATCTCCAAGTTGTATAATAAAGCTAATTAACTTGAGAAGAAAGAAGATACATCTAATTACGTGCACATTAATGCGCACTTTTTGCCTCATTAGTCTAGTTTATCATTCGACCTATAACTTTTCAACTCAATGTGTTATAAATATTATCGAAAGCACTGTAGGAATGGCGTGACCTTAAAAAACAACAATGGCGTTTAGAAACTAAGCTATTCAGAAGCCAGAGTGGGATAGCAGGCCATTATTATTGAAAATCGAAGTATTTATGAAAATATGCCGCATTGTTATCTATTAGAAGGAAATGGTGGAATTCTGTTTTTTTTTGCATGTTGTGAATTATAGAGCAAAAACGCGAACGAGGTAGATGAAGACAAACATATTTAAAAAAGGATCGATGTAAGGAGAAGGTTTAAAATCCCTGGTGTAGATCAGTGAAGAATAGAAGCTCGCATTCCTATTGGTCCACTATTATAAAACAATCACCAATCAGTTGGTACGGTTTGACAAACTGAAATCTCTTTCACTGATGCCTCTGGAAATAGGTCAACGCGGATAGAGTCGGTCGTTTCTCTACTAGCACGCGAATCGCCGATTGTCGTGCGACCTCGCTGGCCCCGCGATCTCTCCTCCCCCGCTGCCCTCTCGCCACTCTCTCCGCCTCGCCACCCGCGCAGCTGCCTGCTCCTCGCGCCGCCATCTTCCCACGCAGATCCGACGCCCCCGGCCATCCGCCGCGCCAGGGTCAATGCCAGGTCTTCCTCGGAAGGAGGGGCAGACGGCGCGCAGATTCGCGTCGGCTCCTTTTATGCCCTCCTTATCTTCGTCACGTAAACCGATTTTGGTGTGCGGTCCTCTGTGCTTAAAAATTACGATTGGTGTTTGTCGATGCCACGAATGGTCGCAAATAAAGGGGCGTAGCGTCGTAAAGGAACACATTTGAATATCCGTTGTGAGAAAGATTGTTTTTCTGAAAGGTCGGAATATCTGTGTTTTGTGATTACAGGAACATGATTTCGTGATCAAAACTTGTATTTATGATATCAACCAGAAGGTTGGTGGAACTGCTTGCAGACGAGACCTTGCGCTTTTATACACTGAATTTTCTGGTATATGATCAAGGCTGCATTGATGTTGCTCCCCAAAGCGTGTTTGATCCTATGGGAGAAATAACGTGGAGGGATGACGTTGAAATCTCGATTCGGACGGGTTAGATGCTAGTATATATGCCAACCACCCTACAATCTCTGGATAAAATCACCATGCCTTTAGCGGAGTCCATACCCACAATTCTCAGTTCTGTCCTCCATGAATGTTACTCCAAACACCTACTTCGCCTAGGCCGGCAGAAAAGAGCATAATATAGGATCAATATAATATGTTAATTATTTAATTACTGAGATATGATCATTAAACATTGTCAGTACGTGAAAAGTAGACTGCCCATTTTCCCTCGGCAGTGTATTTCCCCCCCTAGTCGTTCCTTCTCATACAATTATGTATATTATTTAAATCATCATTCCACTCTTAATCATTCCGCTCTCATCCCAATTGAGCCCTTAAGACCACCCCACCACCATTCACACAATTAACAACGACCAAACCTAGTCAGTTGCCCTGGAAACGGGGGCGAGCATAAAACTTCCTCGCCCTCGCTAAGAAACGAGTAGGACACTCCTCCACTCCGAACATGAATTCCCGCACAAAACGCATAATGCAGCAATTTGACTTCATTACCGCAGGCGTTCGCGGCGGCGCCGTTGAGCCGTTAGCGCTTTGCGGGAGGCGAATGGCGGTCAAGAGCGCCGCGGCGCCGGCTGACAAAGCGGCCTGGACGCCGCTGCCGGAAGAGGCGTCCCGCGTCCGGATACTGCGCAGGCGCCGCCAGCGCCGGGCGCACGCCGCGACCTACTCGAGGGCGGAGGAGCAGGAAAGTAAACCAGGCGCGCTCCATCCCGGCTGCCTCCACCTCTGAGGTGGCGGTGGCGGAGAAGGAAGAGGAGACGGAGGTGTGGAGACGGGGGCGGGAACGTCAGCGGAGAAGGAAATGATGTAGAACGAAGCGTGGAGTAGATGGTGTGGAAGTGAGTGGTAAAGGAGGTGGTGTAGAAGTGGGCTTGGATGGGGAAAATGGGGAATTTGGACGGTTGTGGAGATGCTTGCTGGAACTGCGGATGAGAAGGGGGCAAGGATGGAATAGTGAAGAGGGAGGAGACTCTAGAGGTGGTGTTAGTTAATGAGTTAGTTGATGGCGGTGGAGGAGACGGTAGGAGATGCGATGACAGTAGTGGAGAGTCGAAGAGGCGGAGACGACGTCGACATCGAAGACCGTAACTTCGTCAGTGAAGACGGCAGAGACAAGAGGTGGTGAGGGATTGGGAACGGCTGTGATGAAGATGGAACGCTCAAGGGAGCGGGAACTGCAGTAACGGAGAGGGCGGAACTGGATGTAAGAGATGTGGTGAGTGTGGTGATGGTCTAGCGGACAGCAGGAAGGGACGGGAACAACATTGATGGAGATGGGGTCGAGCGAGGGCGCAAATGGCAGTGGAGGCTACCTACATGAGGGCGATCTAGAAAGGGCAATAGCAGATTCCACGGAGAAAATGTTTGTGCCGGCGGCGGAGTGGGTGGAGGTGTAGACCTCCCCAGCGGAAGCGTTACCGGCGTTGAGGAGCTGGCACCGACGTTGGTGGCGGCGACGGAGGCGATGTCAGCGGAAGATCTTGTAGCGATGTCGCAAGCAGGACCCCGGGGGGGGGGCTGGGAGGGTTGGGGGTACAGGAGTATCGTGACGAGCGTCGCCATTAGCGGCGCGCGGCGTCCCGGACGCGAATTAATCAGCGGTCGCCGGTGCCATTGAGGCCGAGGCGGAGGGGCGGGGGAGGTGGCGCCCGCGGCGGTCGGCGTCCTCGTAAGGCACCGCCGGCGTTGGGAGTAGCGCGGAAAATTAATGGGCGCAGAGGCCTAGGCGGCAGTTGCTGTTGCAGTCGGGACAATTGGCGGAGTACAAGTGCAACGGTTTGAAACCCGGTAGGAGTGCATACTCTACCTAACTTTATAAAACAGCATCTATGCAAATTCTGCTCGCCGTTCCATTTATAAAGAAATTTTTTTGGAAATGAACTGTCATAGATTAGGGTTCTCACATATGGATGTATTTTTATTACGCCGCAACCTTCCACAACAGTTCTTTTTGCTGATTAATCAAAACCATTTCGTTCTAAAAGTATTGAATATTAATAGTTAAAAGGAATACCCATTCTCATTTATAGATATTTTTATAGCATGTATCGAACTCTCATTTCAACTGCTCTTTGATGAATATCAGAACATTTCCAGACTACAAGATGAAAGGGGTTAACTCAGAATGCAAGAAGAAAATAAAATATTATTGGTAATTTATTATAAATGTGAGCATGCCGCCTTATCCAGGTTCATTGTTCCGGTCGTTCAATGAATACCCGATCTTATGGAGCTGGCATCCTGTTGCTTTTTGACGCTCGCTTCGTGTTGTTCCGAGAACTCGTAAATGCAGTATCGCGTCGGCAAATCGTACGTGAATGGTTCGGAGCCTACTACATGTCTGTTGATCCTCTCTGATCGGAATGTGGCAAATAATTGCATTACCTGGTTTGAGGTCAACGGCGTTGCCCGTTCGGACACGCAGGCGTCAAGGAAGGGAGAGGATGGTGGGATGAGAGGGCGCGCAGGCGGATGTTTTGAGAATGCGGAAAAAAGCTGCGGAGAAAATAGCATGCGTAACTGTGAGGTGAAGGAATCGTTACTGCGCCGTGAAGAATGATTTAGAGCTTTCCGTAATGTGGATCGCAAATGCCGCTGGATAATCGAATGAAAATTAGAATTAACCAAAGTATAATTATCATTGTTGATACATATTTTAATAAAGACAAAATTCTATTTGGTTCCGTGAGTTTGAGCTTTAATGAAGACTAAAACTTGCTGGAGTATTACGTTCTGTAGTTTCTATTTATACGTTAAGAAAATACTACTTACACAAATATTTTCAGGCAGTATTTGAAAGTAGTGAATTCACCTTCGTAGGCTTGTGAATACGCTTATTGTTGAAATTTTTGTAAAATAGTCTCTAAAAATATTTCACTCGTAATTATTTTTTCAGTAAATGGATGATTTTATGTGATTGAAAACTTTATTTTTATCGTTCTCTGCTCATTATACCTTCCTTGGGAAATTCTCAGCAACATTTTTCCTAAAAAGCGTCCGTAATTAGATTGAAAATTCCTACTTGCATGTTTAACCGACTACTTCCGCTATTCGTTTGTTCGTTCACACGCGCTTCTTGACCTACTTTGCACCAGTTTCATTGTCAAGAGAGACACTTTGTCGGTTTAACTGAGCATTGTGGCAAGAGGAGAAGGTAGATGACTATAATTGCTACGAAGTTCTGCAGAGAATATAAACTCTTCAGGTGATGAGAAGGGTACCTGCTGGTGACGTTGACACTAACCTGGAGGAATGAATGACTAATTATTGACAAAGTCCTTACGAATGTTGATGAGGAAATAATTGTTAATAGTAAATGAATTGTTTTGGAAGCCCCTTGAAAAATTGGTTTCAGAATTTCTCCTAAATATTCTGAGCGTGTTATGGGAAATTGGCCTCGTTCGTAATTTTGCTGTGAGTTGAGTGTAGCCCATCTTCCGTGGATAAGAATGCTCCACTGACTTTTCGGGAAAAGCGTAATGCTAACACATTCGAAAGTTTACCATATACTAGATTTAGTCAACGTCTTCAATTCTACGAAGTAGAGAAAACCCTTTATTTTTCCGAAACCGTTAGAAATGAGATAGTATCGTAGGAGGCTCTCATTCATGTGACCAGACAGCATCGACAAAGAGTTTAATCGGGCTCCGAAGTGGGCTGGATGAATTGCTGAAACACACATCTAACAAACTCTTGTAGGGTGGAAAATGCTATTTCAAAATACGTTGTTGCAAAAAGGTACGTAAGAGTTCACAGGCGATTTATTCGGAGCTTCAATATTATAATGTTGAACCATGACTGCCAAAACATGAAGTACTTCATTTACTTCTCTTTTTTAACAACGCTTTTACTATATTCAGCAATAGTGTTCCAGCCGCCTTCTATATATCGGTTACTTTTACCGTGAACCTCAATACTTCCCCTATCTCTCTGAAGAATAATGCAAGAAGATTGTAACTCAGCTCAGATGTACTGCGTGAAATGGAGAAAATGGACTGGACTTATCTCGTCTCGATAACCGAGTAAATGGATAACTCCTAAACACCATTACTAACTATAACGATCCCTTATGCAGCCCATGAATCAGCTCCGTTACGCTCCTATCTTCCTTATTAACTCCGATTGGTTCCCGACCGAATGAGAACGTGCAGTTAAAAGGCCGCTAAATGAAATATTAATGACGCATGTTTTGTAATCAGTCAGAAGCGCTGGCTTGCTGGTTTCAAACAAGCTCCTGTAAGCCATGAAACCTAGCATTACTGCCTTGTTTGACGCAAATGTCACACCCTCTAACGCCTTCCATTGTCTACTGGAGTAACAGGACCTAATGCACTGCGAAAAAATGAAATTGAAGGCAATGAAAGCTTATGATGATTTCCCAGTTACGTTTCATACTTTTATTTGACAAGATTACATAAGTATTGCCTTCCCCCTTTTAATTATAGAATATTTTCTAGTAATGTAATGATTGTGTACTATTTCCTTAAGTTAGCAAGTTTATACTTGATAAATAATCATTTCATGAAAACCAATTTTCAACTAATATTGTTGTTTTTTCTTTTATAATATTAAAAAAAACTATTTTTATTGAAAAATTTGAATGTACGCAATCTTGACAGTCTGAATCTTTTTAAGAGCAAAAGCTTTAATGGTTCAATAGTTAACGACTGCAGTTGTCCATTTGTTCTAGAGACATTAGATCAAAAGTAGTCAATTGGCAAAAACGCTATCAACAAGTCTGATCCTATTTCATTTCAAATCCAGTGACTTCTCCTAATATAAGGCATAGTTATGTAATAACTGGTTTGGTAGGTTGCTATTGCATTCTTGCCAAGTCGATTTACAAGTTTGAAAGTTATGCCATCATCATAAAACTGGTTTTCGAACGTTATAATGAACGGCAAGTGAATCTGCTATTGCAAAACATGATTTTCTTCCGCATCAGACGAGATTCAAGATCAAGGTAATTGATATAATTGTATAATTATCTACTTAACTTTCCTACAATATTGATTGTTTTGGTTTGATTGCATTGGGTGGTTACAAATGTTCTACATAGAGATTTCCTCCTTACAAGGAAAATGGGAATGTGTTTTTTTCCTGGAGTACTGATGTTCTAGATTGATTAATGTAATATCTTGAGCAGTCATTTTTCAATTTTTAAATTAAATAAGAACCATTACTAGTTCTGAATGTTTTTTCAATCAATGTTGAAAATCAGTGTATTTCTTCCCCTCACACTTATTGTACAGTGTGCAATACTTCATTTTTGCGATGCACATTTATATTAATGGTATGTATATTAATAGTACATAAAGCAGATAAGTAATAATGTTATAGTCTATTGTATAGCTAAATGTAGATGCTTAATTTATTGATTATTTGAAATGAGTTTAATATTTCTATTAAATTTTCAGTAATCATATCATAATAAACTATATCATAATAATTCTAATCAGTAATAATTTCATAACTATAAAGAAGTACACAATTAAAGTTAATGTCTTCTATTACTTTTGCAATTATTAGCAGCTGGAACGAATATGTAGTCATGAAAAATTTTGTAAATAGGAGATAAATAACAAAGTACATACTACATATCCTAACGAGTAATTTAAGATTTTATTTGGTATTCAACTTATTTTATACTGGTATTGCATTGCAATGTAAAAATATGAACTTTTATATAATTTAATGTAAGTACTCTATTCAAGAAAAGGAGAATCTATTAAGACATTATGCATTATTGAAGTAGAATATGATTTAAATGTACAAGTTGTTAGAACAATTTTCTGCCACAAGTTATAAGTATTTATAATTTCTTTATAGTCTGTATGTGATGAACATAGAACAGTACCAAAAGTGTTGGTAAGAAAAAAACGCATTAAACTGTTGTCCAGTTATAATCGTATTGACTTTAAACGTAAAAACGAGAAATAGATAACAGACATCCATAACTTAGTATTTTGTGTATTAAATTGTACATATTCGGAAACTGAAATGAGATTTTCATTGCGGTCGTGGGTTCTGAGTCATCTTGGATCTTCTAAGAATAGTTTCGATTAGGCAAAAAAGTAAGTCCTCACGAGAGTAAAGTCTAAGCAACTGTACAGTCTCTCAAGTCGAGTCT
This sequence comes from Teleogryllus occipitalis, assembly GCA_011170035.1. Taxonomy (NCBI): domain Eukaryota; kingdom Metazoa; phylum Arthropoda; class Insecta; order Orthoptera; family Gryllidae; genus Teleogryllus; species Teleogryllus occipitalis. Next base: position 430,924 of record BLKR01000066.1, read on the forward strand.
TAAAATATATGTTCTGTCTCAAACTATTCCAACGCGGAAATCAGTAAAGACAAGAGCGCAGATCATGAGGGGAGTGGAGATCTAATATAAGGGCGACTGAATGTGTGTGTCTGTGTGGGTGTTTATCCTCTTGGATGCCCCGCTGAGTTTTTCAATGTGGCCGGGAGTTCTGAGACATCTTCTAAGAGTAATTTTGGTTAGTTAATAGTAGTCCCTCACAAGAGTAAAGTCTAAGCAACTTTACAGTTTCTCAAGTCGAGTCTTAAAATGTATGTTCTTTCTCAAACTATTGCAACGCGACGTGAGCACAGATCCTGAAGAGAGTGGCGATCTAACATGTGTGTGTGTGTGTGTGTGTGTGTGCGTGCGTGTGCTTACCCTCTTCGATGCCCCGCTGCAGCTGCGTGCCCTCCATCCGGGGGAAGTCGATCTGCACGGTGTGCGAGTTGAAGAAGCGCGCCACGCTGTCCAGCAGGATGTTGTCCAGCTTCAAGTCGCGCGCCTCGGCGTCGGCGGCGCCGCGCGGGAGGGCGGCCTCCACGTCGGCCTCGGTGAGCGAGCGGCCTGCGGGGGGCGTGGTCGCGGCCGACGCCTTCTTCACCAGCACCAGATTGTCCGCGAGCGGGATCTGCCCGGCCCGCGCCGCCCGGTCGAAGAACGTGATGGCCTTCATCTTGAGGCACCCGCTCAACCCGTAGTCCTTCCGAGCGCAGTCGTTGTACACCTTCATGAAGACGCGCATCCCCGAGCTGACGACGTCGTCACCCGCGATCGACACTTTGACGTCGTCCTCCGCCCGCGCCATCCCCGCCGTCAACGCGGCCGCCACCAGGAGCCACCGCCGTACCGCCAACATGCCGGCTGCTGAGGACGACTACGTCTGAGCTGCACTGAACCCGCACACGTCCCACCACTGACTGCGTACTGCTGGCTGTACGGCACGTCGCCCGCTTATATAGCCGATGGACTGGAAGGCCCGGAACCTCCGGTGCCCCCCTCCCGTCCCGCCGCCACCGCCGGTTCCCATGCGTGCCCCCCTTTTTTCAGTTATGACCTCTCTCCGTACGGCGCCCCCCGCGGCACGCCCCCTCCTCCGCGACGCGGCTTGACCTTTCTCAGGCGGCCCCGCCGCCGCCGCGGGTTCCCAGGCAGGTGTAATGGTGTCTCGATGCTGCAGGTGCGGGCGGGGGAGGGGTGGGCCTAGCCCCACAAAGCGCGCGCGGGAGGGAGGGGCAGGAGTGGGGGTGAGGCGCTATGGGCTGCCTGCAGCCCGATGGGCACGCCCCCTTGAGGCGGTGCGGCTGCGCCGACGGCGATCGGATTCTGCGCAGACCGACCTTGTCGTCTTCCCGTTAAGGCGCCTCGCGTTTGACGATGCGCGCCCTTGACATTGCTGGCGAGATTTTTTTCTTTAAATGTACCTTTTGTTTTGTATCGCGACTATAAACGGGAGGTATTGAAGTTCTAACTGGTTGTGTAATTATCGTACCAATTATTACTAGAAACCCTTCTATTTGAGCACATTTTTTCTTTTTCTGTGAGCCTATGAGCAAGTGAATGTACTACACGTTGCTATTGAAGTTTGGGCGGTATTATTTTATATAATATTTTTATTTTGCGTGCATTTTCTTAAAGAAGTTTAGTTTTAGGTTAATTCGTAACAGATTTTGACGATACTAACCAAACTTTACTTCACTAAAACGTATTTTCTCGCGTGCTTAACTGAATAGATGCTCTAGACATTAGTCTGTCTTTTGGAATTTCTTTCAATGTATCACGACTAAATCACGTTTAAATCACGACTGTGGATCCTTCTGTGGATAATAAAATCGATTGTATAAATTATGTACTGTAAGGTATTTTCTCCACTGAAAACACTCCACGTGTATACTATTTTGTTCTCTGTCAACTTTTTCTCAAAACGCACTAAACAAATCCTGAAATCTTTTACTTACTTAATTTACATGCATCTACACCTATACTCAATACAATTCCGATTCTGGTGTACATAATCAACATATTCTACTCCAAAATGTATTTTCATGCAGATGTACAATGTCTTGTCTCTTGATGAATGCCTTTGAAATTGCTAGTTTCCGTTTTTGAAATTGCATTCAATGATTGTTCAGTGAACACAAATAAGCTGTTTTGACCAAGTAATTAGTATCTTTACGTCGTTTCTTCAACTTTTCTTTCTCTATAGTCGTATTACCCCTAAGGTGATGTCTGCATTAAAGTAGACAAAATTGAAGTAATTAGGGGATGTTGTATTATAATTTAGTTTATTATAAGGGACCTTTGAAGGCTTCCCTTTATCTTCCATACTACAGTGGCAGATCAACCAAGTATGACATGCGAGATTCCAACCTCTAACATTTTGCAGAGGGATGTCGCTGGCCGAAAATTAAATATTTAATGTTTTCTATTTCTTTTTATTCTGATGTTGATTCATGAGACATTTATAGTCAGTTATATTCGTCAGCAGTCATTACCACAGGATGAGTATTTGATGTACATTTTTCCTAACCCTAAACAAATTATTAAAAATGTAACTAAAGAAGGAGTCCACTCTTCTCAGAGTCGTGAAATGTAGAACTCCATCGTGCTGACGAATCTCAGGAAGCTTCCAAGAAGAATATTGTGTTGACGAATTGCAACTCATCACGGTCGAGTTGCATATGAGAAGCCAGCGTTTTTTCTGCTTTTTTAAAACTCCGCTTTGGGAGCTCATAAGCGTTCCAACAATATACAGGGCGGTACCGTAATAACACTACATGCATGGTTCCATTTTCGTGCGCGCTCACTTCGGACAAGACGCACCTTCATTGAGAGCTTCTTCGTAGGACGGAACTGTTATTCGGGAGAATAGAGGGCCTTGCGAATCCACAACGCAGCACGTGCTGCGACCGGAGCTTGGAGGAAAGCAAAAGGGACGAGGGTACAGTGCCACGTTCAAGTTGAGCGTGCCAGACGCTAGTCATGTACACTAGGGATAATAAATTTAGGGGGCTTCAAGAGCATTTACGAGATCTCTCTACTTCTCACTCTCGTCTCGCTCATAATGTCCCCTCTTCTGCATACTCTACTGCAAGTAGCAATCGGCTAACTTTTACACGTGCGTGTTACAAGAGGGAGTGACCAAGTAGAGAAGGAAATTGTCCCTCTCAATAAACTGTCTCCACTACAGTCGATCATTTTAAAGGTGAAGATATCTTTCCTCAAAAAATCACATGCTGAAAAATTATTTTGAAATCATAGACCATTGATATTATTCTTTTTTGGTTTATTTATTGAATTATTTTATTTTAACACTAACGACTTAAAGAAATAAGTCGAGGATTATTTTTTTAATAGTCTGGGTCTCTAAGGTTTTTACTCAACTCGATGCACACAATGTGTGATATGATTATTAGTATGAATGCCATAGGCATCAATGTGGGTGGGAAAGAAGACTCGCTTCCTTACGGCATCTCCTTTTCTATGTAGGTTAACACCAAGATGTTTTGGTGTCAACATATTTTTGTAGTTTAATACTGATATGTTACTTTTGCAAAATTCAAATTATTTTCCCCCTTATACTTAAAATATAAGTGAAGAGAGATGAGTAATGTTTGAGATTTTAAGTTATTCAAAGGTATGTGTTTATTTATTTTTTTCATAGATACAAAGGCTGCATAGGTCATTGTGTATCTACAGAGCCACACTCCCTTTGAATAGACTTCGCAAATTCTAACGCAGAAGTAATATTGTTTTAATAGGTACATTTATAATTATATTACCAACTCGGTAGGCAGGTAACAGCGACTTCAAAGTTCAGTCACGAGTTAGTACTGTTAAAATGTTACTAATATAGGTCAACCCCCCTAGTTCCTCACATTCTAAATATTGATTTGATTGCCAGGGCTTTGCATACAGGTTTATTACCAACTTCCAACCTGAGTTGAATTGTTGGGATTTATTAAGTTTAGCACTACTTGGGCGTTAGTCAACTATTGCTGCCTGTCACAACGGTTTCAATAATCTTTATCTACTACTAGTATCGTTTTCTGGCCGAACAAATATCCGGACTGATTAGAATGGGAATTGTCAGACGAATTAGGTTACCGGCATGTTTCTTTCAGATGCCTCAAGCGTGACAAGACATCCTGAGAATTTCCCTTCCTTCGAATACCAACTGGTCCCAGCCGAGTTGGATCCTACAAACTTGAGCTTAGGAAGCCAATGCGCACACTCATTTAAGTATGTTCGACTTCTAAATATGATTAAATGGGGAAATATCGAAAAGTTCCAAGTTTGCAAAGTGAAAGTCACTCTACCCTATGGCATGGGAATACCGTTAACTCCCACTTTAAATCCATCATTGTTGAAAGAAATAATAATAATAATAATAATAATAATAATAATAATAATAATAATAATAATAATAATAATAATAATAATAATAATCATAATCATAATAATAAGAAGAAGAACGGATCAACGATAATGTTATGTTATTGTTGATTAGAGATGGGATGGCGCTTCCAAAGGCGTTCTTATTGGCCAGAGATGCTCCAATATGATGGAAAATGTGTTATCAAAATATTCACGCTTTACGCATGAGTTATCGTTGCCTTTGGATTTGTGAAGGACTAGTGGCCGCTTTAGCTTCTACGGCGTTTGGAACTCCCGCGACACAGAGATTATCAAACTAGGTTATAAGATTGTCAATTATAAAGTTTGCTTGAAATCTAAGAGATAGTAAGATTTTAAATATGTAGATGTAAAGAAATGATCGACTTGTCCTTATAACGATACGTAGTAATAAACGGAATCCCTGGTTGGTTTTCCTTTTTGTTAAATTGTTAGTGCTCAGACAACTTCGGTTTCAATACTCAGCAATTTAGCAGGTGCCAACACTATGCTCTGTGAATTAGGATTTGCGGTTCACGAAGCTTCAATTGCACTCTCATCTGCGACGCCATCACATCCGGTAACAGAGATTTTACTTTCATTTTAAGTAAATTTTAGGACACTTGCCGCTCACAGTACCACTGGACCTCCACCGGACGTGCCTGAGTAATTTGGTCGACGGCCGCCGGGAAGCCCTAGTAAAGAACTTTCTTTTTTCTCCCGGCGCGTTCCAAGGGAGGAAGGGCGGAGGGAGGGAGGCGCGTTATCACGGGCGAGGGGCTTTCTCGAAGGCGTCCGTTACGAAGATGACCAGTCGCATCGTCGTCAGCAGAGGACTCCTTATTACCTGCTTCCTCCCGGTCAGTGGGAACCCGCCTGACGAGCGTCCCAAGGACGAGGTAGGTCGCCGCCGAGCACCGTGTGTGGGGCGCGGCAGGTGGGTCAAGTGTTCGGCCACCTGCAAGGGCCACTGTGGGGCCTCCACAAGCACTTCTCTTTGGAGGTAATTAGAGTTATTGGGTAATTGGAAAAGTATTATTATTGTTTTCCGTTTCCTCCCTCTTTTGCGTCTCCTCTTTCTCCTGTTTCTTCTTTCCTCTTCTCATTCTGTGCGCGGGAGGTGGGTCTAGTGTTCGGCCACCTGCAAGGGCCACTGTTGGGCCTTCACAAGCACTTGGGTCACGCACTTCTCTTTGGAGGTAATTAGAGTTATTGGGTAATTGGGAAAATATTATTATTGTTTTCCGTTTCCTCACTCTTTTGCGTCTCCTCTTTCTCCTGCTTCTTCTTTCCTCTTCTCATTCTGTGCGCGGCAGGTGGGTCAAGTGTTCGGCCACCTGCAAGGGCCACTGTTGGGCCTTCACCTGGTCAGGCACTTCTCTTTGGAGGTAATTAGAGTTATTGGGTAATTGGAAAAATATTATTATTGTTTTCCGTTTCCTCCCTCTTTTGCGTCTCCTCTTTCTCCTGTTTCTTCTTTCCTCTTCTCATTCTGTGCGCGGGAGGTGGGTCTAGTGTTCGGCCACCTGCAAGGGCCACTGTTGGGCCTTCACAAGCACTTGGGTCACGCACTTCTCTTTGGAGGTAATTAGAGTTATTGGGTAATTGGGAAAATATTATTATTGTTTTCCGTTTCCTCACTCTTTTGCGTCTCCTCTTTCTCCTGCTTCTTCTTTCCTCTTCTCATTCTGTGCGCGGCAGGTGGGTCAAGTGTTCGGCCACCTGCAAGGGCCACTGTTGGGCCTTCACAAGCACTTGGGTCAGGCACTTCTCTTTGGAGGTAATTAGAGTTATTGGGTAATTGGGAAAATATTATTATTGTTTTCCGTTTCCTCACTCTTTTGCGTCTCCTCTTTCTCCTGCTTCTTCTTTCCTCTTCTCATTCTGTGCGCGGCAGGTGGGTCAAGTGTTCGGCCACTTGCAAGGGTCACTGTTGGGCCTTCAGAAACACTTTGTACATGCATCACGCATTGGAGGTAGTTAGAGTTCTTTGGTAATTGAAAAAAAAGTATTTCCTTTGAAACTTATTCGTTTTAAACCCTCTCATTTCGCATGTCCTTTTACAGGTTCAAAAATAAAATGTTTGCTCTCATTATTCTTATTGTTTTCCGTTTCCCCCGTCTTTTACGTCTCCTCTTTCTCCTGCTTCTTATTTCCTCTTCTCATGCCGTTCGCAACAGGTGGGTCAAGTCATAGACTAAAGAGGTGTAAATCTTTACTCTATGGTCAAGTGTTCGATCTCCTGCAAAGGGCCCCTATTGGACCTTGAGAAGCACTTGGTGCAGGCACTTCTCTTTGGAGGAAGTTAGTTATTTGGTAATTGAAAACAAACTTTATTTCCATTGAAACTTATTCATCTATATAACCTTCTCAATTTGCATGTCTTTTCCGGGTTGAAAAATAAGAAAATGTTTATTCGCATTCTACTTATTCTTTTCCGTTTTTTCCATCTTTTCCTTCTTCCGCTTTTTCTCCTTCTCCTGTTTATTCTTTCCTCTTCTCGTTCCGTGCGCGGCAGGTGGGTCAAGAGTTCGGCCACATATAAGGACCACTGTTGAGCTTTGGGAAGCACTTGGTACAGGCACCACTCATTGGAGGCAATTAGAATGGTAGGGTAATTGAAAAAGTATCTACTCTTAAACTTATTCGTATTTTAAACCTTCTCATTCTCCAATTTGTTTCTAAGGTTGAAAATTAAAACAAAATGTCTGTTCTTATTCTTCTTTTTTCTCTTCGTTTCTCCGATCCATCCATTTTCTTTTTCCGTGTCTCCTTTTCTCAGTCTCCTCCTCCTCCTGTTTTTCCCTTTCTCCTTTTCCCCCTGCTTCTAATTAGTATTATTCTCATCTTCATTCATCTCTTTTTCTTTAAAATCTTTATCTTCTTCGTCTTCCTATTTTTGAACATCATCTCTATCTTCTTCTACGTCTTACCCTCATTCTTCCTTTTTTCTTTAAGTTTTTGATTTATTTCAGCAATGATAACGATTGAAAAATAAAGTAAATGTGAATATCAAGATAATAATAGCATTTTCTTAACTCGAATCTCAAAGAGTATGAGTTTGGGAATTAGAGCAAATTGTCAGAGGCAGGAGTGTTACATCTAAGTTCAAATTCTGAAGATCATATATTCTCTGTTAACCTTACGATTTCAACCAAAATAATGTTTTTGGTTATGTACATTGATTTGATAAAATTAACAAATAATAGTGAATGAAAACTGTAACGTAGATGCACGTTAAATTATGTTATCTATTCTTTTGCACGTAACATTAATACCTCTGCTACAGTATTCTCGGTTAGAAGTAATTAATGAATAATTAGTAAATAATCAGTTAGTAGAAATTCTCGCGTTGAAAACGGAAATGTTTTATTCATTCGTTAAGATCCAACTACATAAACATATTGTCACTATCATCTATAGAAAAAATTATTTAAACTGTAACTAACATGAACTTACAATATCAAATGTCAAACGGTGGATACAATATATAAGAGATATTGAATATTTTTGGAAAGGAAGTTCAAATTACTGAAACTACTGTAAGGAAATAATTAATATAATATTGAATGTAAAGCGAATAGACACATATTAGGAACTGAAGTGACCGCAATATATTGTTATCGACGTTAAAGCACGTATCTACGTTGGTCATTATATTCCACTGCTACAAATGAATGTATATTGATGAGGATCCGGAACCTAAACTTAAGATCGCGTTCCTTTATTATTTTAACCCGGAGGTTGGCTCGTACGTTTTCGGAGCAATTTCTGGCCAGAGCACGCTGTCGCCCCCTGGGCGGGTTCTCACGGGCGGGCACTGGGCCGCCGTCCGTCCCCACCCCGCTGCCAAAACGCTCCGCCCCGCCCCGCCCTACCCACCCATCCCCCTCAGCTCAGCCACGGCCCGCTCCGCCCCGCCCTCGTCGTCTCTGCCATGCCCCGCATTACTCGACCTCGTCTCTTTGACTCTGCCTCGTCCTCCCTCACCTCACCTCCTCGTCTCTTCCCCGCCCTCATCCCCCCGCCTCCCTCAGCTCCGCTCCACACCGTCCCCACATAACCCGCCCCCTCGGCCCAGACCCGCCCACCCTCATCCACCTCGCCTACTCGTGTCTACTCCGCACGCACTCAAACACCCCGTCCCGCCTCCCTCGGCTACACTCTACCTCCCGCTCACCCACCCAGCCACCACGGCTTATCCCCGCTCTGCGCTCAGCCCACCCCTCTCGACTAAGATCATCCCCGCGTTCACCCATCGCGCTTCCTCGTCTCTGCTTCGCCCGCCCTCACCCACCCCGCCTCCCTCGGCTCCGCTCCGCGCCGTCCCCATCTAACCGCCCTCATCCACCATGCCTCCTCGTCTTGCCCCGCCCGCCCTCACACACCGGGCCTCCCTCACCCACCCCGCCTGCCTCGGCAACGTTCCACCCCGTCTCAGCCCTCACCCACCTCACCTCCTAATCTCATCCTCACCCCCTCATCCCTCCCCCCCGTGGACTCAGCCCCGCCCCTCTCCGCCCACTCTGCCGCGACTTGCCTCCATACCCTGCCCCTTGCCCTCTCCCCCCCGCCGGCTCCACGCGCCGCCGATAAGAAGCCTGAAATGACGCATAATTGACGCGCGACGCCTTCATGGAAATGCGCCGCTTCGGGCTCGGGGGGGGGGAGCAGCGCCCGCTCATTTACATTCCTCCGGAATATGGAACGTGGCTCCTGGAAGGCGCCCGAAAAACACTCGGCCCGGCCTTTCGCGAACGCGCGATTCAGCCGCTCCCGGAGTAAGTATAGACGCGCTGCCGCGGGGCTGCGCCGGCTCCGGGGCCCCAAATTATGCCCAATTCGAATTAGTTTACGTGCCTGCCACGCCTCCCTCTCATCCTTCTGCGCCTCTCACTCATCCTTCTCTGCCGGCTTTTCCTTCTTATTTTTTTCTTTCTCCCGCGTATCAACTTCGCCACCTACGTTTCCTTCCTTTTTCCCTTCCAGTCTTTTTGACTGTTCCCTTATTTATTTTTTTTATTTATTTTACGTCAAAAAACAGTTAATGACGTGCCATGGGGAAAAGTGAATTGTGTGCACATTTTCAAAATTCTGTGATCCCTACACTAAGTCATATACTACTTGAAATTTTAATTAAAAAAACAAAAAAAAAAGAACTCCCATGTAATAAAATCCATTTTCAAGGATAAATAAGCAATAAATTTTGGGCTCTTATCCATGTTGTCCTTCGGGATAATACTTCCTGCCTCGACAACATGGAAACGATAATTTGAATAACTCTTCATCTTCCTTCTCCACGTCCTCTTTATTTCTTCTTCAAATTTTAATCCTCTTTCTTATTCAACGTTTCTTTCATCTTGATGATATTTGTGAGCTTTATTAATGTAGTAGTAATTTAGTATTAGTAAGCCTAATTAATTTAGTTTAATTTAGTAGTATATTATGCTTATTATAACAGTTATTATTTATTATTATTGTCATTTTATTGCTATTATTATTAGTATTGTGATAATTACAATGAAATGCGTCGCTTTATTAAATATGTAATTATATTCGAAGTAGTATTGTATTGAATTGTGGTGACGTGTTGTGAAGGGTAACCTTTCTTCTGCGCCTTTTCATTTTTTAAGATGATCGGTTTCGTCTTTTCTTATTCCTATGTCAAAATTCAAAATGTTTGTGAACACGTTTCTCAAAGATGGTTATTAATTTTAGCGAAAAAGAAAAATGATTACTTAAATGATATTATGCTACATTTTGTAAAGCCTTGCCGCTCCTTCTCACATTACAATCACGGGGAGAAAACACCGTTATGTTTGGTGGCATTCCAAACCACAGCAGTAAATACTGCAACTCAGGGATTTTTGACACACCTCATGGACAATAAACATAATAATGTGTCGATTTTTGAAAACAGATTAGAAAACTTATTGCATTTACATAACTTCTTTGTGAATCGAAAGCATTATATTCTGTGCAAATATTTAAAGTGAATTGGTTCATAACCCTGTTCTTTCTTAATCGATAATTGCCAGTCAGTTTGGATCTCAAACTAAAGATATAATTAACTGGTTAAGAATAATATCTATTAAATACTCGTAATTGACCATTAAAGAAACAATATTAAGTGTATCAATTATATTTGCCATAGCGAGGATAATAGAGAATCAATACGAGGAAAATATTAATTTGAGTTTTGACTTCATTTTGTGATTTTCAAACGTCACAAATTTTTCATCACTCATCCGTTCATTATATTCTGTACATCCACTCTTAATAGATTCCAATCGAAATATTTAACTTTAAAAATTTTAATAATTTTTGGCTATTCTGTATTCTCCAAAACTAACGACTTATGTTAGATATTGAACACATTATTTTTTCTGAGACATGGCTGTTCTTTCTGTAGTCAGACGCACTGCCTCTCACCTACATGTTATATTAATCCCGGGGGTACCTCTCCACGTACTCTCGATGCCGCGGCCGTCAGCTCGAAGATCCTGGATCCAGGCATCTGACTATCGAACGTGCGGGCGACACCGATAATCGTCTTGTAACAAGCGACCTTCTTATATGTGTGTCACGTCGGCGTCAGACACGGAAATCGTGGGGGTAAGGTCGGATGTGGCGTCTTGTTTCCTCCCATTCAGCGGTTTTCTCAACTGTTCGACGTGAGCTCCAAGCAGGAGATAAATCACGCTGAACTGCGTGGTTACGTTTGTCTAACAATTTTTTTTCCGTTGTGAACTACTGCTGTTAGGAGCCCGAACAAGTTTGGAATAGGTGGCAGTTTTACATGTTCATGTTTGTGCGACTCATTTTTAACCGAATCCCGAAGGCCTTGAAGACTCCCAGTTTTGCCCGCTTGGGTTTATCACTCGATGGCTGACTCACTGCTCTCCTCTATCGCCGTCCTATACTAACCCTACGAGAATTGGCTGGGGCGGTGCCCCGCTGGTGGGAGAGTCCTGGTTAGGAGGAAACCCCACTAGCCGACGGTAGGTCGACGCCGGATCTCGCCATCCAGCGGGGGAAGATCACTGCCATCTCCCGAGAAAAAGCATGCACTACACTTACGGGACTAATGACCGAAGCAGTTGACGCGCCCGGAAACACGAAAAAATCAATCAATCAATCAACCTACGAGAATGCGTTTTCTTCGTAGATAAGTTGCTACTTCCCTGGTGCAGATCTGTATCCGGAACTAATTTTCAAATACCACGCTTGAGAGTACAGGAAAACACGAGCAAGTATTCTAAAAACAATCAGGCGTTGGATTTTGTCCACGACACGTTTGCCGACGGAAAAAGACCACACAAGTTTGCAATTTTTACGGACAGATAAAAATATGTCAAATTTTATACGTTTCGCGAGGGAGTTTGAACCCCTTTTACAACTTTTCACTCCGTCACCCTTTGCGTTACATTGACGATGTTTTAGTTGCCATCTTCATGGCTGTATCGTTTGAAACAATACCTATTAACATTGTTGGATTAGTTGTACCGATTTTGTTCTTGAAAGGACAGCCTCGTACTCGAGTCTTTCATCAGCTGTAAAGAACAGTGAAGAGCTGCGTCATTTTGTCTTGTTTTGTAGGGCGCTGGATGCCTTGTAGCCTGCAATTTTCGAACGTTCTAAGAACCCGGAAAACGGCATTACTGGCACTTCCTTTGCAAGCTCCGTTCCGCAGTCGTGAATCAGCTGTTAGTTTCCTGATTAACTACTGAAGGCTAAGCAAAATTCTCTTCCTCTCTCTCCTTTCTCTTTTTCCTTTTCATTTAAGGTATTTTCCTTTAGCATATCTATTCATTTACACATATTTAAGGACTAAAAAGAAGAGTAACAAGGATGTTATTAATTTCAATTGCTTAAACTAAACAGATAATCAAGATTATACAATGAGGGTTACACCGGAGAGAGAGCAAAACAGAAAAATGGCAAATATACAATGCAGGGACTAATATTAGAGTATATAAAATATCATCCATTAAATTAATGGTCGTTAAAGTAATGATTAAATAAATATTTTTTAAATATCCAATGTATTTATGTGTATTAAGAAAATGGAATCTATTGTAGAAACTACTTCATTTTACAATAGAAAATGTAAGATCCAATACGTGTGCATCTAGAGACATCGCAAACTACAACCAATATCTCATGTTACATTCATTCTCCTGATTCTCAGAAGTTTGAATAATACAAAAATAAAAGGGATAAGGGTAGAATAATATTCCGACAACTCCTCTCCTTCAAATAGTATTATAACTGCCTCATAGCTATAAAAAAAACTTACAGTTCACACTCATCATTATCATATTCATGTTCCATACACATATTGTGCATTCACTGATTTCCGTATATGTTTATACGAGTGCACGTGCTAGCTTTACGCGGTGTGATCCCGAGTTTCGTTCCCAGTCGGAGCCAAATTAGAGCTATAGCTTTGTCGGGGCAACAATAGTCTCAGTTTCTATAGCTGTGGGACGAAAGAAAAAATCAGACGGCCAAAGTATGCAACATACGGTGAAGGGAATTCGTTATGCTCGCCTCATGTCTTCCTTGCCCTTGGGCGTGGAAATTACTCAAGGCAGGGCCCAGACCTGGTAACATCGCTAGCTGGCATAGGTCGGATTAATCCGCCCATAAAATGCTACGCACATATACATGTGTGTGCATATATGTGTGTGTGCCCTCCATCATTTTCTTTAAAAAAACTATATGTACGCAGCGGGCCAGCGAGACAAGCGGTATGCCCCAGAACGACTGAGAATTGGTGAGGGTAAGGGCATTAAAGAGTTTGTGCACCCTCAAACGTTAAAGCACTATCGATCTTCTGCGCATGCATAATTGAAGTTTCGCATCACTTTAGTGCATTGCTCATGCGCACAAGATGGATAGTGCGGTCCGCTAAAGCACTCTCTATCAGCGAAATGACTCTTGAACCAAACAAGACCGAAGAGCAGGGTGCAAAGGGAAGAGAGGAAGGAAGAGGGGAACTGGATCTGCGCGGCCTCAGCGGGGCGGAGGAGGCAGGGGGGCAAGGAGGGGGCGGGGCCACGCGCGGGGCTGCGCTCGTGACAGCGCTGACCTCCTGAACAGGTTCGCCGCCGCACCGGCGCCCCCGCGCCGCCCTTCCGGCGCTTCGCCCGGAGAAATCCATGGGCAGCGGCCGTCACGCCCCCTCGCCCCCCGCCTGCCGCGGGGAGACGGTAGGAAGGGCTCACTCTCTCACTCTCTCTCCATCTCCCTCTCGCCATCTCTTTCTCCAAATCTTTCTCCATCTCTCTCTCCATCTCTTTCCATCTCTCTCTATATCTCTCTCTCCATCTCTCTCTTCATGTCTCTCTCCGTCTCTCTCTCCATCTCTCTCTCCATCTCTGTCTCTCCATCTCTCTTCCTATCTCCCCGTGTCCCTTTACATCTCTAATAGTATGTTTAGTGTCGCATTCTATTTCCCTTTTTATTTATATTTGTATACCTCTTACCCAACCTCTTTCAAAAACTCATTCTCTCTGCCTCTCTGTCTTTCTCTCAACTCTTCTATCACTTTCTCTATCTGTGTATCTTTCGTAGAATTTCTCCGCCTCCGTGCCTTCTTATCTCTCTTCTGTCTCCCTTTCTATTCCTATCTCTACCTCTTTCTCAGTATGTCCCATTCTCTGCTACTTTCTGCCACATCTCTATCTCTCTGTCTATTTTTTCTCTGTAATACTCTTTCTATTTTTCTTTGTATCTCCCCGACTGTGTCTCTTCCCCGAATTTCTCTCTGTATCTTCGTCTCTCTGTATTTCTGTTAGTGTATCTCCTCAACTCTCTTTCGTTGCGCTGGTGTCAAACTCTAACCCTGTTCCGATATCCGCGTGTTCATGGAAGAAAGGACGGACAAGACAATCATCCCATCAGTCCGGCCCAAAGATGAAGGGGGTGACGGAGTGGGGAAGGAAGGATATCACACAAACCGTCGTCTGTTGTTTGAGGTACAACGGAGAAGCTTTCAGCGCCTCAAATATTTAGAGACGGCTTCAGTAGGTCGTTTGCACCTGCAGCAGTGGTGCGTGTTTTCACATACGCATTGTGAATGGCAAATACCTTTCGTTTCGTACTCCGGGGCAATGCCGCTGGCCTACTGACTGTGAGTCGCTGTGAATGCCGTTATGAAAGCGATTAAGCGTTACATGAGTAATGAGGCTGCGAGCAGTTACATCCGACCGGAGCCGTGGCTGAGACGTACTCGCCTCGAGTACCTGCGCGCGAGCTAATGTCGCATGCCAATGCCATGCCGGAACCCAGAGTACGCCAATGGAAGGAGCCAACAGAGGACAACGGAATAAATTGCAAAGTAATTGAAGGTTTTGATTTGATTATTAGTGATTCCAAACGCGTCAACTACTAAGGTCATTATTCCCGTACGTATAGTGCATGTTTTAATCGCGCGAGATGGAGGTGATATTCCCCCGCAGATTGGCAAGATCCATCTCAGACCTATGTCGACTCGCGAAGATTTCCCCCAACCAGATATATCTCCCGATTGTTTGATTGATGGGTGATTTTCGGGCGCGTCAACTGCTAAGCTCATTAGTTCCATAAGTGTAGAACATGATTTTCGTCGGGAGGTGGAGATGATTTCCTCCCGCTGGGTGGTGAAATTCGGCCCCGATCTACCGACGGCTAGCGTGGTTTTTCCCAACGAGGTATCTCCCACTAGCAGGGCACCATCTCAGCTAAAACAAACTTTGTAAATATCCGAAAAGCTTTGAAAGATAAAAATATCACTATCTTTACATATGTTCTAATAATAAAATCCCTTAACGATAAAACATTGACTACTTACCTAAACAAAGATAAAGGAACTGAAAGTATTTTAACAATATCACACACATACAAGGATTTATGGACACATATCAAGAAAGTAATGAATGAAAAGTGGAGCAACCTCTGGAAAACCATGAAATCCAGCCCTCTACACAAACTAGTTAAAAATTTTTATTCCCTGAAAACTTCCAAAAAATTCTCAAGACAAGAGCAAGTAACAATAACAAGAATAAGAACTGGTCATTGCAAGTTCAGTCATCAACACTTACTAACTGGAAATCCCCCACCCACCTGCCAGCACTGTGATACCTCTCTTAACTTTCAACATATCTTAACTCAATGCCCTATGTTTCAGCACAGCAGACAGAGATACCTAGAAGATGAGCCAAACTCCGAATTAATCCTATCATCCAACGAATTCCAAAATAAAATAATACAATTCTGTAAAGACAGCTATTTTCTTAAATAAATCTAATTGTACTAGCATAGATACTGGTAACAAACATTGTAACATTGAAAATACATATAATGTCTGTCTCCACAAATTTGTATATATTTAGTGTATATTTAGTGTAATATTCTGTTAAATTGCTATATTAATATTGTAAAGTTGTATTTAAAGTAGTCGCCAATGACCTCAGTTGTTGATGCGACTTTAATAAACAAAAAAAAAACAGATAAAGGAAATAATAGTACGCTGGGATCCGCCATTGGCGCCCATAATGGTATGTGACTTCTAACGGGAATGCGAAAGGTATGCTAATTCACAAGTGCGGGGAATGTGGAGAGAATATGCACGATTTCACAAAGCTCCTTTGAATATGCATCGTCATTGGAAAACTCTTAAAACTTTTAACACGTGTAAACATCTTGTGATTGCTTTCACTTTCCTTAATTCGACTTAATAGTGTCAAGTAAACATCGTCACTTATCAAAACCATTCATATCAAGTATGCTAGTCTGAGATTTACAATAAGGAATGGGTATGAAGTTCGACGGTTGTAAATAAATAACTAAATGTCTTTATTGGTGGCGAGGCTCAGGCCATTTAGCCTGCTCTTCCGCCTGACCAGTTTCAGAATTTATATTACAATAGTACGTAATAAAGGAAGTCATTCAATGAAAAATACGCACGCAATTTGGATGAAGATTTTCACATGGATGACAGGAGTGAAAGCGAGAGAGGACGAGCTTGATAGGAAATCGGGAAGGAATCGGGATGAAAGGAACGGTAGAGAGAAAGGAAAGAAAAAAAGAAAGAAAAGGAGAAAGCGAATCAGTGAAATGTTAATAAGTTATGTTAATTGGTTCATTGAGGTTTTGAAGTAGCTAAAATTGCGTACGTATTTTTGAATTACCCCTACAAAAACTAGAAAGGGAGGGAATCTCGTCAGCATACAAGCGAAAACACATCAAGTCAAGAGTTCAAGCCTTGAGAGAAACTGAAAGCATTGAGAGATAATGGTAACTGATTTTGCGTATATTTCATAATATTAACAATAATAATTATTAATATATGATTGAGTGTCGTAAAACTATTTGGTTCTTAAATAAAGTTAAAAAAATAAAAATGCAGATATAAACAAATTGTTTTTAGGAAATGTTAACAGTTAAAATATTCCACAAACTAGCAAATTGAAAAATTTTAAGAATTTAGGAAATTTTTACCGTTTAGAGTATTCCCAAGATCCGAAAACCCGACTCAACATCTCTCACCTGTAAGCCAACGATTTATTCTACCTGTATTCCTGGGACTGCA
The DNA here is from genome assembly GCA_011170035.1 of Teleogryllus occipitalis. Taxonomy (NCBI): domain Eukaryota; kingdom Metazoa; phylum Arthropoda; class Insecta; order Orthoptera; family Gryllidae; genus Teleogryllus; species Teleogryllus occipitalis. The sequence continues at coordinate 447,893 of BLKR01000066.1, forward strand.
AGCAAGGGACCATCCCGGCATGCGCCTTAAGCGATTGAGTAAACCCAGGTAAACCTCAATCAGGATGGCGGCTTAAAGCCAAGACACAATACAAGTAAACAATTTCAGTGCACACAAAATACAAAGAAAGAAAAAACGAAAGTATTTTGAATTTAATATTATGTCTAAATGTACGGCGCAGTTTGTAAGAGATGAAGAACTGGAACAGAAATATTGCAAATTAGTGAAACACATGTAGACAAAACTAAAAGCATATCATTATAATATTTTGAATACATACAAATATGAGCAAATGCTCATGCATAATCACACAACAAAGGTACGCATACATCTGCGTACTGCAATAAAAGTGACGTATGAGGTGAAAGTTTGTTCTTCATATGCTATTTAAAAATGATTGAAAGAGTGTACGAGTAGATTATAGAGACATATAGCTAGGTTATGGGTTTGTCATTTTTTAGTATTATGATAAATGTAAAAGTAGATAGGAGGAGGAATGATATTTTTGTGTGCTAAAATATTAGTTTACTTTATAAAGCTAAATAATTAGATAATAGTATGAAAATTGGAGGGAAGGGAGAATAAAGTAACCTAGGATGAAAACTAAGAGAGAACAAGAACAAAAAAGAAAGCGAGGATTTCAGCTATCCGTAGAGAGAAAGAGAGAGGGGGAGGGAGAGAGAGATAGGGAGGGGGAAGGAGAGGGAGATAGGGAGAGAGAGAGAGAGAGAGAGAGAGAGAGAGAGAGAGAGAGAGAGAGAGAGAGAGATGAGACGGCGTCAAGGATGACATGGAAGTATTTAGTTAAGGAATGGGGTAGAACTTTGTACGATAGGTGGGATAGGAAAAAGTATAAGATATATCACAGTGCTGACGTAGTGCGGCGTCCACCCAGATCTAATTTTTGGCAAGCGAGCAGTGAGACTATTGTTATGTATTATTTTCATGGATCCAATTAGTGACTTCTTTTTTAAACTTGTGAAATGTACTGCAATTTTTTATAGTAGAGGGGAGATTGTTCCAGGCACGGATGGCAGTGACAGTGAATGATTTGCTAAACGCTGTGGTATTGTGATGCGGAATACAAATAAGGCGTGACGCTCGGGCACGATGTAGCTTCATAACCTGAAATCGTTGTGATAGGATGGTATGATGTGTACTGTTTAAAATCTTGTAAAGGAGGAGAAGGCAGTGGAGTAAACGCCTTTTATCAACGGTAAGAATTTTAGAATGGGCATAGAAGGTCGAAATATGATCGTATTTTTGAAGGTCGAAAATAAAACGAATACATGCATTTTGAGCTACTTGTATCTTACGTTGCTGTTTTAGATTTATGTCAGTTAGTAGGAAATCGCAGTAATCAAAATGAGGCATAAGAAGGGATGTCACGAGGGTCTGACGAGTTTTTATAGGTAAAAATGTACGCATGCGTTTTAGAACATGCAGGGACGCGAAGACTTTTTGACATATTTTATCAATTTGCACATTCCATTTAAGAGTATTATCCATATACACACCTAAATTTCTCACGTCTTTACACCACGGTAGGGGAGTTCCATTTATGCAAATTTCAGGGAGAGCGGAGATTGATAACTTTTTTAAGGAGTTTCTGGAGCCGATTAGAAGACACTGAGATTTATTGGGGTTAAGAAGTAGCCCCAATGATGATGACCAAGAGGACAGACTGTGAAGGTCTTCGTTGATTTTTTGAGCAAGTTCAAAAACGCGAGAGGAGGGTCCGGTAATATACAATTGGAGATCATCAGCGTACATGTGATGACGACAATGTTTTATTGATTTGTCTATATAATTTACATACATTAGGAAAGCAAGAGGTCCTAACACTGAGCCCTGTGCGACGCCGCGTGCTAGTGGCAAGATACCCGACACATTGTCACCGTACACAACTTTTTGTTGCCGCTCCGATAGATAGCTGGAGAACCATTTGAGTGCGGATGAGGCACATCCAATGTTTTTCAACTTTGCTAACAAAATATCGTGGTCGACCGAATCGAATGTCTTGCTAAAATCGAGAAGGACAAGAATTGTGATTTTACCGCTCTCCATTGCATTTCTGGCGTCTTCAATAACACTAAGAAGCGCAGTTCCTGTGCCTTTTCCGGGTCTAAAACCTGACTGGTTTGTATTTAAAATACTGAAATTATGAAGGTGATGTTCGATCTGCTTCCTGGCAATCTTTTCAAGAACTTTTGATATTGTAGGCAAGATACTAATAGGGCGGTAATCAACTGGCGTCGTAGGATTGGCGCTTTTAGGAAGTGGATGGACAAGCGCTGTCTTCCACACCGAGGAAAATTCACCGTTCATTAGTGAGAAATTAATTATGTCCACTATTGCAGGGAGTGCTACTTCACCACCAAACTTCAGCAACTTTGCGTTGATTCCGTCAGAGCCAGATGCGTTTGATTTAAGACTCAAAATGATTTTAGTGACGTCTGTGGGTGTTACTGACGCAAAATACAAAGTGTCTTTAATATCAATATCTGTGCTCCGCAGCATAGATAAAGTTTGCGATTTTAGGAGTGGATTTATTGGCTGCGCGAGCGTAACAAAAGCATGATTTAGCAAATCAAGTGACACATTTATTTCTGTTGAATTTCGAATATTTCCAATACCTATAGTGCGCAAATTTTTCCAGAGCAATTTTGAATCACGGTTATTTTGAAAAATAGAGTGATAATATTTAATCTTGGCATTTCTCAACATTTGGGTTACATGATTTCTAAGTTTTTTATACGTAACATGGTCGTTGTAGTTCCTTGTTTTCCGAAAAACTTTGTACGCAGTGTCCCTATCGTGCATAAATTGACGGATTTCACTGGAAATCCATGGAGCTGCGGGACGTGTCACGCGTGACGTCTTTAGTGGAACATGTCTATTTACAAGTTCGTTAAGCATTTCCGTAAATACTGCTACTTTGTTATTGAGCGAGGTTTCATTTAGTACAATATTCCAGGGGACCGAGAATCCATCAGAAACGAAGGAATTTGCATCGAAGTTCTTATAATCTCGATATTATATTATTTTTGGTGTGTATTTGGGACACTTTAAATTATATGATATGTAGATAAGATCATGTTTAGATATTCCCGGAATGGAAAATTGTCCATGAGAACGCGCTCTTGCAGGATTTGACACTATGATATGATCTATCCATGTTTCAGTATCTTTTGTGATGTGAGTTGCCTTTAGGGGAAGAATTGTTAGGTTCATATTACGAAAAAAACGAGCAAAGTTGTCAGATGAGGCAGATTTTTTTAATAGATTACAATTAAAGTCACCCATTATAATAATATCGTCATATTTAGTGACACAGGAAGCGAGTAAGTCGTCTAGTTCGTCAATGTTGCCTGATTTGGGAGGAGAATATACCACCGCCAAGAGACTTTTTTTACCTGCGAGAATAACTTCAGCAATTAAGTATTCGATGAAATGGTCTTTATGATTTACTGAAGAGAAAATAACTTTGCAGTTAATGTCATCACGTAAATAGATACCGACACCTTCGCCATGGGCAGCAACGCTGGATTTTCTATCAGATCTCCAAAGCCGGTATCCGGGGACTTTAACGGTTTGAGAATTTAATGATTTTTTGATCTATGTTTCGCTAATGAGGAGTGCGTGAAATTTATGTTTAGTTACAATTTCCTGAATCTCGGAGTGATGACAAAGGAGAGATTGTGCATTTAAGTGCGCGAAGTTAAAATAGTTCCTTGAAATACACGGCGGGCTGTCTACAACAGCCGGGGCTGACAGGGAAGGGGGGTGGACAAATGCAGGTCGAGACGGCTGGGGGATGGGGAGGGTACTTAGCATTGCGGTACAACGGGAATTTCCTAAAACGGCCGCCGACTGCCTATGACTCAGTTAAAGTGTGTAATGCTTATCGTTAAAGTGTGTAATGCTTTTCACTTTGCACTTTGAGATGTGTAACGCGTTGTTCAGTGAAAAATAAACATTGATGAATCTCGATTAATACGCTACATACGAAATGTTTGGAATAGAATGGAAATCGTTTAGAGGGAGAAATACATTTGTGCTTCATTGTGTACGCATTCTGTACGCCTCCGGTCACCGTATTGCGATAGGAGATTTTTGTTTTTGTTTGTTTATCTTTTTGTAAACTTTCTTTCTTTGCAGCTACGGATTCTTCGGCATATAATCATTCATTTTTGTCTGAATCGTTTCTCTATTTGGAAATACATTAATGAATAAAAAACATTTTTGGTAGGCTTACCTTGCAAATGGCGGGGCTTATCTGATGTCACCAAAATGCCTCTGTCTGGGAGGTCCTAGGTTTCAAGATCAAGATTATCAAGTATCAAGATTAGCTGAATGTTTACGGTAAGTTGCTGAATTGAATTCAGCCGCTATCTGGAGAAGAATTCTGCTGCTTTGATAGGCAGTTTTCCGTGCTTTCTACGATCAAAACAAGTAGAATGCTGCCACAGTACCCTAACAAACGGGTCTTGGGCCGCGCGCGATCTTTCTTTCCCCATTCTTACATCGTTTTCTTCCCTTACACACACGTACATGCACCACAGTTCCACTCATGTTGGGAGGGCGGTCGGGAGCTTAAGTGCTGGTCTCGGCTGAGTTGGTGGCCTGCTGGTGGAAGAAACCAGTACGAGCCCCCCTCCAGCTGACGTGTAGGTCGGCGCCGGATCTCACCACTCAACTGAGGAAGAACATCGCCATCTCCAGTGATAAAAATATTCACTACACTTACGAGGTAATAACAATAGCTGTTAACGTGCACGTAAACACGAAACAATCAATATACGAGTTTTTGTTTGGGTACAGACATTTTGATGTCACAGATTTTCATCTCAATTTAAATTGTTTAATCAGTCTCTTGGTGAATGGTATTATAAATAAAACAAACAATCGGACGTTCCTGTTCTTTTTCCTTCAACTTTCGTGTTATCTTTAATATGGACGCAACATTTTGTGTAAATATACTTAGTAATACCCACAAAACTCAAACTAGGAAACAAAATTCAGATTTTGGGAAATTGTCCTTTTGTAACAGAAAAATTAGAGATTGGAACAGTTAACCCGAAGAAATTTTCAAAGCTTTTCCTCTAAATGTCCGAAGTTTTAGAAATAAGTTAGATGAGAAGAGAGATATAGATATTTAATTGAGTAAGTGCTGTGAAGTGCAGTGAAGTGCTGTGAAGTGCTGTGAAGTGCTGTGAAGTGCTGTGAAGTGCTGGTCAGTGTAATTCAAAGCAAAACAGTGGAGTGGAGTGCAGTGCAGTGCAGTGAAATGTAGTGAACGTGATCGATGTATTTCTTTGAGTCTAATTTAGCCAATATTTTTGTAGCTTGTATTGAATTTTAGTGTCACCAACATATAATTATTGGATATCATGATACAGTTAAAATAATTGTTATAATACTAAATATTAGTGATAGTATGATTATTGCATCCCCGTCTGGTACTTTACTTCTTTATTATTATTTTTATTATTATTATTATTATTATTATTATTATTATTATTATTATTATTATTATTGTTGTTGTTATTATTATTGTAATCAATGTTTTTTAACTGCAACCGGGTCATACCCAATTGCAGTTCAAATATGTGTAAGTAAGTAAGTACACGACTATCTCAACTTTGTTATTTAATTTTGAACTAAATAGGTTACTAACTACAAAATAAACAGGCAACAGTAGTTCACAACACTTAGTCTGTACACATTTGTCTGTACCCACACAAATCTTTCATAATAATCTAGATATTGATAGAGAGCATGATTGATTTTCAGATAATACTTAGAGTAACTTCTAAACGGAATTCAAACATTAAAAATGTATTAACCTTATTCGGCTGCAATTCCTTGCATGAAAAACGTATTTGTGTTCATTACTTTGCTGTTAACACTAATTTCCTTTCTTTGCTCCATTACAATAGATTATACTTAGATTTAATACTTCTTTAATATACCCATTACTACAAGTCAGAGTATTGGATTTCAGTGCTAATTTAAACCTGTTTAGTTCTTCACTGTACAATCGATAACCCCCAAAATAAGGAATTAATATCACGTTACAATTCACCCTAGAGCATGGTTATGTTGTATGTTGTAAAACAAATATCAGAACTCTCCATTTATTTTGGCTAACAATAGAATTTTTTAAATTGTAATTGAAAGAAACTTCGTAATTCTTTTAAGTTCATTGGTGTTTTCTTTAATTGATCTTTTTATTAAATTCTGGTCTACAACGTAGTTTGGAAGTATTTTTGAGAAAATGATTGCGTATTGATAATTTGAAATATTTTTCTAGAAAAACCTTAAAAAAATATTCGACAAAAGAAACATTTTCGAAACTCTGTCCTCGTTTCTTGGATATATCTTGTAAGAACTACTCGAAATAGCATTGCAGAATGGCAGCACTCTTGCAATTTTCCAATCGTTGGGAAAGTAACCTAGTCCGAGTGCTGCGTTGAGTATTCCTCAAATGCCTACTATCAGGTTGTTATTTAGTTCTTTTAGAACATTATTTGAAATAAAATCGTATCCTGCTAATTTCTTAGTTTCGGATTTTTTAATTTATCGTTTAACTTCTGATGGGGATACATATTTTATATTAACTAGATATGTGTATAGTGATTCCTGATTAAATTCCTCTACTTGTTTATTAAAATGTTCGTTCTCGACTGGGTTTGGGTTGAACGATTTTTCAAGGTAGTCTACTATAAGAGATGTTTTCTCTAAATCGGATGTCACTGCAGCGCCTCTGACCGGGAGGTCCTATGTTCGAGTCCTGATGGCGGCAGGATTTTCGACACTAGCTTTCCAGCTAGGTCGAATTCAGTCGCTGTCTGGAGGAGAATTCTAGCAGCCGGCTGCTCTGATTGGTAGTTTTCCGTGGTTTCTTCGATCAACACCAGGCGAATGCCCAAGCAGTACCCTACCAAGCGGGCCACGGACCGCGCGCGATATGTCCTTCCTTTTGCTTGTCCTATCCTCTCCCCTTACACACACACACTTACACTAACATGCATTACACTACCAAATATTCTGGGAGATCGGTCGGGAGCTTAGAGCTTGTCCCGGCTGGGGCGGTGCCCCGCTGGTGGGAGAGTCCTGGTTAGGGGGAAGCCCCACTAGCCGACGGTATCTCGCCATCCAGCGGGGAAAGATCACCACCATCTCACAAGAAAAAAGCATGCACTACACTAACGGGACTAATAATCAAAGCAGTTGACGCGCCCGGAAACACGAAAAATCAATCAATCAATCTAAATCGGAATTTGCCACTTCTGAACCTAGTTTGTTGTGGAAATTCTTCTTTTTGTCTTATTATTCTCTGTATGGTGGATCACATATGCCTAGGTGACGGGTGAATTACTTTTAGAAAATTCTGGAAGCTTGCATATCTATGTTCGTCTAGTTTTGTGTTAGCCAGTCTCGTCAGTTTGTTTAATTTTCTTTTTAAGTCGGCGCGTCGGGTGCTTTGCCAATAGCGTCTTACATTGTGTTTACTTTTAATTAGGTTTATAATTTTTATTGGAATTAGATGCTTGTTTATCGAGTTTGCTCTTTTAAGATAAGTGGTGTAATTTCTGAGGGATCCTTGGATGTTGTTGACTAATCGTTTGATTTCATTATCTACATCATTAGCGGATTGAATGCTGTGTGGATGTCTGTTGTTGATTTTTAAATTCTCCCTGAATCTAAGCCAGTTAATTTTACCTTTTTGCTGTTTATGAAAAGAATATAGATAGAATGAAATTTATGAAAAGAATATAGATATACCAAACCGTCTAACTAATTAATAATATAGATAGAGAGGTTAAAGTGATATGATTATTGGATTGTGATCCGAGACGAGTTCAGGAAATACTTTTTGATGTATATTTGGGAGTCAATATTTTTGTGATGAGGATATTCAACATGGCCGGAATTATATTATTATTGAAATGGTAATAAGTAATAATAAGGGTAATAATAATATTGGGGCCAGAAAATTTAAATTGAAGGTGGCAGTTATATTTAGTAATTTTTTTTTCTCTTGAGGGGTTGTGTTGCATCCCCAAGCGCTATTTTTGCTATTAAGGTCACCTATTAACATTATATTATTTTTGTTTCTAAAACGTTCTGGGTAAATGTTTTAGGAAATAATGTATTAGGAGGTTTATTTACCACTATTAAGGTTGTGCCTTTATTGTTTATTTTGGTGTTTATTGCTATAGTTTCTGGGTTGTTGCTTGTAGGGCTGTTAATTAAAGCACGTTTTACGTCTTCGTGCACTAATAAGGCGTGCGGTCGTCGCTTAGCGACGGTCTTTCAAATAGATATTAAAGCCTGGTACTGAAAACTTGATTTGCAGTAACAGGTGAGTTTCTGAAATACAAGCTATTTTTATGTCCTGACTCTTAATAGGGTATCGCAATTGATTTTCTTGCCTTGTTATTCCGTTCGCGTTCCAGTTGAGGATGTTTGTTATTTTATTTTATTTAAACGGTAATTATTACAGACAAATTAGATAACTTGATGCTATGTGGCTAGGCCGAAGGCCTTTTATCCATTACAATACCTACATCCTATCGCGTTCAAACTTTTGAATTCTGGTATTCGCCCCAAACGGTCTCTCGAGCGCATTAAAGCCGCGGAAAAAAGACCATAAGGTACGGCTGAGAAAAACCCCCTGAAGGGGGAAAAACTGCCGAGAATGTTTGTTTCAAGCACTGTCCTGAAGTCGACAATTCCGTCCCCGGCCATGTCCTTTACCCGCTCTTTCGATTCTCTACCCCTCTTTCGAGAATTCATTCTCTGAACTCCCGCCTGTGAAACAAGTTCGTCACCTTCGGGACAGCCGACAGTAAAGTGGGAAGCGACGCGCGCTGTGCAAGCGCCGGTCTTTGTGAATGCGAGGCCGGGCGCGTTCCCAAATTCATTAAGCGGAGCGAGATCGCCGCGATGCACGCTTGCCAGACGCACTGCGAGAATCGACGCGCGCTCCGCCGTTCGTGACGGGCGCCACCCGCTTCGCACGGCCCCCAATTCGCGGGCGGCTGTAAACCTTCTTCTGCTTGTGCTATATCCCTAACGGAACTCCGGAGACCAAGTGCACAGCTGATTTCAAGGAGAAGAGTATAGTATTGCGCATTTGCCAATGCAGTGCCGCCCACAAGCATCCATGTACTCTCGTAGGTACTTAATTCGAATTCTTGACGATTCCGACAGTTCTCAAGCCCGTCTCGAAATGGCGGGAGGCTACTAGCCCTCTACTTCTGTCGTATTCCTAACGGAACTTTGGTGACAAATGCAGAGTTTTCTTCAAGGGGAAGGGTATAGAATGGCTTCTATTACTGCGCAGCCCATAAGCATTCATTCACTCTCTTTGTCACAATGCAAATTCTCAGCACTCACCGCCAAACCGCGGTTAGCTTCTACCATTCTGCTTGTGCTATTTTCATAACGGAACTTTGGTGATAAATTTTGAAGGAGAAGGATGTAGTATTTTATGTTTTTTACCAGCACTATGCAGTCCCTACTCAATTATGGACAGTCATGTTGTGATACCTAAAAAAGAGGTCAATTTTTTAAATATTTGCTAAGTAGGGTTTTGATTATGATCTCATTTACTTTGAAACGTTTCCTTATATAATATTTTAACTGTAAATACTTTGCACTTTAGCTAATTTTATTGCATAATGTGCGATGATTTTCATTTATATAAATTTTAACATTATTTTCAGAAATATCGTCAAACACACGAACGTTTATTACCTTGGAGCTTTTATGACCCTTTTGATATCATTAGAAAAAGGAAAATAAAATGGAGTCATGGGGTAAGAGTTATAAATATTTTGTTTCGAAATTATCGATGTCGCTATTACAAAAACACACTCGCGTAAAATTAATTCGCATATACTTAACAAAAATGGCAAATCAATTAAATTGATCATGAAAATCCCCTTGGGTAATCCCTGATTTAATTGTTTCAATTGATTATCACCACTTACGTCACACTATAGCGAATAAAATTTGCAGTAACATGCATTGCACTTTTATCACGCTATCAATCGTCATAATATTCAGTTTTCTTTGTGTTCGTACTCTTAATGTATTTTTATGTAGTGTATGTTATGTATTATTCAATGTGTTTTACTTCGTCCGATGTTATTTCAGTATTCGCTCCTGTAGTAAATTAACATGAAAAACTTGAGTTCATATCATATGTTAATTTTTTTCGCCTTAAAGTTAGTGTTTCTATGTGTGAAGGTTTTAATTTGAATTACATTGTAAGTTGTTATTTTAAATTTGGGTTTATAGACGTTTTGGTTCTAGCCTACACTGCCCATAAAACTCTTTCGGCAAAATTTAATCCTGACAGATGAGTGATCATCGTATTCGAATAATTCTTATTAATCCATAAGTTTATTCACGTGTCTCGAGGTGAATGATATATTTTGCAGACGGTGTGAACATACGTCCAAAATATTACAATGTCCTTTAGGATTTCTAAATAATTAAAATTTGCAGTCACAGGATACCTCTTGAAATGTTTTACGAGTTCCGCAGAAGTTATACTTTGTTACGGTTTAGAAATTACGTACACAAAAATTTAATTAACCTTTTTCACACATTACAAACCTCACATGCTGAACTTCATCTAGAGATGGTCTTCCAGTATAATAGTGCAAGCACGTATGTAGAACGATTGCGAAAATAAGCGGTAATACTGAAATATTTTTGTTCTCTTCTAATCAAGCATCCAAAATTGGTCATGTGAATTAATCGTTACACAAATTTAAGCCATATAGAAAAATCTATACAAAAATGTTGATCAAAACTATAAATCGATGAAGGATTTAAGTTTATATCAATAAATCAATATACGACTCTGGATCATATCAGCGAATCAGTAGATGATTCTAGATCATACCGACAAACCGATAGACGACATTGGATAATCCAGACACATCGATTGAAGAGTTTGTATCATATGCTCAATAATCGATATGAGTTTAACATGATGTATGACTACAAGAGTTATTTTATTGATTCGATTTGAGTATCGCCAAATTTCACTCGCAACCCCAGTAGAGAACGGATGCCGCCTGCTTCATTGAGGTCAGGCCGTAAACCGGCGGCGGCGGGGCCGATTCTGGATGTTCGCGCAGGGGCGTGCCACATTTTCATTTTTACTGCTCCTTTGCGTCGTTCGACACTCGCACGCCACGGGAGGGGCAGGGGGAGGCAGGGGGCGCAGAATTTCGTTTCCACGGCCGCCCCGATTCCAGGAGGCTCTGGCGGCGGCCGGAAGCGGGCGCGAGGGCGTGCGGCATCCGGAACAAGGCGATGTGGGTTTGCACGCTGCCGCCCGGTCCCATTTTGCCGCGCACCGCCTCCGCTGGGCGAGGACGAAAGTGCTCGCGATTCGCGAACGTGGCACGTGAACGCGAAAGAGTGGCCCGCGGTGTGATGGTCAGACCGCTGACCTTGCACGGATGCTACTGGGGGGCGATTCTAGGTCGGGTCATGCGGAATTTGTGATGGCGAAAATAGTTTTCTGGGTGAGAAACTTTTGTCGGGGTGCTCCCGTTCTACTTGCTTCTCATTTGACCATTCGTATAATAATAATAAAATAATAATAATAATAATAATTGATTACTTCAAATGTGCGTACTCTCAGTGGCGTTTAATTGTAAAAGAAATATATAAACAAATGAAGTATCAACATTATTCTCCAAGCAGATATTTAACACCAACGGGGCACCGCCTTAGTCGGGACAAGCCCTAAGCTCCCGACCGTTCTCCCGGAATATGTAGTAGTGTAGTGCATGTTAGTGTAAGTGTGTGCGTAAGGGGAGAGGATAGGACAAGGAAGAGGAAGAAAAGATCGCGCGCGGTTCGTGGCCCGTTTGTTAGGGTGTTGCTCCAGCATTCTCCTGATGTTGATCGGAGAAATCACGGAAAACTACCGATCAGAGTTGCCAGCCAGAATGCAATTCGTGGAGTGAAGCCCGTTATCGGCGATTCTCAACTGCTTTATAACTTGTCAAAATAACCGTCTGCTACTCTGAACAGACTATAATGCTCCTTGTGGAATACCTCGCAACTGACACATAAAGTCTCCGCTATCTCCCGCGAGTGTCATTGCACACGAGTGAACAACGATAAGAGTCACGCGAGTGCATGTTTGTGTTATCTTCCAGACCCCAAATTTAGCTTCTTATCTCATGGGTGAGCGCAAATAGCGGGAGTATCAGCAGCTTCCGTCAGCTCGGAGTCTTTTGAGATTTTCAGAGGTGTGCGACATGGTGATGGAGAGAACAGAGTACTAATTTTATTTTATAAACATATGAAGGTGAAGGATAAACTCAACACGTATGATATAGGATTAACAATGCATCAAATCGGCGTACTTGTTCAGTTAGTTGACTTAAGTTATCTTACCCACATAATCACCAATTTCATAAGTCTATTTGACTCGTACAAGCACATTTTGACCCTGAAGTTAACAGAGACGCCCTCCCATTTCACCTTTACGACAATACCTCGATTTATCTATAGTGGCCGATGACATTATGATATTGTTACACCTCCTGCCTCATAAAACATTGTTACACCTCCTGCCTTTTGCTTCTGGACATAAATGTAACTTCATTTTCTGTGCACGTCTTCTAGAATTCAGTGGGAAATACAATTATTCAAATTATCGTTTCCCTGTTGTCGCGGCAGGAAGTAATAAGAGCCAAAATTTATTGCTTATTTATCCTTGAAAATAGATTTTATTACATGGGAGTTTTTTTGTTTGTTTTTTTCTCCCTTTCAAAATTCAAAATTTATTGTTTATTTATCCTTGAAAATAGATTTTATTACATGGGAGTTTTTTTGTTTTTTTTCTCCCTTTCAAAATTTAAGTAGTATATGACTTAGTGTAGGGATCACAGAATTTTGTAAATGTGCACACAATTCACTTTTCCCCATAGCACGTCATACGCAGTTTTTAACTGTTTTTTTGACGTAATATAAATAAAAATAAATAAATAAATAAATAAATATTTTTAACAATGATAAGCACATTTCTGAGGCCACGAGCCATGTTGAGAAGGACATCAAAGATTAAGTTTATAATGCAGGAGGTGCAACAATATCCTAATGCCATAGACCACTAAAAAAATTGAAGTATAACATAAAACATCTTCTAGTCAGCCAACGTATAATTTCCAAGATACATGTATTGCTTAACTGGACTCACTTTATCGGCCAATTGCTACTATTGTAATTCTGTTTAATTATTTAAACGCTTTCAACACAAGTTACATTTCCCAAACCATTTTGTTGTTAGTAAAAATAATTCTGGCAGGACAAGCATGCAAGTAGGTTAGTAAAAAATAATACGAATAAAATAGTCAAGTGACGAAGGAACTGGATAGGGGAAAAGAATTTCATGTGTCCTGTTAGTCGATTTTAAGGTATTGGTCTGGCACCTGCCGTGAAATAAACTCTAAAATGGCCAATCTCTGGAATCCGGCTGACCTCCAGAATGTTCATTTAGGGTGCAGCATCTTCCCATCCAACCATTTGATGTTGCTGAAATTCCGTTTCTGTAGGGACTCGAAGTTCGACTCCTTGACCTGCAAAACTGGAATTGTGGAAATGCAATTATAAACCTTCCTCTTTCTTTAAAAATAACTTAAGACCGATTTTCTTGTGTTATTTACGAGTATTATAAATACAGTAAAAAGAAAAAATGTTAGCTTAATAATCGTTGAATGATAACGTATCATCCAGGTGACATTTAAAACGAAATTTCAGTATTCTCGCAATTTTAATCAATTTTGGTCATTTAACCATCCAATACAGAGATATTTGCAGATTAATATGTGTAATAAAAACACAAATCAATGCGCAAAAGATGCTACATGCCTACACCGAACTGCATAACTGCGGACCCAGCAAACTAAAGTGACACTGCAAACAACTACACTTTTCACTCTTCATGAACTCTTCGACATGGAGAGTGCAATGTATTTGTGATTAAATACTCAAGAAGACTAAAAATACTATATATTGAACTGTGGGTTTTTTCCCATTTGCAATAGGTACATTTTCATTTTGTGTTTATCACTGATAAGTCATAGGCGCTATCTAAAGCGATAAAAGTACTTTCAAAATTTACTTATATTTGAAGATATAGAGCCTAACAATCATTTTTTGTTTTGTTTTTACTTAGTCTTTTTTTGAAGGGTACAACAATTTCTTGCCTTAAAGAAGCTATTTATTATTGTTTGAAACCCATTTATTCAATTATTCATAAACGAACTACTAATATTATTTAATGAAATTTATTGATTACATCTGAGACCTACTACGCCTTTAGGGGAATTTAGAGAGTTCGTATATTCGAAATACTTTACAAATGGAGGAGAGAGATTCACTATGGCTAATCTTTATCAAACCATAATGTATTACTATAACCTCAGTGTAAGATAATAACAAGAAAGTCCCATTGACATACTGGTGTTTGTGGCTTTCTAAAAACTAGTTGAAGATAGAAATATTGTTTTCTTCCATGGCGTCAGAATTTTCCCTTTTGAACTGAACGCGATTTAAGACATGTGACGATATGCTAACGCACACGCCAGAAGCCTCTCCAAGCGGTGCATTTAAAGGCTCCGCTCTCACCGTCGCGTCGAGAGGATTCCGAAAGTGCGCGTGCACAGGAGCGCAGGTTGGGCCGCGCCGTGCGGAAGCACGCGAGCGGATGTGTGCCGTGTTATTCCCGGAGCGCGCGTTTAGCTGCGCGCGGCCCCCTGGGCGAACGGCGCAGCTGGGCCCTTTGCACCGGCGCAGGCGGCCTGCGGTTGGCGCTGGGCACTTTTCGAGAACGCCCGCGGAGAAATTCCGCGCACGATCCGGGCCAGTGGAGCCTCCGCCGCTGGGGCGGGGGAGGGGGAGGGGGAGGTTGCCGCGGGCGAGGGCACGAGCTCCATCGCCCCGGGCGAGGGCTGCTCACGCGCGAACGCGGAGGGAATGAACGCGCTTCATTAGAGAGCCCCCAGCTTGCAAGGCTCTTTCTCATACCGGGAGCCGTAGCTTAGTCACTGCTGCGCCTCTGACCGGGAGGTCGGAGGTACGGCAGGGTTTTCGACACTAGCTTTTCAGCTAGGTCGAATTCAGTCGCTGTCTGGAGGGGAATTCTAGCGGCCGGCTGCTCTGATCGGTAGTTTTCCGTGGTTTCTCCCATCAACACCAGGCGAATGCCGGAGCAGTACCCTACCAAACGGACCACGGACCGCGCGCGATCTGTCCTTCCTCTTCCTTGTCCTATCCTCTCCCCTTACACACACACTTACACTAACATGCACTACACTACCACATATTCAGGGAGACCGGTCGGGAGCTTAGAGCTTGTCCCGGCTTGGGCGGTGGCCCGCTGGTGGGAGAGTCCTGGTTAGGGGGAAACCCCACTAGCCGACGGTAGGTCGGCACCGGATCTCGCCATCCAGCGGGGGAAGATCACCGCCATCTCCTGAGAAAATAGCATGCACTACACTAACGGGACTACTGACCAAAGCAGTTGACGCGCCCGGAAACACGAAAAAATCAATCAATAAAAGCTCTTTCTCATCTGCTGCTCATGTTTTCAATCTTCCACCAAGTTGCATTACTCCCATTTTATCTTCACAATTTTCGATTTCCCCGTTCTCATCTTCCGCTTTTTTACCTTTATTTTTTAAAATTATTTGTATTTTAAGTAGCATAAACTACAAAGGTCGTGAGCAACTAATACAGTAATTAAATGCAATCGCATGTCTGTGAAAATGTCAATATTTTTACAAAATTGTAACACTTGTTCTTGATGAGTAGGTGATGATATGTCATTGGAGTTTTCATCTTGTAGGTACTCTGGTCTCCTTTGGTTGTGGATGGGGCATTCCGAAAGGATGTGGTTTCTTGATAAGACACTTTTGCAGATGCTACGATCATCTTTATTATTTTTTCACAAGAACCCCTCTTAGTAGTATCTTGTTTTTATCGTTATCGTGTATATATATATATATGGAATAATATAGAAAGTAAGTATATAAGATAATATACAGGGAAAGTCACGTTATGCTGCGTCAAATTGATTTCGAGATTTTAACAGAAATGCACGTTTTGGGGACCTCTGGTACTAAAAAAGCTGTTTGCCAAAAAGTTCCTTCGCGAGTCCGACCGTGGGTATGTGTGCCCATCCGTCCATCTACCTGTTTGTCCGTCCATCTGAGAACAACATTGTCGCCTAATATATGCGTTGAAATTTTTCCGAATTCATTGCTTGGTCTTTTCTGACCAGAATCCAAGCTGTGCGCTTTCAATAAGAATTCTTGAAAATTTGGGGGTACTTTACATTAAGCCTCGGGGACTTTCTCGCCTTAAGAATTCTTTTTTAAATGGCTACAATGTTATTCTTTTAATAATAAAGTGAAATTCACTTATGGAGATGACGAAGGCCCAATTTTCACTGTTAACTTTAAACTTTTAACAATTACTTATGGATTGAGGTTTTAAGCGACCTCCTAAAACTATGATAGTAAAAATATAGATTTATTCTTCAAACGATATTTCTTCACCACTAATAGTTTTTTTAATTAATGTCATAACCGTTGATTTTAAAGTACTAGTAGTTCTTTCACAATTTTAATTAAATTTGGGCAATATTAAAAAATGTAAAAGCAAAATATCCTCAAAAATAGTTTCAATGTTTTTCTCTTATGGGTTTAATTTTGTATCGTTATTGCTAAATGCATTAAATAACAGACCATAAACGCCGTTTAAATGTTTTTTGACTTTTTAAACATTACACCATTGTTTTTTATATATCATACATCGTTAACATTTACATTTCAGATTATTTAATTTTTTCATACGTTTGTTAGCATTCAAGCATCAAAGTATTTCGAATTGTGTTTTTTTATAATTAGTACGTTTTTTAGCGTATGCGAACTGAAAAAGGTCTCACTTTAGAAATGGTTTGCACCAAATTTTTTGAGAAACGATGGCAATGTTTTCCCTTTGCCAATATGGAAATCTCCGTATTGGCAAAGAAAAGAATCAAATCTCTGCGATATTCCAAAAGCCTTATTTCGATCAAGCTATCAAGAGATGTGGGATATCCCGAAAAATATTAATTACTGAAAACTCATGTTATTCGCAAGTCGATTAGTTGCGATAATTGAAATGTTCTATAAATATTCTGTGTATTAATATTTTGTGGAAAGTTTCCAGTGTTAAGCAAAATGTGCGTTTTTGTTCCTTCGCGTGCTTATTAATTGGCAGGTGAAGTTAATCTAGAAATAGGTTACCATGTCAATGATGAATGATAATAAATGTTTTAATTTTGACAAGATTAAATGTTTCATACTTTCTGCTTCGTGAATGAAAGGGGTCACGTGTGGAAGTTTGAAAATCTAATTTAGAATGGTACATTTGTACTCGAAATTTAATACTTACATAGTTGCTTACTGCATTAATTCGACTCGAGTTTTATAATTAAAATGGGTTGCAGTTGTGACAAGGTATTAGTTACAGTTCCATTAATGCAAATAATTTTTAAAATTAACAATAAACTAAATGTGGGTTTTAATAAGCTATGCCTACCATCAGAAACAATTTCATGAATATTTAAGTGCGAGGGAAGCACATATATTAAATGTGACAGATGAAAAAAACTGGGCATGTTTGTAAGCCACAATACTGTAATTAATGACATATACCCTTATTCGTAATTATAAGTAAATATTAACCAATAGTTTATTTCTGGAAGTATTTCGTCCATTACTTAAACAGCGTATTTGTTTATGCATACGTAGTATGTGTGGATCTCAAGTACTTAGATAGTTACGTGTTACAATTGATACCGAGAGTATAATTTGAATGCACTCTCTTCGGGGGCTTCTGATATAGAATTTTTTTTCCAAACTTCTGTCTTTCCGTTGGTACTAGCCCCCTAACGATACATAGGAATTTCGCATGAATTACTAAAATTCTCCTTCTGATACGTTTCGACAAATCTCTGCAAATTTGAAATTAATCTTTTAATTTTGGGAATACTTTACTTGAAGCCCCAACGAATTTTCAAACTTTTCACAAACTATACTCAATTTTCCTGTAAAAATAATTTGTTTTTTTTTCAACGGCTCCAATTTCTTTCTTCACACTTTTGCATGGCTAGAGGTAAATGCACGACTAGAGGAATAATACCACATAAACGCTATTTTCATGTGATCTTTTGATTTTTCAAAAATTCTTCAATGAATTTGACCTCAATAACATATCTGACGTTAATATTTACATTATGAGAATTTTATTTATTATTGAAATTGTGAGTAGGTGTTCTAATGATGAATGAATATTCTCAAAAACTCAAAAGGTATCTGTAAAATTAAGCTCAATGAAAAAATATGCTTAAGCTTAATTTTCTGAAACGCTCAAACGAAACATTTTCTCAAGAGTAAATTTTCGAATGTAATTAATAGATTTTAAAAAAGGTGCATGTAAGAAGAGAATTTACACTTCATTAATTTCTTAAAGTCATATTTCAATTATACTGTTAGGGGACCGAAAAATTGAGAAATGTTAAAAATGACCTTATGGTGACGATGAGTAACAGCTGGAAAAGAGGTTGGGAGAGACCCAAAAGCTAGCCCACACCAAAGAGATTGGGAAACTAACTGGTAACAGAAAGTCTATGTCATTCTTTAGCACCACTAGATTCATGTCCCTGCTTGCACCTGAAGTTCTTCTGTCTACAAGATACGTCTCCGCCCAACTTCATTCGGGAACGCGATGAAAACATGATTCCTTCTTGACCCAAAGACTGCTTATTATTCCTAATGACATGTAGTCCATATAGTTGCGTGTCATAAAATACAAAAACGTCTTCTGTATACTCTTTCATGATTAAAAGAACGGTCGCTAGACGTAGAGATATTTAAATTGTGAATTTCTGAACGAAAAGTGAATGAAGAATCTTCATCATCATAGTCCTGGGTGAAACTCGAATCCACGACGCTTCCAACTGAGGTAGTTAAACTCTCCTTTAGCTGCTATCCCACTATTACCACATGTTTATTACTAACAATCTTACTAACAATCTCGTGAATCTTTTGTAAGATTGAATGTCACGTCCACGTTATTCCGTTGTAAAGTCTTCATGCTGAGTGGCCCCTGCAAACTTCACTTTGGCTGTCCTGTTTTTGCGGAAGGCCGAATTTGAGTTGGGTGGGAGTAGGGGTGGGGGCGAAGAAAGCGCTGCCTGGGGCGGTGCGCGTGCGCCGTATGGACCCCGGCGGATGCTGCTTTCCCCTCCCACTCTCCCTTCCTTTCCCTTCGCCCCCCCCCCGCCGCTGCGCTGTTCCCTTTTCGATAAGGTCACGGCCTCCATGCACCGCGCTCTGCGACGCAGTTGCTTTCCCGGCCCTCTGCTTTTCACCCTTCCGCAACTTACCTGCTTTGATTTTTCACATCCCTCTCTCACCCCCACCCCTCCCCCCTCTCTTCCCATCCCCCCTCTCTCCATCTCCTTCTCTCTCTCCCCTCCCACTTTATCTTTCCTCTTTCTTCTCTCTCTCCTCTCTTATCCCTCACTCCCTTCCCTCACTCCCTTCTTTCCTCTCCCTTCCTCGCTCTTCCTCTCTCCCCTTCCCGACCTTTCCCTTCCTCTCTCCCTCTCTTAGATTTCGTCACCACTCTCTATTTCTCTCTCTTTTTCTCAATTTCTCTATCTATTTCGTTCCACCTTTGTTACTTTCTCATTCTACGACCCTCAATTGTAATGTCCCTTCCAGAATTTTTCTCTGTTTTCCACTCTTCCTGTCTTTCTGCGTCTTCATATCTTGTCTCCCTATTTTATCTCTGTATTTATGCTCTCTGTATTTCTGCCCCAGTAATAGAAATAAAATAGTGTAATGATATTGTATCGTAGATGTTCCATAATTCATGAAGATTTTTTTTTGTTTTACATTCTTTCGGGGTTATCACTTGTAACAACTTTCCATTGTTGTTGCTTCCTCCATACATCGCGTTTGTAACTTCATTTCTTTCAACGTACTAAAAACACTGAAGTAAAATTTTATTCTCTCTCATCCTTGTCAACCTCTGTTGCCTGTCAACCTCTGTTCTTAAATCAGTTTTCTCTGTCTCGTTTACACTACGTTTTGGAGGATATCTTTACTTCTAACAAAAAAGTAGTGTAAGTGACGTTTAACTGCACAGAGAAATCTTGTTTCCGCAAAGGTACCTAATTAAGGTCTCACTGTTTTTCTAAACTGTTTCACAACTACATAAAAGAAGCTGTAGACATTATTTTTTCACTTCCTTTCTCTTCAGTGTCCTGTATACTTTTAGTGTTATGTTTCATTTGCGTGCTAGAAAATATATTGTTCTGTATTTATCCAATAAATTAAAGCTACTTGTTTAACTTGAAATTAAATTCCTAGGATTTTGAATTATTTTATCTCTTTTAATATTTCTCTTTGCAACTTTCTCTCTCTCCCTCTTTCTCTCTCCCTCTTTCTCTCTCCCTCTTTCTCTCTCCCTCTTTCTCTCTCCCTCTTTCTCTCTCCCTCTTTCTCTCTCCCTCTTTCTCTCTCCCTCTTTCTCTCCCCCCTTTCTCTCTTTGAGGTAGTTCACATTTTTTAGTAAGTTCATTATTGAATCTTGGGAATATCCAAGTTAAGAAATGTGAAAAAAGTAAAAACAGGTAAGGCTAACAAGTTCAAAGCTGAACCGGTTTTGCAATTTTCTTATCACAAGTTATATTGAGACTGGTACGATAAGAATAGTCAAAGTGGCATTTTATTTTGCGAGTATAAAATGTTGTGACACGAGGTTTACAGGCAGAGTCATTCAATTCTAGGAGCAAAATAAATTCAATATTATCACGTGTCATGCCCTGTTTTTAAGACATCCTTACGGATTTATATTTTAATTCAAACATACAAATTACTGTTACCTTAATGTCTGTATTAGGTGGTAAGTAGAAAGTATTTTGTTTCCTTTGTTATGTTTACAATTTCTGAACATTTGAGCCTCGTCTCACGTTTAGAATTAGTGTTAAAACAGAACTTTTAGCATGCTTTAAATCCCTAAAAAATAACCACTTTTACTGAGGACTGTCGAAAAATTATACACCTTTACACTTTTACACTATGATATTTGTCACTGTTTTAATTATAATTGCCAGGTAGAATAGATCACTATGTAATTTTGTGATATTTATTTTTATTTATTTATTTAGTCAAAAACAGTCAAAAACTGTATGTGACGTATGGGGGAGAAAATTATCTGCGCACGCCTTCTTGAGTTTCAGAATCCCTTCCTAACAATTTAACTATTAATAGTGGAAGGATTAAAAAATAATAGTAATAATAATAATAATAATAATAATAAATTTAAAAAAGCGAGAGATTAACATTTCAAAAACTAGATATTTTAGTTGTTTTTAGAAATATTCACTTATCACTACGCCATTTTTCTTGCAAAGATAAAAGCTAAACTCTGCAAACAAAATCTAAATTTAAGAGAATTGATTGTGGAAGTGTTTGCTTTGTTGAGATAGTTTTATTATGAATTGGTTCAAAATGAAGTAGAACTCATTGAAAAGTTAGTTTACTTTCCATTATTTCTTTGACTGACGTTTTCTAGCCGAATTGAATTATCATCATCTTAAGGAAAATTAGTCTCAATGCGAGACGCTCACCCAACTTAGCTGTGGAATTCCAAATATCAGTATCAGCACTATCAACTTTGTGTGTCACAGAGTTATAAAATATGATTTTAGATATCCATTGGAAAAAGCAGTTCTTTCAGAGCATGCAAAATTAAATAACACTTCACCACTAGTTTCATAAATAACTATTATTAACTTACCATTGAAGTCTTCAACGCTACCTTTCTAAGCCTAAAGGGCGCATCCATGGTTTATTTTCAACTTTTCCATCTAAGAAATCTTTGAGTAGAATCGGACAGTATTTCTAAACAAGAGTGTAGTATTATATAAAGAATTCTCACGTCTTAATTGAATTTACATTTAATAAGATGCTCGTGATAAAATTTTAGTTTTTTGAAAAATGCTTTTTGGGCGTATGAGACGTAGAACAGACCTAGCAGTCAATCTTGTGGTTGGGTGTTTACAACAATTGCTTGATTTTGAGTGCTTCAACCGTATCGTTTATTAATTTTATTCATACAAATACAGTGCCGGCCGCCTTGAAAGCATTTATCATTTGTTCAACAGTATTAGAAAACTAACATTTTTATGTTTCTTGACCTTTGTCCACTTGGAGTAATCTCGTTTTCCCTTCAAGCGTTCGTCCTCGATTTTCCAGTAATGAATTGGATGTATGGTGAACACTTTCTTGCTCTAGATCAGGTTTTACAGTGGTTTCATGTTTGATAACAAATGTGATCTCATTCTGGGATCCACTTTCGAGCACAAATCGAGGTCCTTTCGTTCTCATTCTTAGATCCACTTTCCACTTCTTGACATGATGTTCAAATAAGTATTTTGTTTCATTTACTGTTGGTAACTTCCTTTAGACCTCCGTAGAAAATTCCTGTGCTTACAATTTGCTTACTCTTCTCATTGTTCTCCTCCTAATCCCACACTTAATTATATCTGTAACCTCTCTAAGTCCTTCCAATTTGCAAATCATCCTAACTATCCTAAACCGTTGTGTGTTAGACTTGCTTAGTACCGTGATGAACTTGGCATTGAGTCTCATGATATCATCAAGAGGAAACTCAACCCTCTTCTCCCTTGGGACCATTTCTCCCTGCCAATCAATACGGAAGCTACCAAATTTACGCATCCAGATATCCCTAAGCCTATCCTAAAGCAATTAATCCTGGAGTTTCAGCATAAATTTGCAAATCATAGCCAGTTTTTCACGGATGGATCCAAGCAACAATCAAGATCCAGTGGAGCTGTTATTTCCATTACCCCACCCCTTAAGTATCTTTACCGCCTCCCGGACTTCTATTCCATATTCTCATGTGAAGCTTGGGCTATTATCAAAGCTATTGATATTAGCATCCAAAGACCATCTAGCTCAGATATTGTTATTTTTTCTGACTCACTATCTGTTTTATCCTCTGTTCGCAACAGTCATTCCTTAAATCCCCTGGTTCAAGAAATCCAAGAAAAGCTTTATCACTCCTTCCTTAAAGGTTACCGCATTACAATAGCTTGGCTTCTTCTCATATAGGCATCCAAGGCAATGAAGAAGCTGATGCAGCAGCGAAAGCAGCAATCTCTCTCCCCGAAATTGAAACTGAAGCTGGCGGCTTACTTCCTGACCTCAAAAAGTACCTTTTACATGCGGTTAAGAAACTTGGGACCGGAACTGGAAAATGTTGCCTTCCAAATTACATGCAGTTAGGAAGAGTATTGAGGAATCTCCCGTCACATCCGTAAGACTTAGCAGAAGACATCAAGTGGTTATTACAAGACTCCGTATAGGACATTTTAAACTTAGTCACAGCTACCTGCTAAAAAAGGCTACTCCTGACCCTTGCCCAAATTGCGGCCTCCCAGTTTCAACTAAACACATTATAGTTGATTGCCAGGTAATGTCGGCTGTCAGATCATACCTCAACATCAATGACAATCTCTACTGTATATTCAATTCTGATTCCGGCCACATGAAAATTATAGAACTCCTCACCAAATTTAATCTCATAAATAGTATTTAGCTAATGACTATTCATTGTCCCATGTACAATATTAATATTAAGGCTCTATGTGTGTATCCCATGAAATTGTGCAACTAATGTATATTTGTATATTTGTAACTACTGTATTATTGTAACTGTGGTCGCCAATGACCTAGCCGTTTATAAGGCGACCTTATATAAATAATTAAAAATATATATATATATATATATATATATATATATATATATATATATATATATATATATATATATATATATATATATATATATATATATATATATATATTTCAGATATTTGTGATTGTCACAATAAAAATATATGATTATTTATAATATAAATCCAAACGTTTCTTAATGTTAACTGTGAAATCTTTGCATACAACTATCATTCTATTTGTATAGTCTTCGACAGATATTCAAAATATAATTTGTTATTTTCTTTCACCTAATAATTTCATTCATTTTCTTTCATTCTAAGTAATAAGTTCTTAATAACGTTATCTAAATCTAATTTATGTGTGTATAAACTCGTAAATGACTTGTCGGAAAACTTCAATTTAATATGAACTAAAATAGTAGCATCACATTGTCGCAATATAATTTTAGTGGTACGTTCCTATATGGAACGCTTCAACCATTTGTTTTGCAAGCATTATTTCTTGTTAAATAATTGGCAATTGACAAACGTTTGGGTTATGTAAGATTCTTAATGACGACCCATGTAAAGAACTACACTTTGCACTGACTTAAAAAGAGCTTTTAATAACAAGGGAAATTATTAACTGCCTTTCCGTTATATTAATTAACAAGTTAATTAATACTTTTAAATATAAATATTAAATAATTGTAATAATATTAATTACTTAATGAATTAAAGTATCATTAAATGCATTGGTAAATAAAATAGTCATATAGATTTTATCTTGTAAACTGCACAATTTAGTTTTCAGACAACCAGTAGTTTTACCTTACGCCTCCTTAATGACTTTTGTGTTTATCGCTTCCCTTCTTTCAGTTCTTTTATTAAATTACCTATCTTGTTTTGTGTTTTTTAAATAGATTTGCTATTTAAATGACTGTATTTTTGTATTAATGAATATCTCGTATATTTTCATGATTTTTTTCATAAAGCACAAGAACTTAAAAGTAAAAGACATTTTGTATTGTATCTGTAAGTTAGTAACGAACAATATTGTTACAAAATGTTGAAATTATTGTTTTTCAGTAATATAAAGTTTTAGTTAATTCCATATATCTTTTAAAAAACAAGTGCATGTTCGTGTAAGTGTGTGTGTAAGGGAAGAGGATAGGACAAGGAAGAGGAAGGACAGATCGCGCGCGGTCCGTGGTCTGTTTGTTAGGGTACTGCTCCGGCATTCGCCTGGTGTTGATCGGAGAAACCACGGAAAACTACCGATCAGAGCAGCCGACCACTAAAATTCTCCATCAAACAATGACTGAAATAGACCTAGATGACAAGATGGTGACGAAAAATCCCGTCACCGTTGGATCTCGAACCCCAGGACCTCCGGGTCAGTGGCTCTGCAATGACTTCCGTTGAACCACATCTGCGGCTGCGTGATAGATAGATTAGATAGCTAGATAGACAGATAGATAGATAGATCGATAGATCGATCGATAGATCGATAGATCGATCGATAGATCGATAGATCGATCGATCGATCGATAGATCGATAGATAGATCGATAGATAGATCGATAGATAGATCGATAGATAGATCGATAGATAGATCGATAGATAGATCGATAGATAGATCGATAGATAGATCGATAGATAGATCGATAGATTGATAGAAAGAGAGACAGACAGACAGAGAGACAGACCGAGATACTCAGACAGGCAGACACAGAGAAAGAAATAATACATCATTTACGACAAAGTAGAGAGATACTAGCAAATTGTTTTATGACTACTATTACTACCTATTATTATAATTATTATTAGCGGTAGTAGGACGACCCAGATGATACATTTTCGTAATTATGTGCCACCCCTCTTTTACTCTCCCACGTCGATCCGGGTCTGTCCTCTTGGTTAAAGAGCCTTCGCCGTACGCAGCGCGCGTCGCTTGTGAGTTTCGCTCTCCCCCCCCCCCCTCTTCCCACCCCGTTCCCCTTCGCACGCGCAGTGGCGCGCGTCCCACTGCACAGCGCCCGCCCCGGGCGACAGCTGCAGCCGGCAGCACGCGAGGCGCGCGGCGCTAGGAGATGCTATTCCCATGCACTCGCCCGCGTGTGAGGGGACAAAAACTGTCGTTCTATTAACACACTTCCCTACTCGAAAATAGTGAAAATCAGCTTACGTAAACACTTTTCTTCCCCCGTAGAGTGTGGCATTATTAGTAGCGCATCTCCTGCCTTTGGGAGGCCATTAGAAACCATTGAAGTTGTCGAATACGAACCGGTTGGGAGCGAAGAAAGTTGGATTCTTTATTTTCTCGGTGCAGGCTCAGGTCTGTACGTTAAATCACTGTCTTGTAACTGGTGAAGGGTTCGGAAGTAGAATGAAATGACTTCACGTTGTGTTTATCTTTCGGCTCGCAGGTGCTGTGATGTGATGTTTTCAATTGTTTCAAATGAATTGAATATTTTAAACAATTCTTATTGGCAGGTGAAAGCCAATGGAGGCTAGGTAAGCAAGGCAAGAAATAATAGCTGAAGGAAATGAATTGAAGAATTAAGCGTATCACAGAACTATTAATTAGGATCTTAAATGTTTTTAAATATACTTAAAGAAATTTTATATTTCTTCGATCAATATTTTTTATTAAAATGCACAGAGTTTCAATAAATATAATTATTTACATGTGATTAGTTATGTGGTTTTATATGTTTACGATTTGCTTTGAATTCAAATGCTTGGCGCAAGAGTTCTTCTGCTGGCTTTTCTTTTAGTTCATAATTTTATTTTCTGAAGAGTTTATTACATGTGTACGTAATATATTTTAGGCATTCAGTTATTAATTTATATTTCAGGTAGAATTTAACGCGGGAGTGCCCACAATGCACAGTGCAAAGTCAGTACTCGCATTGTATTTGTGGTGGCATACCCCAACCGCTTTCGATGCTTTCTACTTATGAAATGATCGTAAATGCTTGTAATTAGCTTCCATATGAAATTCAAATTTCATTTAACGATATTCAGTTTAAGAAAATACTTTATATCATTTATTTAACAATCACTAGGAAGACACTTCTCAGAGGGATGTATTCCCTAATGCAAGAACACTCTACTGTTTGTATATTACATGCCATACAACCTTGCGGACAAATTTCAACTAGTTCAGAGTTTACCTTAAAAACATTGTTGAAGTGATACTAAATTTTACCAAAATTATCACTAGAAGAAAGAAATCTCATCTCTCAAGAAGATTGCAGCTTTAAATTATTTGAAAATATCAAACGCCTGGATCTCAAATATACGTAAAGTGTTTTCACAGGTTAAAGTAATAATCGGTTTCTTTTATAATGACGGTCAATAACAGTTATCAGGAATTCATTGAAATGAAGATATTTCTATTGGCATGGAAATGCATTTGGTTTTGATGGTGATCTTCATTTCTGCCTCGGTAGGTGACACGTAATATATAGTTTTTGTTGCTCAAACTATATTATTTGAATCGGCGTTGGATTCGCGACTGATCCAAGTAGAGTTTGAGTTGGACAAATCGGGTTTGCGCTAAGTTTCAGTGACATTTTCCCTTTTTTCCTATCCCTTCACATCTTACCCATCTTCTCCATCTTCATTCTCATTACTAAGCATTACGGAACATATTTACAAGAACAGTCCCTGGCCATAGTATTGTGACTACCTGGAAAATTTATTACATAGTTATTTTGCTTTCCCCTCGTTTTTAAGGTAAAAATTGTAGGTATTCAATTGATGTTTTTCAGTAGTGGCAACTGATTCATGATTATGTGTCAGCACTTTTTTTTACGGCAACATTGGTACTGTGGGTGGCTACATTAAATTTATGAGAACATGCAACCGGTGCGAGATGCTTCGGTACGTTTATATATAATGTACGGTTTTGTCTTAGATTTTCTTAGTTTTATCATTTTTGTTTCATACTTTAGTATTTTATTTTAGTTTTGTTTTGTGATGAGAAGGCCAAAGAACCTGTCTTTAAAAGAGGAGAAATTAAGGTATTAATAGAACTTGAACCCCTTACATTACATCAAATTTCAAAAGATTTATTTAGAAGACTTCAGTAGCAAAATTACAAAATTACATAATGTCAAAATGTAGAAAATGTAGAGTTGTCACATGAATATATCCAAGGACTGTAAATAAACGTTTTTTACAGAAACAAGATACTTTAATTCAATAATGTATCTAGTTTGCAAAACATTATAAACGCATTAAACCATTTTTATTTTACGTATTATTACGAATTACTTATTTCTACATTTTTTACCTCATACCACATACTTCTTGGGTATTTTGTTATGTTTATTTACATACATTGACGTATCGACATAAAACGACTTAGTTAAGAGTTTGCCAATGTTCCTAAAATTGTTTTTCTGTTAAACAGAGCAATGTAAAAAGAACCTAGCCATCTCGTGTTAGCTAATATACTTTATTCCGGTTTAAGCTTGAAGTTAAGTTCGATTCTCTTCCCACTTTGGACTTAAATCACACATTGTGAATAATGTGATCCTCGTCCCCGTGGGAGGGGGTTCTGGCTAATTCACGAAATAGCCTCATTTGGACATTTGCCATAATATACAGGATGTTTGGGGAGGAAATATCGAAAATTGGAAAATAAGCTCTTAAGACACTTTTAAGCATATTTTGCATAACAAACTAGGGAAACACTGAGCCTCAATGAGCACTCAAAGTTGATTTACAAAATTGCTTTATAGGAAAACGTTTCATCTAGAGAAACGTTGCAACAAAGCATAGAAACACTCCAGAAACATGTAAATTGTTTATTATTTTTACGAAGGAAATTCATATGTGTTCAGAAAGAAGAATTAACCCAGAAATAAAACCACCCACTTTACACAATTGGACTTTTTTTTTAATTTCTAGGCTAATTATTTTTTCTGTACGAATACATGAATTTCTTTTGTAAATAATAAAGAATTTACATGTTTCTGGAGTGCTTCAATGCTTCAGCAATGCAAATTTTGGGAGAGGCGAAGGCTTGTGGGGGTGAAAGAATGAAGAGTTTGGAAGAGTGAGGGGGAGCAGGGATGAGGCAACGAAGGCGTAAGAGGTGAAGGAGTGAGAGGATGAGGGTTGAAGAGGAGAGAGGAGTGAAGGATGGATGGGTGAAGGGGAGAGGGGTGAGGAGCGAAGGGGTGAGAGGGTGAGGGATGAGAAGGAGAGAGGAGTGAGGGATGTAAGGGCGAAAAGGGTAGGGGTGAGGGGCGACGGAGTGAGGGGGCAAAGGATGAAGAGTGAAGGGTAACGAGGGGGCGAAAGAGTGAGAGGGTGCAGGGGTAAGGAGAGAAAGGCTGAGACGGTCAGGTGGAGAGGGAAGTGAGGGATGGAGGGGTGAAGGGGGAAGGGGGAGGGCGCAAGGGTGTTGGGTGAAAGGATGAAGAGTGAAGGGGAGTGAGTGGGCGAAGAAATGAAGAGTGAACGGGTGAGAGATTGAAAGGATAAAGAGTGAAGGGGTAAGAGATTGAAAGGATGAAGAGTGAAGGAGTGAGAGATTGAAAGGAAGAAGAGTGAAGGGTGAGAGATTGAAGGGATGACGAGTGAAGGAGTGAGAGATTGAAAGGATGAAGAGTGAAGGGGTGAGAGAGTGAGGGGGCGAAGGAGTGAGAGGTGCAGGGGTGAGAGGCAATGAAATAGGTAGCGAAGGGGAGAGAGGGGATGAGGCCAAGTAGTGAGGGGGCGAAGGGGAGTGCGGGGGCGGGAGAGCGAGCGACCTGGAAATGTCCCGAGGCGATCGCCATCAGCGGCGAATCACGCGCGCGCCCGGGGTCAGCAGGGCGCCCGCTCCGTCCCCGCACTATCCCACCCATCCACTTGCTCTCTCAACTTCCTTTGCCTCTGCCACTCTTCCAATTGATCTTGTACCTTCTTACCCTTATATGGCGCTATTTTCCTTTTATCGGCCTCCTGTGCTTTTTATCGTTCTTCTCATCTTCCTCCTGCTCTCGATTTCTTCTCGTTACACTTCTCTATCGTTCGTCCATCATCCTCTTGCTCTCTGCCCTCTCTCTCATCATCTACTGTTTCTCTCGGCCTCCAGCTTTTTTTTTACTCTTCCTTATTTTCTCCTTGTTCACTCAACTCATTATTATGCTTCGTTCTTCAAATCGTCCTGCTCGTTCTTTTCCCTTTTGATATTTTTATCTTTGCTATCTAGCTTCCACTTATTTCTTCGGTTTTTTCTCGCAATTTTAATATTTTACCCGATCATTTTTTTCTCTCATCATCTTACTCCTTTTCTCAACTTTTTCCTCATTGTATCGCCTTGAAACTTTTTGTTTCACACTCACGATCTTCTCATCACCTTTCACTATTCTTCTTGGCCTTGTCATCTTTCTCATTTTTTATTGTTTTTTTAACATTTATATTGCTTTTCTATTCCCTATTACTGTGCTACACTTTCTTTCGTCCCTTGTTCTTTTCACTTCTTCTTATTCTTCTCGCTCGTCTCCTTGACGATCACTCTTCCCTTAAGAATTTGAGTCCGACCCTATGTCTCTGGGAATACATCAGAGAACAGTAGGCAAGTAGTTACATATCAAAACAGATGAGTACAATTAAATCAACGGCTATTTTTTATTTTAATCGATTTTTTAGTGGATACTGAGTAATTAATTCCTAATCATTCAAACTTTCCAAAGATTCTATTTAGAAACAAAATTAAAGAAACTTCAGAATTTTTATTAAAAGCAACTCATAGTTAAATTTTGAAAATCAAAACTGTAATGAATCGAAAGTCTACGACGTGTTTATTGTTGAGTTGATTTATATTATCATCTACCTATTCATTAATACATTTAAAATAAATGCAGTCTCACCATATTTTTTACAACTCATTACATGTACAAAATCATCAACATTCAATTGTTTTATTTAAAATAATGACCAACATATTCCTTCTAATAATTTTTTATATAACATACCATCTTCATTATATACATCTGTTAAATATTTTTGATTCAAAATTTTAATTTTGTCTCACTTAAAGCTTTGGTTAAAAAGTCAATAATTTCTTCCGTGGATATATATTCCAAATAAATACAGTCATAAAATCACAACATATTTTATTCACTTACTGTTCATTGCATCTACAAAATCAACAACAATCAATTGTTATATTTAAAATTATTACCAATGTTTCTTTTATATCGTAATCAGTCTTTAACGAGTGCCTATGCGCTTTATATCAGTTTTACTCTTACTACCGCAGTTATATTAAGGAAAGAGTAAGTTGTACTACGAAGTGTTTCCTATTCCATGAATATTCACGATTTCTTGACGGTAAGTACGTAACAGCAATGATATATATGGGACTCGGTGGCAGGCTTTTCACGTCTCGTAAAGTCAAAACATTGTATTCCAAAGGCAGTGCAAAAGAAAAAAAACTGTAAGTGTTTATTAATATCTCATAAGCCTTGCGCCTGAAGACCACTTTCCAGTTGCAGATTCTCAACCCGTTCCGAATCTTTCCTCCACCTCCACTTCGCTCCTGCTTCCATCGGCTCTGCCGCCCTCGCCCCTGTCCCAGCAACCGCAACTGTCGCCACCATCTTCTCCGCTCACGCAATAACCCCCCATTTCACCCTCGTCACCTCCCCTGACACCTCCCTCGACACCACCCAGGCATCATCGCCGTTAGAGCCCCCCTCCTCGCCCTCTCATGCACTATCGTCTCCCCCTTTCGGCTCCAGTCACCGTCCCCGTCACCACCCGGACATCGCCCCGACGCCGCCCCGACGCCTCCCGAGTCCTGCCCCTGCCGAGTCCTCATCCCCTTCCCCTCCACACCCATTTCCACCTCCGCGGCTGCCTCCTCCACCGCTACCTCAATCAATATCCCCGTCCCCTTGCGACTCCTAGGCAGTGGCCGTGGCCGTGTCACCGACGAGTTTGGCCCCCAGAGGGTGGGAGGAGGGGCGGAGGGGGTGGGGCAGCGGGGTCAGGGGACGCGGATGCGGCCGCCGGGCGCGTGGCGAGGGCCGGCGCCAACGAGGCCTCGGCCGAGAGGACGCAGCAAACCAGGGAAGGAGGGGAACGGCCCCTCGACTGGTCGGCACCGCGACCCGGGACGCCGCGCCGAGTTTATTCTATGCTAGAATGCGCATTTTGGTATTCCTTGATTGATTGATTTTTCGTGTTTCCGGGCGCGTCAACTGCTTTAGTCATTAGTCCCGTTAGTGTAGTGCATGTTTTTTCGCGGGAGATGGCGGTGATCTTCTCCCGCTGGATGGCGAGATTCGGCGCCGACCTACCGTCGGCTAGTGGGGTTTCCCCCTAACCAGGACTCTCCCACCAGCGAGGCACCGCCCCAGCCGGAAGAAGCTCTAAGCTCCCGATCGGTCTCCCGGGATATGTAGTAGTATAGCGCATGTTAGTGTAAGTGTGTGTGTAAGGAGAGAGGATAGGACAAGGAATGGGAAGGACAGTTCGCGCGCGGTCCGTGGCCAGTTTGGTAGGGTACTGCTCCGGCATTCGCCTGGGGTTGATCGGAGAAACCACGGAAAACTACCGATCAGAGCAGCCGGCCGCTAGAATTCTCCTCCAGACAGCGACTGAATTCGACCTAGCTGAAAAGCTAGTGTCGAAAATCCTGCCGCCGTCAGGACTCGAACCTTGGACACCGGTCACAGGCGCTGCAGTGATATCAGTTGATGCACTGAGCTACCGCTCCTGGTGGTATTCCTTGAGGTTTCGGATCCAACAAGGCCGTATTTGTTAATCAAGGTCGTATATATAATTTTTTTTTCGGAAGGGACGTTGACAACCCGAGGTGGAAGGTAGCACGGCAGTAGGTGGTAAAGGACCAGTCTGAAAAACTTTACTACATTTTGGCAGAGGTGTAATCTTCTTGATAATGAATCACGGAAAGTAAAACGTACCCGGAAGAGCAGTTGATCAATGAAAGCAGAACGTTGCCGGATAAAAGTAAATAGTGGTGTCTGAGAAACATCTCTAATCACCAATAATGCGTGCTATTAGTTTTACTTCTCCTACTGCTATGTGAATATAATAGAAAAGTTTCAAATAATGATTGTTTAAGAAATAGTATTCTTGAACTAAATTTTATTGTCGTATGAATTTGGTTGCTTCACAAATTATTTGTGATGATAACGTAACTGATAATGGCTTGTCATTCAAATAATATTAACATTATAACTAAATTATATATTGGAGACGAAAGGTGGCAGAAAATGTGCATTAAATGACACTGTATTTAATAATGATTTATTTACTATAGTATTAAAACTCATTAATTAGAGACTTGGAAATATTTTGAAATAAAACGGCATGAAAAATGAAAAGAGTGTGTAGTTTTCAATCAATGTCACGAAAACGGCACATGGTTTGAACACCTCTTGACCATCAATTTTATTATGAACCCTATAGACCTATAGTTTTCATTATCATTAATTTTTTTGAAATAAGTTGTGATTTTCTCGTAAATGGCATATTAGATCCAAACATTCTTAAAGCAATTT
The DNA here is from genome assembly GCA_011170035.1 of Teleogryllus occipitalis. Taxonomy (NCBI): domain Eukaryota; kingdom Metazoa; phylum Arthropoda; class Insecta; order Orthoptera; family Gryllidae; genus Teleogryllus; species Teleogryllus occipitalis. The sequence continues at coordinate 481,276 of BLKR01000066.1, forward strand.
CTTGATAGTAAATTTCTCTGACCTTTCGTTTTTATTATAAATAATTTTACTTTTCATAATAATATTTGTTTTCATTTTCATTTATTTCTAGACCCACCTTCATTAATGCATTTTCTTTTAACTCCAAGGAAATTTACCAATAAACTGGTACGAGTATGGATTAAAAATATTACTTCCTTTTCATTTTGTAATTCTAATGTATTTCAACATACTAGAAACAAATTAGCACAATATATCATTTGCTCTAAAAAAACAACAAAAAAACGATATGAGCAAACAAAAAAGGATATCATTTTTAATAGTGAGAAAGTGGGAGGTAAAAATACAGGAAACCATCAAAGCTTTCCATAGAACGTTAAAACAAGAAAGCATGCATGTCACTTGCTGCACATGTAGGACATAGAGACAGTCATCTCTAACTGTACTGCAGATTTTTGATAAGGACATAAGTATGAGATACGGTTTTTGTGAAAAAAATGCGCATGAGTTACGATGAAGGTAAACGCTGCTTCATCACGAAAGTGGAGAGATGTCATTACAATGAAAAGTTTACCAAAACTAGAACATCCTTATGCTTTCATATTGTTAACGACCCGTGAACTAAATGTTTCACAAATAAATTTTTTACCACAATTCTGTCTCTAACACGATTCCCTTGTTGATAGCTACAAACTGATTCTTGCTCGTAATCTTGAGTTTAAATGGCCTAGGGCTATAAAGATGTCAGCATCAACTGTAGCAAAAGAATGTTCTAAGAAGGAAAAAATACTTGATTGATTTTCAGATTCAGTTAGGTTGTCGTGTCACAATATGATTCGTTGCAATAAAATTTGTTTTTAAAAATGAATTTAAATAAAGACATAGAATTTTCCACCATTCAACATATCACCCGATCTTTTATCCCACGAAGTTGGGTTTCAGAAGTCCGAGTGTTAACCTCCGCACCACTGAAGCTGACAATTTAGGAAATGGTCATCTTTGTTTGCGTCTTCCTTAATTATTTTATATGGGAAATACGTCCAGGGTATAAAAACCGCTCTATACATTACCGAAATGGAAACTTGAAGTTACAGAGTAGCCTAAGCAATCAATAATGACTAGTTCTACAACTTTTGTACAAAAATAAATGTCCCAAATGCCATCTGTGGATGTAATTAAGTTTTTTTCACAGAAGTATGGAACAAAGACATATTTCCCTTTTCAAATCACCGATTCAATTAGTGGAGTTACAAGCTAAGAAAACGAGAGAACACCGAGAAAAACCTGTCGGGTACCCCCGTCCACTAAACATTGCAGACGAACTGTCCGTGATTTGAACCCCGGTACCCACAGCTGAAAGGAGAGCAATCTGACCATTACGCCACGAGTCGCCCCTTCCGCAGCGTTTCATCCGAACGGAAGGCAAACGTGTTTGGGGCACACTTGCTGGCTCCGCGCCCAGTTACCTCACGTCCAGCCGCTTGTCAAATGAGCGGCTGCGCGTGCGGCATGCCACACTCGTGCGTGAATTTACACAATTTCTTCCGCGGCGGTGGCGGCGGCGGCGGCAGCGGTGGCGGCGTTCCCCACGCCGTAACACATTCACGGGCGCATCTGCCACGGAATCAGTGGCGGCGCCGGAGGAGGGGGCAGTGGCGGCCAGATTCCGGCGCTGTGTTCTCGCAGGGGCAGGTGCTGGGGAAGGGAGCAGCTGTGCCACATCCGCCTACGAGGCTGGTGGAGGGGAGGGGGGTCAGAGGTTGCGATGGGGTCAGGGAACCCATTGAACGCAGAGGAGGCTGTAGCCGCGAATCGCTGTAGACGATGGGGAGTCAGCGGCAAGTGCTTTTCACTCATGGAATGCCATATTTTATTTACGATGCTACGTTTCTGAATTTCTCTTTCATCTTCTTCATTTATAATATTTTTTTGAACATCTCCATACTCTTCGTCAGCGTCACCTTTGTTTCCCCCGCCATTCCCTTTCCCTTCCCCATCTTCTTGTTATACTCCTTCGTCATCTCATTCACCTTCAGTATTCCCTTCTTCTCCTTCCTCATCCTATTCTCCTTCTTCCCCGACTCCTTCTCCTTCTCCATCGCCTTCACCATTTCCTTCTCCGTCGACATCCCCTCCTGCTCCATCCACCATCTCCCTTCTCTTCACTTTCACCCTTTTCTTCTTTACCTCCTCCAGCTCGTTCTATTTAATTACTTTTTCGGTATTTTTCCATCCCGTTCTTCTTCAATATCTTCCACTTCTTTTTTATCATCTTCATTATCTCCTTAGGTCATCTTTTTTCCACATTCTCCATCTACTACTTCTCTTTAGTTTCGTTACCTTATATACCTTCTTCTGATGTCATGATTTATTTTTCATAGAATATTTGTAAACCAATATTTTTCAATAATTAGTTTGCATTTCCGTATATTCCAATGGCATATTTACAAGCCACCATTTTTTTATTTCAAGGATCGTACGATATCCTCATATCAAAAACCTTAACAGCACGAACAGTTTTCAGAACATATATTTCTTTGTGAGGAACATACCAAGCTCTTCTCTTTGGTATTGATACAAAGATTCTTTGTTCCACAAACAACAAAGCCTGTTGAAATATTTGCCGTTGTGAATTCGTATTTTGTGCCGCAATTTAACTGTAGATAGAGAAGTGCAGTGCTTTTTTGTCATTACGTTCCTGTTCACGTACCGGTAAATGTTAGTTTCAGACAAATGTAATGAAACCATGCAATTTTAACACTCATGTATAGATGGAAAATATTACTTCCGCATATGTTTCATTGCTTAGAAAGTTTTACTTTGCGGTAGGCAAATAGTAATGTAATATTTTTGGGACACGTACCGTAAAGTAAATATATCACTGGATACAACAAAGTAAACAAATTCTGAGGCTACCTGAAACAACACGGATGCCGTCTCGCCATGATGATTCGAAGACCACATTCTTGTGAGTTCATACTAAAACGTAATGTTCGCCATTTGGTTTTGATGATCACATAGGTCAATGTTAGAATAAGGCGTTTGATTCTCATCGTTGGGGAGTTCTTTGATGTTTATCAATCTGACGGACCAACCTCAGTGTTTATCATCTGTCAACTTGTGGAACCTGCAAAGACATCTTGGGAACAATACAAAGAACCTTTTTTTAACGCTGTCAGCATCCTTTAATGTTACCAATGAAAAAAAGAAATATTAATTTTATGAGTTTATTTTTTTCTGTTCACTTTATATGAACTTAGCTACATTGAAGTTTGAAAGTTAATGTAGTACAGTTTAGGATGAGTTGATTTTTCCCCAAATTGGGTTAGATATTATGGTCTTGGCACATTTAAATTTTAACAAATTTATTTCAACCAAATATCTTGCAGTTCAAATATGACGCCGTAGAATCTAGCCTGCCACAGTTGTAATCAATTATACGACGGGCCGATGGAGAGGCAGTAAGACGGAGGAGGAATTGTTAGCCACAAAAATAGTACTGAGGGTAAGTAATTGAGAAGGGAAAGGAGAACGAAAGGAATATTATTTTATCTGTTATGATATTTTTTAAAGAATGATTCCATGTCGGTTAATTGGCTGACTGAAATGAGTGACGAAAATGGTACCATAATTACTGGAGAGAGTCCAATAATTTCTTCAAAATATAAATCCGTTTAAATTTATACTTTATCAAAATATTATTTTACGTTTAATAAAATTTTAGATAATTTGAACTTTTTTCCAAGTTACCTTTAAGTTCGAATAAAAAACAATTTTAAATTTGCTTAAAGAATATCGGTTCTTCGGATTCTTTTGATTCTAGATTGTCATGAGCACCGGCACCGTAAATTGCCTAACCGGCAACTCGAGCATTGTTTACTCACGTATATTCGTGTTGAGAGCATTTGTCACCGTCATCTCTAAGTTTTGTTTGCTGTTATGTTCTTCCGGAAAGTTGGTAATGTTTCACAGCCTTTAACTAAATGATTTGTCACTCGCATAAATTTTACCGATACCTAGGGTTTGCTGAATCACTATGATAGAAATTGATCATTGTAATTTTGTTGGCATCCTTGTTGGAGAATGCTTTGATAACTCCATGATTATTCACCCAAATAAACTTGTGAAATATGTATATAATGGTTATTATCGATAATTTAGGCAAAAACATGCATTGGTAATAATAATAATAATAATAATAATAATAATAATAATAATAATAATAACAATAAAAGTTAAACATTTCAAATATTTTTTGCCTATATTTTTTATAATTTGTGGATGTGATGCGCACCAGCATACTCAGGCTGGCGGTAACAATATTAATACTTAATTTAATGAACTACTTAAATTACTGCCATCGCCGTGTAACTCATTGGTCAACGCGATCGCTTTCCATGACGCGAACCCGGGTTCGATTCCCGGTCGGTCAAGATATTAATATGCGTTTACCTTGTAATGTCCCAGAATATGTTGCTGTGTGACGATGACGAAACTCGCTTCTCAGGTTGAGAAGACCAGAATACGGCGTGAGGATGTCTTCGTGGTAACCACACATACCCCCTTAACCCATGGCCGCGGACCGGGACGCTGCTGGTAGGCCATGGCCCGTACGCGGGCTGTCGCGCGAAGTACCGAGGGACTTAAATTATTATTTATTAATAAAATATTGAATTACAATAAATTTAATTTTGAATCCCTTAAATAATTGCCGCTAAAATTTTCTTCGTAGAATATTTGAGAGTAGTTGTTATTCGTCAAATTGATTTTTACAACGAAAATTTGTTACATGAATATAACAATGTTTTGATGTAGAAAGATTCCACCATTGTTTGTAATGTTTATTACAAAAGAATTATATTCTTTTTCCAACGAAAATAGAAATAGTAAATAGAAATTAAAAGCAAAGAAGATGTAAAGGTAAACAGACTATTGATGCCTGAATAGCAATAAAATTAATCTTCATTATAAATTCAGATTACTTTGTCTACTGATCATTTTGAAAGCAATGGCTAATATTATTAATACATTACGATATTCATGGTAATTATTACTTCTGAATAACGGGCATTCTAAAGCCTGTGCCATCAGCTCTTTATATAATTAAATCACGTAAGTGTCCATACCAATTAACAGTCCTTTTCAAATGCTAAGAAATTATATGCTTGTGCACCATTCATAAGAAAACATTAAAGCAAAGCCGATACATGTGCTACTGTTGTGTAGGAAATTATCTTCTATTACTGGATCCTACAACTTGTAACGAAAGAAATCGTTCAGGTAGAGAAGCAGGCAAGCATGCAAGGCTCAACACAATTTACACTGCATCACACTTTACTATCGTGTATAACTCGAAAACTCTACATCACAGTCTTAGAATCCCGTGTCTCTAACGTTTCACGAGATATATTTCTTAAGCTTTAGCTACAAAATAAGAACATTTTAAACATGACCATAAGCTTTTTTGAAATGCAGTGTTGGAGAAAAGAACGCAAACCTTGGGTGCGTGTCATTGAAAGAAAACAATTCACTAACATTGTGTCAAAAAAAAAAAGAAATTATTTTAGACTTAAATAAAATGAAAGGATTTGGTAGTTCATATCAACTTACAGGTACATTCATTTTTGAACGGGAAAATAAATCATAGGCGTCACTTACATATGTTAGAAATTGAGTTACATATCTGTTAGAAAAAATTTGAATCAATTAGTTTGTTCCTCGAAATCACCTCCAAATGTTTTGCAAGAATTCATTGCCCTTCGCCATTTATGTCATTAGCATAATGTAATAAAGCATCAGTTTCTTCATTTTCAACATCAAATGTATCTCCAATACAATTATCATTTGATAAATTTGCGTCCCTACGTGCGAATATCATCCCGTTATCATACCCTGTAAACAGAGGGCTAAGTATTAGTAAAATACTGTTTAATACAATAGTATGTCGTAAATTCGTCGGCCTTAACTTGACATACAAATGTAGTAGATTTTGTCATTAAATATAACTATTGACGGGAGAAAATTCGGAAATTTTTACACATAAAGAAACAGAAATGGAATAATATTTTTGCTTAAATAAATACACATGTACTTTAATAGTTACAACGATTTCTTAATTCGTCCAAAACAATAAAAATCAAAATTTAAGCCGTGGACTTCCGGGACCTGCACCCTCTAGGAACCTTCTATAGCATCGTATTGCTGGAGTTAAATCCACTATTTAAGCATGAACCTGTAGTAAGAATGTTTCAGGTATTCATCAGAAGGTCATTTCCTGACGTGAGCCCAAGAAGAGTCCTTTCGTTCCTCTCCAGTGCGAGGTGGCTATCGGCGCGCAGGGTCTGCCACTCGCCGGGCGTCGCGGCGTCCCCCAGGCCGTGTGCTTCGGCGCCGCGTCATCGAGTGCGATGAGGGAGGTGCCGTTGCGAGGCGGCAGCGCGCGGCGTCGCGACGCCACGCGACGCGCGCGCGGACACCGTGTCAGTGGGTCGCCGCCCGGCCCCCCCCCAGCCCCGAAGGCGCACGCGCGTGCGTGGGAGCGGCTGCGAGTGCGTGCGACTCGCGGTCGGAGATGCGTGCGATGATGGGAAACAAGAGGTTATGTTTTGACAGTGGGTGAGTGATTGAGAAAACGAGTGAGTGAGAGATTGAGTGAATGAGTGAGAGATTGAGCGAATGAGTGAGTGGTGATGTGAGTGTGTGATAGAGTGAGCGATTGATTGGGTGAATGTATGATTGAGTTGGTGTGGTTGCGTGAGTGATTGAGCGTGTGATTGAATGAAGTGAGTGAATGAGTGAGTGAATGCGTGTGATTGAGTGAATTAATGAGCGAATTATTGAGTGTGTGTGATTGAGTGACTGATTGAGAGAGTGAGAGCATGTGTAAAATAGTCAGTTTTGATTCCGAATGCGTCGATTACAGAGTCGGGAGAGGTGGCTCAGGGCATCAACTGATGTCACTGCAGTGACTTTGACCCGGAGGTCCTAAGTGCGAGTCCCGACAGTGGCAGGATTTTCAACCCTAGCATGTGAGCTGGGTCGAGTTCAGTCACTGTCTAGAAGAGAATTCTAGCAGCCAGCTGCTCTGATAGGTAGTTCTCGTTGGTTTCTCCGATCAACACCAGGTGAATGTCTGGACACGGGCCACGGATCAAGCGAGATCTTTCCTTCCTCTTCCTTGACATATTATTACCCCTAAACTTATACACACTTACACTAACTAGCGCTAAACTAGAAAACATGCCGGGAGACCGGTGGGGATATTAGAGCTTGTCCTGGCTGGGGTGGTGCCCCGCTGGTGGGAGTACCTGGTTGAAGAAAACCCTGCTAGCCGTCGATAGGTCGCAGCCGGACCTCACCATTCAGCGAAGGAAAACCACCAGTCCCGAGGAAAAAGACATTCACTACCCTCACGGGATTAATGACCTCCGTAGTTGACGCACCCGCAATCACTAACAATCAATCAATTGACTACAGGGCATATGATTCTCGGAAGTGCAGTGCATGTTGTAGTCCAGAAGGTGGCAGGGTTCCCCCTCCGCCGCCGACCGACACATCGATTTGCGAAGGATCTCCCCTTCCAAGTAACTCCCAGAAGGAAACCGCCCCAGCCGAGACGAACTCTGAGCTTCCGACTGATCTCCCGGCGTGGGTGGTTGTGTACTACATGTTATTGTGAATGTGTATAGAGGGGTAGAATACGAGGGAGGAAGGACTGCGCCCGGTCTGCTCTTCCGACATCCGCCTGATATTGAGACATTCGTCTGATATTGAGACATTTGTCTGATAATGAGATATTCATCTGATATTGAGACATTTGTCTGATATTGAGACATTCGTCTGATATTGAGACATTCGTCTGATATTGAGACATTTGTCTGATATTGAGACATTCGTCTGATATTGAGACATTCGTCTGATATTGAGACATTTGTCTGATATTGAGACATCCGCCTGATATTGAGACATTCGTCTGATATTGAGACATTCGTCTGATAATGAGATATTCATCTGATATTGAGACATTTGTCTGATATTGAGACATTTGTCTGATATTGAGACATTCGTCTGATATTGAGACATTCGTCTGATATTGAGACATTTGTCTGATATTGAGACATCCGCCTGATATTGAGACATTCGTCTGATATTAAGACATTCGTCTGATAATGAGATATTCATCTGATATTGAGACATTTGTCTGATATTGAGACATTCGTCTGATATTGAGACATTCGTCTGATAATGAGATATTCATCTGATATTGAGACATTTGTCTGATATTGAGACATTCGTCTGATATTGAGACATTTGTCTGATAATGAGACTGATATTGAGACATTTGTCTGATATTGAGACATTCGTCTGATATTGAGACATTCGTCTGATATTGAGACATTCGTCTGATAATGAGATATTCGTCTGATATTGAGACATTTGTCTGATATTGAGACATTCGTCTGATATTGAGACATTTTTCTGATAATGAGATATTCGTCTGATATTGAGACATTTGTCTGATATTGAGACATTCGTCTGATATTGAGACATTTTTCTGATAATGAGATATTCGTCTGATATTGAGACATTCGTCTGATATTGAGACATTTGTCTGATATTGAGACATTCGTCTGATATTGAGACATTTTTCTGATAATGAGATATTCGTCTGATATTGAGACATTTGTCTGATATTGAGACATTCGTCTGATATTGAGACATTTGTCTGATAATGAGATATTCGTCTGATATTGAGACATTTGTCTGATATTGAGACATTCGTCTGATATTGAGACATTTGTCTGATATTGAGATATTCGTCTGATATTGAGACATTTGTCTGATATTGAGACATTCGTCTGATATTGAGACATTTGTCTGATATTGATGATATTGAGACATTTTTCTGATAATGAGATATTCGTCTGATGTTGAGACATTTGTCTGATATTGAGACTTTCGTCTGATATTGAGACATTTTTCTGATAATGAGATATTCGTCTGATGTTGAGACATTTGTCTGATATTGAGACATTCGTCTGATATTGAGACATTTTTCTGATAATGAGATATTCGTCTGATATTGAGACATTTGTCTGATATTGAGACATTCGTCTGATATTGAGACATTTTTCTGATAATGAGATATTCGTCTGATGTTGAGACATTTGTCTGATATTGAGACATTCGTCTGATATTGAGACATTTGTCTGATAATGAGATATTCGTCTGATATTGAGACATTTGTCTGATATTGAGACTTTCGTCTGATATTGAAACCGTAAAAAACTTTCAAAACATCCGGCCTCTTATTTCGTTGATTTCGATTCAGCTATCTAGTGTAGAAAATGCCGCAACGTCGCGACTCGAACCCTAGGACCACCTCATCCACGATGATGCAGAGGCCACGGTGTTGCCGTTGACCCATTGCAGCCAGTGACGATGTGATGACACGAAAACTCTAATGCTCGCGCTGTGAAATGGCAGTCTGCAACTTATGATTTCTGAAAAATGAGTCTTAAGTGTTATTTTTGCGTGTTAATTTTGAAGAGTTTCCTTAACTTTCTTCAAGGTTCGAATAAGGAAAGTTGGAATTGAAATTATTTAGAAAATGTAAGGTATGCTTTGTTTTGAAGGGCAGACTCTGTCTGCCTATGAGTCTTCTGAAACCTATCAATTCTTGTTTGTCTCCGTTTTTTTATGTGAGGATCGGGGGCCTCTTAGTGAACTATAAATTACAAGCGAAGCCATTTATATCCATGGAACTGATATATTAGTCAAAAATTTGTACACTACATCATCATTAAAAACACACAATCCCACTGACCAATAATAAACTTTAACGAAATAAATTAAAAAAGAACTGGCGTGAACCCTTTTTCACTACAGAAAAGGAACAGCTCGACAATAATATTTTTAGTCCAGCAAACAACAACTCTCAATATTAGAATAATCCATCACTAGGAATAAGACAATCCAATTTGAATGTCTAGTGTAGAGCAGAAATGCGATTCTCTCAAAATAAATGATTTGAATGTAATAATGGTTAAACATGGATATGCTAAAGTTTCTTAGTTTTACACTTCATTTAATACTAATATCCAGCTAACTGCTCCAAAATCTACATGAACACTGCAAATGGGCAAGTGAATCGAATCTTTGTAGTCAAGCAAATAGAACACTCAATTTTAGAATAATCCATCACTAGGAATAAAGCCTTCCAAGTAGAATGTTTAATTTAGAGCAGAAATGTAATTCTTTTAAAACAAATTAATTTAATTTAATAATGGCGAAAAATAGCTGTGGTAATGTTTCTTATTTTTACACTTCATCATACTAATACAACTAACTGCAACTCATTCTAATACATGATGCTAACTGCCCAAAAAGAAACATGAACATTGCAACTGTACAAGTTAATAGAATGATTATCCGAGCGCCGGTTAACGGAAGCAGCCATTAGGGAAATATACAGAATAATTCTTTGCAAAACAGTCCATGTCATCGGCAATTTTAGGAATAGTGAGGCTATCCTCAATATTGAAACCCCTCGTCCAACATAATGTCGTTATTCATTGACACTCAGATTTATTTGTCCCTCTATTTGCTCCGTAAAAGGGTTTAATCTATTTACGAGTTTTGTACTCCAATATTGTTTTATGTAGTTTATTTGTTGACAGTGTACACAATCCTTTAACAAATATTGTGCTCGATCCCTATCAAATAAACTATGGTTTATCGGTTTTCGTATCCGAGGAAATCTCGGACCAACTGGATACTCGAGTGTGCAAGTCTACGTACAAAATAAGTTTTAATAAGAGGTAAAATGTCAGGGCTTTTCCTCAAAATATGCAAATACATATTACTGATAAATGTTGAATAAAAATAAACTTATTTCCGTGTGTTAGACATATCATATCATTTTAAAGGAGATATCTAAAAAGAACCTTGTAAATAAAAAAGGAATATTTCAAACTTATAACTTTGAAAGTTTTAATTTCACATCAAAATCTTATAGGAACATTTTTGTAAGAAATGTTTTCTAGCTTAATTGCATATTGAGAATAATTTTCGTTTGTTATAGAGGCAGATTGATGGTTACGGAGATCATAAAAAAACACATAAAAACCATCTTTAAATGGTCCCCCAGTCCCGGTTCACCCCCTCTACACACATTTCAGGGTTTTGACTACAATGTGCGGTAGGTGCCAACTAACTCTTATGCCAACTTTCAAAATTTCGGGATTTTTTTCATTCTATTTGTTCTATTTCACTCGGCAACTTACGTTAATATTTATTTAACTAGGCAGAGCGTACAGGATGGCAATGTTAGACGGTTGCCAGTTAGAGCGAAAAAAGTTTTGAATTCTACAACTAACGATTTTAAGGGTGATATAATATTGAAGAGGTCTTCACGAGTGGCATTTTAGACAAGTCATCCGTATCCCAGTTTATCGTATTTTGCATTATTCACTGAACGAATTAGATTTACACAGGCTTTCGACCGTGGAAAGAAATTCAAAGTCGATTAGGGAAACCTACATATTTCGGCAGAGCTGATCACATGCACAAAATTCAGACAAGAATTCAGAAAACGGACGTTGGGAAATATTCATTCGCGAATCGAACTATTAGAGACTGAAACGGCTTGCCTGTGACAATCTTTGATCCCTTTCCTCATGATGTCAGCAAATTTAAAAATAAATTAAATTCCTAGATGTTTATATGTGTCTTATTACCTCCTATGTAAAGTATGTTATATTATAACTATTATTATTATAACATTATTATTATTACTATTATTATTATTACTATTATTATTATTATTATTATTATTATTATTATTATTATTATTATTATTATTATTATTATTATTATTATTATGTGCAGTGGCGTGTAGTGCAGTGATGTGAAGTTGAGGGAAAAGAGTGTGTCAGAATCACATTAAAATGTGATTGGCAGTATGGTGAGGTGAGACGAGGCGAGGTGAAGTGAAATGAAGTGATGTGAAGTGAAGTGAAGTGAAGTGGAGTGCTATGGAAGCTTGCACGGTGAAATGTTTATGTTAATTTGTAAAGTGTGTAAAATTTGTAAAATTTTGTATAGTTGTTAAGTTCTGTAATGTTTAGTTAGTGTATTCTGCCACCAAGTTCTGGAACTTATTTGCAGAATTAGTAATAAATCTATCTATCTATCTATTTATGTTGCTGTCTGGAATGTAACCCCTATTTGAACGATATTTCTTATTTATTGAATGTGATTGCATACAAGCATTGCATATAATGTAAGAAAGCGACTCTTTCAAATCAAAAATCAATTTTCCTCTTCATTGGCATATCCATGGCAAAAATTATGAACCCAATTATCGAAATTGAACTTCATTTAATGATACGAAGATAGAGGCTTTGATAAAGTAGTGATATATCTGGTTTTCCGTACTATACGGAACAGATAAAAACATAATTTATAAATGGGATTTGAACTCCACCGCAGCAGATTGAGCTATTTGGGTCGGCAGCAGTCAGTCTCATTATTGTGTTAATGTGGATATGTAGATTTGTTAAGCAGGTCCATTAAGTCTTTGCTCCTATCCTTCCCGTGTGAAAAATTGCGTGAGAGATTAAAAATTCGCTAAGAGCGCTGCGCGCAACTTACTTTGCAAAACCGGTACCGCGTGGAGTAAGAAATATTAATTTGATAATTTCTTCAATGTTCTAATCCTTCATAGTGCATAGTGCATAGTGCAGTGAATGGAAACTGTGCACAACATATACTAAAATAAGTGAAAAGTGATTCTAACTCGAGTTTTTAGTAATTTGCATCCAATCCCAAACGTTCTTCACGACCCTGACCCCCCCTATTCTTCTTTTTTTTATTATTTGTGTCCACACTGGGGCGTCTTACTGAGCTAGCTGACCATCCGGTGAATTGTGTTCGCCAACCCCAAGACGTCTCAGGTCGGGTGCTGGCCTTACGGCTTGATACCGACGCGTGGGTCGCAGTATAATAATCAAAATTTTGAGTTATACATTCGTTTTATGTGCCAGATCATAAAGATTGTAATTCTTCACCACATGCCAGACAGATTTTTCACTGTAACTGTAAACAAATACAAATAAACAAATACAAAAATAAAATAATAAATAAAAAAATAAATACAAAACTAAATAAATAAAAATCAACAAATACAAAAATAAATAATTACGAATAAACAAATACAAAAATACATAAATTCAAACAAACAAATACAAAAATAAATAAATATAAATAAATACCAATAAATATAAAGTCTGTCTAACAGTTGCATCAACACCAGGCGAATGCCAGAGCAGTACCCTACCAAACGGGTCACGGACCGCGCGCGATCTGTCCTTCCTCTTCCTTGTCCTATCCTCTCCCCTTACACACACTCATTTACACTCACATGCACTACACTACCACATATTCCGGGAGACCGGTCGGGAGCTTAGAGCTTGTCTCGGCTGGGGCGGTGCCCCGCTGGTGGGAGAGTCCTGGTTAGGGGGAAACCCCACTAGCCGACGGTAGGTCGGCGCCGGATCTCGCCATCCAGCGGGGGAAGATCACCGCCATCTCTCGAGAAAAAACATGCACTACACTAACGGTACTAATGACCACTGCAGTTGACGCGCCCGAAAACACGAAAAATCAATCAATCAATCAATCTAACAGTTGCAACCACGTTGGTCGCGTTTGTTCGATTTTTCCCATCAACTGATTCAGCCATAAAGCGCAGTGTCGCTTTTACAAGCGCAAGCTCCCGCATGCAACCGTTTGCATCGCCCTCCGCACCAGCGTTCGTGTCGGTGCGTGGCTTCCTCGCGTCCACCTTCCGCCACTCCGCTGGGCAACAAGGCCACGCGCGTGGGAAGTGGAGCCGCGCGCCCGCCTGCGCCCACCCCCCCCCGCCCCAGTCCGCTCGGCTCCACCCCGCCATGCCCCGTCCCGACACGCCACGCCACGCTCCACCCCGTCACGCCCCGTCCCTCTCCGCCACGCCAAGCCCAGCTCCTACCCGCCCCGCCCAGCCCAGCCCCTCCCCGCCCAACCCCGGTCCGTCCAGCCCCGCCCCAGCGCCGCCCCTCCCCACCCGCCCCGCCCTGTTCTGCCACGCCCCGCCCCGCCACGCCCTTCCCCGCCCCGCCCCACCTCGCTACGCCCCGTCCCTCTCCGTCCCGCCCAGACCAGCCCCTCTCCGCCCAGCCCCGCTCCGTCCCGCCCCGCCCTGGCCCCGCCCCTCCCCACCCGCCCCGTCCCACCCTTCCTCACCCGGAAGTCCGCCCCGCTCCGCTCCGTCACACCCCCCCTCCTCGCCACGCCACGCCACGCCACGCCCCACCCCGCCACGTCCCGTTCCTCTCCACCCCACCCAGCCCAGCCCAGCTCCTACCCGCCCCGCCCAGCCCTGCCTAGTCCCTCCCCAGCCCGCCCCCGCCCTGCCCCGCCCTACTACTCCCCGCCCCGCCCCGCCCGCAGTCGCACTGGGAAGGCGACTAATTACAGCTATTGCACGTTACGCGCGCCGTGGGGCAGGCACTCGCGGGAGTGTTACGCGCACACACGTCGCTCACTCGCTGGAAGTGGGGCTGCAGTCGTTTGCCGGATGACGGGAATCTCTTGTTTTGTTATGCTAAAATAGGTTGTTTGGAACTGCATTCTAATTGTAGTTCTAATTGTAGTCTTTTAAACTACAGCTTTACTATGATGGTTACGGATCTGATTAAATAGTTGCAAAACAACCTTATTATAAGAGGCATGTGGAGAAAAGTTTTATCTCTAATAGACGTTTGTTACCGTCTGTCTTCTAGTCCGTCTGACCTCCCGTACGTCCATTCGTTCCACCGCCCGTCCGTCCGTCCATCCGTCCGTCTACCCACCTCTGCCCGTACTGCCTGACCATGTCCGTCCGCCCTCTCACTCACTCGCCGCCGTTTGTCATCGGGCCGTCTGGCCTCCCGTTCATATGCCACAGTGAGCGAAGATGCTTGTTGTACAGTAGTGTGTAAGGACGCTAGAAAGCTTATATTCTTTTAGTAATATCCTGTGAAATTTTTCCTAGTAAATTAGGATAGATGAGAATATTTAAAACCATTTTACAGAAGGAAGAAAATGATGTAGTGAGAATAAAAACGCGAATGAAGAACATTAAAATCAAACATTTCTAAACCATTTTGACATAAAAACATAAGAATATTTTTAACTACAATTTTTTAACTATTTTCAATTAAATAACAATCATAATTCATCCTATTTCTCGTATCGGTTCTTCTTTCTCTTTACGTATTGCATTCCAAAATAGCAGGTAACCGAAAGTATGCCCCTGTTCTGTGACGTCATCCGTCAGAGCATTTGTTAGCGAGCAGTAATTACGCGCAATTTTCCGGTGCGCGGTTTCGACGGCGCCTGTGAGTAAGCCAGGCGAGTCCTCTCAATCTCATGGAACGAGGGACAGTCATATCGCCAGCTAGCCAACGCTGCTGTGGGGACTCTTTCGGAATATTCTTAAATCAGCGGGGGCAAAACCGTTGAAGGAAGCGACTAGGACGTTGAGTCTGTATCCGTTAACACAAGCACCGAAATCAGTAGGTACCAAAACGTATATTGCAGACCGAAGAAATCTACAAGCACTAAGCGTTAACTTTCAGTTGATAATATAGAAATTATTATGTACAATTTATCCTTAGTGCAGTGTCATTGATCACATGTCAGGAAAGTAGGCGTCGCGAAGTAGACGTTATGTTAAAAGGCGGTAGAGCAATAGGCGTCAGAATCGCTGGCGGCAGGAAGTATTCTTTAGATGGTAGATGATTGCGAGGAACAATAGACAATGTCTCTCTCTGAGTGTTGTAGAAAGTATTACCTACAATATAAGCAAATTACAGAAAGACCTCAGGCGTTATTCCAGAAGGCGAATTGTCTGCACGTGACTCGGTAGAAACCGACATGGCAGCAGGCGGCAAGACATCAGGAGACATGGCAGCAGACGATAAGAGAGGGCAGCAAGTTGATTGATTGATTGATTTTTTCTCGTTTCGGGCGCGTCAACTGCTTTGGTCATTAGTCCTGTTAGTGTAGTGCATGTTTTTGTTGTTCTTTTTTCTCGGGAGATGGCGGTTATCTTCGCCCGCTGGATGACGAGATCCAGCGCCGATCTACCGTCGGCTAGTGGGGTTTCCCCCTAACCAGGACTCTCCCACCAGCGGGGCACCGCCCTAGCCGGGACAAGCTCTAAACTCCCGACCGGTCTCCCGGAATATGTGGTAGTGTAGTGCATGTTAGTGTAAGTATGTGTGTAAGGGGAGGGGATAGGACAACGAAGAGGAAGGACAGATCGCGCCCGGTCCGCGGCCCGTTAGTTAGGGTACTGCATCGGCATTCGCCTGGTGTTGATTGGAGAAACCACGGAAAACTACCGATCAGAGCAGCCGGCCACTAGAATTCTCCTCCAGACACCAACTGAATTCGACCTAGCTGCAAAGCCGTCGTGGGGAGTGGGAACCTAGGACCTTCCGGTCAGAGGCGCTGCAGTGACATCGGTTGATGCACTGAGCTACCGCTCCCGGTCATGGCAGCAGGCGACATGACGGCAGGCAACGAAGCAGCGGGCGACATGGCAGCAAGCTGCACGGCGGCAGACGAATTGTCCGCAAGCACCAAAACAATAAGCAGTAGGCGCCACGCCAATAGAAAGTAGATCAGTATGTGTAATGCAGTTCTCAGCAGGCACCAAGGAGCAAATGATAATAATTTTCTTAGGATGAACAAAATATTAAATAGTGAGCAAACCATATTTAATTGTAACCGAGTTATCACGACCAATAATGCAAGTTTTTAAATGACATCAGTTTGATATGGGACAATTTCTACTTCTTTAAAAGTCGAGAACTATTGCAGCACTATTTTGTGCAAGTCTCTAAAAGCTGTATCTTTGTATTTGCTCCGTGCGAATGCAGGTCGTTATACTATTAATTAAAAGGTCATCAGTCGCCAAAGTTCATTCTTGTAGAATAATTACAACATTCTGGTAGAATGTAGAACTTTTAATTGGAGGAAAGCGACGAACCATGAAATTATTCTCTTTGCAAGAGTCCCTTTGAAATATGTTTTAGAATATCTTACACTGCAGCGCCTCTGACCGGGAAGTCCTAGGTTCGAGTCCTGACAGCGGCAGGTTTTTCGACACTAGCTTTTCAGCTAGGTCGAATACAGTCGCTGTCTGGAGGAGAATTCTAGGGGCTGGCTGCACTGATCGGTAGTTTTCCGTTGTTTCTCCGATCAACACCAGGCGAATGCCGATGCAGTACCCTAACAAACGGGCCGCGGACCGGGCGCGATCTGTTCTTCCTCTTCGTTGTCCTATCCCCTCCCCTTACACACATACTTACACTAACATGCACTACACTACCACATATTCCGGGAGACCGGTCGGGAGTTTAGAGCTTGTCCCGGCTAGGGCGGTGCCCCGCTGGTGGGAGAGTCCTGGTTAGGGGGAAACCCCACTAGCCGACGGTAGGTCGGCGCCGGATCTGGCCATCCAGCGGGGGAAGATAACCGCCATCTCCCGAGAACAAACATGCACTACACTTATGGAACTAATGACCACAGCAGTCGACGCGCTCGGAAACACGAAAAAAATCAATCAATCAATCAAAGAATATCTTACTACAATGCTCTACATTAACACTATTCAATCTGAGCTCTCTTACAGAAGTAGCATCGCAAATGTACAGACCCAGATCATGTTTCAGTACAAACATACCCACATTATTAGTTTGTGCTTTCCGACAGTGCAACCCATTTTAGAACCTCAGACACTAATAATTATTTTTCCAAAGTGCCAAATTTAAGACGACGATGAGGCACGGTACATTACCGCAGTGACGTTAGGTCCTCTTGGCGTGTTATCAGATAGAGTTAATCTGGGCGCTGTCCACATTTCCTTCTGGAAAGACCCGTTTGTCGTCGCCATCAAGATAAAAGCGGAACTCGTAATGAAAGGGTACCCTCTGTCATCTTGCATGGTATCATGAGAGTCGGTCACGGCACCTTTCCAGTCTGTGATGACGTTGATGTGGTGTTAAGAGCGGTCGTAAAGTCAGACAGCGCTCGCTGTCTCGGTGTAACCACATGGTCGAGCCAGCGCGGGCGGGCGTACTCGTTCTCCCAGTAGCAGGGAGGTCAGTACTGCTATCAGTAAGTCCAGCTGAGGTGGACAAGACACTTACAGTGCGTTTATTCTAACTGTGCCTCTGGCAGGTATCAGCTGTTGACCGTTTCATCCAGTCAGGAGCTTATACGTCGCTTCAGTGACGTCACTGGTGACGTTCAAGCTTTCGTTTGGATGAAACCGTCAACAGCTGATACCTGCCAGAGGCACGGTTAAAAATTCGCACTACAGGGTCGTGACAACCTTCAGTAAGTCAATTCCATCCGTCGATTCATTCGTTAACCCATGCATTAATCATTCATCCTTTCATTAGTACCTTCATTAATTTTTCCCTTAACAAAACTTGTTGTTACTGTTGTTGTACTTGGCCCTCAACCACCATCACTGGCAATGAAAACATTCTTAATACAACCGAAAAATAATTGATTAATAAATAATTCATTTGATGAGACTAGGGCAGAAAAGACAAATACAAACGTCATAAAACACGCGCAGTTGAATAATAATAATAATAATAATAATAATAATAATAATAATAATATTAAATAATAACAGTAATAAATTAGTAAATGATAACAGTAATAAAATAATAATAATAATAATAATAACAGTAACAAAACAATAATAATTTATTATAGTAATAAAAAAAGTTTAATTTTGAGTGATAAAATTATAAAATACAATTTGGTAATGTCAGCCTTTACGTTCATTTGGCTCTCTCCTGCTTCGAAATTTGAATGCCACCCATTTGAAATAAACCATTAATTATTTGCGCAGAAGGGCAGCTGTTGGCGCTTTGTTCCTCGCGGGAGCCTCCGATTAGAAGGCAGGGGAGGAATGTGGGGTCAGAGGGCGCTTCGGGGTCCCCGAGGTGAGCGGCGGAACTATGGTCCACTTCGCCAGAGCTCCCACTCCTCCTCCCTCAGACCGACCGACCGCCCACCCACCCACAGTTGCCGGCGCCGTCACCATTTGCTTGGCCTCTGTGTCCGGCGCCGCTGTCTCGATCGCTGTCACCGTATTGCTGTAACGAACCTGCCCCACCCCGCCTGCACCCTACCCTACCCGTCTCTGACTCAGCTTCCCTCCCACTCCCGAAATGTGCCAACCTCAAAATATCCTTCAACATCACCATCTCCATGAACATCAACGTTTCCCTTATGTCCATTTTCGCCGGCACCACACCTCTAAAATTCGTTCCTGCAGTGACAATTGTCAAAAACATCTTATTTTCCATCTCTTTTTCTCTTAATTATATTTCTTTTCTCCTTTCTTTTTTCCTTCTATCGTTTTCTTATTATCCTGCCCTTCCTTTTCGTTTATCTTCTTCTTAGTCCCCTTTTCTATTTTCTTCCTCTTTCTCCCCTTATCTGCATTTTTAACTTTCTTCTGTCTCTTCTTTCCTATCTTCTATGCATTTTCTTATTTCTTGTCAAATGTCGCCCCTTCCATTTTCCTTCCCCTTCTGTATCGTGTCCCAGCGGAAACGGTAGCTCCGGGCATCAACTGATGTCACTGCAGAGCCTCTGACCGGGAGGTCCTAGGTTCAAGTCCAGATTGCGGCAGGATTTTCGACACTAGCTTTTCAGTTAGGTCGCATTCAGTCGCTGTCTGGAGGAGAATTCTAGCGCCCGGCTGCTCTGATCGGTAGTTTTCCGTGGTTTCTCCGAGCAACACCCGGCGAATGCCGGAGCAGTACCCTAACAAACGGGCCACGGACTGCGCGCGATCTACCCTTCCTCTTCCTTGTCCTATCCTCTCCTCTTACACACACACACTTACACTAACATGCACTACAGTACCACATATTCCGGGAGACTGGTCGGGAGATTAGAGCTTGTCTCGGCTGGGGCGGTGCTCCGCTGGTGGGAGAGTCCTGGTTAGGGGGAAACCCCACTATCCGACGGTAGGTCGGCGCCGGATCTCGCTTTCCAATGGGGAAGATCACCGCCGTCTCCCGAGAGAGAAAAACATGCACTACACTAACGGGAGTAATGACCAAAGCAGTTGACGCGCCCGGAAACACGAAAAAATCAATCAATCAATCAATGTATCGTGTCCCGCCATCGCTGCCGCCACTTCACGGAGTCGTGTGTTTCGCGTGCGCTCCTGACGGCGATGCGAAGGAATGTGCCGAAATTCCTTTCGGGGACAGATCACGGGGTCAGCGCCTCCAGGAGCACCCCGCCTCCCCCTCTCCACTTCTTACCTCCCCTCTGCTCCCCTCCCCCTCTTCTCCCGACCACTGCCTGTCGCGTGGAGAGGTGCCTCTCCAACACAAACCACCTACAGCTGTATCGGGGACACTCGGTCTCCACCTGGGTGTGATGAAGGAGAGCTGGAATTTGTTTTTCTAACGATAGTTTATATTACATTCTTCTCATTTTCATTACATGGTCGTCACCTTCGATTCCGGTATAATTAAATTTATAAGAATATTACTTCTATTGTGTACACGTTGAACGTAAAGAAAATGTGCAAAATTCAGGTGGAAATTAAGAAAATAGAGCATCTCAGTAGTAGAAATCCATTTAATACACTGATGAATGTTAACCAAATATTAAGTACATATTATCTTGAATCTCTATAAGATTAAACATAATCTTGTCTGAGAGTGAGACTGGCGAGTTGTACTTTCAAGAAAGAGAGTACAAAGCACTGGGTTGGCAATGATAGCTCTCGTGGGTTATGGCGATTGAGCTTTTCCTACTACAGTTAGTCATTGCACTGGAACAAGTATAGTAGGTTTCAATATGCGTTTTTTAGGATGGTTCAGAAAACGCGCTCATAATGTAATGAATAATTTCATTAGCATGTAATATTTAATCTAAATTATAATCATTATGTATCATTCAGATACTACAGTAAGAGTAAACCCGTTAAGAAACGTTTTGTAGAGATAGTATAGCTCCTATACATTCGTCAACACGTCCTGCATTTCCTCTTATTCAGATATTTCACACTCCGTCATTCGTCACTTATAATGGAAAGCTATTGACGTTTGTCACTCTCGGAGTTTTTTAAAGGGTGATCTTCGTTGAATGAAAAGTTTACACATTCATCTCTCTCCTCTCAGACGACACATTTTACTCTCGCCTCGTTGTGTGAATATTCGAAGAGAGAAAATTCACAAAGGTCATCGCAAGTGACTTGAGGTGAAGAAATCTGGCCAAATGTATAACACATCTTAATCATTTTATTTCCCACATTATAATCATTTTATGAATTCACTGAATCATAAATCGGAGATAGAATACCTTAAAAGAAATGTGTCTGTGTCTTGTGGAAATCCTTGAAGAAACAATCCCAGTAGCACGGTAAAGACCATAAAGCTAATTTTTTTTTAAATTTATTAATTTTTGAAGAATTTACATAGATCAGTAAAAATAACTATACATATGTATTTACAGACTTACATGCTAACCTTAAATATAATCTTACATACTATTACAAGGGGGAGGAAATCCCTTTTCGGGTCCTCAGTCCGGATCTAAATCTGCATATTTTTTTAGGAATATGTGATATGGATATTTGTTTCTGATTCGTGTTTGGTAATTGGGGTTTTTGGCTAGTTTGGATGGTGATAGTGCTGGGATTTGAGATAGGTTACGATAGAAGTTGGTGGCCAGATAAGTGATGTATTGTTGAATGGGTTCCAAATTAAATTCGTTGTGAAGTTGATTGTTGGTTATATACCATGGGGCATGAGCAACTATTCTTAAGAACTTATTTTGCAGGACTTGTAGTTTATGGATGTTAGTTTTAGCAGAATTGATCCAAATTGGGCTGGCGTACAACATTAATGGTCTTAAAATTGTCTTGTAAATTGCTATGGCTGATTTATATTGTATTGAGCTGTTTCTGTAAATTAGTGGTCGTAGTTGTGCAAGTTTTATTTTAGCTTGGGTCACTTTGGCATTTATATGTTTTCCCCAAGTTAGCTTGGTATCAAGATACAAGCCTAAATATTTTACAGGTTTATTGGAGGGGTACCATTCTATTGTTTTGTTATTTAGAGTGAGAGGAAGTGGGGGAGAGTGGGGTCTTAAAGTAAATATTTTTGCAGCGGTTTTGTTAGGATTTAGTTGAATTTTAAATTTAGCGGCCCAGCTGTCTATCATATTTAAATAAAGTTGTAAGTGGGTTCTTAACTCAGTGAGGGTTGTACCGGAGGCAAAAATGGCTGTGTCGTCGGCAAATTGAGCAATAGTAATTTTATTAAGTGTGGGAAGGTCAGCGACATAGAGGTTGAATAGGGTGGGTGATAACGGAGAGCCTTGGGGAAGTCCAGCGTTTATTGTTCTTGGGTTGGATAAATGGTTGTTAACATTGACTGAGAAAGTTCTATTGCTTAAGAAATTTATTATTATTGATTTTAAGTATTGTGGAGTGCCTATTTGGATAAGTTTATATAAAAGAGCTTGGTGCCAAGTTCGGTCGAAAGCTTGTGTAATATCAATAAATAGAGCTATGGAGTGGTGTTTTTTTTTTTTGAAAAGCGGAATAAATGTACTCTGAAATTCTTAATAGCTGGTGTTGCGTTGAGATTCTATCTGTAAATCCAAACTGTACCTTGGGGATAGCATTGGTTGAATATAGGTGGTTTTTCAGTCTTCGCAATATGATTTTCTCGAATATTTTGGAAAGGGTTGTTAATAAACTGATTGGGCGGTAACTCTCGGGGTTTGATGGGGTTTTGTTTGGCTTTGCTATGGGGATGATGATTGCGTGTTTCCATTTATGGGGGAAATATCCGATTCTGAAACAAGAATTGAATATGTTATTTAAGTACGCAATTGCCGTTGGTGGTAGTTTTTTAATGCCAAATTGTTTATTTTGTCGTGACCTGGGGCTTTTTTGTTAGGAAGATTTTTTATGATTTTAGAAATTTCAATGGGCGATGAGAAATTTATTCTCTGATACGGACCGAAGAAGTTTAATTTTGTAGCTTGTAGAATATTATTATGTTGCGGGTGGGCGTTCGTGTTCTCACAGAATGTGGTTTCGAAATGCGTGGCGAGCACTTCTGCCTTCTGAAGTGAGGATAAGGCCTTGCCTGTCGTTGTGTTTAAAGGAGGGACCGTGTTTTTTTTCTTGAGAATTTTTTTAGTGAATTGCCATAATGTGTTATTACTGGTGTTGAGTGATTGTATGAGTTTATGATATTGTTCGCTGTTATGATTTCTGATAAGTCGTTTGACCACGTTGGAGATTAGGTTGAGTTCTCTCTTTAATTCTCGTGTTCTTAGCTGAGCCCAGAGTCTTTTAGTCTTATTCTTTACAGTTATTGCGTTTAAAATGCCTGAGGGTAATTTATTGTAGGGTTTGAAGGCTGTATTCGGAGTGATAGTCAACTGAGAATTTTGGATGGTTGTGTTGATGAGGTCAGTTAGAAAATTAACGGATTGATCTATTTCAAGGGGAGTATTTAGTATTTTTATTTTGGGTACTGTACTTTTTATTGTTTCGGTGAACTTCCTCCAGTTAATTTTTAGTGAGTTCGGTTTAGATACAGGGGCATGTTGAGGTGACATTTGCTGCGAAGTAAGTAAGACTGGTATATGGTCAGAGTCAAGTTCGAATATTACCGATAAATGGAAGTTAAGGTTTGTGTTGGTTAGACCAATGTCGAGGATGTCTGGTTTGCGCGAACGGTCTTGTGGGTAGTAAGTAGGTTCACTCGGGGAGAGAATTTTAATATTGGCATTGTTTACTAATTGGGCTAGTGTTTTACCATCTTGGTTGTTGGATCGGCATCCCCAGTTACTGTGTTTGGCATTAAGGTCACCTAATAGCACAACTTTATCATTGAGGTTAAATAGATTTTGGAGGTTTGTATTTATTATTTTTGTCGAGGGAGGTTTGTATGCAGCTATGATCTTCAAAGAGTTTGTTGATTATTATTGAGACTGCTATAGTTTCTAAGCCTGGTGTGTCCGGAAGAGTTACCTGGTTATGCGTGTGAGTAGATTTGATCGCGATGAGTACACCGCCGCCTTTGGTTTCGGTTCTGTCAGTTCTATAAACATTGTAATTGGGAATATATAATTTATTTTTTCTGCTCAAGTGCGTAAAGCTAATTAAGAACTTTCTAATGTCCGGTTATGTAAACAAAATAAACCACGTTTTGCATGGTCTCATTTTAAACTGAACAAAATTTGCAGTAAAATTGTTAACTACTGCAGGATATCGAACTTCCTACATTATAATTATATTTGAGATACATCGCAAAATAGCGAAATATTATAGCAATCAGAGACGGAGAAAATTAGCAAGTTTTTGCACATGAGCGATTCTACGGACCAAATGAAGGTCAATATACTAACCACCACGTTTCCTGAGTCAATGATTCCTGAGTCAATTATAGCGCTCCAGGAAAAACAAATTACGCTCTCCCGAAAGGGCGAAGACCGCGGCCCACGGAGCGTGCAATACAAGATTCTCAGCGGAGGCTGTTTGCAGAGAGGATATCAGCGCCACGGCGAGGGATGAACAGTGCCGAAACTAGACAATTTTGGGGACAATGCTGAAACGCCCCCCCCCCACCCGAAAAATTAAGAATTCTTCGGAAATATATTGTAAATAATAGTTTTAAGTAAAAGTATTTATAGATCAAATAATGCAATTTCAACGATGATTTTAAAACACTAAAAAATTGTATATTTTGCTATTGTTTAATAAAATCACTTGTTAAACGCATGAAATAATAATATGAATTTCAGTGAAACCTAGCGTCGTTTGATTAATTTCATAGAGTCCTACCTTACAAGAAATGACTAATTAAATATTGAAGGTAAAACAAATTAATTGAAAATTTTCTGAAATATCGCACTACTGTAGCGCGACTTACAAAATTACTTTAACGATTTTATCTACAAATTTCTTTTTCAATTTTTTACTATTTTTCCCGTCAATCCTATTATCGGTCTCCTTGACTTGCTAGGCCCCGGGTTGTTTGGTTAATTGTGGTATGGCTTAGAATATAAAAATAGGAAATCTATACCTGAGAAGGTTTTTGAAATCTGCAGAACGAAGTCGCCTTTGAACTTCCTACGAATTTCCTCACACGAATGAAACTGTTAAAAACACTTATATTTTGAAAATGTTTCTATTACATTTAGTTTATAAATATCTCAAAAAAATCTCAAATTTCATGCTGTTTTTAAACGTTAAGAAAAACCTGTATTTTTCAGATATTTATCAAAATCAGCAAAATACATAGCAGGTGTTCTTAAAAACAGGCGGTGAAATAAAGCGTAGAAGGAATTCTGCGACGTCTTCGTAAGGGAAAAGCCTGGTAGACAGTTGCATTCCTTCGAAAGAGGAGCTATGAGAGCCGAAGGCGGTCAAGTGGATGGGCACAGCGCCACGTCGAAACGCGAGACGGGTGTGTGGGCGCGAGGGAGCTTTGTGAAGGTGGTGTAGGCGATGGCAAAGACACGGAACGAAGAGCGGGACAGGGGAGATGGCGGACACACTAAATGTGACGTGGGAGAGGGGGCGGTGTGGCCGAAAATTAATTGCGGAGGGGGTGGTAGAGTCGGCGGAAGTGATGGAGGCTGTGAGGGCTGTGACAGTGGCGAAGACGGTGGTTGAGGCAGTGGCGGCATTGGCAGTGAGGAGGTGACGGAGGTGGCGACGAAGGTAGTGAGGCGGTGGTGGCGATGATGACGGTGGCGGTGGTGGCGATGACGGCGGCGGTGTCGGTGGAGGTGGTGGCGGCGGTGGAGGCGGCGGTGGAGGCGGTGGTTGCGGTGGAGGTGGTAACGGTGGCGGTGGCGGCGGTAGTGGTGGGGATGGCGGTGGTGTCGGCGGTGTCGGTGGAGGTGATGGTTGTGGTGGAGGTGGTGGTGGCGGTGATGGTGGTGGTGGTGGTCGCGGTGGCGGCGATGTTGACGATGGTGTTGGCGGCGGCGGCTGCGAGCGCAAAGTGAAGCGCCGCTGTTTGTCCAGCACGCGCCTTGCGCTGCCTTCACTGGCCGCGCCCCTCCGCACACAGCGTCCCTGAGGCACGCCACACCAGCGCCTCTCGCGGCCACGCCCACCTCCGTCCAACACCGACATGTCACTCACAAGACGGCATTCACAGTGGCGAAAATCGGAAACGGAACGTTATCTTCTTTCCCATTTAACATATACGTGAATTCTATAAAGTTAATTCTACGTCACAGTGACCAGTAGTATTGTGAATAACACGCGTACAAAAATGTTCAAATCTCTTAAAAAATATCTGCGAACTGTCTGAGACTCAATTGTAAGCAAACAACGTCGAGATATTGGGGTTGCAGTGGGTTCCGTGACACATTACTGGGATGGATGTATTTGTTTACAGAAATCTTTTCTTGTTTTAAGAATTTCGATTTGTTATTAATTGTAATATTGCATTCGGCATTTTATTAGGTTGTTCGCATTCTCTTTTTATTTAATATAGTTTTTAATGTTCTCGAAAATCTTTTAATGTTGGAACAACTCGGATATAAATTTTTTGTCAATCTCCTCTAAAAGAGCGTATTGAAAGAATTCGGTAACATTCAAGAGCGCATCTCGATGTAGAGAAAGGTCCACATAATGATTACAATAAAACGCAAATAATATACATTTGGAAATTTGAAATGCATATATTATAAACTTTATTATTTCTTTAAATTATTTAGTATAATTATTCATTTCTTATTAATTAATGACTTATAGTTAATGACACGGTACTTTATAAAAAGGCCTCAACATTGCAACCAAAAAAAACAACAACAACTATTTTTTCGTAAATAACTTCTTTTAAAAAATTTATCTAGAAACTAATCGTCGTGGGACTAAACAAACAATACTTTTATAATACTCACAACGACATTAACCTCAAAATAAGGTTCCCATCTGAACCTGCATGACGTCCTTAATATCTGCTGCATGGTAAATTCTCAGCCAGTGCTTAGGATGAGATTTGTAAATGATTGGCCACACTAAAAGAAGGCAAAGCAATTGCAAGATTATCACTATGGAATCAATCTGACAAATGACATATAAAGATTATTGTTGTAAAAGTGTTGTTTGTTTTACGAAACAAATGAAAGATAAAAAGATAGAATTCTTAAGATTTTGCAATTAATAAATACAAATTCTATTGGACAGTAAAAGAACCTAAGTGCAAATAAAGCAATCTAGCTCTTTGACATCATTTTCCAATCATGCATCTTAGTCAGGCGATCACTACTCCGTTTCCTCTGATTGATTTTTTCGTGTTTCCGGGCGCGTCAAATGCTTTGGTCATTAGTTCCGTTAGTATAGTGCATGTTTTTTCGCGAGATGGCGGTGATCTTCCCCCGCTGCATGGCGATATCCGGCGCCGACCTACCGTCGGCTAGTGGAGTTTCCCCCTAACCAGGACTCTCCCACCAGCGGGGCACCACCCCAGCCGGGACAAGCTCTCAGCTCCCGACCGGTCTCCCGGAATATGTGGTAGTGTAGTGCATGTTAGTGTGTGTGTGTGTGTGTGTGTGTGTGTGTGTGTGTGTGTGTAAGGGGAGAGGATAGGACAAGGAAGAGGAAGAACAGATGGCGCGCGGTCCATGGCTCGTTTGGTAGGGTACTGCTCCGGCATTCGCCTGGTGTTGATCGGAGAAACCACGGAAAACTACCGATCAGAGCAGCCGGCCGCTAGAATTCTCCTCCAGACAGCGACTGAAGTCGACCTAGCTGGAAAGCTAGTGTCGAAAATCCTGCCGCCGTGGGGAGTGGGAACCTAGGACCTCCCGGTCAGAGGCGCTGCAGTGACATCAGTTGATGCACTGAGCTAGCGCCCCGGTCCGTTTCCTCTGGATTTCCACGCAATTCTTTCACTCGATCCTCCACAATCGACGATCAGCGCTGCTGACACGCATGCATCCTGTCGGGGCCTTCGTCTCCATCCTTACATCTGACCTGAATCAGAGTAATAGAAGAAGGATGAACGTGGGAACGTGGGAGCTGGCTTAATCAAAAGAGTCTGTGAGAAGCTCAATTTTAAGTTGGTTCTGTTCATTCAATTTGGCATCGGACAGGTACTCGTTTAACCTGTCAAAATATATTATTGCGTTTTGCAGAGTTTTATTTATTTCTTCACATTCCAATATTATGACTTCGTTGTTATTGCATCTCTTGATACCCTCGACTTCATTTCTTGCGTCTTGCTTGAAGAAGAGAAATAGAGGGAAAAGGAAGAGACGAACGTGCGGCATCAAGTCGTGAGAGTCTATTTGGTGATCAATCTTAATTTTGTTCTATTAATTTTATTAACTTACTAAGTAAGTTAAGGGACTTATTAACTTACTAAGTATATTATTCCATTTACAGTGTTAGCAAGTGTTTCTTCATCTCTGAATTATGAAAAGGATGGATTTTGATGTTCTTCAGTTTAGGCCAATGGTAGGAAAAAATAATTCTACATTTTGTCTTCGTTGACAACGTTTCAACATTTGTTGGGCCTTCATCAGGTCTGTAATTGTTACAAGTAATTTACATAAGTTTATTGCCTTCTCCCCTACATAGCACATAACGTTAGCTTAAAATAATGCCTTAATCCTATTTCACAACTGTATATACAATAATTATTTAATACATAATGAATAATCCTACCTTCTACCTTACTCTGTATTATTTACAACATCATACGCCATCTGTTTCTATTTACCTTCTTCCTCTTTACAGAACCTCATGTCAACCATTCTGTCCTCTGAGCACATCTCTTGTCACTAGGTGTGTTAGATTGGTATGACGTTGGCAACCAACAAATAATGAATCTCTAATTATTTTTGCCATCAATGACCTAAACTCCAGAACATCAAACTCCATTCTTTTCACTATCCCATTTAGTAGCGTCTTTCGAATTTTCTCGCAATTCCATCCCCAGCCCCGCGCTCCCCTCCGTCGCCATCGCCCTTCCCTCGGCTCGCGTGGCCTCGTTCCTTCCCCTTGGGCAGCGGAGGGCCCCGCGCCGCCGGGAGGGAATGAGGAGGCGAACGTGGGAGGCCGCCGGGTCAAGAGGAGCGACCTCTGCCTCCGATGGGCTGAGGAGATGGGTGGGGACATTCCTGCCGCAAGGCGGGTCCACGCCTCCGCCGAAAAAATGTGGCACGCGCGTTGAAAGCGAGTCCCCACTGTGCTGTGGGAGAGTTCCGGGTGCGATTCATCATTTCTGAATAAGGAATCGTGTGCATTATTACGCAAAACTATACGATTGTTTTCGTATAATTTGTACCCAACAAAGAAATGTAACTTTGGATTATAACATTCTTTTGACAACTTTCTAATTAAAAATAATATTTATAAACGTGCAAATAACATTCTTCTGCAGTCTAGGGACTGGCGTAGGGGTGTTGATTTGAATTTTTATTCCTATTTTGAAAAGAAATCAAACACAAAATTTTGATAATATATAATACAGGGCTTTGGAGTCGCCTTTAAATACCTGAAACTTCTATTTCCTGAAACATAGATTATGAGTAACACATAAATCACGATTTTGGGACCCTTAAAACGTGTTATGTTTGGGCCGAAACACTTAAAAGTTATGTATTGTAATCTACAAAAATACAACAAACCTAGACCTTCTTTTGTAGATGTTTACATGATGTGGAAAATTGACATTAAATAACGGATTAATTAACGTAATTATTATTCATCGTTTGTTTATGTATCGTTGGTATTATTTATCGAATGGTTCTTTATTTGTTAGAGGTGTTTTTGGCGTTTTTTCAAAAATTCGTTTACATTATAAGACAAATAGGTGAAAAATGCAACAAGGTTTCCTCATAATGTTAGCAATATATTATTTCTTGATCGTATTGGTCTCAGAAGCGTAGATTCAGTAGATAGAATTATTTTTAAATTCTCAGTTACGTCCTATTCTGAACATTAATGCAACTACATGCGTATTTTCAAGCCTTGAAGGTCTGTTGTAGACGCGGGAAGTCACTGATTTCGTTTGCGAACGAGTGTACTGGAGATTCTAAAGGCAGGATAATGCTCTAACGAGCTAAAATCGCGCGCTCGCAGACGCGCACGCGATACACGACTGTCAGAGGTAATATCACCACTGGCCGACAGCTTAGGCTTTATCTTAGTCCGTGATTACAACTCTCGAGCCGACTCACTGCGTTTTTTTATTTATTAATTCTTTTTGCATTGACAAACAGTACATCGTTCAGCCGAGAGGCTGTACGGTTGACTGACCGAGTAGCTTTGAATCATCGAAGTGGGCAGTGGATAATTTCTTGTCATCTCCCTTCTCGATATTACCCCCCCTGCTCAGAGACGTGCAGAATCTGCAACTAATTATGAATGAGATGGACATAGAGAGGCAGAGAAACTGAATGAGAGAGAAGAGACAGAGAGAGAATGAGAGACACAGAGACAGTCAGACTGAGACGGTCAGAGAGAGAGAAAGAGAGACGGAGAGAGAGGAAGGAACGGGGAAAAAGAGGCGGTGAGTGGGATGGAGAGAGAAAGGGAGAGGGAAAGAAAAAGAGGGAGATGAAGGGTAGAACAACGTCTGCCTAGTTAAGTAGAACAGGAAATAAGAGCGACTGCAAGAACAGATTTAGTGCATTCTGGTTGAAAAAAATTTCAGAAGTTGCGAGAATGCTGACAGACCATTCTCTTTCCTGACATATCCTCCATTTTACATGTTGACGGCGTGAGTGTCGAGTGACATACGTATGCCTGGCCTTAGAGGAGAGGGAGGCCATAGACCACAGGCACTGCTATACGCGATAAATGTTAAACAATAAAATCAACCTTTGACACTTTTCCCCATATGAAGTAAAAAGAAATATTTTTAAGACTTTCTTATTTTGAAAATTCATAACGTGCTAGATAAATTTATTAAATTCATTATAATAGATGGTTTATTCAATTAACATTCAGGGAGACATGTTATTACGCGCTTTTATCCTCTACTTCATAAAATATATTATTTTAAATGCAGACCCAGTTTTGAGTTTTTGTTTAAATGCTTGATACAATTTGATACACATTTCAAGAATCTCCTCGCAGTAAACGTCATACACCCTGGACATCAGGATGGTATTATCAGCGTCTTGAGTCAGTCAACTTAGACATCCAGTGCTAATTTCATGTCAACTAGTTTGCAAATACGTTTATAACCTTCTTACATTCGTCGACAAACTTACAAAGTTATGTGACAAAAATTGAAAGTTTTGTTAGCACTTTTCACTCGAGCATGTGTAAGTATTTGCAGTATCTGTGTGGGTAGTGCCTAAAGTCAATAGAGAGGAATGTCAGAGGTTCCGAGAACATGTTCCTTTGATGCAATGGAGTCATTGTCTATTTTTTTTACATCTCTTCTGAGGATAAATATCTATAAATATGTAATAGCGGTAAACTTACAAGTGTTGCGTCATTTCCTTTGAATTATATCATTAATGCAAATTAAGCTTTTTTCACTTTTTGACCTATACAACTATACTATTTCATTTATAATACGGGCCACGAACCGCGCGCGATCTGTCCTTCCTCTTCCTTGTCCTATCCTCGCTCCTTATACACACACTTACACTAACATGCACTACACCATCACATATTCTGGGAGACCAGTCGGTAGCTTACAGCTTGTCCCGACTGGGGTGGTGCCCCGCTGGTGGGAGATTCCTGGTTAGGGGGAAACCCCTCTAGCCGACGGTAGGTCGGCACCGGATCTCGCCATCCAGCGGGGGAAGATCACCGCCATCTCCCGAGAAAAACATGTACTACACTAACGGGACTAATGACCAAAGCAGTTGACACGCCCAGAAAAACGAAAAAATCAATCAATCAATCAATCATTTATAATGTGGGTAACAACATTACAGTATCCATCAGTCACACTCTCTCACCTCCACCGCATCCCTGCAACACAACACCATTACCACTGTCATCATCTACGAACAATCGCAGCCATTACTATAGATGATATACAGATTGATTGATTGATTTTTTTCGTGTTTCCGGGCGCGTCAACTGCTCTGGTCATTAGTCCCGTTAGTGTAGTGCATGTTTTTTTCCTCGGGAGATGGCGGTGATCTTCCCCCGCTGGATGGCAAGATCCGGCGCCGACCTACCGACGGCTAGTGGGCTTTCCCCCTAACCAGGACTCTCCCACCTGCGGGGCACCGCCCCAGTCGGGACAAGCTCTAAGCTCCCGACCGGTCTCCCGGAATATGTGGTAGTGTAGTGCATGTTAGTGTGTGTGTGTAAGGGGGAGAGGATAGGACCAGGAAGAGCTAACTGTAAACGAACCCACTGACAAAATGAGTGCACGGTGTAGTCTCCGTTACTGTAACACACGCGGCAGCGTGGTGCACAGCGGGTATCGAGAACACTTTCAAAGTGGAGACGTGTAGAATGCATCAGAATGGGCAGGATGCGAGGGAGGCCCATCGCCAGAGTGCAGTTCCAGAGGGTACTTGTCACACTTGCGCTAGTTGTACCCGGGGGATGGCGACGCGGTAACAGCGAGGCTATAAAGGTGGGCGTGTATGTATATTACGCCTTAGCCTTCTTGTCTGTGATTTGTAGAACCCAAGACGTCACAATGGACATGACCTGCAGTTTTGTTGCCAGCAATGGCCAAGAGGTAGCTTTCAAAGCAATCCCTTCTAAAATAACCTCTCTGTACCAAAGTACAACAGTCTCCATCACCCCTACGAACACTATGAAGCCACATGTCACACCACACAAGCCCCTCAACCTCACACAACTTTTGACACCTCCTTTTATTGAGTTTTAGAAATGCACGCTTTTAGGTTCCTTTTAGGTGCTTCACGCTTTTACGGTTCCATTCTTGTGTAGCCAAAGTAATAGGGTAAACGATTTTAGTATCTTTGTAACATATTTTAATACCATTTCCATTAAAAAACGAATATGATGACTAATAATATCTAAGTAATATGGACTGTTAAATACCACGGAGCGTTAAATACAACCCACGAGCGCGAATACTAAAGGACGAGAGATCTGAGAAATTGTTGGATGAATTATTAATATTTGATAACACTTCTCTCACGAGTGCCTCGCCTCCCTGGCCAAGACATTTTTATAGGGCATGTATCAAAACTCTACTCATATAATTTTACTATTATGCCGACACATTCATCAAGAAATAATGTGACATTGAAAAAAATATTCTAGAAAAATTACTTTACATTATTTTGCTATAATTTCAAATTATATGGCCTTTTTTAATATTTAATTCTTCTCAGAACAAATAGCTTAAGCAAATAACCTACAGATACTAAAATAAGGACAAAATACAAAAGTCTGATGTTGGAGCAGATCGTATGAGTAAAAAAAATCGATGAAAGTATAAGGGAAGTGCACATCTTGGCACAGAGTAAACACGAACTCAAAAATTCTGTCAAAAAATATGAGTAGAACAGTCTTCGCAAATGTTAATAATTCTCTATCGAGAACGGGAAATGCAATACGACAATAAAATATGAGAAACGATGAGGTAAAAACCTTGAAATATAATTTTATAGCGCGTTTCTCCTTAAGCTCGAGCACTTTTCCTCATTTGGAGAGAAAGTTGAGGAAAGACGTTTGATAACCACTTGCGCGCCATCTGGGTCGGAAAATGGAGGTGGGTGGGCGTGCGAGGTTGCGTGCGGGTGCAGAGCGATGCTTCGGCTGCGAGCAGGATGCGGCACCGGCCAAGGGTGCGCTTGCGCACTTCCTCCTCGTTCGCAGAAGTTCCCCTGCATTCAGAACTCTGTCGCCCGATTTGCGAATTGCCTAATGATTCAGTGAGGTCCAAAAGAGGAGGCGGAGGTGGGGCAACTTGCTCCAGGCCCCGACTTAATGGGACCCCGATTTGTTTTTCTTTTAAAAGAAATAAAAAAAAATGTATCACTAATCCAAAGGGTTAGCGGATGAAGATATGCAAAACTGCCCCCGTGGATAAAAAGAAAATGTTTAAGAAAGTAAATTAAGTATAAAAAAAGTTCTTCATCGCTTCTTACATAAGTTTTAGTTTTTTTTAATTACATTACGCAGACCAATATTACCTTTACTTATCCTTGCAAATTTCTATAGATCGTAAAGATGTTTCCAGAACTTTTTCAGGCGTTATGTCTGATTTTGACGCTTACAATAGAAGGGGAAAAAATAAAATAATACTTTTTCCCTTCGTTTTTTAAGAATTTCCCATTTCCCGACACAGCTTATAAAAAGAGCTAAATACAAATTGTTCTACTTTAAATTCTCTACAGTTTTCCAGAATTTCAACCTTTTATTATATAATTTACACCCGACAGCTCAATGTAAATAAAACAGTAATGTAAAAGATTCGTATTTATTTTCTTAAAATTAGGATTTGTTTAGGTTAAAGTTAGGTTCTGTTGTTATTAATTTTCGTAGTTTTTCTGTTTTATGTTTATTAGAAAAGATAAATAATGAAAAACAAACTTTTAGAATAATATTGGGTATAAAACCGTTTTATTACCAGATATACCATTTATACCAAGTAACCTCTGGTAATTTGAACATTGAACGAATTAAGATTTTAACTAACAATATGGAGTTTTTATGCTTTGTCTACCTTACCAGAATACTCGAATTGAGTATTAGAATTCAAGTGGTGTCAGCAGCATGAAAATAGACGAAATAACGTATCTAATATTTCCATTCTTAAGCAAAAATTCTAACTAATTGTTTCTGTTTTTCCCGAGTTTCTGAGTCACTTCTCACTTGGCCATTGTCTGCGTGGTTTTCTTTCAATCTCTGCATTGAACATTTGTAACACACATTTAAACAATTTGTATTGAAGGAAACGAAGCATTTATGTATACCTTTTGAGAAACATAGTCCTCTATTAACTTATTTTTGGACCTTAACTGGTTTCTGATAGAATGGTTTCGATTAAATACTACTGAGATAACTCCGTGAGCGTCACGCAATAATTCAACTCGTAATGCGTCATACGTGGTTTGACATCGGTGCCATAACCACCCACGACATACGCGATATTGTATTATTTCTCATTTATTATACACAATTTTATCAACGGACGTCACATGGATATGAACGATATGTTTTGGTTACATGCTAGGTTAAATATAGCATAAATTACATAATTGTGTGGTGTTACAACGGTCCCATAGGCACATGGATGCATGCTTAGCCAGGAAATGACAGGTTTCGTCTACAGAAAGAGTAAGAGGCGCGAGTAGTAAGAATGCAAAACGTACTAAGTAGTATTAATGAAATATGTTTTCATTAAATGTAACTTTACATTGCTGTTTTAGCCAGCGATATCTTTCCTAGTTGACCTACATACGTGGCGTTTTGTGTCAAACAATTCTCCGAAATATTTAACCAACTACTACAATATATTTGAGATTCAGTATTTGAATGCTGTAGTAATTCCATATTTCATGCATTCTCAGTGAAATTCTCTCCAGCCATTCATTCTACAATGTGAACAATTTTGGTATTTTGATAGACGATGTGTGTCTAAATTAAATTATTTGTTAACCTGAAAAGCAATGTAATTCTATGCTGAAATCCAGTGTTCTACGGTGAATGTTCCTAAAGTAATTTATTGATTCACGTAATTCAGATTGACTGGCCACATTCTGTTCTAAAATACAGCTGTGAGGTTCACTGACAAGGACTAGAAGAAAGAGAGACAAATGTATCGCACACTTCAAACATAAACAACTGTGAAACTGAAAATTGCTAGACCAGTGCGTTAAAAGGAAGAGTGACCCTGCTGCGCTTTCTTGCCAATTAGTTACAACTTCGCAGTGAGTATAATGAAAATTAAATAGTCAGCATGAAACCTAACACGAAACCGTAAAGCAAGTGCATTCAAAAATTTGTTTACAAAGTGACAATTCCTTGAACACAATCCCAAGTTAGTAAAACATCAGGAGCTCTTGGGAGGTGTCAATTGTATGCTGAGAATGTGTGCAAAGTAGAGTTAACGGGCATGTCGACGACTTTCGCCATTAGTCCCGTTAGTGTAGAGAATGTAGTGCAGGGAGGTGGTGGTATTGCCTGATGGATGGTGAAATCCGGCGCTGACGTACACGGCATCTTGCGATATTACTTCTCCTTCAGGTGTCTCCCTCATGGGGTTCGCCCAAAGTGGGACAAGCTCTAATCCCACAGCCAGTCTCCAGATTTGAGTGAGAGTTGCTTGCAGGAGGGGACGAATGACAGGGGAAGGGGGAGAAGGCAGCGAATTGAATAGGACCGTCTCTATACAAAAAATTAACGTCGCGCCGGGCCTTGAAATAGCGGTCGGGGATGACGCTGGTTAGATGAAGATTTATGATTTAAGGCAACACGATAATTATATTTTTTATTTTTTGATTGATTGGTTAGTGATCCCGGGCGCCTCAACAGCTTAGGTCATTAGTCACGTAAGTGGGCGTGGGGGAAGAGTCCGGCACCACCTGCAGGGGAGTGGAAGGGTGGAAAGGGTAGAAAGTGCCCTCCGGGCCATTCCCTATTCTCTTAAAGGCCTAAGGTGGATGAGAGGGAGCAATGAAACCCCGGTCGTGCCAAGCATGTTTGGGTGTTGTTACATTGACACCTGACGAAGCCAAGCCTCGCCGAGGGCTATTCTCCGGAAGAGAGGCCTTGCAGTGGTCATCGGACGGTTTGGCGACACTCGAAGTTAACGGCAGTCAGGGGCGAGGGCGGGAAGCTGCTAGCGGGACCCCGGAGAGTCGGTCAGGACTAGCGAGGTGGAGGAGTGTCGGCAGGGCCAGTTCGGGCTGATCTGAGCCGACGGAGGGATGGAAAGTTGTTGGCAGGGCCAGTTAGGGCCGAGCTGAGCCGACGGGGTGAAGGGAGGTCGGCAGGGTTACTTTGGGCAGATATGATTCAACTAGGGGTGAAAGGGAGGCCGGCAGTGTCAGTTTGAGCTGAACTGAACCGACGGAGGAGTAGAAGGTCCGTGAACAAGGGCGACGAACTCACGAGTAGCATTCGCCCCCCCCCCCCCGCAAGTGGAGATCAAGCTGTTATATAGGTCTCTACGCTCTTTTCGAGGTGGAACTAGGAAATTGTACTTACGCGGACGCCAGCTGTATGCGGCCATGTGACAAAGTGTGGTGCATGTTTCTGCTCTGCTCGGAAGGGGACGCCCCACTGGATAGCAAGCGAGGTTTTCCCCAACGATATATCACCCACCAGCGTGGCACCACCCCATCCGGGACAAGCTCTAAGCTCCCGACCGGGGTGCCGGCATGTGTGATAGTGTAGTGGATGTATGTGTGTGAGTAATGGCATAGGATAGGACAGAGAATTGAAAAGAAAGATCGTGCGTGGTCCGTGACCCGTTTGTTAGGGTACTTCTCCGGCCATCGCTTGGTATTGATGCGAGAAAGCACGTAAATCTAAAGAGCAGGGTAGCTGACCGCTAGAATTCTTCTCCAGATAGCGACTGAACTCGACCCAGCTATCCAGCTAGTGTCGAATATCCTGCCACCGTACCGAGATTCGTACCTACGACCTCTCGGTTGGAGGCACTGTAGTGTCACATTCTCTGGTAGATAATTATAAATAATAAGTTGCACATTTGTTTATTATTGAAGGGATTTGCATATTGAATTAGTTAAAAAGTTAATAAAATGATTATAAATTGGATGAAAGTGGAATTTGAATTTTTATACAATGAGACAAATTAATAATTTGAAGATTATAGTTCTGGTTTTGTGCTTCTCTCAATGTATCACACGGCATTGCGAAATAATACCTTGTCCGTTGAGTGAATGCGACTGGCGTGGACCTCAGGAGTGCTTAGCCGTGTCGATGCTGGAATACAGAGCGCCTAGAGAGTTCACCCAATTTACACAATTCAATTGAATTTTTTATTTGCGTGATAATTTTTCCTATAGAACAAAGTACATTAATTTCTTTTCTAAATAATAATTTAAATATTTCTGAAGTGTGTATACGTTTCTGAATTGCAAATGTTTGCATAGACAGTATTTTTTCAAACCAACTTTTGAGTGCTCAAGCATTCGAAATAACGAAGAAGTATATTAGACAAATATAGTTAAAATTGCCTTGAGAGCTAATTTTCGAAGATTTGTTGTTTCTTCCCTTGACATCCTATTTAATTAGCAGAGCGTTTTGCTCTCGATACTGTGGATAAGGACGGATAGCAGGAAGTGCTTTAGGGTTGAGTTTCGACGACACCTTCCGGCTGCCTGGCCAACTTCAGGGAGCGGGTGGAGGGTGCGGTGTGCAAGTGAAAAGGCATGAATCTAGGAAGCTGCCAGCCGCGGATTTGGGGGTTACGCCACGACGCTGAAAGCCCTATTGAGGCGTGGACAAAAAAATGTAGTGTATGTGTGTAAGGGCAAGTGTGTGTATATAAGGAGAGAGGATGGAACAAAGATGAGAAAGAAAATATTACGCGGAGCTCGTGGCCACTTTTCAGGGCACTGCTCTGATATCCGCCTAGTATGTATCATGGAAACCACAGAAAACTGAGGGTCAGGGCAGCCGACCGATAGATTTCTCCTCCATACAACGATTGAATTCAACCTAGCTAGGAGGTACTGAACGGCTTTACCATACCTCATCCATTTTACCACAGGAATTTGACGCCCAGGAGAAGATTGCTCGGACTTTCTCCTGTTTTCTTCTCCATTCAGAACCCTCACACTCTCAAGAGAATTAAGATCGGAACGTGACTTCGAATATTCCACAGCTTTAAGACGTTTCACCTTAAAAGTATGCGCAGGGCACATTCTTTACTAGAAGCTACCGGCACTGACGTTGGTCGACTGAAGAATTACCGCACTCCAGTACGTACGAAACACTCATTTTTCTTCATTAAAGTATCACTGCTCTGACATTCTGAGGGTGCTCGGGCCCTCCCCCTGTGCATCCTGTTGACATCAATGATAAGGGTATCCCCGATCAACGAGGCAACATCGCGTTTCCAATCATCCAGCAAAACTTCCCCAAGTGAGGCAGAAATTCCCACGTTACCTGCGGAGATGTTGACTGTTGAGAGAATGTTGGGAGAATAGATTTCTGACACTCTCATTAACAAAAGCCGTGTGGCTCAAAGACCAAACCGGGAGCGGTAGCTCAGTGCATCAACTGATGTCACTGCAGCGACTCTGACCGGGAGGTCCTAGCTCCGGGAGTCCTGACGGCGGCAGGCTTTTCGACACTAGCTTTTCAGCTAGATCGAATTCAGTCGCTGTCTGGAGGAGAATTCTAGCGGCCGGCTGCTCTGATCGGTAGTTTTACGAGGTTTCTCCGATCAACACCAAGCGAATGCCGGAGCAGTGCCCTAACAAACGGACCGCGCGATCTGTCCTTCCTCTTCCTTGTCCTATCCTCTCCCCTTACACACACACACTTACACTATCATGCACTACACTACCACATATTCCGGGAGTCCGGTCGGGAGCTTAGAGCTTGTCCCGGCTGGGGCGGTGCTTTGCTTGTGGGAGAGACCTGGTTAGGGGGAAACCCCGGTAAGTCGACGCTGGATCTCGCCATCTAGCAGGGAAAGATCATCGCCATCTCCCGAGAAAAAACATGCACTATACAAACGGGAATAATGACCAAAGCAGATGACGCGCCCGGAAACACGAAAAAATCAATCAATCAATCAATCTCAAACGGGGACCAATCGGGGAAGGGGTGGTCCACGGCCCGGGTCAAGAGGGGCAAGTGGCGCCGAATACAACACTGCAAGAGATATGATATTCTATGCAGAGGTTTCACATAAGCTTTGTGGACAAATGGCATGTCGTTTAGAGGCCTTCCTTTTCATTCTTTCTGCTGCCACTTATCTTGCAGTAGTCAGGAATGATCAGACAAGGAAGATATTCGGTGTAATTAAAAACTTTGCCCGACTGCGACTGAAGATGACTGCCAAAGATTTCACAGAACGTCTGTAGGAAGTATTTTCGTTCGATCACGTCGTGTGAGCCAATAAATATCAATCCAAATTCATTTATAAAATATCAAAATTCATTTATTTCATTTTTAAAAGATTTAAGTTCGAAGAAATTTGTTTCAGTTATCAGAAAGAATATGAGGTTGTGTTTACAGTTTACTAATTTACTTATTTAACATGAAAAAACGGCCAACATTGTGATGTATTTGTATGTGCTCTCGAGAAGTATTGGTGCTCATGGATAAAGCTTTAAACATCAACACATGTCTCAAAAGTCAAGGATTCTAAAAAAGTATATTATCATCACTCATACGAATATTTATTGCAAAAATATTTACATCATAGGAATGCACATGATTGAAAAGGAAAAATGCTGCATAGTATTAGACAAGGCAATGAAAGCGGAAGGCGAGAGTTATCGCGAAAGAACTACCGGTGCTCGCTAGCTGAATGGACTGAGGAGCTACACCGGAAAGCCTCATTAGGGTAGCTTTCTTCGGAATGTCTGAGCTAATGAGAACCACCAAATCGACAGCAGATTAAGCTGTGGTTAATGACCTCTGCTGGAACAACACACTCGATTAAGGAAAAAGCGGCCATGGGCCATGCAAGTGCCGTTTTAATCTGTATTATCTCGTGAACCATGTCGTCGCACATTCATTAAACATCCGTTGCAACTTTCCTCACAACCTTATTAAAAGTCTTCTAGCCCAAAACTTAGTGTGAAATACGCGCTATTACTGTTTGTTATTCCTTAATGTGAAAATATTACACAATAAAGTATATAATAAAAAGATCAATATATGGTTATTTCTTTTTTTAATTCGCATTTATAGCAATTAACATACCCATTAATTTTATAAGCGTTATTACTGCTGAGGTCAAAGGTTAAAAATCGAGGCGGAGCGTAGCAGTTCCGAGATTTTTAATTGTTGCAATAACACAGTTACATTTCGTGATTTGTTTCGCAACTTATCGGTCACCATGAAATCTCACGATTTATGCGAAAATGTACGACATTACTGTGATGGTAAGCAAATGTTGTTGCTCGTGCATCGAATCAAAGTCGCGTATCAAGCGTCGTATTATGCTTCTGAATTATGTTGCTGTGGCACCTTAGTACGATACTGTGGAATGTTGCTTACTATATATCTATTTAAACAATATTCGCTTACCGTAGTTCAAGAAAGATGAACACAATTAATTTTCATGAAGATAAAGATGACTTTCGGTGAGGAAGTCGGTGTGTCGACTTCCATTGGCGACACCTTCTCACGATCAGTAAATACGATTTCTGGAGAAGAGTTTCATTTTATGGAATGTCAGGAAAATGATGTTAATTTGCCTAATACACATTTTACTAATTATACTATAATAATATTACAATTAACTATTGTTATGCTAAAAGCTAAATGAGTAACTTTTATTTTGATTTATTTCGTATATCGGCATGTTTCTTCTTAATAAACAGTTGAGTTGCGATGAGTCGATGGGTGTTTATTTACTTTGCTAAGGATGCTAAAATCCGTGGCTAAAGATGTTGAATTTCTTAACATACGTGTGGTTACAAGTTCACTTAACAAACCTGAAGGGTTGCAAGTTAACAGGAGTTAAAGACGCATGTGACCGACGAAGTAGCTTAGTTCCCAGATGAGCGCTGCACTCACCCTCGACCGACGCTGTAACTCGAGTAGCCTCATCTACCGTGGGATAATAAATGAAGGGCTGGAGAGTAACAGATGGTAACACTCAAAGATATAGTTATTTGTTATATTAAAATTTTCGTACGCTTCAATTTGCTGTGCAGGCGCTGTGATTCTCAACTAGTCCAAATTATGGCACACTGGTCTCCCAACTTTTGTCATTCCTTGTTTATTCATTTAAACCACTTCCGGCAGATTGTTCCCTTGCTTTTATCTCGCAAATGATTCCCCACGGATTACAATGTTTTACATACGAACTCTTCAAATATACTAGTGGCTTTTGAAAACTCTAAAATGCTACTGTCGAAAATATTTAATTTCTTTTGGATATTTTCGAGCTCCTAGGTATTAAACGAAACTATGAAAACCTTTCAAAAAGCCGAAGGCTTCTTTGTTTTCTTTCAATTTTTGCGCGTATGGCAAATTACAAAAGTATATAAGGGTTTTTCAATTGATTTTCTAACCACTGTTTATTGACCCCACACGGGTAGCTCTCTGGTCAGCGTACTTGCTTTCCATGACGCGATCTCGGGTTTGATTCCCGGTTGGAGCAGATAATGGTGTGCGCTTTTCTTGTAGTATCCCAAAATCTGTTGCTGTGTGGCGATGAAAAAGCTCACTTCTCAGATTGAGAAGACCAGAATACGGGCGTATGAGATGTCTAAGTGCTAACCACATGTATCTCTTAACCAATGGCCGAAAGGGCTGAACACTTATTAGTAGGCTTTGGCCCCGTCCGGCGCTGTTGAGCCAGTACATACAAATATTTATTTTCACTTGTAATTTCAGAGAAATTTTCAGTTCAAATATTTTGAGGAGTGATGGTCAACTGCGTACAGTGGAGATTTCATTGTGCCACTTGTTTCTTCGAGTCTTTCTGATGGCAACTACCTTTACGTTTCGGAGTTAGCTGTCGGTCAGTTTACTGTCATTGACCGATTCGTCCACCAACACAGACAGCACGAAAT
Source organism: Teleogryllus occipitalis (assembly GCA_011170035.1). Lineage (NCBI taxonomy): Eukaryota > Metazoa > Arthropoda > Insecta > Orthoptera > Gryllidae > Teleogryllus > Teleogryllus occipitalis. Next base: position 524,017 of record BLKR01000066.1, read on the forward strand.
GCAATGACAACGCCACTGGGCCCGAGAGGACCACTGATTGGTGGTTTCGATCTCTGGAAGATGTCGCGAACCTACTTCATGAATTTAATATCGGCAGGTATGTGACGCCTACCGGAATTGAATTTATTTTTTCGACAATAGTGTCATAGGTTATCTCATGAGTCCGTAAGGACGAATGGTTGTTGTTCTGCAAACTGCACATTGCAATTTCCAACCGGTCACAACACTCTACTGAACACTTGTAGTTTTTTCGAATCGTATTTCGACTGCTCTGATCAGTTGACTCTCTGATCACGTCCAGGCGAATGACGAAGCCGAACTCATTCAGGGGATCACGGACCCCTAGCGTAATTCCTTCCACTTCCCCTCCAATTATCATTATGATCCCATTTTTCCCTCAATTCGTTCTGGCACGCCGTATTAACACACTGTCCAATTTACCGGTCCCGGAGTTGCCATCCGCCATACTCCACCGGAGAGATCTTCCGAAACCCCGCGTACGCGCGGGACTTGGGGTAGAAAATATAATAAAGAGGCTGATTGCTCCCACTCGATTGGTTCATACATTCATTAGTGTTTGCGGGCGCGTCAAGTGCTATGTTCATTACTCCCGTACGCATGTTTTCATAGCGGGAGATGAATACTCTCCCCCGCTGGATGGTGATATCCGTCGCCGACCTTTACGCCCGGTTGCGGAATTTTCCGAACCAGGTATCTCTCACCAAGGGGGAACAGCCCCAACCTGAATACGTTCTAAGCTCCCGAGTGGTCTGACGAGTGGTCGATTCTGGTTAGTGGTAGTCTGGTGAGTGTTAGTGTAAGTGTGCGTAAGTAATGGTGAGGATAGGACAAGGATTAGTGGGTGTGTGTGTGTGTGTGTAAGGGGAGAGGATAGGACAAGGAAGAGGAAGGAAAGATCGCGCTCGGTTCATGACCCGTTTGTTAGGGTACTGCTCCGGCATTCGCCTGGTGTCGGAGAAACCACAGAAAACTACCGATCAGCGTAGCTGACCTCCAGAATTCCCCTCCAGACAGCGCCTGAATTTCACTTCGCTATCAGCTAGTTTCGGAAGTCCTGACACCGTCGGGACTCAAACCCTAGGACTTCCCGGTCAGAAGATCTGCAATGACATCAGTTGGTGCTCTGAGCAAACTAAGTCTGTCCGCCCACTCGAGTGAAGTGTAGAGTCACATATTTCCTTCCGTGCATGCGCTTCTGCAGAACGGCACCTGCTGGGGGTGCGTAAACGGCAACGGGGTTTTATCGTCATTCCGCTCATCGCGGCGTCCGCACACGCGCTCTCACCCAATAGAGCGGTCGAGGCACGCGCCGCCGCTGCACTTCCTTGGAGTGGGGGGCTGCGCCTGGCGCACCGCTGGAGGTAATTGGGGGAGCAAGGCCCGTGAGGCAATTAGACTCTTAGGAGCGTCGAACATTTTACGACGCGCTCCCGAAATCTACTTCGTTAGAGGAAAAGCCATTGAACGCTACTATTGAACGGGTTGCAGATATTGGAACATGTATTTCAGGTAGTACCAAATGGAGTTCCATCTTTTTTATATAAATGGCACAACATTTAGGCAATTATTGTCGTTTAAAAATTGGAGTGACCAATTGAATAATATCGTGGGCAAAGTTGTATACGATGTTTCAACAGATTCTGTCAACTATATGCCAAACCTTTGTAATTGACACATCGTAGTTTTCGGAATAATTCTCTTGAAGATCAAGTTTTTTCTTCGATTCCATAAGAATATACCGGTGTATTGAATTCATTCATTTTGAGTCTGTAACCATATTTTTGGCTCTCATGGAACAAAAATACAATAGAATTTTATAGAATGGCACCAATACAATAAGAAAGGACGGTGTGAAATAATAATGATTGAATGAATAAAATGAAATAATAATAATTGAAAACAAGTTATTGATAATTTCACAATCAATTCGTAACTACTAAATATTGTATATAATTTTACTAACATGTCTGTAGGCTCAGTGAATATGTGCTTAAATCAAATCACCCTAATTTTCAAAGACCGACACAAGCGTTACAATTTCCATAGTTGTTGTAAAATCGGGATTTTATACTGGATCGATGAAATTTAGTAAAATTCATTCCGAATCCCCCCCGCGCACACACATACACACACACACACACACACACAAACGCTTTTAATCAATACAAATTTGATTGTTAGCACTAACATCAGGAATAAAATGATTCAAATTCCGTGTCTTGAAGTTTACGGAAATTTGAGTTAACTACTTATATTCTGTGCACACAGAACCTCTACCAGTTATATCTGTACTAGTTTTCACAAGAAATTTTGATATTCTCAGTTACAACTTTAAAAAATTCCTGCTTGGTAGAAACGGTTTAAAAACATGTCAATAATCAAACTCGCTACTAAATAATAAAATATATTCGATAACAGCTAGGAAGGTTTGTAACTTTCTTCTTCTTCGATTTTAAGGACAGCCTTTACATTTTATTTTAATTTATCATTCCCTTTTTACATGTTCGATTTTGAGGCTGACTCTTAACCCCTCACAAGCAGGAAAGGGAAATACGTATACATCTTTTCGTTACAGCGAATAATTCCGTAGAGTCATGATATAAAATATAATTGAATAAAAAAGACTTGATTTCGAAAGCATTCCTTCACACTCTACACAATACCTTTTGCTGTTCTGGGCGTTTTAAAGCACAAACACTCCTTCATCGTTATTTCTTAATATTCCTAATATACTTTTAGTTTTGCTTGGGCAATCAAGTTCACTGGTTATAATATCGTCAATGTACTCGTATATTCTCTATTGAGACCAGTCAAGAAAAAAATATATTGCTTCAAAATATTCATGACCATGGTTTTTCAGTGTTAATCTTCCTTCTTTTTCATTAAATTTATGTAGCTTGCCTTACTCGTATGGTGTTTCTTTCGTGCGTGATATCCATAATTGTAAATCAATCAATTGATCATTTGTACTTATGTTGTGTTCATTTCTTCTCTTAATTTGAGTTTAAATGATCATTCCCTTCATATTATAGACAATCAATTCTCAGTTGGAACACTTAGAGATGTATTTGCTTATGAGGTACTATTCTTTTGCTAATGTACACTTGGAAGATTGCACAACTTCAATGTATCACTTATGATAAAAGTAACGTCGATGACTGGTTTAACCTACAAAATTGGAAATAAAAAAATATTTTATTGCGTTTTCTTCTAAATAGTTTGTAATGCATAATATTGCAGTAATTTACTTTTTACTGCTTCCTGATTATTTCCTCTTAACGCCTGGTATCTCATTTTCTCCATCCATTTACATCCATTATCGAACTTATGTCTTAGTTTCATCTTCATTCCATCTTTATCATTTTTTCGTTCTTTTGAACCTAATCTTCCTTTCTGATTCATATCATCTTGAATCTTCCCAACCCTTTTATTCATAATACATCCTTTCTAAGACAACCTTTACCGGTCTCTGGAGTTGAACGAAAATATCCTTCAAATGTATTTCCATCTATTAAACTTCCAGAAACTAAACTTCAAGGCATTAGTTAAAGCGAACACCTACTCTGCTACTTTCACGTAAACGTGACTGAAGGCGTGTTTATTACACTACTTTCGATTTAAGAGGAGGAGTAAACATGCGACTGTGCCTCTGAGTAAAAGTTCGCGAATTTCTCTAACCGACGTGGTGTCAAGAAATCGGGGAACGCAAAAGTTCTCCAACGGTACTTTTAACTTCTTTGGTTCACTTGGTTCTTAGGCACAGAAAGAATAATTGTAGATAAATTACACTTCTAAAATTAAACATGTAGTACATTGCCTTTTCAAGAACATTGAAGAGTTAGCCAATATCCCAAATTAACAACACTGTATATTTAAGTATCTACTCCATATTTCGCACATAGTCTAATTTAAGTGTTTCCTATCTAGTAGACACATTTCATATATAGTTCATGCCACAGTAATTGATAATAAAATCTAAAGTTGTTCTGTGTCTTTGATATGTGGCTGAAAACTTGAGAATCTGGGAAGAATAATTATCTTATTTGACCTTCCTTGTTAGTGTTATTAGTTTGATGTAATTCCTACATCATATAGTTCATTATTTTTCTAATAAGTATAATGAGATCTTTAGCAATTGCATTCTACCACCTTGCAAGACAGACTGACAGACAGAGAGATTTATCTCGAATAATCAATCATCCTAAAGGAGAGATTTAAGAAGCAATTAGAATGTATTATTATCCATGACGAGATTGGAGAGATAAGTATAGAGGAAAAGAACAAGACGAAAAAATATGTCACATGGTGAATATACGCTCTGATTTTCTTTTGATAAAGGGGAAACGAACAGAAGGAAGAAAACTGTTTACTAGTCAAAATCATGACGCCAAAAAGTACCATATCAGATTAACGTGAAATGGAATATAATTTTTTCACGTACTGGCGACCGTACCGGACGAAACTACTGTCCCGGCCAACGTTGAGAGTTAAACCTGAGTAGAAATGATAGACAAGAGTCCTTGGTTCAAGGTCGCGGAGCTTGCTGTCAGAACGTACTACGCGCACTGTCACTGATTTTATACCAGATTCATGAGGCACTTTAACCATAGATTTTCCCATATTTTCACTCAGGAATCAGTTTCTGAAGTTGATTGGAAGAATGCAGCCTTTGCACATATTGCATAAGAAATGGAAGCTTTATGGATGGAGTGGATTAAGTACCATTCTCGATGGCACATCCCAATACCTGAATATTCCTTTACGGTAATAGAAAATGAAAGGTTGTATGAAAGCTTGGTGACATGAATTTTGATTCACAAGCTAAGCATTTGTGTTGAAGCCGACTAGTCTTAATGTGCATTCTAGAATCCAACAGCTCTCTTCTCTCAACAAAAAAACGAATGTTGAAGCAGTACCCAGCACCATGGTCCATCCATGGAACGCGGGTTGGTTGTTAGTGGGTACGTGTTAGTAGGTAGGTGAGTGGATAGGCGGCCACAGCGTTACGAAATCGTATGATATTTAAATCTAATTACAGCGGAGCTAAGAGAAATGCGAACGTCAAAGCGGACGGTCTCCAAATTTCCGGTACCGAATATGAAAGGCGGACTGAGTGGCTCTCCTAACCCTAGTTTCCTGATGTCTATCAACTTCAATACCTCGGCTCTATCTCTATCTCCTTCCCTATATCTCCCTCCTCCCTCCATATGTGACTACGTTTACATTTTATCGTGTATTTCTTTTGCGCTTACTTTTTCCCTCTTCGTATTTGTACTGGGGTAATAAAAGCGAAATTCAGTAAAGGTTCTGCCTAGCCGAAATTTGGAATCGGACTTTCATGAATTCAAAAATCTGTTCTGAAGAACTCGTTCGTAACCTTTTTCATCAACGCATGTCCTCTTTGTCTTCAGTGTTGTCGCTCTAACCTTCCCTTTTCCTTGTTGTAGAAATTTGTTCTGGTCGCAGAAATTAATTTTTTGGTATCAATCCAGCATTTTAATTAGCCATGTCGTACTGACAGACCACGTACTGCGCTATTCTTTTCTTATCCTTTCCCACTGACAGCCTCAGTGGTCAACAATGTCCTGTTCCTCTAAATTCATGAGCGTCAACACCTATTCAAGCGTCGGAAATCGAAGAAGGAGGGCTCCAAGTCCACAACCCACCACGTAGGGGGTCATGTAAGCGAAAGTTCGACCATGTTTTTGCACGCTCACTTATTTACACAACCACTTATTAACTGTTAATTGTACTTAAAGCTTAAGTTCTCAGACTAATTGAGTTAAATGTCCAGATGTAACGCTCACGGTTCAAGTTTCTGAATAAATCAACAATGAATCACCGTTCAATGAAACTAACAATAATGATAATGAGATTCCCAACGGTCACATTTCACATACTACAAAATGAGTTGTGTGTACTTCCTCAGAAAAGACGTTTTGTACTCGATTATATAGACAGATAAAATTTATACAGAGGGATATACAATTTCTATATTAAATTGTTAATAACAAATATGTGATGTATCCAGCTTACAGGTACCGCTCGAGACGAAAAAATGTAAATAGTTTTGACCATATAAAAAGCTTTAAAATTTACATCTCTAATCGAATAAAAATACATAATCATGGAATAAAATCACATAAAACTACATTAGCTCGGAATCAAGGTACGCCTGTTCCGATCCCGTACTCTTGAAATTAGTCTAATGTCTGAAGACGAGTTCAGTTTCTCCTTTTCGCTTCTATTCGCCCTTTAATATTGTTTGTTCATTCCCAAACAAGTGAAAACATGACTTCGTATTTGTCTTCATAAACAAATCTTCCGCCCAACAAGTCGTGTTCGCACTTTGCGCGACACTCTTGCTATCGCGATGTCAGAGAGCGCAACCTGGCACCGCTTCTTGTCGCGCGTCATGCGTCACGCACGAGGGAGCGCGCGGTCGCCCAGGGCACTTTCCCGCGTCCTCAGCCGGCCGCGCAGCTCCGATTCGGAAATCGAACGTCCTGACCACGGCCTCTCGGGATTCTACCCGGGTCTGTTCGGACGTACACGCGTACGAATATAAAGGCGCTCATGCAAATGTACGTCCTCGCGATAGACCTCGCATCCGTCCTCGTGCCAATCTTCACTCCCGATCCTCACGCTCGTCCTCGTCTCTTTTTGTACTTCCGTCCTCAGGCCGTCCTTAGGCCGTCCTCATACCCGTCCTCTTGCCCCTTCTCTTGCCCCTTTTCTTGCCCGTCCTCTTGCTCCTCTCACCCGTCCTCTTGCCCGTCCTCTTGCCCCTTTTCTTGCCCACCCTCTTGCTCCTTCTCTTGCCCGTCCTCTTGCCCGTCCTCTTGCCCGTCCTCTTGCTCGTCCTCTTGCTCGTCCTCTTGCTCGTCCTCTTGCTCGTCCTCTTGCTCGTCCTCTTGCTCGTCCTCTTGCTCGTCCTCTTTCCCGTCCTCTTGCTCGTCGTCTCATCCTCTCACTCCTCCCTTATCCCTGCCTCCCTCACTCCCGCCTTCCCTTACGCCAACCCTTCCTCTCGAACGCCGTTTCTCATGCTTGCCCTCACTCCCCCTCTCACAGCCGTCCTCCGGTCCGTTACTTTGTCCGTCCTCGGTCACGTTCTCTTGAACGTTCTCTCACACGCCATCATAGGGGCTGTCAACTCATGTGTCCCCACGCAATATTTACACCCGTCATCTCGCAAGTCCCACCGCAAGTCTCCACGCACATGCTCCCCACACACGTTCTCACCCAGAGGAGGAAATGCAAGGCCGCGGGCGGAAACGCCGCTGTCATTCAGAGCATGGGAGCGCCCCTCCGCGCCCCGCCGCCCGGCGCCGCCCCTCGCGCGTCTCCATTTCAGCTCCGGGGAGCAAGGCACGCGCCGTAACACCTTACATTTACCCCAAAAGCGCCCTAATTAGTTGGAACATAAACACACACGCACGTACTCCACTTAATCGGCGCGGCGGAACCGCGCGGCGCGCAGATATGTGCCTAGCTTTAGCACGCTCCAAAACGCGCGGCGCGCGGGCGGGATGACTCCCCCCTAACAAGGGTATTAAAGGAGGCGGGCGCGCGCCGACTGACAGCACTCGCCGAGTGGATCCCGTGGGCCGCATCACTTCTCGACATGGCGGCCGTGTTGGCTCTGGCGTTGGCGCTGGCGGTGGGCGCGGTGGGCGGGCGGGCGGCGGCGCAGGACGCGCCGCAGCCGCCCAGCGACTGGGACATGTTCGCCAACGGGCTGCAAGTGCTGTGGGGCGCGTACGACAGCTGCGCGCGCGGGGCGGAGGACGTGACGGCGTGCCTCAAGCTGCGCGCGCTGCGCTCGGCGGAGCGGGCCCTGCGCGCGGAGCGCCTGCCGCTGCTGGGCGGGCTGGCCTTCGTGCGCGAGCAGGGCCGCGAGGGGCGTGGCCTGGCCGGGGACGAGGCGCCCTCGCTGGACGAGGCCGCGCTGCCCGCCGACGCCGCCGCCAAGCAGAGGGCGCTCGACGACGCGCTGCTCGACCGACTCGCGCGCTTCTTCCAAGGACACACGCTGCAGCTGGACTCGGCGCGCCTGCTGGAGGACGACGCGGCCGATGAGGACGAGCAGGGCGAGCAGGGCGCCGAGGACGGCGACGTGGCCGAAGGTGAGCTCACGAACAAACCTCTTTTGTATCTTATTCAACGGAATGAGCTGCTTGTACGACGCTCAGCCAAAAGGCTTTTCAGTTGTTAGGAGCGAGCATTTTCAGACAAAAGTTGTGAAGGGGGTGGCTATGGCCACCTCCCATTAAACATAGATCGAAGTAGTGCGAATAATAAAGTGGGGAAATACATATTGTTGACTATCGATGGGAGAACTATTTATTTCATTATCTGATATCAGCCAGTTTACGGAGGAAGATGAAAAAGGGAAGTCTGTTGTTGAGACGAGTTTCTCCGGGATTCTTTTAACCTATATTGTAGTGGGAAGTCCTGATAACTGAGGGTAGATTTTGGAAGAATGTTTTGGAAAGTTTGTAGATGTATGTTACGACGGAACCAACCTCTTGGTCAAACGCTTTCAGCTAACGCAGGCAAATCTTATAGAAACAAACAAATCAATTCACGTTTAAAACAATTATTATGTTGCCACTAATTACGTTTCACAGAAAGTTGAAAACTTTTCGATGAAATTTCGTAGAAATTTGTAATTTTTTAATAATTAATTGTATTACAGTCTACCTGATGATGCGATCAATAGGGTTGTCTAATGTTATGATTGGTGCATACAATCGAACAAAATAACTGTTTTGAATATGAATTGATTTGATTGTCATTAATGTAAGAGGATACCACTGCTCACAATAATATTCAATAGGTAAAAATTATTTTGGTCTACCTTTTAATATTATATAAATATTTTTTTAAGTTTTAAGTTCAAGATTTATGAAACTTGAGATCGACAATACCTTGGAAGATTATGCACGGTGATGTCGTTTGCTCACATCCCACAAAAATCTTACGTTTTATTTAAAAAGTCTGTAAATTACGACTCTTGGATGTCTGAATCACATCCCACAAAATTCTTACGTTTTATTTAAAAAGTCTGTAAATTACGACTCTTGCATTCCTGAATCTATAGGACTATTATATAATTTCTATGATAAAAACAATGACGTTGTGTTGAAGAGTTCTCCTGCATCTACATGCATCCTATTCAAGCATAAGAAACAAAAAATCTACAAATTTTCTCATTTTAACAAATTTCTAGATGTTTCAATTTTTTTAATCATTTGTAGGATGTCGCTTACACAGCATACTAAGCAAATGAGCAAAAGAGCAAAGCGTTTTTAAATTAAAAAAATAGTTCAATTAGTTTAGTATCCTGTGTGAAACTAACATTTTCAGGGTATTTCAAAACTTCTCACAAAAATAATTAACATTTCCTACCAGTCTCAAACCAATTTCTGGACTTGTTCAAAATAAATATGTAGTTATAAATAGAGAAACATATAATACATACATATTTACAAAATGTGCTTACATATAATACATATTTATAGGATTGCATAAATTGGTATTGCATAAAATGTTATTCGGAAGTGAAGGTTGAGTAAATTTTTGAGATATCTTCCCAATATTCATATTTTGCAAAATTTAAGTCATTAACTTATTTTAACCGTCTGACAAAGTTAAAATGTAATCTACCAACTTATTTTTAATACACCACACTTAAGAAATGTTAATTTTTATTTGTTACATAATTAATTATAGTTATAAATAATTAATTATAATTAATTATAGTTATAAGTTTAAAAGATGGTTTGTGATACATAATCTAAATTTCAAACGTAGGAAAGACTATCTCATTCGTTATTTTCAACACCGATTGTAGGCGTGTATATCGTTTCTCTTCCTTTTACGAAACTGGTTTTTAAGAACAACAGTAAACGTGTACTAGTTTATTGACAAGGAAGTTATAGATAGAATAAAAAAAAGTATTTTGATAATTTGAGAAAAAACTTCCGCTGTCAACATCGTATCAGTTCATTTTATCTCACTTCGAACTCTCAAGTCAACCCAGGAACAATTTATCGAACTTCGTACATTTCTTACAAGCAATTCAGGGTGAATTCATCACCTTCAGACCCAATGTACGAAGGTGTTAAGAGTCATCCTAAGAAATAACATGTGGTTTTTAAATATGAAATTCTGAACAAAAGATCACTGCTAAATGTTTTAGTGATTATTTTAAAACAACTGATTTATTAAATTCATTATTCAAGTAATTTTAATGCTCAAACGAAATAAATTTAATGCTCAAACGTATCTTGTAATTGTTCTGAATTAGGGTTTGAGTATATTTTTCATCAGTCATTTAATTCTTCTGCTTTTAGTCCCCATATAGACGGCGAATATTATAAATGATGAAACTTATGCTGATACTTTCAAATCAGTTTCATCCCTTCACGGAAATTAATCGTCTCATTCTTATCCAGAGAATGAAAATGCCGTATCGAGAACGCATATGTGAACATTAACGAAATGCGTTAAGATTGCGTGCAGTGACAGAGATAAAACAGTTCAGTTCGTGTGATACAAGTGTAATTTTGCACCTTCTTACATGGCAATGTCTACCACATCTTACACTTCACAGCATGTTGAACACGTTACTCGTAATTACTGCAACTAACAATGTCAAATTCGTGTATCATTTCTTCTAATTTTTCCTCAAGACCGTTAACTCTTCTGAAATAACAACCGACAAAGTTATTGCTCTCGCGCCTGAGGTGTATAAATGGTACCATTGTTGCATTTCCTGACAACTGCAACATTACTAAAATTGTCATAAATTAAAATCAACTTCACTGAGCAATTCGAATTATGACTCAGATTAATGTTCTTTTCTGAGAAAGTCCGGAGGTTGATTGCGACAGCCTTATGACCTCCACTATCCTGAGTTATCACGATTGCTGATTTGCTTTTCACTTTAGGATGATAATAGGGCAATGTAGAGAGAGAATGATCACGGGAGGAAAATGATTCTAAAGGAAATTATTCTTTTTTCAATTTGTGTTGATGTGAGAAGTTAATCGGGGCTCAATTGCATGGTGACACCTATGTCTTTACACGGTTCTCAAACCCGCTGTATTTTGTTCCGAGAACGTTGTTTTTCAACGCTATATCACGACCCTACTCCATCGAAGCAAGCACCAAACTACACCTGAATAAAACGAAAATTTATTTGATTCTCTAAGAGCCATTTAGGTTCTTCTCATTCCATTATTTTCCATTAGAAAAACAGACTACCTAAACGCAATCCAATTTTTAACGTAGTTTTTATCTCGCACTCAGTCAGGTCATTTGCGGCAATTAGCCAGTATATAAAAGCACAAGACCCAACGAACCTTATCCATCCCATCCTTCCCTCATTCCCGTCTTCCACCCCGTTTCCTCTTGACGTCATCCCCCCTCCCTCGCCCCTCGCCCGCTTTGAAGGACTGCGTTCCACGGCTGTAGTTTTGTTTTGCTTAAGGTAATTTAATGTCTCGTTGCCTTACAATTGGCTTCGTTTTGCATAACCTCAACCTGCAATGTTTCTTCTCTTACTGCTCTTGATTTAAAGGCATTACTGGCTAAGAGAGCGTGTAGAATTAAGCCAGTGACACAATTTATGATGATGGATTGCAACATCGTCTCTTATGAGCTGCTTTTCAGTCCGTGGACTTGTTTGACAGACGTGTGTCCCTAATTCTGTGTTATTTGTCGTTTGTTTGGGGGATTTTAGAGTTACGTAAGTCCTTCATGGTAATATTCCCAGGAAACAAAGAATTTAATTTTTTTTAAACATTAAGAGGCCCAAAAACAACATAGTCAAATACCCCATTGTTGCAAGAAAATAAGGCTGGGAACCACTTTAATATTGCGTTTTATAAGTCATCCACAACAGTTTTGACGAGTCAAAAGTTATAATGAGGGGTAAGCGTATGTGAAGTTTGAGGAGGTAATTTTTTCAAATTCGCCCGACCCTTTTAACGAATTTTTTACTATATTCTCCAATCGAACGAAAAATTATTGCGCTTAAACTCATGTATCTTCAGATAATGCGCGTCTTTTTTTACATTATTTGAAGTATTTTGTTACCAACTCTTGTATATTTTATGCGCAAATTTTATTGCATTTATATGCCTAAACTTTGAGAATTTATATTTACAAAAAGTAAAATATCCTTCTTAAATGATAAAAGTTGTAATATCGTTTTAAGAGCCACGACTTCACACTTTTAAAAAAATATTATTTTACTGGTAAGATAAAATGTTACACTCAACTTAGAAATGGGAAGTATTCTTCGCTGAGATATCTTTATTATTTAGCGTATGACGAAGACAGACACGGTCGTTACCAATGTGTGATACTCACTCAAGTGTGGAAATGGCAATAAGTTGTTACCGCCAAAGAATGTTACAATATCCCTCGAAATCCTGGGCAAAAATCATTCTGCATATGCGCAGAGCCTCAAAATTGGTATACGCTAAGGTGCTTCAACCTGCGGAAGAAGGGTCTAATATTGCATCAAGTAACGATATGTCGGTAAGAAAAAATATCAAGATATTGATATATATAATACACTTTCCTATTGTGCTCACATAAGCGCTTTTTGTATTCCAGCATTATAAAAAATATTCTTTATTGTATTATTATATTCTTAATATTATTTATGCAATAAAGCTCAACGTTATAAACTAGTTTTGTATTATACTACAGTACGCCAGCAAAGTGTCTCCAAAGTGCCACTACTGGCTGGTGAGAGTGCTAGCAACAGAACGCTTGTTACAAATGAAAAAGTAATTTACGAACTCACCACCATCATAACAGAGTACTGTATCCGAGTGAGGCCTCTTGAATGTTAAACCCCACCATCTTCTCATATTTTCATTTCCATATTAATTCTTTAATATATATATATATATATATATATATATATATATATATATATATATATATATATATATATATATTTCTTCAAGTCCCTCTTAAGCTCCGTCACTTGTTCTGTATATCTCCTTGTAATTGATAACAAAAAATACACCCTTGTTACTAGAGGTACATCCGTGTAATTTAATCGCGTATAATATCAAGTAATTAGTTTAATTTCACATATATTTGTAGATTCTACAGGCTCTGAATAGTGGAGAGGGTAGAATCGAGAAGAGTCGAACCAACAAAAATGTAATAGAATGTTCATCCTGTAGATTTCGGTGTGGTAAACGTTTCTTTGAGAGCTTTGGCCACAAAATTTTAGTTATAATGCCCTAAAACGGTTCGTTTAGAAGTTATTTAAAGATATAGATTCAAAAAATCTGGCCGAGCGTTGCGAGTTGCATTGGACATGAGTATTTAAATGCGCTTTTTAAACAAATCCATCATATTTTTAAAAGTCGAAGTGCAATTCGTCACGTCTCCGTGAAATTCTCTTTCTCTAGAAACTTCATTTGTAACGATTGGTGGCATGTGAGAGCCGCAAAAGGTATGTATACTACTGACATAACATAGGAGACGATATTGGAAGTGTTGTCGCGTTTACTTGTTTCCCAGTGATCTAGTTGCTACCAACATAAAAACGATTTTTAATAGGACACCCTGATTCGGCTCGGTGCGGAAAGACGTTCCTGGCGCACTGTCCTATGAATGTGTGTGTGCGTGTGTGTTTGCAGGTCGCAAGCGCAAGGGCTTCAAGAAGTACGGCGGCGCGCTGCTGCTGGGCCTCATGATGAAGGGCGGCCTCATGGCCATGGCGTGGAAGGGCGTGGCGCTGATGGCGGCCAAGGCGCTGATGGTGGCCAAGATCGCGCTGGTGCTCTCGGCCGTCGTGGCCCTCAAGAAGCTGTCGCATGGCGGCCACGGCGACGAGAAGGTATACTAGCCTTCCACCTCACACTGATGGTTCCTGGTGGCAAGGACACAAGGTACACAGGGCAGACTTTCACTTTCCACATCGCATGCTACTAGTCCGTAGTACAACTAACTGCGCCCAGCCCCGCTTTGTCGGCAAGGTCCCGTCCATGGAACGCGTTTGGCGTCGGCCATAAAATGTTAGGGGGGGGGGGAATCCTTACCATACTATTTCATCCAAGATGCAAAGAACGTGGGATGTTTATGTAGGGAGGACAAGATTTCGTCTCCTTAGCCTACAAACAGATTACTATTTCATCCAAGATACAATGACTCAAGGGTGTGCTTATATGGAGGAAGAGTTTTTGCCGAATTAGCCTCCAAAGAGACTATTATTTTATCCAAGATATAAAGACTCGAGGGTGTTCGTGCATGGGATGTGAGTTTTTTTTATTAGCCTAACAGTCTCACACCAGGATCATGGAAAGAAATAGTTTGACGTATCATTTTGAAAACCACCTTCGTATTTTTTTTCAGTGATGGTTGGAGCCACAAATGGTTCATATGCAAAATGTTAGCTACCAAAACAAAAAGGAAGTTACTAAAAAATGCAAGTTTCGAGATGTATTTGACGCCTGACTTCTTCGTGGTCACATCGTGAAAGAGAATCTGACACAGCACAATTTTGTCGCGGAGATGATTGATTGATTGGGTATAACTTCCGGTTCCTGACTGATCCCGACACTCAAACTAATCCTTAATATGTTTTAGAGGAACATCGAGTTTGTTTAGACATTTTATATTTCGCATATGAATCTGATAAGAATATTGAAAAAAATGGTGTTTCAAGAGGACACGACAGGCTTGTGAATTAGAGGATTACACTACGGCGGTTGAAGTCGGTAGAAGTTCATCTGTCCTGGACCCGAGATGTCAGGGTTGCCAAAGTTTCGGTTACCATATTGGCACTTTAGATAAGAATGCCCTGTCGGTTATTCTGAAGGCGTTAGTTGCTGATCAAAATATTTGCAAACCTACTTATAATGTTGGACATGATACATTCTATCAAGTTAAAGGGAATTTAAAAAACGGAGACTTTTTTATTCTGATCTTCGTTCTAAAATTGACGCACTCATTTCCGAAAAATACTCTAAATGTGAGTTAGTTGATATTTTGATTTTACCATAATAATATATCATTAAAAAAGATCGCGATCTCTTCGAATCGCAAAACCAAATGTTTTCTTCTCAAGTCGACTGTAAGTACGACTCTAAGTACGTTTTAAGGGAAATGTGCTAAACGAATAAATTAATATTGTCATTCATCTTCCGAACGCCTCCGTCATGCATTGTTACATTTCAATCGTAATCGAAAATCCCCTCTGATCTCTTAGAAAATATCGCCTCTCTGAGAGGCAACGTGGTCCATCAGATATTTTAATTCCACTGGTAAAAGATTCTCCGTCTTCATGTAACAAGTTATCGACAACCAGAGTTCACATTAAACGGGGTGTTCGGAAACAAGAAGACTGAAGAAATGGTGCCAACGATTTAGCTTTCATTCTGCGTTCTTCATCAAGACGTAAATGATAGCTGATGAACGTCTCAGAATGTCCACCGCAATGTTGGTATTATTTTCGGAGACACACCCACGTCAGTTGGACCCAAGAGAAAATTACGAGGTTGGGAAAGTTTTACTCAATTCTTTAATTCTTGGATGATTTGCTTTTTGTTAGAGTTTGATTTTTGAGAAAGAGTTAAATTCTTTCTGAAAGGGAGTAGGAAAATTATGGGTCTAAAAGAAATAAATGGGGAATGAATATTAGAATGCATTACAATTTAGAAAAATAGGGTTAAAAGGAGGGTTAAATATGAACGTTTTGAGCAAGTATTTTATGGCTGACCCTTTTGCATTAGTGTTTGATAGAACTATTGAACCTCTTAAAATGCTACCTTACAAGTAAATTCTCTAATAAGCATTCATGTGTCATAAATCACTTAAATGCCAGAAAATAATACTTGAATATCAAATTAAATATAATCAAAATATACTTTTTGAGTGGAAAACAGTTTGCAAGTTAAAAGCAGTTCCTAAATCAATATCTCGTAACAATTAGCTTAAAATAATTTAATTTCTCATGGACGGGACTTCTGCAGTTGGTGCCGAACATACTTCTCTGGCGATTTTTACTAAAGTTATTTCTTAAATATTTCCAGAGGTCTCATCGCTCGGTACCAACTGTGTCAATTTAATAAAATGAAAATGATTAATGAAAGATTTTAGTATTTGCGATATGGAATATCACTGTTCATAACACCGCTGAATTACGGACAATTATTAAGCACTGCTACTTACCTATATATTGAGAGGCTAGAAAAATGCTTCACCTTTCTGCTTTTAGCAAGCACTCTTCGTGATGCAATAAAATGGCGTGCTTAACTTGCATTTATGTGCATATGTTATTTACAGTGAAATCTCTATAAATGAATAAATTGATAATTGCATGTAGACATCCATTAATACATTTTGTAGGGATATAAGAGAAAAAGAATGTTTTATTTTCAATGTCGACTGTTGTTTTCTTTTATTATTAATGATTATAAATTTATTTCGAGGTTTCACTGTATTGCAAGGGCATTTATTACTTTTTTACATGTATATATGTTGCTTCCGTTTACTGCGTCTAAAATATCAATATTACATTTACTGTTTTGAAAATTCAAAAGCTCGAAAATATTTTATTTCCAGTCTTGTTAACTTTTAATTTGCACTGTGTTTTGCGTAAATGAGTTCTCAGAAAGCAGTTGTTCACGATTTTAAGTGAAATTTGCGACGATGAATAGAAAAGTTACCCATGATCCACCTTCGCAACAGTGCGACCGTCATAGAGTGGTATACCTAATCCTCCGTGGACAATTTGCTTCCTGAATCACGCGGATAGTAACAGTAGAAAAGTTTGAAATAGCGAGTTTTTTCGATGTTGAAGTCGGTTGAAAATTTAATTTATGAGTAAGATCATTTTTCGTAGACAGAAAAACTGTAGTGCATTTAAATATCTCTAATTCCACGACCACGTAAACTTCGCCCAAATATCAAAACAAATTTCGGTCGTTCACATTACGCAGAAGGGAGTGCCCATTGCTTACTACGTCAAAGCTATTCCCGTGTTTGTTCCTTACTCAGCGTTAAGGTTAGAATCCAATTAAAGGACAGATTTCTTTGAATACTTCCCGGCAGAGGTTTTTTCTCTGCCATTCTTGTTTGTCTGTCTCACTATTTCCTTTTAAGTGCTTTTTGATTACACTATTTTGCACTAATGTATAAATGTATTTAAGTACCTTGTCAAGTTATAGCTTAGGTTATGTTTAAAGTACAATTTTTTCCCATTATTTTGTTATTGTTTATCAACATAGGAAAAAACCACATTGCAAACTACTTTCTATGAAATAATGTATGTTTAGGTATTCATAGCAATGTAGTAATAATACTTACAATCAAGGTATTTGAGTAACTACCAAGCAGATAATGGAATGTCAGCTCATTTTTAGTCCCCTTCATTTTAATACAGGAAAGGTAATTTTGACTATCAACTAACTGAAATTTAAAATTAAGATAGTATTTTAATATCTCAAATAACTTAATTCTTATTTAAAATTTTAGATAAAAACAATTATTGCATATAGTGAACACTCTGAGTTTTTCCTGGAACTTTGAACAGTAGCAAACAGCATGTGTGTTTTTAATGTGAAATTTGTTACAGAATGCAAGACAATCTCCTGCTAGATATTTTAGATTAGAAAGTAATGAAATTACTTCTATTTAAGTGGTAAAAACGTAATGTTTTTACTCGTAATTTTTAGATAGTAGTTTTGTAAATATTTTGGTAAACTAATACACAATCTCCGCCAAGAGACGTGTCTACCCACTGGGCAAGAATTTGTAAAAACAATCTTGAGATAATATAGGACAATGTTGAAAACTCTTGCCAAAAAAACTGCCCAACCAAAATAAGAACTGAAGAGTTTCCTACTGATCATTTAAAAATAAGGCTATGGTTTTAAACTAATGAGCATTACTGACCCATTTACATAATAATAACATACTTTGAAAACTAATAAAGGCTTTAATACAATAATTTGATGAATAGGCCTGTCAAAAGGATAAGAGTTTAGTATTTTGTCTTATTTACTGTGACGACTACCAAAATTTGAGTGGTTGATTATTATAAATTTTAATTAAATCTTCATCTCTACCCAAGACATAAGAAACAATAGAGTTTATTTAAATATATGTTAAAAAGCATAAAAAGTATAAAAATCGGCTATTTGCTGCAAACAAAACAAAACTCCTGGATTTCAACACAACCTCGAGACAAACTAATAATTAAACATGGATTCGACAAAAATTATCTAGATAAAGGAACGTACCCACCCCTAACTTTGAGAAGCCCTCAGTCAGAGTGTTTACAACCCTGCATTTCTAAAAACGGACACACACGCTTACTATACTTCGGAATGGCTAAAAACCCTCTCAGATAAAATTATATGATGATTTTAAACATTTTACATTCGCCATGCAGAAATTCGTGTACCAAAACTTTTGTCAGTGTTTCAGCAGCCTTTACAGTTTAAGGAAGATAGTGTGAATAAAAAGAAATATAAAGATACAATTTTTAAATTTGGACTGGACACTGCCACATTGCTATTAACTATTTCGCTATTAATCTGTTAACATTTACCCAATTTTTGTTATTTAAGAACTATAGAGCAAAGTTTCATGAACAAAAGAAGATAGGTTCATAAATTTCAAACAATTTTTTCTTACAAATGATTATTGGTTCATTAAAAAAAATGAGTTTTTAGTAATGAAAGTGGACTGATAATAAAATAACTATACCAGCTATTCTAGTACGTATTCTAAATATGTTGTTATATTTTAATAAAATCAGAAACGAATATAAGTAATAGTGCGACAGATAGAGATGTCTGGAACTCTGCAAAGAGACGTCTGAGTAAATGTTATTGACGTGTTTCTTTTCCAGTGAGTAAGAAAATTAAATGCAATTGTTCAATAATATTTTTCCCTCTATAGAAAAAACAAACAATCCAAACATTGAGGTGATTCTTTCACGTTACTGAGATAAATGTATATTTTTATATTAGGTGTCTTGCAAAAATCCTCTTTTAACCCATTTTAAACATTCTAATGAATACCTGCCTTTCAAGGTTGATTGACTCAATTTGCCAAACGAATCTGCAGAGTACATTACTTTGGCAAAGTTCATCATCTTAATTCTTTCAAAGTAAGTTTTACAAACTTGACTCTAGTAGGTTACCTACGAGTTACCTAACTACGCTCTCTACTTAGATACCTAACCTTTGGCAACGTCATACTTCTCTTGACTTTATTTAAAACTTCTATACAATGAAAACAGAAGTTTTATATAAATGTCTACTGTTCTTAGAAATCTAAACATTTAGTAACTGTTGCGATTTCCAAAATTTTATTAGTAGTGTTTTTATAAACATGGGGTTTGTTCTCAAAGAAACAAAAGGAAGAATGGAAAATAATTTTATTTTAGAAAGAATATTTTTATTAATTGGTCTTTCTTACGAGAATCAATGCTCTAGCAATTGCAGCCTGAGCAGAAGGATCAAAGTAGCAAACAGCTCTCAAAAACAATTGCGAGATATGGCGTGATCTAAATTCCTTGCCAATTGCTCCTTTGTAAAATTAGATTGAATGCAAGAATTATTAAAAACATTTGTAGATTTAACGCAGCTCATTTTCAATGCGCAAAAATACAAATGTTTAAATCAGGTGTGAATTCGGAAAAACCGAAGCAATCATAAAGAAAGCTTTATTTCTGAGAAATAATTCATGAGTTTCTGAGTATCGTTTTGCAGAAGGCATATTCACGACCCAACTGAAATGAATGCCAAACTTTCCTCGAAGAGGAAAATGTTTATTTCTAGATTTCTGAGGATGATTTCATGTGCTTGCAATCGACTTTTTCAGTACTAAAGGATATCACGTTGGGGAGACCGAAACATTAATTCAACAGCTTTCGACGTGATGACAGCGGGTAACAAAGACAGTAAATTAAGTTGTTCACTGAACCAGTGCCTCAGAGGATACAGGTTGTGTAATGCCATATTTTTAAATGGAGAAATATAGGTTTCTCTGTCTAACCTTTCTCTCTCTCTCTATCTCTTTATAACCAATCAGAAAATATGATTCACAGATATAATATGTTAGGCATTTTCATTTCATACGATTACCGAGAAAGATACGTCAATGGAGATACGTCCTAAGTGATAGAAACACGATAGATTAAAAATTCGTTGCTATGAGATGACTAGTAAAATATTCCTCAATGTTTGATGATTTTGATATTATGATGAAAATGCTTTCGTACATCTTGTTTTTTCTATAAAGGGAGAGAATGGTGTGCAGTTTTTATTTGATAGAAGTATCCGTAGACTTTGATGCGGATATTTCACTGACAACCTTTCAATGAAATGAATGGTACAAATGTAATGGTTTTAATAGCAAAGTCGCGAGAGTGATTGCGACAGCGCTAGTATTAAACGTACATTTACACGGTATACGTAGACGCCGGTCTATATCAATCTTACTAGCCATTCGCTATCATTATCAGTAGAACAACTATGATAACAATATTTTTCAAGTGTTAGTTATTTTCTAAATAAAACGAATTGTATCTTAGTTTTTATATGACGAGGGTGTAGATTGTTGCTGGAGTAATGTGTCCAGTGCCGCTCGTGTATCAATTGATGTTTGTCTATTAGTTCATCTTTAAATTAAACGTAAGTGCATATTACGTCAGTGGAATTATCTGCACTTGTGCTGGTTTTCTACAAGCAGCCGTTGTCAGCCGTAACACATTAGCATTTCCACAATTATTGTCATGTTTTATTTAGAGAATAAAATTCGTTGTTCCTTGGCTAGCATTCAGATTGCATGTAGCATGGCTGACATGATGGGCAGCCGCGCTGGTGTTCCACAAGGGCCCTGTCGTTGTCCGCAGGTGACGTACGAAATCGTGAAGCATCCGCACGTGTCGCATACGCAGACCTTCTCCACGGGCCACGACTTCGGCGGCCACGACTTCGGCGGCAGCGGCGGCGGCGGCGGCGGGGGCGGCCACTACAAGCGCAGCCTGGACCCTCTCCAGCCCCAGCACGCGCACGCGCTGGCCTACACGGCGCACGCGCCCGTGCCCGCGCACGGCCACGCCCACGTCCACTGGCACGCGCCCTACCCGCGCGCACGCCTGCACGCCCTGCAGCAGCAGCAGCAACGCCCGCAGGTGGCGCTCTACCACTACCCGTCCACGCAGGAGATCCTGCACCACCAAGAGCAGCTGGAGGAGATCCACAAGCAGCAGCTGCAAGAGCAGGAACAGCAGCAGGAGTACGCGTACGAAGTGAACGACCCCACGCAGGAAGCGGACCAGGACGTGCAACCCGTGTACCCGTACCCGCAGCAGTGAGGCACGAGAGGACGCCAAGCGTGCGCGTGAGCAAGGAGGTGGGGAGGACCACGGCGGACCGGGAGGCGAAGAAAGAGGACGATGGCGAAAAGGACGAGGAAGCGACGCCGTGCCCAGCGGTGGCGTGCCAGAGCGTGACGCTCTCCGAAGCGTTGCCTGCACGCACACGCTCACGCTCTCCTTGCTCCGCTGACACGCTCGCCGCACGCAAGATGGAGGCGGCGCGGGTACACGGGGTACGCGCGCGGTTGCGCGCCAAGAAATTGCCCGTTGGCGCTCCTGCTGCTGCTCGACATGCCGGCTCGTTCACGCTGGACCTCCCGCTGGTCTCCACGACTACGTCCAATATACGGCTCGCTTTTGTTGTATGTTCGGCTAATCTTCTACCTGCTCTTCAGCTTACAATGCGCTGCTCTCCGACAGCACCTCAGCCTCTCTCCCGCAACTCTAACTACTAAGTACGCCGACCACGCAGGTCACCTTGTGCTGCCTCTCCGACCGCTCTCCGGAAGATCTACGAAAGAGATCCCGCAGCTCTCTGACAGCTCTCCGATCAATCATCGAAAACTCTCCGACAGTTCTCCAGCAGTACCACTGCTACTTTTTTCACAGATAAGCATTGACTCTCCAGCTATCCTCGCGATGGCTCGCCGGCTGCTCTCTGTTACATTTCGTTCCAGCTATCCGACTACTCTCCCGCTAGCTCTCCGCTGGCTCTCCCGTTAGCTCGCTGCTGGCCCCTCCCACTTTTCCGCCTCGCGCTGCACGCCGCGGGCGCTGGCCGTCGAAATGGACTCCACCTCTCTGCTCGCCTCCGACCCATTCCCCACTCCAGAAAAATCCTTTGTACATAATGCGCTCCCTCTTGACGATAAGTCTCGTAATTTATTGCAAAATTCTGTAAAATTTATTTTGTGATTCAATTGAATGTGAGTAATTTATTTATTTATTTGTTATTTATTGAATTAGACTAAGTAGTTCTACAATTCTGAAAGGGTGTCATTCACTTTGCACTAATCAGATGCTGTATCGACTGGATTTGTTCTTGGTAGGCAAATCTAGACTTATAAATTCCAGAAAGTAATAAAATATTGCCGAAAATATTATTTGGACCGTTGACTGTATGACTTAATTTTTGAAGAAAGTTGATTGTAAGTGAGGCATTCGTTGAATGTCGTCGACAATTTAAGCCACGACGATGCAATTGTGATATTGTCTTCTGTAGTAATAAAGACTGACAACGCACAAAGAACTCAAGACAAATATTGACGTTTCACGCTTCTACTCTTCTCTGTTGACTAATAAATCTAATTTCAAAATGAATGTTGCTTTTTTATTACCTTAAAGTGCTCCCATTAAGAATTCATAGTTACTTGTAAAATAGATATGAATTTATAGTCTATATAACGACATTGAAATATTCAATAAAAGTATAGAAGATATAAAAGAGTAACAACTTTTATCCAGAAATATCGAGAGCAGACGAAGGGAAAGTTTATATAAACACGTTTGATGTTATTAATAGAAACATAGGAGTTTCTTTTGTAATATAAATAAATATTAAGTTTATTTAACAACAAAATAGGCTGTGTGCTGGTACTACATATTTACACTTCTGTGAGTATTCAATAGTGCTTGAATTATATTAAATTCAAAAGTAACAGGTTGATCATAACGTAAATGAATTATTGTCATAAAATACACACTATCAGATGAGTATAAACGTATTATTTCTTAATGATTGATATTTATGTTTATTAAACTCTTTAAATTTCAATTCAAGACCCATGTATATTCAATTATTTATTTTTGCAATGGTTACTACATAAATCCTAAATTGCACATTTTAAAGGAAAATTACTTACTAAATTAATATCTTGAGCTAGAATCCTTTATTCCTCCCAAATATATAAACATATTATATACTTACTCGTCAACGTACGTACAAATACATCCATACATATTGACTTATCACCACATACATACAAGTACATGTAGACATATACACATACACAATGCATTTATTCATAAGCAAAAACTAGGGTAAATTTTACACCTAACATAATTATAGGTCGTATTATTTGCATATCAAAATTAGCCAAGTTATTTTATCCTGTTCCTTATCGGGTTCACCTGGCAGGGGAAGCATGTTGTGCTATGTTGGATATGACATAATGAGATGTACCAAACATACACAAGGGAAATGTGATACGAAGTAGGTGGAACAATAACTTATTTTAGGACATTGGAACCCGGAAATGACAATATATAACAGAGGTATAACGTCTTTGCAAAGAGGACATAAAATAGTAGCCACATTTGACGTGACGAAAATAAAACGCAAATATTACGACACAAATTACAGGACGTAAGAGTTTTGGTGAAATAAATAATAAATATTGAACAATGGATACTCATAATATAAATTCAACACATTCATAATTTGGGACGTGACTGATTTTAAAATTAAAATTTTTATTACATCACGTCATATAAAGGAATGAAGGATGAATGTACAACTAACGGTGACAAGTTTTTGTGCCGGTGTAGATATCAGGAGAGAATGAGTGACCGTCTGCAGACGATTTACGAAAGATTAGTTATCGAAAGTTAAAAGACAAGCAAAAACGGATGTTACACGTTTTCCAAGAACCATGATTTTGTCAAACGGTATTCAGATACGCTTGTAAACGGAATTCAGATTTGGAGGCGAAGGCTTGCCAACAATATTTTTGGCACGGAGGGTGAGACTCGTAGAATATATTCAAATACGGGAGATAGACTAATGCAACAAATGACTTGCTCAAGGGCGGGAATATTTTTTCAGAAAATGCCGAAGTCTATTACTATAACACTCGACGTAGAAATCATATTCATCAGGTGACAGTATCAACAGCTTATTACAAAAAATTCGCTTATTACAAAAACCCGCTAAAATACCTTTCTCGCTATCTAATAGTAATTTATTTTCAAATTCGAATATCTAATTTTAGCTTTCTTCAGTATTTACGCCTATTAATTAATTAATTTCCCTTCTGTTAGTTTCAGAAATAGAATCGTTCACGGGTCACAGAAAAATTTAAATACGCAGGTCGACAGATTTGCCCATACTGGATTTTAAGCTTGATAAATTTACGTAGGGAATTTCAATTATTGAATTTCACTATTTAAAAAAAGAAAACAATTTCGAAAACATATTTTTTTGTTTGAACATATTTTTCGTTTTGTAAGTGTATTGATTAATTACAAATTCAATACAATTAAAATTCTGCAGCTCCCCTCTGGTCGCTACGAATAAACAATGACAAAACATCAAAATATTATGACAATAGAAATCATCACATGCACACACTATTTAAAAACACATTCATTCCCTCCATACTACTTCTCATTACCATGCACCCTTTTTGATTATTTCTTGTAAACTATCCTTATATTTTCATAAAACATAACTTGGTTTTCTCCTACATAAAAATCATCTTAAAAATTTGTAGACTTCCTTGTGATTTTCTCAGCAAGCTTGGCTGACGACATGTGGAAATCACTTTCTACCTTCGTGACTTCACGGCACATCGCTGCGAGAACACGTTCAGATTTCCACTTTTAGTCCGAATTCTAATAACATTCGAAATTTCCGCCCCTAAAATGTCCGTCACACAATTTCTAACAAATCGCGTGGTCGCTTCCATGTTCGATTCCCCTACTTAGTTATCATTACTTTGACGTATTATACGACCTCCACTACGCTGCCGGTTCACGTCCGAACTATCTCACAGTTAAGGTCATTCTGCCCTGCCAATCATAATGCCTGCCATTCAATTGTTTTCCTGACCAATAGCGGCATAAAAGAGTATCTTCTCGGTAATAACTGCGCATCTCCTTCAGCTGACTAGTATCCATGCGGTTTTCCACAGTCTTGTTTCGTTCACATATTACAGTATTTATTCCTTGACATATGCATTTTTCTATTTACCATTTATATCTTTGCTTACGGAAACTCCTCACATGTCCATAAATAAACTTAAACACTTTATATTCTATTCTTTTCCTCAACCTATCGCTACCTACTCTCATTATTTATTTATAATATAATTCTATCGTCTATATTGACCTTTTTTGTGTTTAATCTCACCTTCAAGAACAGAAGATTCCTGATGGATTTAAATATTCTTCGTGGAAATATTTCTCTTCGGTGACTTCGCAGTCTAAAACGTCTCCAATTGTGCGACGCGGAAGACGTCGGAAAATCAAATTTAATAATTCTTTGCAAAGAAAATATCTTATAGACATTTAAAATGCCTTACTAAATTAAAGGAATTTCTGTTTTGATCAAAATAGCATTCCAACAGAAAGTAATTGCATCAGATAAAAATTGTAAATTTACTAACTAAGTTCAAATAAAAGGTGGTTGAATTCAATGAATGGTATAAATATTTTTATTGTAAAATAGGGATGGTTTTTCTAATAAATAGTTTCCACAGACCACACATTTTATTATTTAGTCAGAATAAATTTTTGTAGAATGCCCGGTCTGTACGAGATTGGTTTCCACAGAAGTAGTGTTCAACGATGTAAGAAATTTTGGAGTCTGGCATGTATTGCAATTATAACGAAAATTATTTTTTTTAGAGTCGAAATATCTTCAAACAAATAAAAAACTTTCAAATTAGGGTTCGCAACTTAGAATATTAATAGGTTGAGTTAAAAAACGTTCCAAAATCACTTGCTTAACTTGGAGATGTGTATATCACTAAAGATAAAGCGTTAAAAAATTGCTGGCCCAACGTGAGGCTGCTTATATTAAATGCCTGAATAAAATTGTTTCAATAATGAGTGTTCAAGAAGCTTGTAATGTTCATGAAAATAGAGTGAATGGTAGAAAGAGAGGTAGAGGAAACGAGCAATTTGAGAGCAATCACTTCTGTGGTACTAACTTTTTCTGTTACAAACTGTAATGAATCGTAAGAATTTTCTTCAATATTAATAAGTCCGTGTGCCTCACATTGAGCCAGCCATTTGTATTGATTATTATAACTTGAATCTGATAACTTATATAAATCTTCACAATACGATATGCCTACATTGGACAGCTATTGGAATGAATCTATAATTTCGACAAATATTTATTAATTAATTAAGTTCATCTTTCCATATAATTGAAACCTTTGCTATCAATATTAAAGTTTATATTTATGGAGTTCTGTAGCTCTACTCTGCTCATGTCCTTATTTTACAATCAAAGATTTTATTAACATTACTGGTAACATATTCTTACCCGTAGGTATCAACATACGACGTGCTGTATCTTACCTTGTCGTACGCAGACGAACTATCTGTATAGATAAGCGATTTCTGAAAGTTTTGATTGTTTAAACAATTCTTTAATTGATGGAAATTAACCAAAAACTATCAGTCTTGTTTTCAAATAATAAAAAAAATATTTATTTATGAATCAAACATTAACAATTCTTAATGAGCTTATTATGTAACTATTGTTTTGATAATTATGTTTCCTGTACAAATCAACCTAATATTCGTGGCTAACGTAATATCTTCGCGCACATTCGAGGCTTCTCGGCTGAATTCCCGATGAGGAATGTCCAATGTCCACCACGTCTTCTCTCTTCGGTCGCTGCGCTGATATATATTCTTTCGGCTCCTTAACACGATATTACCCGATGCCAATTACTAACTGATGTCAACCGCCATTTTACCAATGTTTTCCCGGTTCGTCAAATAACTATTAAAATTGTTACGCGTACGGGAAACTTCCCTGTACTTCGCCACTGGTAGGCGCCACGACTCTTCCTGATATTCAAATAGTTGTTCAAAGAATGAAAATTTTGCGCCTTCTTCTCTACTTTAACAATGTTCGCAAATATATGTCAGTTTCTTAGTTTATTTGATAATTAAATGGCATCAACATTATTCAACTTCTTACTATTACAATTATGAAAATAACCATTATAATTTCAAGCTAGCCCTATCCCCTTCTACGTTTCATGTATGTCTTCACTAAAAATTGTAATAGCACCTACCACGTGTCCCATCTAATGAAAACCGCAACGTACCACTTTTGATGTTGACGGCTCGACAGTCATCATTAAAAAGATACCAAACTCGTTTTTCAATGCCTTATTATACCTCCTATTCATATCGTCTTTTTATTACAAGGACTTTTTTCCCTCTTCCGATATGCCGCCATACTGTAAATGTTCGTCCTTCCCAGCCTTGATTATTTACCTGTCACCCTGACAACTTAAATGCATTGACTTCATCCCCTCTGAATGCTTATAAGAAAATTGAGCAAATGCTGAGATGGCCCCTTAATTTGCTTCTGGACGTAAATGTAGCTTCACTATGCACACGTTTTGTTGAGCTCATTTTTTTTTGCTTGTAGTGCTGGTAGAGATTACGATGAGTTACTATTTTGTTAGCAATACAGAAAAATCAAATCTACAGTTCGTTTACCATTGCAAATAAGTTTTCTAAAACTTGGGAACGAAAATATCTAGTTTTTGAAATGTTAATCTCGCGCTTTTTAAAATATTATTATTATTATTATTATTATTATTATTATTATTATTATTATTATTATTATTATTATTATTATTATTATTATTATTATTTAAAATAATAATAATAATTTTTAAAGAAATTCATCCTTCAGCAATTAATAGTTAAATTGTTGGGAAGGGATTCTGAAACTCAAGAAAGCGCGCACATATGATTTTCTCCCCAAATATGTCACATTCAGTTTTTTACTGTTTTTTTACTAAATAAATATCAAACCTATCAACATAATATTTATTAAATATCCTATTATCGTTTATATTAATAGCTCTGGAGGATCTCTGGCTTGTCACAAAACGAACACAAAAAACTTTACTTCTATATTATAGAATAGGTGAAGTACTCTACGTTACCGGAGTATTTGTCGTAACAATTTATTAGCCCGGAAAAGGAATTCTATTTATTCTCGCCCTGCGGCGGAGTCTACTTCTATCTAATCAATTGTATCCCCGCCGCGCCCTAGCCCCGACCTGCCCCGCACCTCTCTGCTTTGCTCCCATCCACCTGGAAATACTGGGTCTTCCTGACTCACTTTGTCACAAAAATGATTATTATTTCTATATTTTTTTCTCTCCAAACTTCACTCACTTAACAACTAAAATGAATAAACAATTTTAACTAAAAAATAAAATATACTCATGTATATTCTTTTTAATGGAATTTTATACATTATAGCAATACTTTCAATCATTTTTCATTTTCAAATTATGAAAATTTACTTTTTTATATTTTTTCTTCTCATATATTTATAAAGAAGTTTGAAATTGGTATTTTACGCAAGGCTGAGGCAATTGACGTTTAAATATAATTAAATCGCTTTTAGCTGAATTTGAGTGTGCAGTTTAGGATCCTTGAAAAATAATGGCTGGCGAAAAGATGCTATTAACCATTTAGACTATTATAACATCTCCGAAAATTCGAGATCACAGTGTATTCCTACTTGACAAAACTTTTTCATTCATCAAAAATGTCTTATTTTGTTCTTTTTTCATCAACATTGGAAAACAACGTTGACACACCTTCAATTCTTCCTAACACCCATTTCCCATTACTATTTTACTTCAATTATGCTTATTATTCCCGAACTTATTCTCATAAATTTACGCTATAATATAATTCTCATGAGGTGCGCTTTCACTTTTCACTATAATAAAACACTTGTCTTTAAAAATTCATTCATCTGTTAGAGTTTCATATTAACGCGTAAATAATTCTTAATATGTTTCACTTTCGCTCATCATTTGCATTTCATTCATTCGCAAACAGTACAAAATAGTCTTCATTCATTTACTATCACCAACGCAGCATTTAATAATGTCAAAGCTTTGTTCACAATAGCTGTTTCAAGTATGATAAAGTGAAACTAAAGCATCACCGCAAGCTAGGATGGTTGGGAAGAGTTATTCTCTCACTTTGGCCAGAGGCCCAAAAAGTTACCGTTTTTTCCTCGCACTCTGACCTCAAAACATTTTTTCAGAAATTTAAAGTTAAAGTACGAATTTTGTAGGAAATTGTATCTACATTAATTTTTTTAAATAACAATTGTTTCGATAAAGCGCAAAGTTGTGGAGATATAAGCGACAAAACTAAAAACAGGGCAAACGTTTAGGGATTTGTGAAGTTTTGTCTGTAAAGCCGACGTTTTTTAGGACTGGACTAAATAGCTATCTTTCACCAGCGGGGCAAGACTTCAGTCGGGACAAGCTGTTAGCTCTCCCGACGTGTGATGTAGTATAGTGAATGTAAGTGTGAGTGTAAGTAGGGGTGAGGACAGGGCAAGAAAGAGGAAGGAAAGATCGCATGAGTTCCGTGGCCCGTTGTTCAGGGTACTGCGTCGGAATTTGCCTAGTGTTGATTCCAAAAACCACGAAAAACTACGAATCAGAGCAGCGGACCGCTGGAATTCTCCTCCAGACCGTGGCTAAAATCAACCTAACTATGAAGCTAGTGTCGAAAATCGTGTCACTGTTGAGACTGGAACCGTGAACTTCAGAATTAGAGGCACTGCAGTAACAACAACTGATGCCCTGAGCTTCTGAATCCGGTGCGTAACATGTAGATAAATGAGAAATATCACAGTCCCACACAAAAAGCAAGTTGTCAGAATCAAAGACTTGAAACATGTTTCTCTACGTATTTCAGCGCGCTGAATCTAAATCTCAAACCAGAATTGCACCACCGCCTTGCATTTTTGTATTCGCAAAAAACACCAAGAAATTGTATGATTTGTTTGCGGGGTTTGTTGTCAGACCCAAAGACTTGACACATATTTCTCTATGTATGTCGACGCTGAATCCGAAGCCAGAGTTACGCTACCACCTTCCAATTTTTTTTTATCGCGGCAACAGATGTGAATACTAGATTAGAGCCTTGTAGCATTATACTCTACAGAAGCCAAAAGTCACAACCAAAGAATTGTGACATGTTTCTCTATGTATGTCGACGCTGAATCCGAGGCCAGAGTTACGCTACCACCTTCCAATTTTTTTTTATCGCGGCAACAGATGTGAATACTAGATTAGTGCCTTGTAGCATTATACTCTACAGAAGCCAAAAGTCACAACCAAAGACTTCTCACATGTTTTACTATATATGTCGACGCGCTGAATCCGAATCCGAAGCCTGCATTGTGCCACCACCCTCCAGTTTATTTTAAATCGCGAAAAACATTGTGAAATTTAAATCTCCAATTCCATTAGTATTGGCGTGGTGAACTAATTGCGCCTGCGCCGTGCTCTAAGTCCCGCCTGCGGAATTAACGCGTCCATCAAACAGCTTCTGCATACGAGGCGGCACTGCGATCGCCCCAGTATTTATTGTCGCCATTGTATTATCGCGAGTTGTCGGTGACCTAAGGTCATGAATAAGCATTCTTGGTATTCAGGTAAGAAACCACAGATATATAACAGGAAATGACTGATAAATAACCTACGAACGTTGTATGTGTTGATGTACTAAAAAAATTAACATGTTCAAATGATTGGAGAGACACGCATCTTATCTCGACAAGTTTAGTAGCACGAGTTACTATAAAAGGCCTAATATTCTCGTAAGTCGCACTTCTTTGCGGTTTTTGGTGAGTTTATGTTTGCTTTCGTAGCTAGAGTAGACGTGTAGATTTCTGTAATACAATACTTTGATGTTAATAGTGTTGAAGTTACTCTCAATTAAATATATACATACGCTATACTAAGGTTTTAATTCATCACATAATGTATCTTATGAGGAAATTTTTTTGACAGTACCGCAAAACTTTTAATTTCTGTTTAGTTTTCTAATTTATTTAAAGCTTATGTACTCAGCAATTTTTTTCTTAACATTCTGTGTGATAATTTTAAATGTGATCGTTTTTTAAAGATATCTATAAACATTTTTCATCGGCAAGATTTTTCTTTTTTCATTATATAACAACTTTGTCTTTTTACCAGAAATTATAGTCAGGCTTATTTCCCTAAACACTCTTTAGAAAGGCCCTTGGTTGAAATTGACAAGTGATATTTATTTGAAGTTTACCTATTTCTTGATTCTATATTGTCTGTGAATTGAACTGCGGAATTAAAAAATACTATTGAAATGGATGGGATTGTTGAGATAATATCTGAATCATGTTAATTAAATAAATCTCGTTAATGGCAAGTATGGGTAAAGGTTTATTTTTAGAAGCTAGCAAATATTTGATTGTAATTTTTAATAATTTATTATTTTAATGCATTGATTATTGACATATTATAATTTGTTTTCTGTATAATAATAATGATAATAATAATAATAATAATAATAATAATAATAATAATAATAATAATAATAATAATAATAATAATAATAATGTCTAATTTCAAAATATAGAGAGGAATTACATTTTTTTAAAACGCTTCAATAGCTTTCAGATCATATATTCACTCTATTAGAATGTAGTGTATAAGAAAGACAAATAAGGACCAAATGCACTAAAAATGACATTGTATTAATGGATTATTTATGCTGATATATACTGACATCGTAATATTGGATTGTTTATAAAAATGTTGCGAAAGAAAGAAATTTTTTTCGTTAATACTGATATAGAACACGTGAGAATATAACTAAAGGTTATTTAGAAGCCCGTGTAACAAAAAAAACTTTTAAGTTTAATTTCATGATGATTGGAAGATTCTTTTTAACAGAAAACGTCTTCGAGAAAATCGTGTTTAAAGGTTACTTCAAATGGCGCGAATTCAAACCGTCTGCCGCGTCAAGGCGCCTTATCTAAATTTACAATTTTGTAACGAGAGCTTCCAGATACCTATAGAAATTTAAGAAGATACCTATAGAGATTTAAACATTTTTATAATTGTCAGAATGAAAAGTGAATAAACTGTAATAATATGAAATTATAGTGAACGAGAGGGTTGGAGTTAGAAGAGTGGAGAATGTCCTGCCGATTTCAAGATAATGGCCAATTCGAAAGGAGACAACGAAGACATGGATTGAGAAAGGTAATTACAGTGTTAACTATAGATGGTCTACATATCATTCATAAAATATTTAAAATAAATATGATTCCCATGGAGGTAGTAGATTGGAAATGAATGTTGGTATTATATTTAGAATGTTTGGATTCCTGTGTAGGTATAAATTATCTAAATGATCGAATGATATTGTTTTTCTATTGATTTTCTAATAACCGAAGATTAAACGTGTAGATTCGTAATTTGTATTCACGAGCGGCCCATTAACGACTTATTATTGAAGTATTTTCAATAACCATTGAAAAAAATAGGCAATTTTAAATTTATTAAATATTTTTTCTCAAAAACGACACAAAATTTTTGATAAATGTTGACGTCAGCGTAAACGACGCTTAAGAGTCGTTTACGCTGACGCCTTCTTCGCGTACGCTTACGTTTACGCAGGTTCTATGTTCGATGAAATACCTATTCTTTTGAAAATTACAGAAAATCAAAAGGTTTTCAGCGTCTTCCTACAACTACAACGATTAGGTTTTTTCTTAATGAAATGTGTTCATCAAAACCGATCTTCAAGTTTGATTATGTTCAATTTTTCGAAAATATGAGTAATTTTGCGTAATCCTGTGTGAAACAATTTTTTTAATTTTAAACAATTTTTTTCTCGGAAACTGCTCAAATTTTTCTCATAGATACTCATAGCTTTATAATTGAGAATTAAATCAGAAGAATGGAGAATGAATGATATTAAGAAAGTTGCCAATCATTGCGCCACGTTTGTCATTACGTCAGCACATTCATTACCTTTATGAAATAAAATCAGATTATTGTAATATTTATGTTCAAGTTAAAATTTTTAATTTAATTTATGTTAATAATAAATATCAATTTTTTAATTTTTTGTAATAGGAGATTCTCGTTCAAAAATACTACAACCAACCAATGACTTTAGAACAGTCTGTGAATCAATTAAAATTTTGAAGTTAAAATCGTCATTTTGTCGTCGAGGCGAGCGAAACCTGCCATACTGGGTTGCCACCCTGCAGATTTTGAATTAACTGCCAGTAAAATCGTCTCGGGCACGGCTCTATTTGATGTACGCCCGAGCGAAATGATTGAGCCTTTATGTGTGCTTTGTCAACAAAAATGAATCTGACCAGGAAGTTCTGGGGTTCGTCATTTCGCTGTGGCAAAATTTTTCACACCAGCAAGACAATTTCATTTTAGCCATTGTCTGGAGGTGAATTCTGGTGGCCGGCAGCTCTGTTCGGTAGTTTTCTGTGCTTTTCTGCCAACAGCAGGCAAATGCCTGAGCTGTTCCCTAATGGGCCGTGCGAAATCATTTTCCCTCCTCCTTGTCCCTTCCTCGACCATTGTCGGGAGACCAGTCGGACGCTTAGAACTTGTGCCACTTGGGGCGGATCCTCCCCGGGGAAAGAGACCTGGAGATCGATCTCCCCGAAAACAGACCAGTTGGCCGGCGCCGCACCTCACCTTTCAGAGGGAGAGGAACAGTGCCGCTTATATTATTCACTATATTAAAGGCCTAATGACCCTAGCAGTTGACGTGCAATAGATATGATAAACGTTGTCTGACAGGAAGCGTGAGCAGGATAG
This sequence comes from Teleogryllus occipitalis, assembly GCA_011170035.1. Lineage (NCBI taxonomy): Eukaryota > Metazoa > Arthropoda > Insecta > Orthoptera > Gryllidae > Teleogryllus > Teleogryllus occipitalis. The sequence continues at coordinate 558,046 of BLKR01000066.1, forward strand.
AACATTCTCTGTACATGACAGAATAATGCGCATAGCAGGTGTCGTGCAGTATGCGGCAGGGGGCGTGTGCGGGATAAAGTGTACAGAGTACTTGAGGGAATAATGTCCATAGTTGTCGTGCAGTATGTGGCAGGAAGCGTATGAGGGATAGAGCATACAGAGTAGTTGACGGAATAATGCCCATAGCAGAGGTCGTGCGGTGTGTGGCAGGGGGTATGTGTGGAATAGAAGATGTAGAGTGCTTGAGGCACTAATGTCCATAGCAGTTGTGAGTGGCAAGGGGCGTGTGCGGGATACGCCGTATAGAATGCCCATAGCAGTTGTCGTGCGGTGTGTGCAGAGGCTGCGGCCGGCGCTGTGCGCGCTGGCGCTATGGGCCCTGGTGGGCTCCGCGAGCGCCCTCGAACGCATGACGCTGCAGTACACGTGGGGCACCTTCACCTTCGCCTTCGACAGCGAGCAGCAGCGCCAGGAGATCACCTCTCTCCCGGGCTACGCGCCCCAGAACTCCACGCCTCTCGACGTCGACCTCGACCGTAAGTACGGTTGCCGTACGTCCTGAGAAAGCGGGACATGTCATGAATAACGACGTGCCCCGACATGTGTCCGTCATGGTTTACCACCAGAATTGATGCATTTGTCATAGTTTCGAATCAACATTTCCATTCCTGTGTCGAAGAAGTCTGCCGGTGCCAATGTAATGTGTGACGGCCACCTGTAACTCTTGGTCACTGTAACATGCATAATGCAGACCGGACAGGAATTTCTTGAGGTGTACGCGACGCGGGATGTTCAGTTCAGTCTTCCTGCATGATCACTCTCGGCCACGCACGGCTCGTCTTACAATACATCTTCTGGGGTACACTACACTCCGATTTAAACCTAGCTGCACTTCAAGGGCGCGAGCTGGAAGGCGAGGGGAATGGTGTCATGTAATCGGGAGCTTCTTTAGGAGTTAAATTTTTTGTATTGGAGCTCCCGATTTGATAACAATGTCCCCCTCTCTCTCCAGCTCTGAATCTTCAAGTGCAGATAGATTTAAATAGGAGTATACAATTCGTAACAGCCCTCAGCGATTTACACACCTTAAAAAATTCCTTTCCGGTTAGCATTACTTGTCATGAAGTGACGCATTTGCAAGTGCCCGTCAAAAAATCGTACCTACCCCAGCGGAAGGTATCTACGACACAGGGATACAAATGTTAATCGCGTGGTAGACAAATGCCTCAATTTCGGTGTCGAATACGTTAAAAAGTAATGCAACAATGTTGTATCTGCTGCAATAGAGCTTTTCCATTAAATTGTTTTTTTTTCTTTTGGTTAATGACCTCGAGAAACTTACTTTCTAAAAGCGCCTAGTTGGAAGTCTCAAACAAACGTTGGAAATAATGCGAGACCTTTGAAAAAACAAAATAAATGCGTTTTAATAAATTATTGTAAAATTATTATTTATGTTTCAAGTATTCTAAATTAGTCATTAAAGATGAGGTCGGAAGATTAACTGCAAGACGGAGCGATAGTGCAGACGCAGCGATAGTGCAATTAACCTTCCTGCCGAATTCTTAAAGTTGGTGTTAAAGAGAAGGTGTTACATAAAATATTCTTGTTATTGCTGGTTTATTGCTTATTCAAACTAAACATTTAACACTTTTATGAACTGAAAAGTGTCATTACTCTCGATGTTTTGTAGCAAGGGTTGTTGGTAAAGGGACTTGGACTTGATGTCGTTTTTAAATAACAATTGCATGGCGCGGAAGGCCCAAAGGTCAAAGGAGAACAAAGTGTAGACGAATGGGACAAAAGGGGAGAAAGTGATCAAAGCAATTAACGGGGATAATAGGAATAAATGAACAAAATGGTATAAATAGGGACCAAAGGGACACACAAGACAATGAAAACAAAAGATCGCAAATGGAACAAAGGCAACAAAGGAGATGAAATGGGACAATGTGGACAAAGGGACCAAATGGGACAAGGGGACAAGAAGGAGCAAGGACACCATGGGGGCGCCGGGGGCAAGGGGTCAAGTGGGGCAATGTGGGACAAGACAATGTGGGACAATATGGGACAAATTGACAATATGGGACAAATTGACAAAATGGGACAAATTGACAAAATGGGACCAAGATGCAAGGGAGACAGTAGATGGGTAGTTGCTTAGAAGCTAAGCGCGTGCTTGCTGACGTAAATTGCTTTGCTGCCGTGCGAAGGAGCGACGGGCCGCTGCTTCCTGTCGTTCCCCGCCGTCCTGTCGGGCGGGCCCGTGGCGCTGGCCACCGTCAACGACACACAGCAGCGCGACTCCCCGGTGCTGGCGCCCTACCCCGACTGGAGCTGGCACGCGGGCCAAATGGGCTGCGACGGGATCACGTCCGTCTTCCGCATTTACGTAAGTCAACTGCACCACCACACACATCGGAACACCAGTCACGGGCTTAGAGCTCGTGTCAACTGGGGCTGGGACCCGTTGCTGCAAGATTCCTGGTACGGGAAGAACCCCGCAAGCCGGCTTTCACTGGGATAGGTGGTTCAGGCGTCCCTTAAGGCCACTGTAGTGCCTCTGGCCGGGAGGTCATAGGTTCGAGTTCAGACGGTGGCAGGAGTTTCGACACTAGCTACAAAGCTAGGTCAAATTCAGTCGTCTGGAGAAGAGTTCTGTCGATCACCTGTTCTGATCGGTGGTCTTTCGTGGTTTCTCCGACCAATACCAAGCTTATGTCGGAGCAGTACCCTAATAAACGGGCCACGGACAGCGCGCGATCTGTCCTTCCTCTTCCTTGTCCTATCCACTCCCCTTACACATACACTTTCACTAACATGCACTACACTACCACATATTCCCGGAGACCACTCATGAGACCTTGTCTATGCTGGAACGGTGCCCTGCTGGTGGTAGATACCTGGCCGGGGAAAACCTCGCAAGTCGTCGTGTAGGATCTCACCATTCCGTGGGATTGATCCCCGCCACCTCCCCAACAAAATATGTCATACACTTACGGAACTAATGAACTTTGCAGTTGACGCGCCTGGAATGACTAATCAATGATTCAATCGCAACTGTAGTGAGTATAGTAAAGCGAGTATTCTACAGTTGTCTCCATTTCCCGCTGATTAATCTCCTTTTCTTTCGATACTCCCAGGCATCGCCTAAGTCTATCGCTGCCACTATTGATCTTACATCTTCCTCCCACTCTCTTCATTAATATTCTTCTATATCTTCTTTCTTCAGGATGGTATTCCCACATTTTGGCAGTCACTCACTATCCAACTTTATTAAATGCTCATACCATAATAGAGCCGTTGTTTCCATTAGTTTTAAAGTTGATTTTCCAGATTTCAATATTTCTATTATTCTTTGGTTTTTAATTATTTTTTTCTTCTAAGGTAGAGAACTTCAGGGAAAAATACTTTGCAACAGGGCAGTATATTCAAACAAAACTGAGAATTTGCAGAGGGGGAATTTACAGAAAATGTCAATGACTGAGATATTTTTTCTGCTCATTTATGGCCATTCCATCAAACACAAAGACTTAATTTTCATGACTCCGAGATTAAAGTCCCACTCTACTAAGTTAACATAAATTAAGCGAAAGGATAAAGCGGAATAGAAAACAAAAAGTGAACTGATGAAGAATATACACATGAAGGAGGTGTTTCAACAGAGCAAAACTCATTGAAAAATATTAAGACTGAATTGAAATGTTTTGAATGATTGTGATTACTGTAGAATTAAGTGTCAAGAAAACACGGATTCCGGAGAAGGATCGACCAAAACTTAAATGAACGGTATACAGAGAAAATATTGTTAAATATTATTTATTAAGGATAAAAAATTATAAACTGAACTTTTGAATTCTTCGTGTTTGTACATTTTATTTGAATCTCTATTACAAGAATATCAATCACCGAGTAGAAATTAGTTTTTCTTTGAATATCGTTTATAATAAACCAAAAATGTTTGTGCCTAGAGGTTCATATCAACTATATATCCAAAAGTACTTTTTCAATAAAAATGTATTTTATTGCATAGAATGTTTTAGAATTCCTAATCTAATTATATTTTTGTAAACTTTTAATATTTTCCATTACGAAACACTTAAGCGTGCTTATTTTGTTCGCAGATTGATACATGCAGACGTCTGTGGGTGATCGACGGCGGCATTGTTAACATCGGCAGCAATCCCCAACACCAGTGCCCGCCACAACTTTTAGTTTTCGACCTCACAACTGACGAGCTCATCGTCCGCCACCGTTTCGACGTGCCAGAGGAGTTCAACGCGACCACTTCCCTGGTGAATGTGATTGCTGAGCAAATGGGGGATTTTTGCAGCGACGATGCCTACGCATACATTGCCGACACGGGCGCCTTTTCAATGTACGTCTTCAGCCTCCGCTCCCAAAGGTGAGTTCGCACTTGTTTTGAGTGGCCGATCAACTGATGATTCCGGGAGCGTCAACTGCTAAGGTCATTCGTTCCGTACGTGTAGTACGTGTTTTTCTTCGAGGGGTAGCGGGGATCTTCCCCCGCTGGATGGTGATATCTGGCGCCGACATTCCGACGGCTAACTTAGTTTCCCCCAACCATCTCCCACCATCCCCCTACGCCCGAGCCAGAACAAGCTCTAAGCTTCTGACTGCTCTCCCGGCATATGTGGTAGTGTAGTGCATGTTAGTGAGTATATGTAACGGAGTGGGATAAGACAAGGAAAAGGAAGGAAAGATCACGGGCCGTCCGTGGCCTGATTGTTAGGGTACTGCTCAGGCATTCGCCTGGTGTTGATCGAAGAACCCACGGAAACTACCAATCAGCTATCGCTAGAATTCCACTCCAGACAGCGACAGAACTCAACCTAGGTTTACACTCGTATCTATAGATAAAGTGTTTTCATAGTGAAAATATTAGATTTAGAACTTCTGTTAGAATACGTTTTGGAATTCGCAGGTCCCGTAAAGTGAATCCCAAGCCGCCCCATAAATGCTGAAGTTGTTTTCTAAACTTACCTAAAATATTATTTTTTACACATCGTGCGCAAGAAACAGTTTCTCGGAGTTGTTTTCAGTGTGCGAAACAGCTAAGTTTTTCAAGAGATCAAAACAAAGTTCAAAACTTTACGAAGCATGTGCGAAATATCCTTCGCAAGTCACGTTTTAAGAGATAGTGTACGCAACGTATGAGATAGGCGATTTCCGCACTTATTACTGAAATAACTAATCTTATGTACTTCCTGTTCCATTTGATAACTATCACGAATCCGAGAATATGATTATGTGAGCATCTATTTTTTTTCGAAACTTTTCTAAATATTGATTCTAAACACTTGTTTTCTATGCATATATCACGCATTGTAATTATCTGTTAATTAGACATTTACACCTTCTGCATATTCTTTACTACTCGCGCAACTTTTCTTGAATGATGACCTTGCTTTCCCCACCCTTTAGCAATAAACAGTTGAAGTAAAAAACTCGCAGCGAGCACTGATGACAGCATTCCAAGCATTAAAACTAGTTTGGCGCGAGACACAAGTTAGTCAGAGCTAGTTGCTTTCATAATTGATAACTTCTGTTCAGCTTTATTACCATTATCTAAACAAATGTCTGAGGTAGGTCCAGGACCTTCAAGGGCGGCACCTAAAAGTCCTATCTACTGTCCCCACCGTTGCCTACCTAGAGCTATGACCTGGCTGCACGCGTAGCAGATTTGACGTTGATTTTGTAGAGGTTGTCATTACTGCAAATACTCTAGTGTCCGCCTTTGTAACTAATACCCCCACTCCGCCCGCATTTCTTCAATCTATCGTTCAAGAAAAGTTGCGCGAGTAGTACTTGTTTTTGCTGTATCTAACATTATCTTTGTCTTAATTCTTAGGTCATGGAGGATAGAAAGCGACACGTTCCTCCCAGATCCTAACGCAGAAAGCTTCGTCGTCAACGGTTCAGTTATGAACTTGCGAGACGGCGTGATGGGCTTGGCCCTGAACCACAGGGATGAGTACTTGTACTACCAGGCGCTGTCGAGCTTCCAGGCGGCCAAAGTGCGCAAGGCCGTGCTTCGGGACGAGGCGCTGTTCGCCAACGGAACCAACCTGGCGGCTGACGAATTCCAATACATCGGAACTCATGAAGCCCAGGTAATTCGCTCTCAGAATAAATGGTGCAATGTCTAAGGCAGGCATGTCCAGGTGGCAGGTAATGTAACCAGCATACTAGGGCTCGCGAACACTGCGTCGAGAGAAACTGGCGCGAGATTTAGGAGTAAGGGTTGTACAAATTCCTCTGGAATGGCCGGACGTCACTAGATACCTGGCCCATGACCGGTTTTGGGAGAAGTTACGTGCCAGTTATTGTCTCATATTGAACTATATTAATTTCCATTTTCTCTTTAAGGCAAAGAAATGATCCGTTTAAATGAAATAATACCTTAGTCCCATTTCAAATTCTCAATTGAGAATAAAATTTAAAAAAACGAATCAAAGTAATCTTCATTTTAAAATCATTATCACTTAAGAGTGACGTAAAAGTATGAAGTTTCTACGTTCAGGTTAGAAGGTTTAACAGACAAGTATTCATGTCTGTTAAAAGTGATGTTCATCCATAAGTGAGAATTGTTAACTTAGACTTGTCAATTTATTTCACATTATTCCTAATTTCAATAAATAACTGAATGATTTAATAACACAACACAAAATGGAAACAAATAAAAAATCGCCATTGAAGCAAATTCCTATCACTTAGCAAATATTTTTATGTCCGGAAGAATTGACTAAGAAAATAAATATCAAATAGTAATAAGTAGTGACGAATATAAACATAATACAATTCTTAGTTAAATGAGAGAAGAAATCTGACATACAAGACATATTTTCGTATCAAGCCACTATTCACCCCCTTGCGCCATTTCAGCTTGCGCCTGTACACCCCTTTCTGTATTTCAATGGGAAGTGAGTGCGGAGACATGAGAAGTTACCCGGGCTCGTAGGAGTGCCGGGCTCCCCAGACGGGCAAGTAGCTCGTTCGGACGCGGTTTGACATAACTGGTCAAAGGCATGTCGAGGGGTGATGATTGGAGAAATGATAACTTTTTTCAATGAAGTTACAGTGGAAAAGGCCATGTAACGGAGTTACACATGAGATATTTTCCTCTTATTCGTAAGATAAACCGTATGTACAGGTGTCAGGCAACTCATGTTATCATATAGTTAAATACATTCCATGTAAAACTCGCACTCCTGCGCATTCTGGAATGCCCAAGAATAAGGGGAATGTATCACATATGCCAGTCCTTTGTATGATATTTCTCACTGTACTGAGAGTCCCACCAACTATGGTGAGACTCTCGGTAAATTCTAAACGTTTCCCGTGTAAGTACTAAACTGTTCCCGATATTAAAATACAGTTTTTACTCAACATTGCGGGATCATTGGGCAAGTAATGTACCGGAGAGATATTGTTCGAAATATTTTTAGTTTTCGAGAAATTTAATCATCTTTGATTTTTTAAATGAAACCATGTATTTTTCTTACTAGCAATAGATAGATCATAAATAGACAGATACAGTGATGTAACATACGTGAATGGTTTGTTAGTATTTTGTGTGTAAAATTAGACTTTGTGACATATGATTTTAAATTAAATGTACAAGATTTCCTGTAGCAACCCTTGCAACTGTCGCTTATGTGGAAGGTGGCCTTAGCGGCCCGGGCACTTTTTGGGGGAGAGGGAAGAGGCCGCGAAGGCCACCTTGCCCCAAGGCGACAGTTGCGACGACTGCTGCAGGAAAAGTTGCACGTTTAATTTAAAATCTCATCTCGGTAAGTATAATTTTATACACAGAATTCTATCAAAATATTAAATGTGTGACATAACTGCATTTCTATTTTATGATATATCTGTTGCTAGTGAGAAAAATATGTTTTCATTTAAAAAATAAAAGATAACTATATTTCTCGTAAACTAAAATTATTCCCTATGGTGTACACTTACCCTCAATTCCGTATTGTGGAGTGAAAACTGTATTTCGTTATCAGGATCCGTCTAGAAGTTATGTGGGTGGTCCATAGTTGGTGTTATATTAGGACTTTCTGTAGTTATATTAGGACTTGCTGTATATTCTGTGACAAAAATGATTTTCAACTTCTCTACATGCCATAAAGTTTGTTCATTTATTCTGAGACACCTATGTATTCCCCAATGTTGTTGCACATGTTGTTTGCATTATTTAAGAATTTGTCATTAGTAAAGAAATAATGTTTCAGAGTGCAGCAGAGGCGCTGGCAAAGAATTCTGTGCTGTTTTTCCCCCAAATGACAACAGAATCCATTTACTGTTGGAATACACGAACAGAATACACAAGGTGAGTGAAGATATCGATACAACTTCCATTTTTTTGTAATGGAATCTTATTGTATTGTCCCCTTGTAGATTTCTTTATCCTATGATAACAATCATGAAGAGATGAGTTCATACACGTGAATTTTCCCCTAAATTACATAATTATTTTTGATAAATGTAGAGTTCTTACTACCACGCAGACTCATAATATTCTGCATCTACCTGACGTAAACAAATCGCGAAACCCTTCTGTTTGGTAGCGTTGTCCCGGCCGAAAAAGATTGGAATGCCAAGCCCTTACGCAGGAAGATTGCAAAAAGATTGCGACCGAGATAGTTCCTTCGCACACAATATCTTCACTCGTAGCTTTGATCTCAATATGTCTGTAAGCTGTAACGTAACCTTTTAAAAATCAAATACTATGAGGATTGAGAAAAATATTGCGTTTCTAAACCTTAACGAAGTATAGGAATAGTGAGTTGTTATAAATAGTTTTATGTCTGTGTTTTGTAATGATTTTTTTAATCAATTGTTTACAGTCAGTTTATTCTTCTTCAATTTTCTTACTACGTTTCGAATTCTGTATCTTTGGATTCTTCTGCAGGTACTACTTATTTATTCATGAGTTCCCGTTTTCCATCAACTTAGACAAAAGAAACATATGGATATGTTGGATGGGATTTATCCAACATTTACCACTAAGTCCATTGTAATTGATTTTTGGGTGGATACAACGGTTGTCCTCCGTTGCATACACCCCTTGTATCAACAAAATAATAAATTACTATGGACTCAATGGTAAATGTTAGATGAATTTCATAATTATACGAACAGGGATACCACTATCTATCTATATATCTATGGGATCTGAAATTTGGCTAGCGTGGCGTTAGGCTTCGGCAACGGCGTGTGGTTGAAGAGGCGAGAGTGTGGTTGCTATAGAAAAACAATAGTACAATAGTTCAATGTATTGATATGTTCCTTTTATGTCTTTGGGTGATTAATATACTTTCTTGACGTCAATTTGTTGAAGTGTCCAAGTTACAAACGCAAAGGTTCAATAAACAATTTATTGCCAGAAACAGGTACAGAGCTATAGTGCCGGATATCCTGGAGAATTGGTACAGAGACGAAGCCGTGTTGCCGTAAGTCCAGAAGATGTACCGATGTATGCCGAGTCCACCAAGTAACCAGAAAGGAGAGTCCGTTGTCGTAGCACTGTCGTCGTAGTCTATCGCACTTCACCGTAATCACCACTTAACCACTGTCTCGACGCACTTTCACCGCTGCTCGCTCGCTCACTCACTAACTGCTGCCTCAGCTCTGCGTCGAGGTTTTATACCCCCCCCCCCGGGCCGTAGGCCCGCCGACTGGCTGTGCAAAAGGGGCGGGGTCGAATCTTGCCCCGCTCGCTCAGGCGTGGCGGCCGCACTCAGCCGAGCACCGCTGGCCCGCGCTTGTTGCTGGCCGCTGCCGCCAGGGGCGGTAACGCCCCCCTGACGTGCTCCTGTGGCGGCACATTCAATCATGTGCGGCCGGTCACGACATTTGTGTCGTGTTCTTTTCCGTTATTCATAAACCTGAGATTCCTACATATCTATCTATCTATCTATCTATCTATCTATCTATCTATCTATCTATCTATCTATCTATCTATCTATCTATCTATCTATCTATCTATCTATCTATCTATCTACCTCTATCTATCTATCTATCTATCTATCTATCTATCTATCTATCTATCTATCTATCTATCTATCTATATATATATCTATCTATCTATCTACCTCTATCTATCTATCTATCTATCTATCTTTTCATCTATCAATCTAATTTTTTCTCTATTTCCCCCTCAAAAAGAGAAAAGTACGCTTATAAAAATGACGCAGATCCTATTTTTCTTTAATTCTATGAATTTTTGAAAATTTCCAAATTTGAAACTAGTTTTTGTGCCCTTCTATGATTATATTGAAGATAGTTTTTTCCCAGGTAAAATGAATGCAAGAAAAGCAGTTTCAAACATAGCCTACAAGAATGACATGGTTTTCTCTTAAATGGTTCCAAATATTTTCTTTACAATGACATGGTTTTCTCTTAAATGGTTCCAAATATTTTCTTTACATTTTGTTCAGACAGTGCGAGTACGCGCAGGACTATTAATATTCGAAAATTGCAAAAATTACATGTAATACCAGGGAGTACTGTTTGTTGGACTACCTCTAGTGTTGTGAATTAAAAAGGATTGGGGTATAACAAGCTACCCTAGCTCCAAGAAATATGTTGCTATTCGTAAATGTTAACATCACTATTTTTTTCAAGTGTTGCTTATCTAGTTATTATAGAGAATGAGTCATTTCATGTAATCAAAACCACACCAGTGTGATTCTCATAATATTAGAAGTAAATAACCGGTTTGGCCTCAGAACCTAAGAGTTGTGTAGGAAGTGTGTTTTGTAAGTAGAAGGTTTCGTCGCAATTTGTATTTCACCGCAGTTTCATACTCCTCTCTAAGTCTTGAAACGCTGCTGTGGACTTGAACGGCAATTAGTGTCATTTGTCAATAGCGAGTGCACCGCAATTCTGACGACCAGCTGACGGGCTAAGGCTTCGGCGACCTAACCGGGCGTCAGATGGGGCGTCACTACACGCGTCAGATAGGGCAGCAGTAAATTTCACCCCATCTGCATGTTTAATATGGGCTGAAGCGCCGAGAATATTTATTTCCGAAGAAAACCTATTTTTTCGAATACAGACGACGGAAAAAGAAAATTAGTGTCTATGGTAATATGTACAAACTAATTAGTGAATTGACTGATTAGCTGGTATATAATACAACTCTGTATCAAGCGCGGCGACGAGGTCGGTGCCGATATTAGGCCATCAGAATTTTAGCCCGCCAACCAGCTGCCAGAATTGCAGGGCACTCGCTGTTTGGACATAACGCTAATGACTTTCCGAGTCTACAATAGATTTTCGAATCTTGGAAATACGCATCAAGTCTCGCTGTTATTCAGTATGTGTCAAAAAGGGAAAATTAAAAAAACGGTTTAACGTTTCTGAGGCCAAAACGGTAAACGGTAAATTTATTGCTAATATCATAAGGAACACGTTAGAGTTTTGAGGTATAAAATGACTCGCAAATATTTGAAGAGCTAGGGGCAATAACATAATCATCCATATTCGACTAAAATAGAGAAATAAATATTTACGAATAGTGGGTAACTTCTCGAAACTGATGTTGTTCAAGTTTGTATATTTAATAATTGCTTGCAAACAGTTATATCAGGTAGAGATTATTTCATTATTTCTTATGTTTTAGCGACAATCACCATGTTGTGGAATATGACAGCACTCTTCTTCGCTTCGTAACGGGTATTAAAGCAATTTCTCAAGGTGCTCCTGAAGAGATATGGGCCATCGATAACAATGGGCAACGTGCATTTACTGGAGAGTTTCAACCTGACCTGCCTAACACTGTGAATATTGTGAGGGGTCCTGTGAGTGAATTGTCTTCGCAATGTAAAAGTGGATGGCACGGTTAGATCTACGAAGTTTGTAAAATCATTTCATGGTAAATGGTTCGCCACGTGAAATCACGTACTACAATGTAAAGAAAATAAAAAGAGTAGAATAAATAAGTGTGGATCATGTTTTCAATAATCCTCTTTTGAACTACAAAATGCAGTTCGCATATTTTTAGGTACACGCAACCATAGATTGTACACAAATTACAATTAGCACTGGTTCGAATGAAAGAGACAACCGCAACGCCCCAACTGCTAACTACGTCTACCATGGCGCTATTGCGTGAGGAAATTTTTAATTATCACATTTTTAGCTGACAATAAAATAATTTATCATTGGCTTGCTAAAAAAATAGAGCTGGTAGTTAATAGTAATTGATGATTCAAAAGAATAAATATTCACGAAAACAAAAACTAATTATTCTACAATGACCTTATCCCATATGTATCCAGTAGGAAAAGAAAAGCGAGAAATTTACGTACTGATGTTGCGGTAGAGATTATACGTAGCGCGCGCCCTACGCTCGGCGCTGGTTGCTTAGTCTGCTTCTTTTGAGTTTAAGCGACGGACGAACGTACGAGACGTCAATCCAGAATGAATCAACTCAATCTGTTTGACTATCGTGCATCAATTCGTGCGATTTTTCCCCCCTCGACATGTTCGGTCGCAGCATCGTGCATTACGCTGCGGCCAACAACGACATCGAGGAGATGTTGTTTTGTTTCGCCCGCGGGGATAATGTCAACAGATTGGATTGCTATGACAAAACACCTCTCCATTACGCATATCACTCGCGGGCGGAACTGGCCATCAGGTTTTTGATTATCTCGGGCGCGGACACGCGAGCAAGGGACAGGTTCGGGTACACCCCTTTCGAGTGCGCGAACCTTAACAAACATCTTTTCGTGTGCCGATGCCCGAGAGATTGTGAGACCTGCCTGAGATTGCCGAGGCATTGTTTCATAAACGTGCCTCTCCAAACGTACACTCGCCATTTACTCGGTAGTTTTCAAACCGCACTGCGTCGCAATGATCCGCCGGAGGGTGCGGTGCAGCGGACGCCGCCGCCGCAGCAGCAGAAGAGGGCGGCGCCCAACGTACCTCCACCCCCACCACAACACGGCGTGATGGGGAGGATGGCGGCGCCCAACGAACCTCCACCCTCACCATACCACAGCGTGATGGGAAAGACGGCGGCGCCGAACGCACCTCCACCCCACCACAACACGGCGTGACGGGGAGGACGGCGGCGCCCAACGCACCTCCACCCCCAACACAACACGGCGTGATGGGGAGGACGGCGGCGCCCAACGCACCTCCATCCCCACCACATCACGACGTGATGGGGAGGACGGTGGCGCCCAACGCACCTCCACCCCAACCACAACACGGCGTGATGGGGAGGACGGCGGCGCCCAACGCACCTCCATCCGACCACAACACGGCGTTATGGAGAGGACGGCGGCGCCCAACGCACCTCCACGCCCACCACAACACGGCGTGACGGGGAGGACGGCGGCCTGCACCTCCCCCCAACACAACACGGCGTGATGGGGAGGGCGGCGGCGCCCAACGCACCTCCACCCGACCACAACACGGCGTTATGGAGAGGACGGCGGCGCCCAATGCACCTCCACCCCCCCCACAACACGGCGTGACGGGGAGGACGGCGGCGCCCAACGCACCTCCACCCCCACCACAACACGCCGTGACGGGGAGGACGGCGGCGCCCAACGCACCTCCACCCCCAACACAACACGGCGTGATGGGGAGGACGGCGGCGCCCAACGCACCTCCATCCCCACCACATCACGACGTGATGGGGAGGACGGTGGCGCCCAACGCACCTCCACGCCCACCACAACACGGCGTGATGGGGAGGACGGCGGCGCCCAACGCAACTCCACCCCCACCACAACACGGCGTGATGGGGAGGACGGCGGCGCCCAACGCACCTCCATCCGACCACAACACGGCGTTATGGAGGACGGCGGCCAACGCACCTCCACGCCCACCACAACACGGCGTGATGCGGAAGACGGCGGCGCCCAACGCACCTCCACCTCCACCACAACACGGCATGATGAGGAGGACGGCGGCGCCCAACGCACCTCCACCCCCACCACAACACGGCGTGATGGGGAGGACGGCGGCGCCCAACGCACCTCCACCCCCACCACAACACGGCGTGATGGGGAGGACGGCGGCGCCCAACGTACCTCCACCCCCACCACAACACGGCGTGATGGGGAGGACGGCGGTGCCCAACGCACCTCCACCCCCACCACAACACGGCGTGACGGGGAGGACGGCGGCGCCCAACGCACCTCCACCCCCACCACAACACGGCGTGATGGGGAGGACGGCGGCGCCCAACGTACCTCCACCCCCACCACAACACGGCGTCATGGGGAGGACGGCGGCGTCCAACGCACCTCCACCCCCACCACAACACGGCGTGATGGGGAGGACGGCGGCGCCCAACGCACTTCCACCCCCACCACAACACGGCGTGATGGAGAGGACGGCGGCGCCCAACGCGTCGCCACCATCGCCCCCACCTATAATCTTGATTATATATATATATATATATATATATATATATATATATATATATATATATATATATTGTGACGGACCGGCGATTTGGTCCTATTCTACAGTCAATTTGTAAAAGGGGTCAGGTATTCTTTCTTGCGAATGGGCTCTGAGTGCATGCACAAACAATGAAAAAATTACTTTTAATGTAAAAAACGCAGAGTGCTTTATTCCCAGACAAGATACTAGATATTACAAAAACATCGTTCCATTGAACGTGTAGAAGGTAAACAAAATGCTGGTTAGCATTAATAACTTTCTCACGATACTGACAAACATGAACAATTTTCTTACTAACTACGTAAATATTGCTAATGAACACTTTCTTTCTGTCTTAACTTTACATTTCATACTGTGAATGGGAGCTCCCTTTGCATGCACTGATTCATAATCACCTCGTTATTTCAATACTTATTCTATTTACAGACTATATGTACCCGTCCAAAATACCCTTTCTATTCTCCACATCAAATTAGATTATTTATCATTACATGGCAAGTCCCCTCGTCTAATACCCCCTCTCACAATCGTCTACTCCCTTTCCCAACTCACTTGATTCTTTTACCGCTTAATAATAAGTTCCTTCTAGTAACAGTCTTACTGATTTTGCTGCGTCTGGAATTCCTTCGAGCTCACCAACTCCGGATGCGCCAACGCGATGTGACGAGTCGGGGCCGTTTCGCCCGCCACGTGGCCATGGCGCTTGCCCCCGCCGCTTCTACCCGGCCGCCGGTGCAAATCCCACGCCGCAGTCGTGCTTCGCCGGGCACAGCGATGTCCACTCGCTGCCAAATCAGCAGCCGTCCTGATTTCCAGTTCTTCCAAATTCGGTTGTTAAGCCCGCCGATGCTATATCGCTATGTCCGTTTCACTCATGCTGCCTTTGCCGTACACGTGCTTATACACTCACCAGTTTCCTCGCCTCACGCTGTTTAATCTTTACTGTACATCACTTAACTCGAGTTCAATTAATAGTTCTTACTGTTTCTCATTGTCCTACGTTTCGATTTCTGTTCGATGTGTTCGGATTCCTCTCAACTGGTTTTCATCACCGCCATCATTAGCTTTCCGCACTACCGCCCGTTACTCTTCCTCTTCGACGCTACCTTCCAACTGACAGCCGTCGTTCCCACGATCCACACCTCAACTGTCGAAGTCTCGTACTTCGCGTTCGTTTCGTCTCGCTTGCCGCGGGACACTCTCTTGCTCGGCCGAGTCCGCCCGGAACGGCCGTCTCTACCGCGCTGTTTAAACCATGTTGGCACCCGCGTCTATGTTCAGAAACGCGGTGCGTTTCAATATATATATATATATATATACCTTCTTCATCTGCATATGAAAGAAGGTTGAGTTAGTTTGGGCTGGGTATAGTTGAATTCTCAAGTTAACAACTTCTCTTCATTTGTGATATAAAATAAGCAATATTGGGGAAATACAACATCTCTAACACCTTTATTTGTTTAACTTCTTCCGTGAACCTATTGCCGGTATCAATTTCAAATGTCTTGCCTTTGTAAAGACTTTTGATGGCATTAATGTGCAGGAAAGGTAAACCTCTTCTAACAAGTATGCTCCATTACTTCATCCTATTTACGCTGTCGAAAGCTTTTTTAAAATCAATAAATGCCACCTGGTTATCCATGTTAAATCATCTTTTTTTTTCTACAATGTTTGATTGTAAAAATCCGCTCTGGATCCTTTCTAAATCATATTTGATCTTCGCTTATTAAGCAATCAGCAATTATTTTCAGTCTTTGATTAAGTATTCTAGCATATATCTTAAAGCGCTCTCCAATAAGCTGATTCCTTTATAATTCTTACAGTTTTCTCTGTTCCCTTTCCTAAATAATTTGATTATTTTCGACTTTAACTAGTTTTGTGGTATTTTATCCTGTTTCCAACACATGTATTGTGACGGTCCATTAAGATGCGTCCAACGTTTATTTTTTTTATTAAAAAAGACGCTTAATTTGGTATCCAAAAGCATGGACAAATAAATGAACGTACATTAATGAAGATTAATAAATCGTAATTATTCACATTAACGGAAGCGAAGATTAAAATAGACTATGGGGTCGGCAACATATAAAATTATGGAAATTTTTTACGATAAAACATGTCACCAAGTTGTACCGTTCAATAGAAAATAGATTTCATAATAATAAGAAGTATTATACATTGAGAGAAGACCGTCAGATGTTATAAAAAGGTGACGAACAGAAACTGTATTTATATACTAAATAAAGGGAAACCAGTATTTCTAAAGCAAACCGTGGACAATGTCATTAATTGGGATCATTTTCTGGAAATTGTGACAATGCCGCGAGATTTATTGAGTGAGATTAACGTAAATAATAGTAAAAAACGAAAGAACATTGTAATGAACAAGTCGTCCTTTGTTTTTAAAGCAAGGCGGTCAGAAGAACGAGAAGGATCGTAGTTAAGACGCGGATGATAGAAGTGTGTCGGAATTCGAATGTTGGAATGCAGCGGAAAATGGAGAATGTTATTGTTTACAATTAGTGTGGATTAGTGATATGGATGGTGGAGATCGCGAGGTCGCAGAACTACAGCAAAGGGAAGTGAAAACAAAATTTATTATTCTATTATTTACATATTATAACAAGACCAAGAATGTCATTTTATTTTAAGGTATTGAGAGAAAATGGCCATGAATGAACTTATTCAGGGTTCATTTCATTGTTGTTTTAATAGATTGACAAAGTGCACTTGCTTCATGATGTAAATTTTGATTGGTGAATGCAAAGAAAATTAATTGTAAATATTATTGTTAGGATATTGTGAAAAGGGTTTTTATATGTTTTTTTGTCTGTTGTTATTTGTTAAATTGAAGAGTTACAAGTAGTGAGAAGGTTCTCGCCAACACTTTACAAAAAAATACGGAATAAATTCAGAATCAAGTTATTTGGTTTCAATTAGAAAATGTATGAGTTATTATTTCCGACGGTATTATCCCAGCAAAATATAGAATAAATTTGAATTCAAACCTCTTCCCAAAGCCGTAATATTATTATTTTCGATTTCCTATATGGGATCCATTTGCGTACCCACAACTTCAATGGAATTTGTTTGAATAGTGCTTCGCAACCCATGGTTAAATAATCACATCCGGATTTATTTATTTGTGTCATTTCAGGAAGGTATATTGTAGAAGAGGTTTCGGGATATATATATATATATATATATATATATATATATATATATATATATTGTAACACACCCACCTACCTACTTTACCACACTTACCACTACACTTACCACTTTACTTTGGGGGGTCGTGATAGCATGAATGCTCGTGAAGCGAGCTTACAATTCTCAGGACGCAGGATCTTTCGGGTGTGAGAAAGGTCTAAACCCTTAACACAATGAATCAAATAAAATATGAATAATATGAACATATATTCAATGAGAAAATTTACAGTGATGCAATTTCACTACAGCTTATTGCACTTTAAGTAGCTGGTCACTGAAAAATGAAACAAGACAAAAAACCAAAAACATATAGGCGTCACCTCGACTGCCTGAACACACTTTCATCAACTACAATTTACGATTTGATTACTCCTTTCTGAGTTTTTCCACTGCTAAATTATTTGCTCTTTTGGCCTCTAGTTTTCCGTGCATGGTTCCTTCCGCTCGAACGCCGCCAAGCCACCAATTTCCACACCTTTCTCTCGTTCCGATCCCGTACTATCCTCACTCTAGACCAAGTCCTTCTCGCCTACGCTTCTTTCTTCCTGGGGTCGTCCGTCTTCCACCGCCTCGTACACGTTCGTTCGCGCTTCCAGCCTCAATGTGACGCAATTTTATAACAGGATAATGCACTTTAAGTAGTTGGTCACTGAAAAAAACAAGGCAAAACAAAAAAATAGGCGTCACCTCGACTGCCTGAACACACTTTCACCAACTACAATTTACAATTTGCTCATTCCTCTTTCTGAATTTTCATCTACCAAATTATTTTACTCTTTTTAGCCTTTAGTTTTTTCGTGCACGGCTTTTAAAATGAATTTTACACTTGTTTTGAGGAATCCCGTTCACAGGTGCTAGCCTTGGGCTTCGCACTCACTATAACACTGAACTTTAAAGAGAAAAAAAAAACAATAAAACGTAATATACACGTTACTTAATCTGACCCCTTTACATATCACAGAAAGCAATTACTTTTAACACAATACAATAAACTTACTTTTCCAGAGAACATCAACTGTACAACATGGGAAAATCATGAATTATTTAAGTAAATTTGTACAAGGTATGGCCTCCTTGAATGAATTTAATGACACGTGCAATAAACGAACTTGAAACTGCCACTCACACCGTTTGGAATTCTTCTCCCTCCTATTCTGGACTTTTCACCCACTTTTAACACGACTTGTCGTGTATTTACGACTATTCTCTTTCCCCAACTGATCGCCGCATAAAAATTGCCAGTTCTTTTACCTCAACAGCTCCGCATCGCTCGCCTGTAGGTAACCTTGGGGATTTTCTGCCGCTCGCCCCGCGTTGCTACGCGTCTCCGCTTGCTGTCTCACGACGTTACAAGTTTCCTTCCCTCGAGCTCTGGACTCTGCTACGCCTACAATTTCCACACCTTTCTCCCGTTCTCCGGACTCGTACGTATCTCGTTCCAGTCCAAATCTTTCTCACCTACGATTCGCTCTTCCTGGGGTCGTCCTTCTTCTTCTGCCGCGCCTCGTACACGTTCGTTCGCGCTTCCAGCCTCGAATAATGAATGTTGCTGAAGTTATGCTTTAAATGCTAGGCCTACCTACCACACTTTGGGCATGTGTGGTCTCAGCGTGCTTTATGAGATGCTGGATTTAGTTAAAGTCCTTCTGCGCGAATTTTACAAATTTGAAATTATTTCGGAGTCAAACAGTCACTTCGCTTGCTCTCTCAAATATTGTGAATGCGAAGAATATTTGTGCACTCCATTTCTTAATTACCTCACTTTCGAAGACACGCTTCACAAGTTAACTTTTAACTACCAAGTTAAAATAAACTTCTAAGCTATCAAGTTACAATCACCTTCAGAACTCAGTCTAGGCACCGCCGCTGTTGCAATCAAAGAGCTCAGTCTAGTCACCGTCGCTGCTGCAATCAAAGAGGGTTCCTCCGAGGCGCGCCGCGATACTTATGGTACTCGCGCCTGGGGAAATTTTGGAGGGGTGGATGTTCTCCTCCTTTCGTGACCTCCTGGAAAAACATTATTCACTATTTCGGGCGTCATAGTTCGAAAACCTGTGGGCAGATGGCGCGTTTACCAGCCATCGCTCCGCCGCGTACCCTACTCCTCTCTGTTCGTGGGCTTCTTTTCGTAGCTGATGGTGGCGTTATGGGGTTGTCTAATCCCATGACGTCACTATATATATGATAGATATATAGAAACATGACAGACTGACAGTATATTAGTTGTAACGCACTAAGCTGTAGAAACATTCCGCCATATTTCCAACACTGAGCATTTATTTTATCTAATCCTCTAGCTTTCCTATTTTTTAAGCTTTAATGACTTATGTTACCTCCTTCATTGAGATGTTGTCCAAACCATGTGTATTAATAAATGGTGGTGCTTCTTCTGGAGATTCCTCATACCACACGTTTTTGTAGTGGTTTTAAGGCTTTCTTTTTCCTACCTTTTTTACCAAGGACTTCATAAGATATATTATGTAGAGTTCCTTGTATGATATTACATTCCTCTTGTATTGTTTCCTTAGTATCTCTTTGCATGAGCTCCTCATTTAAAGGTTTCTGATATAGAAACTGTATCTCGATCAAGTAATAAATGAATATGTTACCTTTAGAAATTACATGGAAATGATCAGAACCAATATGTTAAACAATATACCTCAATACACTCTAACATCTAGCCAACCAAATTCGCATTTACTGTAATATAGTTATAATATTCTCATGTGTTATAAACATTGCATTGGACACTTGGTTGCGTATACTATCTCTCTCTCTCTCTCTCTCTATATATATATATATATATATATATATATATATATATATATATATATATATATATATAGTGTTTTATTCTGAGGAGAAAGCGTATCTTTGGGTGCTGAAGGAATAATTATTTAAAGGAATGAGAATAGATGCGGTAAGAAAAAGTATAATTGACGTAAAAGTATAATGGGAAATGGTTATTTGAAGAAATTGAACGTGTTAACGCTGCTTTTCAAGGTTGTTGAAAAAAGAGCAAAAGAGTATGTTTAAGCTAGCATAATCTGCAGCACACGTTACTCCAAGGGTGCATATGAATGCACAGAGTATCAATTTGCCCGCGGCTAAACCCAAAGATATTGGATAGTATTACCTAGATGCACATGTAGCGCTAGTTTTGCGTTACAAATAGAAGGCTGCCATTTTGTAGGCACTACTTCCCTAGCAGGTGCTCACAGGCGTGTTGTGTCCGTACGCGATGAAAATTGTGGGTATTTCCCATGCAAAGTAGTACATTGAAGCTCTTTTATCTTACTATACAAAGATTATTATTTACGCATCAATAAAAATATACAATGAGAGCTTCGTGGTTCAACTGCCCTCAAGGCCAATATAAAAAAGCATTAGGGGTACAAGAAGCAACTTTAAATAACCCAAATGATACAACTAAAACGTGTTTCATTTAGTAACATGAGCATTTTCATCTAATTGAAACGTATATTTTAATTGATTGATTGATTTTTTCGTGTTTCCGGGCACGTCAACTGCTTTGGTCACTAGTCCCGTTAGTGTAGTGCATGTTTGTTCTCGGGAGATGGCGGTGATCATCCCCGCTGGATGGCGAGATCCGGCGCCGACCTACCGTCGGCTAGTGGGGTTTCCCCCTAACCAGGACTCTCCCACCAGCGGGGCACCGCCCCAGCCGGGACAAGCTCTAAGCTCCCGACCGGTCTCCAACATGTGTGTAGTGTGTGTGTGTGTGTGTGTGTGTGTGTGTGTGTAAGGGGAGAGGATAGGACAAGGAAGAGGAAGGACAGATCACGCGCGGTCCGTGGTCCGTTTGGTAGGGTAGTGCTCCAGCATTCACCTGGTTTTGATCAGAGAAACCACGGAAAACTACCGATCAGAGCACCCGCCCGCTAGAATTCTCCTCCAGGCAGCGACTGAATTCGACCTAGCTGAGAAGCTAGTGTCGAAAATCTTGCTCGAACCTAGGACCTCCCGGTCAGAGGCGCTGCAGTGACATCAGTTGATGCACTGAGCTACATATATTTTAATTATATATATATATATATATATATATATATATATATATATATATATATAAATTTGGTCCTAGCATTCCTGCACATGGAATAGGAAAATATATTCGTTATATACCAAAATTATTATATTAATTTGAAACCTTGTTCGTATTATTAAATATCCGACTACATAACGTGTTAAAGAGAGTAATTTATTACAGTTTAGAACAGAATTTATCCACCCTTTCTACGGGCCTCACAGTACGAATTTTTTCTGTTCCAAAATCACCGTTTTTTTCTGCAGCATTACATAACTCTCTCTACTACTACTTTCTCTATATTTTCTTGTGTCAGTAATGGATGCAGTACGTGTTTCTAAAGTTTCTCAATTCGCTCTCCTTACATATTGTGATATCGTTTTAAAAAGATTGTTTTTTGGTCGTGCAGCAGAGTAAGAGTATTTGTATTACGCGCGGCCCGCGCCCGCCCGGCTTTAACCGGTGCCCAATGGAATACTAGAATACTCTGTTTCTCCAGAGGGCGCTGCTTTCACTGCAAAACAAATATGGCTTTAATTTTCTACAAAGATAAATGAGCTTAAGCTCTCTATGAAGTATTTTTTTGTTCGTTGTGTTTGCTCTTCCCGCGGCAAATGAAGTTTCACATCGAACATTCTTCGAGCTTTCCTCTTCAATAAAATGTAAACTCTTTCTACATTGCAATCATTTCAATTGTAATCGTATAAATATCAATTTTAATATTCCTGTGCAAGCCTCTTAAAATGTTACGCTCACTTCCTCTGTTTGTTGTTTTCTTTTGTTTTCAGGATTCTTTTACCGAAGAAAACTTCATTGATTATGTTGGCTACTCTGTAAAATTGTGATGTTCCTTTGTCTTCTTCCATGGAACTCGTATAATTGTTTTGGTGTGAATTTGGTGGCTGGTGTGATGTGCGTGTTTTTAGTATTTTATTATCGACATAGAGTTTTTTCAATCAACTCAGTAAACTAGAGTTCTAAGTCGATTTTTTTACATATGAAACGAATGAAAATAAATGAAATATTACTACGGAAACCGTTATAACTCCTGGTACAGTATCAAAATCATTGATATCATGAAACAAATGATAGCTTGCTTTGTAGAAGAAAGTAATTTTTGGTAAATATTGCTCTAATGGTAATATTAGTGTACTGTCTAGGTTCTCAACATCTTTCATTGAGTGTAAATTTTGTCTCCTAATTGCGCTGAAGGTTTTGAAGAGGCAAACTCCAGAGGAAGATTGGCTTCCAGAATGTCTCATTGTGTCAAGAGAGAATGTCATGAATATCTCCAAAGGAACTAAATAATATGAAGTTAATATTAAGTTAAATAATGGAATGAGTTGCATTGACAAGGGAAGGAATGCAGCTCAGAAATTTGTACGGCACTGGATCTTCCTCCTTCACAAAGTTTTTATTGTATAGTATTATTCCTTTAGAAGGGCTATAAAAAGAGACAAAATAATCACAGGTAATACCACGAGTGCTTTGGAAGTTCGCGAAGCGAGGTCAGTATCTATCTGAGAATTACCAAAGCACGAGTGGTATTTAGTTTGACTATTCTACAAATGAAATTATGTTCAACAAAGTTCCAAAATGCGCGAAACATTGAAAATAACTTAAAACCATGTTACAATATAAGAGGTTATGTTATAGTACATACGCAGTATATTGGACATTGAATAGGAAAAGCGATAAACTTTTTTAGATAAACCGCTCTGATTGGGGCATTTGGTATGTATAGTTAAACACAATTGGATTTAATTGTACGAGTGGAATGGTCCATATAGAATGCTGAAAAGGAATCTTATGCTATTTCTGACACAAACTGTTACATTTGTTACAACTGAAGATTTTGATGGTTCTTAAAAAGCTTATGCCCATATTTTCACCAAATGGTATTGTGTAAGCTATGGTTTTTTGATGCTGGGAAAGAAATTTATATGGAGTGCCTCTCAAATTATACCACAAATGTTTTCTAAACAAACACACAATATATCATTGCTCCAAAAACTGAGGGGGATACAGTGGTGGCGTGGAGTGTGAGTAAGTGAAAAAATATATGAGAGATCTAAAGAAACTAGAGTACGATATGCCAAAAAAATGGGCGCCGGCAGTTCAGAAGTATTTCAGAAAGTAAGAAGAGCACAGATAAATGGTAATGTGTAAGTTGAAAAAGTAGAATGTTATGGTCTTGTATATAAGTAAATGGAGTCAAGATTCAAAAGATTAGTAACTTTCATGAAATGGGAACAGATGTGGTGGGGACACTTAGTGGAAGGGCAGATTAACTGAGATTCATATAGTCTTCCTACAAAATTATTACAAGATGACAATCCTGATAAATGTTATCAGAAGTGTTAAAGTTATGAAAAAGAAAGTAAGGATATTCTTCTTTCTTGGACTCTTCATTGCTGAAAATTCTGAACATTGCCTGTGCCTCGAGGGAGAAAATTCTGGGTGTCGCTACCAGAAATTGGTAACTGGATTTCAACAAATAAACATAAAAATGAACTTTCATAAGAAGGAATGAATGTCATCAAGCCAATTTATGTAGATATGAATGATGAGAAACTTTTAAAAATGTCTCAGTGGAAATTCTCAAAATCTAAATGAGAGTTTTCTTCATTGCAATTGAGAGAGTACCAAAATTGCAAGTCAAACTAAAAGCATTTAAAGGGGGTGTACATGATGCATTAATATTCTTTAACGAAGGATGTGCAACCAGCGTGAAAGTTCTGAAAGAATTAGACATTGAACCTGGTTCCACCTGATAGATACTCTACATTTAATGGAATTATTGCAAATGAAAACAGCTGAAAATATATTAAGGAAATTGACTAGAGAACCTACTTTTGGAAAAAGCACCAAGAAGGAAGCAAGCAGATGTAGCTAATTCTGGTATAATTCTAATCAAGCAGGGTAATTCTGTACCAGGAATGAATTGACATTTTTGTGGTGAGTTTTATGCATGTAAAAATATTTAACAGATTTTTTCTCAATAGTTAGTAATTGGCATTTTATTACTAATATAATTTCCTCTAAAGGGAAAGAAAAATCTGGCAATCTAAAAATGTATCACTAAAAGAGCAAACAAAATAATAGTAATGCAGTTTCAAACTACAACTGAAACAATCTCATTCAAATTAGGTCAATCAGGCCTGGATCCTAAACAGATGTTTTTAATGGTTCAGATCAATTCAGAGTAAATTAAAGAATTAATGCCTTAGATCGAATATTAGACTTATAATTTATAATACCTTAATCAATAAACAGACTTGAAAGAAATGTTAAAGATTCAATTCTGTTTATAGAAAGAGAGAATGGAGTCTAGAGTTTGGCTTGTTTGAACTGTACCTTAACCCACATGCGACAAACTATACGCCCAGTCGCACAAAGAAGGAAAGAGCATAGAACATTAATGAACCTACCCAATGACTTAACTTATTCTCTTGACACACGCTTGTCCCATGATTTGGATTTTCTTAGTCTCGTTATCTTGGACACAGGAGTGAGAAAATTTCCACACCTCATATCTGAAACACTCAACTTTAAACTTCATCAGACTCGCAATAGCAACGTAGAATTGATCAATTTTACCAATGCCTATGAGAATGTGCTTTATAAAATGAAGGGAATATAAGAGTAAATTAATTATCTTAATGTTAAGAAATATAATTCACGTTGTTAGGTTTCCCTCATTGAAAACATTTTAAGGCATAGTGATATTGCAGCTGGTGTTTGGTCTTCGTTATTTCTCCAGTTGGTATCTAAGTCACTTTATTTGATGACTAAATTTAACTGAGCCTGACTAAATTTCCAGAGTAGCTTCGAGCTTATTTTGAGTTCAATTTTATTTTATTTTCATGTCTCGTGTATACCACCATGAGATTTCTTAATATCAAACTATTCTGCCTTTATATCGTAAGGGTGGGCGTCTCTTTCAGTCTTTTATTTCGTATTTCCTTTTTAATTTTTAATATTTCAATTTTTAAGTTTTTAATTTTTTTTCTTTTAATCTTTTAACTCGCTTTAATTTTGGTATATAAATTTCGACATTTTAAGTGTCTTATCCAAATTTTTACATAATATTTAAATTAGATCAACCATGTTATGAAGATATCTTATATTGTTTTTCTTTAATATACCTGATGGTGTAACGAACATAGATACGAAACCTTGAAATGCTTGTCTTAAATAAATGATTGACGTAAAATACAGCGCGTCAAAAAAGTCTTTCCGCAGTAGCACCTACCTGGTGAGAGTGCAAGCAACAGAAATAATTTTAATAGCGCGAGTTGGAACTTGTAACAAAAGAAAACGCAAATACCGTACTCACCACAATCATATCACAACGGATGCTGTCCCATTCACATGTTTCCCAGTGATTTGGTTGCTAGCAACATAAATGCAATTGTTAATAGGAGACTCTTACTGAGTTCAGTGCGGAGACACATTCCTGCGGCACAACATATAGGATATGCTTTTTATTACTAATATTAATAATATCGTCAGAGAGTTGATATTTCCATCTGCAATTTCTACAAATACAACGATGTAGCTGTATTGTAATGACTATCATTATTCAACAAATTGCTGCCGTGTAATTTGAAATTTTTTCCATGGGAGTAGAAAAAAATTGATTGTTAAATAAACCAATTTTCATGTATTTGTAAGATGCAATTTCTTGGTAAACTAAAAATAAATATATTAGAAAACAAAATGTATTTATCTGCAATTATTTATACAAATTCAATACATATACAGATTTATTTCAATGACTGATGGTTTATTTCAGTAATTCTGGTTAAAATTGTTTACAAAATTTAACAATTGAATAATTAAATATGAATATATAGTATTAGGGAATAATCGGGAACTATGCATTCCAAACTCATGTTGGCTTCAATGCAATTCAAATATATTTTTTATAGTCGTATATTTCAATGAAATCATTATGTGAAGAAAAAAAGGGAATACTCTTTTATCAACAATATTTTTGGTAATAGCAATAATCACTCTTACACCTGAATTTCACTATTACCTACCTCTGGAATATACTGCTTCTCTCTACAATACTAACTTACCTACAGTACTTATATATGCATTTTCCTCAGGTATATAATAGTTATTTGATTCATTACACGGAATTATTTAATAAGTATTTTATTTCATGGAAGTAATTTACTGTAGATAAACTTGATGGTATATTGGAGTATTCTTTTTAGTGCCTCTCAGAATCAACGGCGCGACCTAGTGGTGAAATGGTTCACTATACGACGCGCAGTCGCTATCTGTACAGCGTTGCGTGAATTACACACATGTTATCCTTAGCCAGAAAAATAAAACGTAATATTTCTACCAAAAACAAAGAGATGTTGTATTGGACATAAACGCGAGAAAAATTGGAAATTCATTTATTGTAGAACCTTAAATTTTTGTTCTCTAATTTTCCTTTCCGCATCCGTGAAAGCCTTAACAAAACATTGTAGTTTATCACACAAATCCCAATATTGCGTCTATTTAAAGTTCATAAGTTATTGTTGTTTCCTTTTGGTCAGATTCTTGCTAGTTCATGACTTTTTAAATGATATTTTTCTCAATAATTCAATTTTCAACACCTGCAATCTTCAACTGATTTGGTAGAATTACATTATCTCATAAATATAAATAAGTGGAAAACTCGGGATGTTTGAAGATGATTTACATTGTATATCATCTCCAAACATTGTACATAATTGGTTTGTTAGTTCACAGGATACGATGACAATCGCATAAAACGGATGTCGCAGTTCACTGAGACGGGAACAGGGATTTTCGTGATAGCTTTCCGTGCGCGAAACAGCAAATTTTTCATTCTAATAGAATGTGAATCATTTCCACAAAGTGCGCGCGAAACATTGCAAAGCCTGTGCGAAACATCATTCACACACAACGTGTCAACAAATAGTACATGCAACGCGTGCGTGAAAATGTTTTTCGCACATATTTTGTAACTATTTTGACATATGCTAGCCTTCCATTTAATTTTCTCGACTTGGAAAAAAGAAAAAATATATTCCGTATTGTCACACCTAATAAACGTTTCCTTGCGCAAGTCCTTGCTGTATAACCTATTAATTTACATATTTATTTACTTTAGGATTTATGTGTCTTACTGGGTTGTTTTTTTAAGGAAAGGAATTTTTTCGGGCTATGCAAATCTCATTGTCATTATACCTTCTTATCTGCATCCTCATTTTGCGCCACTCTTAAATCACTATACGATTTTTTACTTTTCTTTTAATGTGGGCATGATCATCTTATTGATGCCCTAAAATTAAGTGCTAGAAAAGAATGGATTCCGAAGAAACTCTTAAACAGTTTCCTTCATTAATAATCCTTGTGTTATTGTGTAACAGACATAAGGCAAGAGCACGGGGTTGCTAGATGTCTAAGAATGTCTGGATGTGTAGAAAAGTAAATTATTCACGGCAAAAGATGTTAGGTGTCGATTAGTTATAAATAAACGCTCGGTTGTAATCAGATTTCTAATGAATTTCGCCATAAAAAGTCGTTTTCGTAACGACGGAACCAATAATCTTACCCCATCCTCCCGTTAACGCCTCACGCCTTGAAAACATTCTACCACGACGAATGTTCGAATTTCGAAGACCTTGTGCTTAAAGGAATGCGAATGCTTAAAGAAAAGTGAAAAGTTGGAAGCCACGAGTAGAATTATTTGAGGTACTTTGAACACGAAAGTAATCCACCTTGTACATTGAAGGATATTTCCTTCTCTTTCTCCTTCTTTTTCCTCTTTTTTCTCTTTATCTTCTTCTTCTTCTTCTTCTTCTTCTTCTTCTTCTTCTTATTATTATTATTATTATTTTATTTCTATTATTAGCGTCCACTAAATTCACAACATTATTATGTATCAAGTTAACTGTATAATCTATACTAGGTGAAAGCTGGCGTCTAGAAATCCAGATCTAGAGACTATTAATGAAATATGTTCTATTTCTCTTCCCAATTATTACTCTGTTTCAAGAATTGAGTTTCTCCACCTCCATGGTTACGACGTTCTGGTCGCACGCCGTAGCAGTACCGCCCAAGTAAGATCTTTTTTTGCGAAACCCGAATAACAATAGTTTTGTCTGTGGCTACTGTACGATAATATTGATGTTAAGTGTGTTGCACAGCCCAATAGGAGTCACAGGGTTTGGAGAGAGTTCACATCACTTTGAGAATGTGTTTGGATACTTAAGGGTATTGCTAGTGGAGGTAACTACATACCCGATCGTGTCTTTTGATGTATTCGAACTTATTGTAAGCTTAAGCGTATAATTCTGAGAAGCTTTGAGAACATTTCTACTGCTTATTATTTTTTCATCTTCTACTAAACCCACCAAACAGAAGAGTGATTGGTCATTGTTCTGCTGACTTTGTCCGTTATTTAAACATTACTCATGATATCACAATATCATGAGTAATGTTGTGAGCACACATGCCTCTTCATGATTTCTTTAACATGTTTTGTGTCACATACTATGTCATGTAGCATCAGCCATTTTGTTTTACTGTGTCTCTAGCGTCGTTTTTATGCAATGTTTATTGCTATATTCAGAATATCTATTCCAAAAACTCTTTCATTCAGATTTAATGACCCGCCTCATATGTAGCTTTACAGCGTATTATTATTATTATTATTATTATTATTATTATTATTATTATTATTATTATTATTATTATTACTAGTAAATGATCACTATCGTTCAAAAACTGTAAAGGGATACATGTTCAGAGAGCTTTTGGTAACAAAAAGGGCATTTTCTTGTTAGCTTTCAATGTTTCGTGACTTGGTATGAGCATTGAAAGGAGAGAAGCAACGGCTGCTCCCTTGTGGGTAACTGAGAAACTACAACGAGCATGGCCTAGAAGCTCTCTCCAGTATGAAAAGATTCTCGTGTTTCCGGTAATTTTAAATTTTATTATTTTAAATTCTCTAGATTTTTTCATTTATGATCTAAAAAAAAAAACAAAATTTCATAATCAACTACAGGAGAAACAGAGTTTTAAAAAAAAGAGAGCCATTGTTGATGTGTAAGATGATATAATGTAATGTGATGAAAAAAATTGAAATTCACATCTAGACTCAATGAAGAGGAAAATTGTACAGTTCGAGTGTTTTTCATTTACGAAAAGAGAAACAATATGATCCTGCAAATCTCTTCATATGAATTCTATTTTCCCCAGCAACCGTATCTGGTGACAAAAGAAGTCACTAAGATATCTTTGGGTATTGGTAGTCACAAATATGGCTGCGCAAGTTTTATTGAAGTAAAAGTCTGCTTAGAAAAGGAGCTTGCAAGGAGCCTTCGCATTCCTGTGAAATTTTACAGTGAATAGAAGTCTCGTGTCTTAAAAAATATATATTATTAAATATCTTGAAACATTCAAAACAAACATGTAACAACAAGATATAATATTACACATCTTTAACTTTATTTTAAGTAATTTTCGATATTGTAGTGGTATTCCTATTGTTTATTCACTAAAAATTAATAGAATGAATTTACAAAAGTATGATAAAATAAAATTAAACCACTTGGATCTAAACTAACTTATCGGATTTTGAGTAATTTCGCGTTTCCGTCATCATATATAATCGTTTTGCCATTTATGGACCATTAACCATATGAGTTAGAAGACATAATCGTACGTTTGTGTTACCGTAATTTTCAGAAACGGCAGACTTTGTAAGAAATTCTCGAGGTTTTATTAATCATTTACATAGTGAAGTTGAACAAAAACATTAACTAAGAGCTGAATGAATGGAACGATTCATTGATCTGTTGAATGAAGAAAATACTTTGTTTAGGTTTTCAACTCTTCATCGTAATACGACGGAAAAGTGTTCCAGTGCGCCCGTTAGAAAGTATCGACCTTCTTGCTTAGACTCCAATAATTCTATTGCAAAACCCCTTTCTCGAATGACGAAGCAGTTCTAACTTCTCTGAGAGATGGCGCCAAGAGAGGGTAAGCGCTCGTGTCGACAACCATGCACTTTCAACACGTCGTTCTTCTCTTGTTCCGGCTATGAAAGACCCGTGCTCCTTATTTTTCCATTTCGTTTATTCGCTTTGCAAGTGTAGGATGTCGTGCAATGCCGTTTTCCTTCCATTCGCTGATTGATTTCTGTCAAATAGTCTCAATACATGTCGTTTCAATCTGTTTAGTTGATACGTTTATTAATTTACTTAATAATAATAATAATAATAATAATAATAATAATAATAATAATAATAATAATAATAATAATAATAATAATAACTTACAATGACATCAATTTTAGAACATAGAAAATCTCTGTTCCTTTTGGAAATGATGCTCTGATATTTTGGCACTTTTAGGAACAGAATTTTTGAATAGGTCAATCATAATAATTATACTTTTGTTTCTGCTTTAACCTTTTTTTAAAAATAATTATCATAATTAAAAATCAGCTTATTAAACCTTTTAATTTACAGCATCTTTGTTTGAAACAACTTTAACGTAAATTTTAAGTCCATATAAATATAACTATTCTACTTAAATAACATTTTAGAATGTCTTCAGTAGATTCATCGTGTTTATTAACATATAAAATATTTCAATATTAATCGAATAATTGAGAAAAACTTATTTCCAGCTCAGGTTGTCTATGAATTGGGCAAAACGGTGACCTATGCAGAGAATAATTATCAATTATTGTCACATTACTTACTGAAATGGCAAGTCTGCTATCAGTGGTCTGTCATTGCATTAGAAGAAAAAAGTGGTTAGTTCTTGTTTTTTTTCAGTTACATTTTTGTAGAGTATCTTGTTAGTAAGCAAACTGTTTCATTATTTTTTTATTTGTGATCATTTTTACCTTATTTTATTCCACTTGCATACCATCCCTCCTGACTGCCTCTTGTTTGCGGTGGCTATTGTTGCAAAAAAGCTGGATAATTTTGGTATATTTGAAGAATGCTTTTCAGCATAATTGAGCTAGTCTTTTACGATCCTCGTTTTAATGAACAGTATCCATCACATTTGTACTTCCTCATCCTTAATTCATAACAAGAGAAAGTATTGAAATCGTATGCAGGGAAACGTCGAATTTTCGACAGAAAAGCTCTTACTACGGAGCCCTGGTAACAAAAAAGTGGATAAATTTTGTCACAATAAATTACTTTCGCTAACACATTGAGTAGTCAGAATCTATGTTTTGTGGGTCTTTCATACTGAAAATCTATTGACGGCAAATTATCTGTCCGTCTGATCGTCTGCCTGTCTCCTCGGTGTGTGGTCAACGCTACTGCCTAAACCTTTAGTCGATTTTCTCCAAAATTTGATATTTATCGATCGATATAAAGGAACTCGAGGACTGCTGGGTTTGAAACACGTATTTTCATTTTCGTGGTACTTTACATGAAGCTTCAATAACGTTTACAAAATATTCTAAAAAAATGGTTTCAAAATTTTGCATGGAAATTTATCCTGGGATATCGTAGAGGACGATTAAAAGAATGGTGGAGGTGTAATTTTCATTGAAATTTCTGATTTTTTGAAAGTTGCAAATGTTTAAAATATTTTTAGATGTCTTTATACAACTACAATATTGAAGATACAGATGCTTTTATTATTTTGTTGTTTGAAACCTGTTCTCTAAAGGCAGATCTTGAAATAAGGTCATGTACAATTAATTGAAAATATGAGCAGTTTCGACGCTATCAGAAATGAAATCGTCGTCGACGACGACTATAACGACGAGGTTCAAAGTCAGCCGAATGGACTAATCTTCAAAAGACGTGGTTTTCCTCACAGGCAATTAACCAGCACTGAAAAACTCAATTGGGGAGTGACATACACGACAGCCCGTTGCTGTCCAAGACAAGTGACGTATTTCAGTCGCGTCATTTCTGCGGTGCTCACGGCAGCCACAGCAGTGGAGGTGCTTGGAACTTTCTTGGGCTCATTACTCGTGATATCCTCCCCTGCCCCCTCCGCCGCCGGCAGTGCTTTCGTCCGCAAAGGAGGTCGCGGGCAGCCACCACGCACACTGGTCGCACCAGCGCACAGAAGCGCGCGTCACAGGCCGTTTATTCTCATTCCCGCACCTACAGCTGCATTGCCATCCTCAGTATTCAGCGTTTACCTGAGGGGAATCATTTGATGAACGCGATATTTAACAGTCGCGTACCTGTGCTAGCTGGTGTCAAGGACTGGCCCAAGCTTAGTTCTCATCTATTTTTGTTCACTTAAGTTGGAGTTTCATCATTTGGGACTTTTGTAATCAAAACCTTGCTTAACCCTAACAAATAGTTTCAGTCTTTCAACGCTTATCGTATATTAACAAAACTCTGTGATTGTATGTCCTGCTGCACTCGGGAGAGGCTAGGGCTCGACTCCCGATGGTAGTGGGACTTTCGACACTGGCTCGGTAGCTAGGTCTAGTTCTGCCGCTGTCTGGAGGGGAATTTTAATGGCCGACTGCTCTGATCGGTAGTTTTCCGTGGGTTCCCTGGTTGGGGGGAAAATCCGCAAGCCGACCCGCCGGGTAGGTCGGCGCTGGATATCGCCATCCAGCGAGGGAAGATCACCGCCACCTCTCGTGATAAAAAACGTGCACTACTCTTTCGGAGTTAATGACAATAGTAGTTGACGCGCCTGAAACACTAATTGATCCTTCCTTCCTCATCCAGCACTCCATTCATCCTGACAGTCAAACGCCAGGCTGAACCTCGATCTTAATACAGACATCTGTGCACTTCTTCTGAGTACACTTATGTTCATTGTTTTAATGAAATTTTAAATTAATGTAATTGTATGTAATTTTGCATACACGGTACAATATATTTCAAGTTTCAAAGAGATATTTTATGTCGTCTATTGTTTATTAATGAAATCATATGAAATTGTAGTCCTCCAAAACTACGACTTGTATTTCCTAAGTAAAGAGGAGGCCAGAAAAAATCACTTCAGAATTGAATATGCGTAAATAAGTACAGTAAGTATAATAAGTATAGCATGTATAGAAATATATTACATATATTTCAGTTGAAACGACCTTCTCCGTTAAGTCCTTTCTAAAAAGCTACCGTTTAGTTAATATGACAGTGAGAGGAAAAGTCACTTACTTTCATATGAAGCACAGTAATTTAGCTTATTAGCAATGAGGATGCCAAAAAAACTTTTTATTTGCACGACATTAAATGATGTACACGGGAGTTGAAAAGAACATGTTGTTGGATAGCTTTGTCCTTTTTACAAAACTGAAGGTCAAAAATTATTTTTCGTGAACAACTTATTAAAATATCGACTTTGTATTTATATCCATGTATTGCTAGTAATAAAGACAACTAATGGTGCTACAAAATAACACATTATTTCTCGTATTTGTTTCCTATTTTTTGCGTCAGGGCTAGGTATTCGCTGTTGATCCTCTTTTCTTAGTGGCCATGTATCGGCTCCTAACTGTACCAGAACCTTCCACTACCTACCGCTTTCCTAGAGGCAACTCTCATTGAAAAGGTCCCTGTGCTCCCCAAACTTTGGAAGCTGGAAAAATTCCCATGCCAGGAACTCAATTTAAAAAAAATTAATTTTGCCTTTTGCCTAAGTTTTGAATCCGTAACTCTAGTTCTTTATACTTGGGCTTACCTTCCCCAAGCCCATCCTCACTTGATCGTACTACTACACGTAATCGTTTGAAGTTATGGAATAAAATAATGATTGTACACTTTAAACACTTTACACACATTATTGTATTTACGGCCTGAATGGGCAAGGTGGCTAAGACCGTGTATCGGCGCCCTTCGGTCCGAAGGGTCGCGGGTTCGAGTCCCAGCATAGCTGTTTGTCTCTCATGTATGTGTTTTTGCAGAGGGCTTCTGCTGACCCCAGATGAAAGGAACCGGCAAGAGAGTTGGTGTCAAGTGTATGGTCGAATATGCGTCCCATCGGGATGTAAAGAGCAACCAGATGACGGATGGATAAAAGTCATAGAGAAGAGATTATATCTATTGAATTGTAATTTAATAAATATAATAATATGAGTGAAACTGACATTTTTATGCATTCATGACCTTTTGTGTTCTTTGGAGCTTTGAATCAATGTATCTGAATAACTTTCAGAATATTTGTTTCCCAAAAATTTATACAAAGAGTTAAGTTACAATTACGAATTGAGCATTTGGCGCGGGTGGCCCTTTTCCGCCCACTGTGCTGCGCGTCTCGCGGAGGTGGGCGGGACGGGCGGGGCGGGCGGGGGTCACCGTGTTAGGCGCTGACACAGATCGCCCGCCGCTCGTCCTCCTTCGATCCCCGCCCCGCCCCTCCGCGCCACTCTCTCGGAAGACATTCGCCGCCGGATGGGCTTCTGTTGCAGTAAGAGGATGACGAGGAAGTGGACATCGGCACGCCACTTCATTCCCATTACAAAATGTTTTCGTTGTCATTTGTTTGTTTGAAGTTTGTTATGAGTTGATGTGCAATTGTTACAGTTGTTGCCATGTTTGATAGAATAACACGGTTGCGGAGCATCTCAAAGAAAGTCATTTTACAGGAGCACCGTTTTATTGCACGGACAAACAATCGGTGTTTTATACGATATACCTGTCATCTTGTTTACTATCGTGATAAGTTTTTTTACAATTACAAATTAACTATTTTCTAAACATGCTCAAAAAAAAAGAAACTCAAAAATGACAATTGTTGAGTTTGGACTCTTTGGGTCCGGACTATCCCAGTACGTGTTTTATTGTCTCCCCCAGATTCATTTTCAGTCCTTTGTGGCTCCAGCTTCACTATCTCTACTCAGACACTTACCTACAAATTGACTTCATTTCTATTAACAAAATTGAGAGGAAGTGGATTTTATCAAGTTTTTCATTTCCAGTTGACAGTTTCGAAAGAGTATTTGTTTCATTTGTGCTTGGAAGTTCAAATCTCCAAATACTCATTTAACAGAATACGATTGATATTATTCAATTATAATATATATTTTTTCAATAATTGTGAGTCCAACTACCTATCATTCTTTAATATTCAACATTCCTAGAATCTATATTTCTAATTTCCAATGCGCGCAGATAATGAAAGTAAAATAAGCAGTTATATTATAGTTTTGTTAGGTACTCAGATAATCGGGAAAAAAACAAAAATGAAACAGTTTCGATTTGGACTGCAAAGTGTAAATATTTGATTAGGTTAACTCTTCGCCGCTACCGATCTTGTCGACATGCATTGCTCATTGCGTTGGCCAAAAAATCTATATTGCCAATTTCATTGCGCGCAGAAATTTATTTATTTATTTATTTATTTATTTATTTATTTATTTATTTATTTATTTATTTATTTATTTATTTATTTATTTATTTATTTATTTATTTATTTATTTATTTATTTATTTATTTATTTATTTATTTATTTATTTATTTATTTTTTACGTCAAAAAACAGTTAAAAACTGCGTATGACGGGCTATGGGGAAAAGTGAATTGTGTGCACATTTTCAAAATTCTGTGATCCCTACACTAAATCATATACTACTTAAGTTTTGAATTTTGAAAGGGAGAAAAAAAAACAAAAAAACTCCCATGTAATAAAATCGATTTTCAAGGATAAATAAGCAATAAATTTTGAATTTTGAAAGGGAGAAAAAAAAACAAAAAAACTCCCATGTAATAAAATCGATTTTCAAGGATAAATAAGCAATAAATTTTGAATTTTGAAAGGGAGAAAAAAACAAAAAAACTCCCATGTAATAAAATCTATTTTCAAGGATAAATAAGCAATAAATTTTGGCTCTTATTACTTCCTGCCGCGACAACGTGGAAACGATAATTTGAATAATTGTATTTCCCACTGAATTCTAGAAGACGTGCACAGAAAATGAAGTTACATTTATGTCCAGAAGATTGAAAGAAAATTATGCAACCTCCAACTCTAGGATTGATGTTTAAGGTTTTGTTAGGTAATTAGGAAATTTTAAAAAAATTAAAAAATCTTCAAACAGTTTTGATTTGGACTCAAAAGTGTAAATATTTGATTAGGATAATCCGTAATTTCTCATAATTGATATTATGACTACATTCTCATTCTCTGCATTAATACCGACCCGATGATTGAAGTCGCTAAGGTCTGAGTGCAGTTGCGAATTCAGTTCGCCAAATCGCGGGTTCGAGGCCCACATAGGCAAGATTGTAGATTTGTGTGTAGTGGCATGTGTAGTGGAATTATTACGTACGAATATCAACTAATAAAACAGCCTCTTCATCCCACCCCTTCCCCCGCCCTGATTAGGAGTTAGATGGGTGATTTGATGTTCCTGCAGACAGGAAAAGTAAGCTCTGTCAAAGGCCCAACGGGCTACAACGTGTTCCTGCCCGCAACAAGCTCCCGTCCGCATCTTTCCGCCCCACCTCCACAACAGTCGCTACTGACATACCGGGAGCGGTAACTGACCGAGAGATCCTAGGTTTGAGTCCTGATGGCGGCAGGATTTTCGACACTAGCTTTTCAACTAGGTCGAATTCAGTCGCTGTCTGGAGAGAATTCTAGCGCCCGGCTGCTCCGATCGGTAGTTTTCCGTGGTTTCTCCGATCAACACCAGGCGAATGCCGGAGCAGTACCCTACCAAACGGGCCACGGACCCCGCGCGTTCTTTCCTACCTCCTGTTTGTCTCCTATCCTCTCCCTTACACACACACACACACACACACACTTACACTGACATGCACTACACTACCACATATTCCGGGAGACCGATCGGAAGCTTAGAGCTTGTCCCGGCTGGGGCGGTTAGGGGGAATCCCCACTAGCCGACGGTAGGTCGGCGCCGGATCTCGCTATCCACCGGGGGAAGATCACCGCCATCTTCGGAAAAAAGCATGTACTACACTTACGGAACTAATGACCAAAGCACTTGACGCGCCCGGAAACACGAAAAATCACTCAATGAAACTACTGACACGTGGGTCACAGCTGGGATGAGTAGGTACTAGCCGAATGGGTGTATGAACCACGACGTGGGCACAACCCGTCCGTCACCTTTCTTCCTCAACTGAAAACAGTTTCGTCGCTTCGGGCACATGGGTCGCAGACAGCTGCGAACACACACTCATATAAAGCCGCAGTTGATGTATAACCCTCAGATATGCAAAAGAGCGGGAGTATGATGCACGTACATGAGGGAGTCAAAGTGTAGTGAAAGAATTGAAGGCGCGAACGTTGGTTTTCACTCGGCGCGACTCGACACAGCTAACAAGCAGCGAGAAAAAAGCATTCAGGAGTTCAAGAACAGAACCCCGTGTTGGACGCTCTTGGAAGCAACATATTTGCTCCTGCAGTCCACCAGTTATGTACTAGTTGCTCATCTCTGAAAACACGGTGAAACAGCCGTATCAGCTTTGTACATGCAGATCCCAATTCTTTCACAAGCAAGTCGTGTGTCATCCTCTCACATGTGGACGGTCATTGCTAAGCTGGGTCAAACTGAAAGTGAAGAACAACTGCGCATCTTTACAAACATCAGTAACTAGTAACACAGCTCTTCAGGAACACAGTACAAGTACAGACAAAACTTCCCTCTATCTCAAATCTCTTGAATGAGACCAAATAATATGAAAAAGAAAAGCACTCTTGATGTTTGGCTTTTGGTGAAAACGTTCACACGAAAATCGAACGATTAAAGTAGTTTCCATATCAACATCAAAGGGACGTGATTTCACCAACGATTCATTATATTTACCGACAGCTATTCGTAGTACAATTGAAAAACCGAAGTGATGAGGTCCCCTGGAGATTATTCGTGAAGAAGAGAATATTAGAGCCTAATCCAACGAACACAGTATAATCAAACACATCATGCATAAAATTGAGTTGCACACTGTCAACGGAGAACGTGAAGTACGCGGGAAAAACAATCAAAGTTCGAGATTGAGTGAAGCCCAAATTTAAGATATTCACAAAGTAAAAATATATTTATATAGTATAAAGGCTTGTTAGCTCTGCTCGTACTACTAACATATTGTACTTGGTAACCTATTTATTGACGTTTTTATTATCAAAAAGCATTATTTTTGTACGCGTTTATTTACCGAAGTGTAATTTCCGGCATGTTTCACTTCAGATTGCAGAAATTAAATTTTAACTAACACAAGAATATTTTGCTGACGATTACCTCAACAATTACGAGGAAATATTACCTAATGTGCGTGAATAATTCTTAAGTCCTGGAAACTTACAATATGCGTTTTTTCACGATCTGAAATGCCTACTTGCAAACTTTAATAATTGATTTTCATATACGCTTTTAAAAATCTGTGAATTATTTGTAGTTTCTTGAAGACATTATCAGATTTTTAAACAGACATTTTGCAATCAAAAGCTACACCGGACAAACCTCTGTAGGCAAGTAAATTTCCATCCACTTTTGTGTTTCAATAACGGAAATTTAAATCTATTTACTCCACTGAATGCCGCATGCACATTTCAGTTTTCACACTGCATGTCCCATTAATTTACGCAGAACAGTTTTTGTGATAGCACAACGCAAAACGACAGAACGTAAAAACGGAACAGGAAGAAACGAGGAATATGAAAAAAAAATCAATAAATAGAGAGAAACACGGAGAATGACAAAAAGGAGAGATAGTGAGAGATACATAGAGAATATGAGAAACAGAGAGGAATAATTCTCTCCAACCAAAAACGAAAGCAGAATTGGAGAGTAAGAGAAAGAAAGAGAGGGAGAGTTTGCGAGAGATGGAGAAGTAGAGAACCAAAGAAAGAGAGAGAGACAGACAGAGAGAGAGAGAGAGAGAGAGAGAGAGAGAGACAGAGACAGAGACAGAGAGAGAGGAAAAAGTAAAAATTATTCCACAAAACATCCGACTAGCAAAATACGTAAATAGAAATTTATCTAGAAAATTAACTTATATTTCACTATAGTTTCTAGTAAGTGATAGTTCCATTTAAATATTACCGTATTAATTCTTTGCGAAACACTGACACAAAATCAACATTTAAATCACGACGTATCTTTAGTAGAGTTTAAATTATTCAATTCCCCCCACCCAATTTTGTATTACATGACGCCTAATTTTCTTAGAATTTCCTCAAAGTAATTGAATAATATAATCTATTACCGTAAAAACTTCAATACGAGTCAGTTTAAATATTTTTAGCGAGTGTAACATTCCCCAAGAGCGAGCTTCGCTGGCGTGAGGCTCTGAGTGACGTGGAGCGCGGCGCCCGCGCCACTGGCGAGGGGGTGGGGCGCGCGCAGCTATATAGCAGGCGGCCAAGTAGGCGACCGGCGCTGACCCGCTTCCGCACGGCACGCCTCGACACGCGCACGCCCGCAGCCACCCGCCTCCCCCCGCACCACCTCTAACCAAGCCTACTCACTCGACGTCCATTGGGGAGCAAGCGTTCGAAAAGTACCATGTCCATTTGGCGAAAATTGGCATCTTCTGATGATTTTACTTAGATGAGGAGCAAACATTCAAAAGGTAACATATTAATTTAACGAAGATTGACATCTTCTGATGATTTTACTTAGATTGGGAGCAAACGTTCGAAAGGTATCATGTCCATTTGTCAAAAATTGACATCTGCTGTTTTTACCAAAAATTTTATTTCGGGAAAAGACCGTGAAATATCTTACAATACATTAAGTGGTAGGTATTCTATTTGTTGACTTAAAGACGGTGTTGAAAAGGGTAAAATATGTGCTATGTTTTTCAGTTTTATTGGAAAAGACAAGTTTTGACGTGTCAAGCTTTGAAAGTTTGCTTTTCAATTAATGTCATTGCAGTGCTTCTAACTAGGAGGTTCTAGGGTTGGAGTTCTGATGGTATCAGAATTTCCGATACTGGCTAAGTAGCTAGGACGAATTCAGCCACTACCTGATGGAGAATTTTTGCGTACGGACGCTCAGTACGGTATTTTTTCGTAGTTTCTCCGATCAACACCTTGCAAAATCCTGAGTAGTAACATACCAAACAGGTCACAGACCGTGCGTGGTTTTTCCTTCCTTTTCCTTGTCCTTTTCTCACCCCTCACTTACACACACGTGCATTTATATGCTCTGCATTACAACACACGCCGGAAGGCCAGTCGCGATCTTAGAGCTTGTCCCAGCTGGGGCGGTGTCCCGCTGGTGGGAGATACCAGGTTTGGGAAAACTCCGCTAGCCAAGGGGTAGTTCGACGCCGGATCTTACCATTCACGAAGGTAGGATCACCGCTCCCTCCCTCAATAAAGCACGCACAACACTCATCGGACTAATGACCTCAGCAGCTGTCGCGTCCGGAATCACCAATCAATCACTCAACCGCCCACACGACTGTCGTGCTTCGCCAGCCCATCTCATCTCCCCTCTTCCCCACCGCTTCGCCGACAGATCTCCCGGACCCTCAACATCACGTCACTTTGCAGCCTCTTCTGATTCTGCCTCCCCCTCATCCTCCCTACCCATTTCCCTAATCTCTCCTGCCCACTATCGCTTCCCCGTCCCCTTAATCCGACACGCTGTCTCGTCCCGTCTCACTCTTTCATTTCTCGGTCACATTTTGTCGTTTCTCTGACCCGCCTCCCGCTCTAGCTAACCTTGCATCCCCTTCCTTCCTTCTCGTCCTGCTTGCTTGCCTCAAGTTACTGCTCCACGCCCCCATCCCTCTCTCCGGATACGCCTCCCTGCCCCGCCTCGCCGTGCCGCTTCCCACCTTCTTATCACCGTCATCCGTCGCCTCTCCCTCGCCCACCTCCCTTCCCAGCAGCCCCGTCCCGCCGCCGTGGCCCGTCTCCGCACCCGCCATCGGCGACTGTCTTGCCCCCAATCCTTTCCTCGCCGACATCCGTGGCCCACCCTCCTACTTTTCTCACCAACCCAATTCACCTCATCACCCAACGCTTGGAGCGAACCTGGTTGCAAATTTCTCGTTTTCGGTTTCGCAGAATCGCTTTAGTTTGTCCAGCGGAGCCTCAAGGCCCTAGGGCGATTCATCTGGGCCGAGCTACACAGCTAACAACTCTCGCGAATGAATCAAATGCATTTTTGGACACTGTGCCTGTGAGTCTTGTGTACTCGAAGCCCAACCGGAATGTTTTCCTACGAGACAATAAGTCTGTAACAAGTGTAGTACCTCAGAATCTAGGTCAATGACCCCTATCTCAATGAGGTTTTTCGTCCAATTTCTCTGATCCTTTGAGTAAATGATGAGATGGACCCTT